>CM038672.1:516744964-517402813 GCA_021605145.1 Aegilops bicornis | reverse complement strand
CAGTATGTCTAGAGGGGGGGGGGGTGATTAGACTACTTCACCAAATAAAAATCTAACATTTTCCCAATTTTAGTTGTGGACATATTTTAGCAATTGGCACAAGTCAAGTAATCAACCTACACATGCAATTCTAAGAGTATAGCAGCAGAAAGTAAAACATTGCATATGAAGGTAAAAGGAAGGTTTTGGAGAAGGCAAACGCAGTGGAGACACATAGATTTTTGGCGTGGTTCTGATAGGTGGTGCTATCATACGTCCACGTTGATGGAGACTTCAACCCACGAAGGGTAATGGCTGCACAAGTCCATGGAGCGCTCCACGCACGAAGGGTCCACGAAGAAGCAACCTTGTCTATCCCACCATGGGCATCGCCCATGAAGGAATTGCCTCACTCGGGTAGATCTTCACGAAGTAGGCGATTTCTATGCCCTTACAAACTTCTTGGTTCAACTCCACATCTTGACGGAGGCTCCCAAGTGACACCTAACCAATCTAGGAGACACCACTCTCCAAAAGGTAATAGATTGTGTGTTGATGATGAACTCCTTGCTCTTGTGCTTCAAATGATAGTCTCCCCAACACTCAACTCTCTCTCTCAGATTTTGCTATGGTGGAAAGATGATTTGAGTGGAAAGCAACTTGGGGAAGGCTAGAAATCAAGATTCTTGTGGTAGGATTGGAATGTCTTGACCTCAACACATGAGTAGGTGTTTATCTCTCAAAAAATGTATGGTGGAAGTATAGGCACGTTCTGATGGCTCTCTCACAAATGGAGAAGGGGGTGGAGGGGTATATATAGCCTCCACACAAAATCCACCAGTTACACACATTTGACTCATCTTAGTGGGACCGAATAGTTGAACTCGGTGAGACCGATATGTTCAAAAATGTGAACGTTGGGAATCTTGGTGGGACAGGCTGGAACAACTTAGTGAGACTGATGTGCTAGGGCTTAGGGCGAACATCATCTCGGTGGCACCGATTGCATAAAATCAATGACACTGAAGTGAAGCAATAAGGCAACATAAATCTGTCAAGCCAACTCGGTGAGACCGATTGCATAACTTGGTGAGACCAAAATAAATGTAACAAGTCACAGAGCATTGGCAAGGCCATCTCGGTGAGACCGAGACCCGTATCGGTGAGATCGAACTGTTAGGGTTTCTGGCAGTGGCTATGTCATATGAACACGGTGGCGCCGAATAGAAAGAATCGGTGGGGCCGAGTTGGAGTTTAGGGTTTTGACATATTTGGATGGAGAAAGTGGCTGAGGGTTTTGGAGCAATATCACTAAGTATTTGAGAAAGCAAGCCATTAAGCAACACCTCGTCCCCTTTGAATAGTATTGTCTTTCCTATGGACTCAATGTGATCATGGATCACTAAATAAAGATGGAGAGTCTTGAGCTTTTGCCAATATATGTCCTTAACATTTTGAGGGGTCCATATCTCTAGTCCATGCCATGCCATCCATTGAACTTCCTGAAATATTTATCTTGAATGGATATTAGTTCAATGAGCTATATGTTGTTATGAATTACCAAAACCACCCGGGGATTAGTTGCACTTTCAATCTCCCCCTTTTTGGTAATTGATGACAACATATAAATCAAAGCTTTGACAAATGATAAAATGAATGAAATACATCGTCGCTTTGAGAAGTATGTGATAAGCAAGAGCTCTCCCTAAATTTGTGCATTATTTAATGTTGGGGAACGTAGTATTTCAGAAAAATTCCTATGATCATGCAAGATCTATCTAGGAGAAGCATAACAACGAGTGGGGAGAGTGTGTCCACATACCCTCGTGAAATGAAGCGGAAGCGTTTAACGCTTGTGATTGATGTAGTCGAACGCCTTCGCGATTCAACCGATCCAAGTACCAAACGCACGTCACCTCCGCGATCTGCACACGTTTAGCTCGGTGACGTCCCTCGAAATCTTGATCCAGTTGAGGCTGAGGGAGAGTTCCGTCAGCACGACGGCGTGGTGACGGTGATGATGAAGTTACCAGCGCAGGGCTTCGCCTAAGCACTACGACGATATGACCGAGTGTAAAACCGTGGAGGGGGCCACCGCACACGGCTAAAGATCAACTTCTGTCTCTATGGGGTGCCCCTCCCCTGTATATAAAGGAGGGAGGGAGGAGACCGGCCGTCCCTAGAGGGCGCGCCCAAGGGGGGGAGTCCTACTCCAAGTAGGAATCCCCCCCCCCCGTTTCCTAGTCCAAGTAGGAGAAGAAGGAAGGAGAGGGAGAGGGAAAGAGGGGCCGCGCCCCCTCCCCTAGTCCTATTCGGACTCCCCTTGGGGGGGCGCGCGCCACCTCCTGGCTGCTGCCCTCTCTCTTCCCTAAGGCCCACTAAGGCCCATTACTTCCCCGGGGGGTTCCGGTAACCCCTCCGGCACTCCGGTTTTATCTGAAATCATCCGGAACATTTCTGGTGTCCGAATAACATGGTCCAACATATCAATCTTTATGTCTCGACCATTTCGAGACTCCTCGTCATGTCCGTGATCTCATCCGGGACTTCGAATAACCTTCGGTACATCAAATCACATAAACTCATAATACGAATCGTTATCGAACGTTAAGCGTGCGGACCCTACGGGTTCGAGAACTATGTAGACATGACCGAGACACATCTCCGGTCAATAACCAATAGCGGAACTTGGATGCTCATATTGGTTGCTACATATTCTACGAAGATCTTTATCGGTCAAACCGCATAACAACATACGTTGTTCCCTTTGTCATCGGTATGTTACTTGCCCGAGATTTGATCATCGGTATCACCATACCTAGTTCAATATCATTACCGGCAAGTCTCTTTACTTGTTCCGTAATGCATCATCCCGCAACTAACTCATTAGTCACATTGCTTGCAAGGCTTATTGTGATGTGCATTACCGAGAGGGCCCAGAGATACCTCTCCGACAATCGGAGTGACAAATCATAATCTTGATCTATGCTAACTCAACAAACACCATCGAAGACACATGTAGAGCATCTTTATAATCACCCAGTTACGTTGTGACGTTTGATAGCACACTAAGTATTCCTCCGGTATTCGGGAGTTGCATAATCTCATAGTTAGAGGAACATGTATAAGTCATGAAGAAAGCTATAACAATAAACTAAACGATCATAGTGCTAAGCTAACGGATGGGTATTTTCCATCACATCATTCTCTAATGATGTGATCCCGTTCATCAAATGACAACACATGTCTATGGCTAGGAAACATAACCATATTTGATAAACAAGCTAGTCAGATAGAGGCATACTAGGGACACTCTGTTTGTCTAAGTATTCACACATGTACTAAGTTTCCAGTTAATACAACTCTAGCACGAATAATAAACATTTATCATGATATAAGGAAATATAAATAATAACTTTATTATTGCCTCTAGGGCACATTTCCTTCATATAAATTTTGCGTTTGAATACAAATGCACAATCGATTAGGATCATGGGTCACTCTTCCATGTCACATACATCTTGGTCAGGCCCGTCGACGAGGGCGTGCGAAGTGAGCGATCGCACTGGGCCCCCAAAAAACATGGGCCCCCGATCGGTGAAAAAAAAAGAGAAACCCTGGTTCGTACACCTGATCTGCGAGTGCCCGATGAAAACGGTTCAGCTGCGAAACGCCCCACGCGCCGAGAAACCAGGAATTTGGGTGCCCGCGCGGGCCCCTTTTTACGTCGAGTCCAAGGGAAAGTCAAAGCGTCGCACTGCCCTAATCCAACAATTCACCCGATTGCCTCGCGCTGCCTCGAAAACCAATTAACCACGGTCCAATGGATGCAGGGCGAACCATTGTTGATGGCGGCCCGAGGAAGAAAGAGATCTTGCCACGAAATCTAGCGTCGTACATGATGATGGTGGAGCTGTACTCTTCTTCCATGATTGTATCCAGCTTTGCCGTGACGGCGGTGGCACTTGCCTCGCCGGATCGGAGAGGTAGGCTGCTGCCAAGTGCCACAAGGAACAGCCTCATGAATATCTCCTCCCTCTTCTTGGCGAAACGACCTCATCCAGCGTTGTGCAACAGTTCGCCGCCGACATGGCCTCGTTCACACAGGCGTAAGTCCATGATCGTAGATTGGTAGTAGGTAACTTTCTGCTACCCTCCTATAGTACATGCATTACTTTTATTGTTAGTATTCCAGGCTAAGCCTAAACTGGGATGTGGTCTTGTTTTTCAGTTTCAGAATTATTTTCGCATTATGGTGTCTCTATGATATTACTAGTTACAAAAACACCTAGATATTTTCATCAATTTATCCTATACTTTAGCTCGTCGAGCTGTTGTACTAAATATATATATTTAAAAAACACTAGATATTTTCATAAATTTTGATGCTGCTTATCCGTAGAATATTACTATCGATTTAGTACAATCTATTTTACTTTGCACTAATACTCGGTATATTTCTAAACATGCTCGAAGTAAAACTAAGTTAAATAATTAAGTGAAACTATAATGTTTCTATCAGGCTCCGAAATTTAGGGGTCCATTTTATATATCGCACCGGGGCCTCAAATTTCTGGAGACGACCCTGATCTTGGTGGAGCGCACAGAATGATAAGATTGAAATAACATGCACGCATCACCAAATACATAAGTGAATGATCATACACAAAGAATCATAGAGATAGGTATAGATCACACATTAAGCATAGTATGATCAATCACACAACCACATAAAGTATCTCAGAGCATAAAACAATAAGTAGCACAAACCAAACAAAGTAGCAAGGTAATAAAAACCAACAAGCAAAAGAACGAGACACACACTCTCTCTCGAAGCCTATGATTTATACATTTCCCCCCCTTTGGCAACAATTTACCAAAAAGCTTGAAAAAGTATAGTGTTATGCAACACTCTAGGCACGATCTCTGGGAGCTCCTGAAGGGGTCTTCTGGCTTGTTGCTCCGGTGTGCATAGACGGTGTTGAGAGAACGGCTTCTGCAAATGCCTCGGCTGATGTCTGTTGAGCTGGTGGTGTTGACACTAGTGGTGGCACTGTGGCAGTGGCGGCAGGTGCAGAGTGTGTAGTCCTGGTGTTTGCAACTGGCTCAGCTGAGGACCTCTGTGCCCTAGGCACTGTCTGGAATCTATCAGTGGTTGGTCTGTCATCTCCACTCGCTACATCATCTCTCAGCTTCTCAACAATAGATTGGATCTCTGTGACCTCGACATCAAGATTATACATTTTATCCTCAACTATTTTCTCTAGGCTCTCCTGATTCTTGGCTAAGTTGTCCAGACTTCACTCAATCCTTGGAGTTGCTTCTAGCAGATATGCTAGTTGGTCTTGCTTTGACTTGAGATTCACTATTGATGCATTGGGTGCACTAGCTGCCTTTGCTTTTATTGCCTTCTCTTGAGCCTCAACAGAAGTTGGATGGGAAGGATCCACCACCACTTCATTATCTTCAAACTCTGGCTGAAGAGGAAGGTGCTCTCTGTCAAGCAGATATGTGTCTATACTAACCTTGGAGTTGATAAGCATCTAGATGTGTGGTGCATATCCACATGACCTCTTCTAATCAGCAGCAGTCCTTTTGATTGTCTCTACAATCAGGCTCATGCCTTTGAGCTTTTGTGGTATATCAAACAAATGTAGCAAGTTGATGGACGATGCCTGCTAGAACTACGTCGGTATTTCCCCAAAGAGGAAGGGATGATGTAGCACAACGACGGTAGGTATTTTCCTCAGTGATGAGACCAAGGTTATCAAACCAGTAGGAGAACCAAGCAACACCACTTAAACAACACCTGCACACAAATAACAAATACTCACAACCCGACTTGTAAAAGGGGTTGTCAATCCCTTTCGTATAGCGGCGCCAGAAATTGGCAAACGGACGTGAGAGAGTTGTAAATATTGATAGATCGAACACCAAATAAATAAATTGCAGCAAGGTACTTTTGTATTTTTGGTTTAATAGATCTGAAAATAAAAGGCAAATAAAATAGATCGCAAAGGCAAATAATATGAGAAAGAGACGCGGGGGCCGTAGGTTTCACTAGTGGCTTCTCTCAAGAAAAATAGCAAATGGTGGGTGAACAAATTATTGTTGGGCAATTGATAGAACTTCAAATACTCATGACGATATCCAGGCAATGATCATTATATAGGCATCACTTCCAAGATTAGTATACCGACTCCTGCCTGCATCTACTACTATTACTCCACACATCGACCGCTATCCAGCATGCATCTAGTGTATTAAGTTCATGGAAAAACGGAGTAATGCAATAAGAACGATGACATGATGTAGACAAGATCTATTTATGTAGAAATAGACCCTCATTGTTTTATCCATAGTAGCAACGATACATACGTGTCGGTTCCCCTTCTGTCACTGGGATCAAGCACCGTAAGATCGAACCCACTACAAAGCACCTCTTCCCATTGCAAGATAAATAGATCAAGTTGGCCGAACAAAACCCAAATATTGGAGAAGAAATATGAGGCTGTAAGCAATCATGCATATAAGAGATCAAAGAAACTCAAATAACTTTCATGGATAAAAAGATAGATCTGATCATAAACTCAAAGTTCATCGGATAAACACACCGCGAAAAGAGTTACATCATATGGATCTCCAAGAGACCATTGTATTGAGAATCAAACGAGAGATAGGAAGCTATCTAGCTACTAACTACGAACCCGTAGGTCTACAAAGAAGTACTCACGCATCATCGGAGAGGCACCAATGGACATGATGCACCCCTCCGTGATGGTGTCTAGATTGGATCTGGTGGTTCTGGACTCTGCGGCGGCTGGAATTGATTTTTTTCGACTCTCCTAGGGTTTCTGGAATCTTAGGGTATTTATAGAGCAAAGAGTCGGTTCATGGGGCACCCGAGGTGGGAACAACCCACCAGGGCGCGCCTGGGCCTCCTGGCGCGCCCTGGTGGGTTGTGCTCCCCTCGAAGCACCCCCAAGCGCTTCTTTGGCCCACTGGATGTCTTCTGGTCCAAAAAAAAAATCTCCAAAAATTTTTGCTGTGTTTGGACTCCATTTGGTATTGATTTCCTGTGATGTGAAAAACATGCAGAAAACAACAACTGGCACTAGGCACTATGTCAATAGGTTAGTACCAAAAATGATATAAAATGACTATAAAATGTTATAAAACATCCAAGAATGATAGTATAACTGCATGGAACAATAAAAAATTATAGATACGTTGGAGACGTATCAATGGAGTGGCCGCGAATCATCCTCTCATCTCCAGACTTAGGAAACAAGGTGTTCCTCAAGATATAGTTTTTGGTGGACAAACCAGCAAGCAGAAAGTGAATGGAGCCAAACTTGTGAGTTTCCAAGGCTTTGTCAGGAAGGGCCTTGTACATGTGTGCCATAGTGTTATAATCCATCCCGGGCTTTCCATATACATCAATGTCATCTTCTCTTTCTTCTGGGGCATTGATAAGAGCAGCCCACTCAGATATTGATGACTGGTATCTAGTGGCCCTTAGTTATCCACACCATCTTTCCATCTAGATAGAAGTGTGCAGCGGAGTAAAGCTGCATTACCATCTCATCATTCCATTTGGTGAAATTTTGTCCAACAAAAGCATCAACACATGTCAACCTGAAGCTCTCATTAACATGGGGGAAGTACTCTTCATTGGCATCTATATACTTCCAATCCACCCGTTGCTTATGATGGGCTTCTTGTCAAGCAACACTGTCTCATAAAAATCTTGTTGTTCTTTGGTATGGAAATGATAGTCAACAACTGTTCTTCTCCTTGTAGCATAGGGATCAACTTTCCTCCATGCTCTTAGTCCACTATACTTCCTGAGCTTCATGTTTTCAGCCAGTGGATGTCCATCATCATGGTCTGGAATCTTTGGCTTCAGTTTTTTGTGAACTTGTGGCTCTTCATCCTCTTGAACCTCTGGCACTAGGGCCTTGTTCTTTTCAGCGGCAGGGAAGTTTCTTGTGGATCTCTTTGGAGCAGCATCCTTAGGTGCAGGAGCTGGAGCTTTGGGCTTGGGCTTGGGCTTGGAGGAAGCAGCACCTGTCTTAATGGCATCTGCCATGAGCTTTTAAGACTTGGCAGGGGGTGCAGTTAGTTCCTCTTCCTCCTCTTCCTCTTACCTCATGGAAGGTTTACCAAGAACTTTTGTAGTTGTTGTCCTAGCTCCCTTCTTCTTCTTTCCTCCAGCAGCCTCATCATCATCGGACTATTCAAGTGTGAATTTCATTGTTTCTTGGGTAGATTTTCTGACTTTAGACATTGGAGCTCTCCTGGCAGGGGCTTTCTTTTGGAGACCTGGCTTTGTAGCAGCAGCAGTGTCATACTCTTTCTTCAGCACTTTCTTCTTTGAAGTGACCTCTTCTTCAACCACAAAATCTTCATCCTCACTATATGGGGTTCTCTTCTTTCTTTGTCTTGTGGCAGCTTTTGGCAAATTGCTTGGTGTACTTCTGCTGCCATCATCATAACTACTATCAGGGCTTGGGCCCTCATTGAGATTAACCTCTTCCTCTGACCTGTTCTGGCTATCACTTGCTTCAGATATCTTGCTGACAGACCCTGTGAATAGATAGGTATGGGCAGAGTGGATGAGCATCACAAAAAGCAGCCATTTTTTCAAAATTTTGAATCAAAACTTTAGTTTTAGTTTTCTGCAGAAAGCATTTTGGAGCTACCGATATGAAAATCTCAGTGACGCCAAAGCATTAACAGAGTCTAAACACACAACATCGGTCAGACTGAGTTGTGGTTCGGTGACTCTGAGATGCTAGGGTTTCACTGAGGTTTTGCTTTTGGTCTCACCGATCAGTACGCTTCGGTGGCACCGAATTGTACTTAGTGCAATGGCCAGGGCCAATCGATGGGACCGAAAACTTCATTTCGGTCGGTCCGAGATGAGCTCGGCGGAAACCTAACCCTAAATTTTTTCATCGAATCTAACACTACTGCAGGATGCTGCTAACGTGACACTACGATCAGAGACCCTTCGAGAAACTGTGTGCGATGCAATAATCGCAAACGGTGGTGTATGAAAACCATTAGAAATGTATAAAACATTTGCGACGACGGATGCATCAAACACGGTTCATGTTTTAGTTGCGCGTGTGATGCAGGGCATACGATTCAGTCCACTTAACTGTTTGTGATGAGGAGGAACAAAAGAAACGGGCAGCCAGATGAAGGTGTGTGCGATATACAACATATGGTTCATCGGATGAACTGTTTGTGATTAGGCAACATAAAAGAAACAGTCAACCAAATTCAAGGTGTGTGCGATATACCACATGCGGTTCACATGGATGAACTGTTTGTGTTGAGACAAGAGAACAGAAACAATTCAATATAACAAGATGTGTGTGATATGCGGCAAACAGGTCTGTAATCAGAAATGTGTGCGAAGACCAATAATAACACAGACGGTTGCTGCTAATAAGACGTGTGTGTTGTGCGATGGGATTGCATACAGAACAACAACATATATATACACACACACACACACACACACTTATAAGGATATGCATTCGTATTTTATTAGTTAAATCCTACTTATAAACTAGGACAGGGGTATAGGAGGTAATTAAATCACAAACGTTTTTTTGTATTAACCGTATGTGTACGTGTCCTTTTGTCCTCCTCTCGCACGTCTTGTCACCCTGCTGCCGCAGACGGCTTACAACACAAGCTTGCGCAGCGCGCGGGGGTGTTCTTTTGGACAAACGGTGGCGCTAATTAATCGTCGGTGAGCCCTTTCCCGCGCAACCTCGCAGGTTCCCACGCAAGCTTCCCGCCCGACTCACCGAAATCCCCCAAAATCCCAATGTTTACCGGCCTGCTATAAAAACCCTCATGGCCGGCGAGTCTTGCGTCGCATTTTCCCCTCCCTCACTGTAGCTTATCTCGTCTGCTTCTCCCACAATCGCCAATGGCACCGGTCCGTCGTCGTTGCTCAGCCACTTCGCCATCATCAGAGGACAGCTCCAGCTGGGAGGCTACACTGCGGAGATGGCGCAGTCCCCAACGTAGTGTAGTGCGCGTGGCGTCCCTGTTGGGTGTGCACGGAACACCCACCACACGCTCCGCCGCCGCTGCCCGTCGGCAGCTGTTGCCGGCCGCCGTTGCCGCCACACCACCGTCGAAAGCCAGGGCCATCTCCCGGTCCGCCGCCGCGGCCCGAAGGCGGGAGGTGGCCGCCGTGGCCTCCACCCCACTGCCGGCCACCATGGCCATCACCTGCTCCACCACCGCGGCCTGAAGGCGGGAGGTGGTGGTCGTGGCCGCCACCCCATCTCAGCCACCGTGGCCGCCAGCCCACCGTCGACCGCCGGGATCATCACCCGCTCCGCCATTGCCGCCCGAAGGAGGGAGGCGGAGGTGGAGGCCCGCACGTGAGTCAGCGACCTTGCGTGCTACATCGAGTTCCCGCGGGAGGAGGAGGAGCTCCTCATCGAGCACGCAAAGAGCCTTACCGCAGTTGTGGCCCCAGCACACGCCGACACAGAGGCGAGGAATCAGGAGATCTACGAGCAGTCCAGCCGCTTCACGAGGGATCGTCTGGAGCGGCAGTGGGTGTTCGAGCTGGCGTGCGTCACTGAACATGCAAAAGCGGCAGACACCGTATTGTATTTCTCCGGCTCGTTGGTAGGATCCTCCTCATCCTCGCCTCTCCTTGGCCTTTCGGCGGAAGAGAGGTCTTGAAGTAGCACAAAGCCCCTCCGTGGCAGTAGTATTATTTAGGGGCTATTTTGTTCAGTTCATCTGACTATAGATGTGTGGTCGAACAATACAACGTACTTAAAATTAGCTAGTATATATAGTTAAACTAGCTATTTCAGTATGTGGTTGGCAACAATTGGGGAAAATTTTGGTCAGTTCAGCTGTCGAGTTGAACTGTTTGTATAAATTAAGAACGACTGCTTAATCTATGAATGAAATCTATGCTTAATTACTGAATTTTAGTTGCAAAAATTAGATAGTGCTAGTGATTTCTAGCTGCATATTTTGACAAATCGCAGTGTTACAAGGATTGACAAAAGGCAACGTTACTAGATCAACAAATGTAAATCTTTTCAGTTTGATGAATGGCAACATACCCAATATGACAAATGCAAATCTTACCAAATTGTTTGTATGTGGTTGCACACGGATCATCCAAAACAACCGTTTGCATTCAAGGGATGCACAAATCTTGCGCTGCTCTCACTTTGCATACGGGTGTTCTATCTAAAACATTTGCGATCAAGAGATGCACAAATCCTGCTCGGCACATTTTCCCTTGGCTTCCTGGGGAAGCTGTCGGTTTGCATACGGGTGTTCTAACTAAAAACGTTTGCGATGAGTGTTTTATATTTAAAAACCGAATTAAACTGTGGCTTGGTCGCCATTAATGGAGAGGCTGCGAGCAAGGCGGGTGACCATGGAAGTCAAAGGGCTCGCTTCCCGGTGAGCCTGCGCGGCGTACAGCTTGCACGCTTCCCGTGGAGCCTCCGCATTGGAGTACAACTCGCACGCCTTTCGTTTAGTCAAGCACTCAAGCACATGTCTGCACGACACCTCCTAGCCATTAAAAGAGTGAGGCGTGGCGTCACGTGAATGGTTAATAGAACGCACACAATTTAAATTATACAAAACGTTTGAGATGTTACAGTGGCAGCTATTTGATTCAAAATGCCATTGTTGGTTGTTATTCGAGTGCGCCTTCTCTCAAAATGGACATGAAAAATACCACAGCATGTCGGGTGCCATTCCATGGTAGCATGCCAAGTTTCATGAATTTCAGACGAGTTTTGGATTTACTAGAATTTAAAAACAAAGTATCTCAACGTTTTGCCGCCAATCAACAGTGCCCTGGTGTTTGAAATTCATTCCCATTTCTTGCATGGGACCTAAGCATGGCCCGAAGGACATATATTTGATTTTTTAAACCAATCTATATGCACTAGAGCTTGTGCATGTAGTTCAAATTTGAATTATGCACATGAAATGCCTAGAAAACCCAGTTAATGTATAAAAATGTCCAAACGAACCCCAAAAAATTCCAAAAGTAAACACAACACTCCTGTTGTTCTATGTTGACACTAGAATTTTTTTGAAAGCAATAAGAGGCAATGGATACCGTTTCGTCCCCAAAGGTGGCAGGTTCCCTACCGAAACCATCACGCTTGTTGTGAGAAGCTAAGGTTTGTGAGAAGCTTATACCCAAACCTGCCCCAAATGGGACAAAAAATTTACCACGGCATGTTGATGTTGCTCCATGATAGCATGCCAAGTTTCATGAATTTCAGATGAGTTTTGGATTTACTAGAATTTAAAAGCCCTGTATCTCATTGTTTGCGGCCGAGTGACGGTGGCAGGGTGTTTGAAATTCATTCCCATTTCTTGCATGGGACATAAGCATGCAACCAAGGACACATATTTGATTTTTCAACCAGTTTATATGCAATGGAGAATGTGCATGTAGTTCAAATTTGAATTATGCGCATAAAATGCGTGGAAAACCCAGTTAATATATAGAAATGTCCAAACGAACCCTGACAAATTCCAAAATTGAACACAACACTCCTGTTGTTCTATGTTGACACTCAAAATTTTTTGAAAGCAATAAGAGGCAATGGATATCATGTCGTCCCCAAAGGTGGCACGTTCCCTACCGAAACCATCACGCTTGTTGCGAGAAGCTCTGGTTTGTAAGAAGCTTAGACCCAAACCTGCGCCAAATGGGACACAATTTTTACCACGACATGTTGATGCCGCTCCATGATAGAATGCCAAGTTTCATGAATTTTAGACGAGTTTTGGATTTACTAGAATTAAAAAACCAGGTATCGCAATGTTTGCGGACGAGTGATGGTGGCAACGTGTTTGAAATTCATTCCCATTTCTTGTATGGGACCTTAGTATGCAACCGAGGACACATATTTGTTTTTTCAACCAGTTTATATGCACTGGAGAATGTGCATGTAGTTCAAATTTGAATCATGCGCATAAAATGCCTGGGAAACCCAATTAATGTATAAAAATGTCCAAACGAACCGCGAAAGATTCCAAAATTGAACACAACACTCCTGTTGTTCTATGTTGACACTCGAATTTTTTTGAAAGCAATCAGAGGCAACAGATATCGTTTCGTCCCCAAAAGTGGCACGTTCCCTATCGAAACCATCACGCTTGTTGTGAGAAGCTTTGGTTTGTGAGAAGCTTATACCCAAACCTGCCGCAAATGGGACAAATTTTTTACCACAGCATGTTGATGCCGCTCCATGAATTTCAGACGAGTTTTGGATTTACTAGAATTTAAAAGACATGTATCTCAATGTTTGTGGCCTAGTGACGGTGGCAGGGTGTTTGAAATTCATTCCCATTTCTTGCATGGGACCTAAGCATGCACCGAAGGACACGGATTTGATTTTTCAACCAATTTATATGCACTTGAGCATGTGCATGTAGTTCAAATTTGAATTATGCACATAAATGCATTGAAAATTCACTTAATGCATAAAAATGTCCGAACGAACCCCGAAAAATCAGAAAAAATAACACAACACTCCTATTGTTATATGTTGACACGAGAATTTTTTTGGAAGCAATAAGAGGCAACAGTTATCGTTTTGTCCCCAAAGGTGGGGCGTTCCGTACCGAAACCATCATGCTTGTAGTGAGAAGCTCTAATTTGTGAGAAGCTTATACCCAAACCTGCCCCAAATGGGACAAATTTTCTACCATGGCATGTTGATGCCACTCCATGATAGCATGCCAAGTTTCATGAATTTCAGACGAGTTTTGGATTTACTAGAATTTAAAAACCAAGTATCTCAATGTTTGCGGCCGAGTGACGGTGGCTGGGTGTTTGACATTCATTCCCATTTCTTGCATGTGACCTAAGCATGCAACCAAGGACACATATTTGATTTTTCAACCAGTTTATATGCAATGAAGCATGTGCATGTAGTTCAAATTTGAATTATGCACCTGAAATGCCTACAAAACCAAGTTAATGTATAAAAACGTCCAAACGAACCCTGAATAATTCCTTTTTTTATGACACACATATAGTTGCATGTTCACTCCAGATAAAAAGTGTAGCAATTCAAACACCGTCCATTGCCGCTGTGACCCCATTATGTAATTTAAATCAAGATGAAAAATCAGTTAGATCGCATTACGCTTTATTATCGAACCGTGTGAGATGCAGCACAAAATATCCTGGAGCACCGTCGGTGTATAGTATGCCTATGGCTTACACGAGAAGGTGCGTCAGCTACAGTCCACAGCCGGCGTCTCAAGCACACTAGCTCACTCCCCAAATAGCATTCACTTTTCAACCGTCGCCGGTGAAAGATGGGGACGTGGACCCGCGTCGTGAGGGCAACTTCGGCGGCCCACTCTGGTGAGAGCGCGGCCGCAGCCGCCAGGCGCGTGCTAACAAGCTTCATGAGGGCGACCGCCATCTGCGTCCGGGCGGCCAAGGCAGCCCAAATGGCTGCCGTGGCTTCTCAGGCGGCGGCAGCAACATCTGCCTCGGGGATAGCAACTGACGAGAGCGGCACAACAGCTGTCCGTTCCGCAGCGGCGGCCTTATCCCTGATGGAGGCCGCCCGCCACCATGTCGAGGCCGTCCACTCCCAGCTCATGGCGCTCACCGCACAAATGGAAGGAAGCTTCTCCGACAATGGTCGGCAACCCACGGTCGAAGAGGTGGCAATCATCGAGAGAGTTCGAGTAGCCATCCGTTCCTGCCGGCATACCTTGCGACGATGGAGCCCGCCAAAGCCCAGATCGCGTCCGCCCACGCCCAGCTCGTGGCGGCCTATTCCAAAGATATGGCGGACGCGGACGGCGAGATACTTTTACCATGCAATCTTCTGCTATAGTGCATATGTTCTATATGTCGTGCAATGTGGTGTTCAGTTAACTGCTTAGTTCAATTCTGCAAATGTGATGTTCAATTCTTCAGGGTGCAATATTTCCAAGTTGTTAAGCATGCTTGGTTTTGTTAACTGTCTGATCTTCTATTACGAGTATGTTATATTGTGCAATGTGGTGCTCAGTTAACGTTTGCTTCATTTATTGTGGTGTTTAGTTAACTGCTTGGTTCAATTCTGCAATGCGATGTTCAATTGTTGTGGCTGAATTCTGTTATTGTATACCGTGTGAGAAATAAATCAAATTTGGCTGTACTAAATACATGAGAAACAAATACAATATCTATATTTCCAAGTTGTTAAGCATGCTTGGTTTGGTTAACTGTCTGATCTTCTATTAGGGGAATGTTATATTGTGCAATGCGGTACTCAGTTAATGTTTGGTTCATTTGTTGTGGTGTTTAGCTAACTGCTTGGTTCAATTCTACAGTACGATGTCCAATTGTCATGGGTAGAATTTTGTATTGTTGTGCATGAGAGGAATAAATCGAATTTGACTGCACTTAATACATGAGAAACATATACAAGTGCTATATTTCCTAGTTCTTAATCATGCTTGGTTTGGATAAATGGGTTTTCCATGTGGCTTGAATTAATCTGATGAATCTGCAATGTGCTTAATTTTCATCAACATATTTTCTTGATAGCATGCGAACCCTTACTTAACACGATGACTAACTACCTTATATGTGTTGCAGGAAACAATGGGAAGCACTAAGGTTTACAATCGAGGTTAGCACGTGCATGGTCCGTTGTCTAATATCACATTATTGTGCAATTGCAGGAACGATTCTAATATTTAGGTTTTTAACAATTTGGTCTTGCACATGTAGGTCCTCTTTGTGAGAGGTTTTGACCTTTGTTAGACCCTTTTTGCATATGGGGAAATGAGTTGTCCATGAATATCAGTCAAGTCAAGAAACTCAGAAAGATTGTTAGGATAGAGAAATTAGCGACAAAAAACAACAAGATCTTTGTCTACACAATGAAGAAGACATCAGTTCACTACAGGATGGTACTAACTATTATACCTTGCCTTTTTCATTCCTTTGCCCCGTTTTCAATATAGAGAAGATATTTATGCACATCCTTGTTTTCAAGCCTTTCCAAAGCAGTTCACTGATGATTACCTCTCAAACCACCTGTATGGTCAGGAGGCGACGAAGTTATTCATACAACACCCACGGTTCAATATTGAAGTGTTCCTGAAGAGGACAAAGGATGGACGGTCAATCATCCACAGGCACTGGCCTAAAGTTACAAAGACCTTCAACATCAATGAAGGCTCAATATTCACCTTCTGCTTTAGCAGTTTTCCAGATGAGATACGTCTGTCGATGTACCGTCTATGATGCTAATTTCGAAAGGTTATAGATGTTGCATGTGAAACTTGGTCCTGGTGTAGTTGTGTAAAATGGTAGCTGAGTGCTGAAGCTATATGATGTTGTACTGTGATGTATTTCAATTATGAAAATGAAATATATTGTGTGCTAAATATGAAATGTCAATTAGATTAATAAATGGATTATGAACAATCAGATAATTAGCCTGCTAATGGTGAATTAGCCTGCTAATTGGGTTTTGCTATTGCAAACGGTTGTTGAAAAAATACCGTGGGCGATGACCTCAGGCAACGCACATAGTTTCTAGAAATAAACCGTGTTGGATCAATGAACAATCACACACGACTTTCTCTTGAAAACTGTTTGTGTTAGGCCACCTTGCGCAAACGTTTACCACATAAAACCTGTGTGTGATGGACAGCCTTTGCCACACAGTTTCTTCTAGGGACCGTGTGCGATACATTCAATAACGCAAACGATTTAACGGGAAAAATTGTGTGTGATGTACCCGTGAACGGAAACGTATTCCTTGGAGCGACCGTGTGTGATGTACATACGAACGGAAACATTTAGCAGGGACTGACTGTGTGGGATGTACTTGCGATCGGAAACAGTTTCACCATATAATTGTATTTTTAACTCTACTATACATATTTCCCTATTTGAGCGCTACTTGATGCATACCACGACCTCATTTTGCCGAGCGTGTGTGCCAGGAGGGCATATCCCCGACAGTTTCTGGGTCATGTGGGAAGGACCCCCCTATCGCCCACACTCACTTGGCGACAATTCCAAAGGCCGCCGCGGAAAGGGGTTAAAAACCGTTTGTTTAGGAGCTCGTTGTACTAGTGTAATCTAAAGAAGTTTTTGTGTGGATAGAAGGTTCTCATTCGTGGCAAGAAGTTAGGCAATAACCTTGTGCATTGAATCGGAAAGGGGAATGTCACAAAGAGGTCGAACTGTACCCTAACTTGGTGACGATTCGCTATGGCAACAATGGCAGTGAAGATTTCCATTGACGGCGACGGAGACGCACAGGCGGAGATGGCGACAATCCAGAGACCAAGGGGGCGGCAGCACTGGGGCGCGAGCACGAGTGGTTTGAAGGAAATTTCAACCGTACAGGTTCGCATGATATATACCCAGTTGTTGTTGGTGGCACCGAATTGAATGGTTCGGTGGCACCGAGATGCAAAACTGCGTGGAGTTAGTGCAACTCGGTGGGACCGAGTTATTCTAATCGGTATCACCGAGATGAAAACCTAGATCGGTCTGGTGATTTCGGTGGGACCGAATAGGAGTGAGTTGGTCTGACCGAAATACACAAGAGGGTTTGGAAAGCAGCCCTTGATGGATCGGTGACTTTGAGTGCTCCTCTCTCGGAGGGTCCAAAAAAGACTTGTTCAATTTTTGTGATGTAGCATGAATAGAGATTGAGATGAGAAAATCATAGATAGCTAGAGAAGGTTCTTAGGCATTCTTGTCCATCCATTTGGCTAAGAAAAACCAAGACAATCAAAAATAACAAATGGATGTCCTCAAATGGAGAAATTATGCAACCAACATGCTCACACAATAAGATAGCAAATGAAATATGTGACAAAGCATGCACAAACAATTCTAGCATCTATCAAGCAATTGGCGATGACTAGGCCATCCATATATGAGTATATTGACTAAGGAGTCAAATGAGAACATTTGATCGTAGGTCATACTCATCGTTTAAGCACAAGTGGGGTTACCACTTTTACATAAATCATTGATGTATTCACACCATTAGAGTTGCTTTGGCTCAATTTTTAGAGCAAAGCTCCCCCTAGATGTGATAATCCCCCTAAGAGGGATGAACTAACATTGGGTTTTGTCGATGATGACTTCATGTAGATAGTGAAGATGTGGATGCTCAATGTTTATGTAGATATTTTGGAGCAATCCATTGGAGTGTTGCACTTTCAATACCTACATGGGTTAGTCCCACAAGGAACATACAAGGATATCCATAGAAATAGAGTGAATTGCACATATGATGATGCCCATGAAAGCATTAGGTTACCTTGTCCCTTGTCTACCAACAAGAGGGTTTGTGACTCCATGAAATAGTGCATGATATGAAAGTTGATTGCACAAGTCCTTGCCAAAATGAACATGAGTGAAATATGTTGGTGGAGTCACCCTAAAAAACGCTCTAGTTCTTCTTCCTTAGGATCCATATCAACTTGATGGGAATCCTTGGAGTTGTAGTTGAACTTGATGATGTAGAGCTTGACGTAGTCTTGGGAACCCACTTGACCATGGCCTTAGGAGCTTCTTCAAATGAGTCAATCTCTTCTTGAAGCTTGTCCTTGCCTTTAGCTTGTGGTCTTGTGGTGTAAGATCATCTTGAGCTTGTGTTCCCCTGAAAGATGTAGGGTCATACTTCTCTTGTTGAGGAACAAACTTCATCTTGGGGTATTGATCTTATTCCCACTCAAATCCATTAGCATTGAACTTTCGTTCAAAACCAACACCTTGATTCCTCTGGTGTCTTCCTTGCTTGCATACAATTTCCTCAAAATGCTTACTCCCAGCAAGGCTCTTGTAAACACCTTTCTCTATAATTCCCTCCAATAAGCTATTTTCTTGCTCAAGTGTAACTTGGCTAAGAGAATCATTAGTGGAATCAAGAGAACTACTAGAAGCAACAATATTAGATTTAACATGGTTATTGTTACTACTAGAGGAAGAATATTTCTTGCTCTTGTTGCTAGATTTTACTTGTGGCATGTAAGTAGACAAGAGGACACGTTTGGCAAGATAAGAACTCTTCTTTTGAATATCATCATTGATAGCTTTTAGAAACTCATGCTCTTGCTCTAAATTTAGCTTCTCGAAGCGTAGCTTCTCATGAGTCCTTAGGAGCTCTCTGTGATCCTCTAGAGTTGTTTCATGAGCTAACTTAAGAGTGTTTAGTTCTTTAGTTATACGCTCAATCTCCTTCTTATCATTGTCATTCGTTTCATCTTGATTGGCATGATTACTAGCAAGTTCATCATAGTTTTCATCACTAGTGTTGTCAACAAGTAAATCATCATCACCTGGCAAATCATCTTCATCACTATTGAAATCAACATACTCGGGGTGTGATACCTTAGGGCCTTTAGCCACAAAGCATCTTCCAATTCCTTCATTTGGTGAGTCAAATATGTCATAGGAGTTGGATGACACAAGTGCAAGACCGGCAACACCTTCATCTTGAGTATAGTCCAAGTCGAAGTGATAGCTTCTCTCGGAGTAGTTCTCGGAGTCGGATCCGGATACCCATTCACCAACATGAGCTTGATGTCTTCGTCATGTGTAGCTCTTTGATGACTTGTCCTTCCTTTCTGAATCCTTGCTTCTACGAGAGGATCTTCGTTCATAATGATCATCTCTACTCCTTCTCTCTTTTGGAGGTGATTCATCTCTTCTGCTCCTCCTTTTTCGTGAGTCTTCGCTTTTTTTGTAAGGAGTCGTACACTCATTGGAGTAGTGTCCGGGTCTTCCACAATTGTAGCAATTACGATCATGACTAGAAGATCTTTTGTCATTGTAGTACCTTGACTTGGAGCTTTTCTCTTTGCTTCTATTCTTGTAGAACTTGTTGAACTTCTTCACCATTAGGCTCAATTCTTCACTGGTGACTTTCTTTTCACTTGATGTATTAGGAGCATCACTTGAAGCTTTGTGACTTGTTGTGGAGCTCTTACTTATCCTTAAGTGACATCTCATGAGCAACAATCCTACCAATGGCTTTCATGGGCTTGAGATCTTTGTGATTGGGCATCATTTGGATCAAAGTGCACATGGTGTCATATTTTACATCCAAGGCTCTTAGGATATTCTTGATGATGAATTTTCTCGGTCATCTCTTCACTCCCTAAGCCGACAATCTCATTTGTGATGAGAGCAAGCCTAGAGTACATTTCGGCGACTCCTTCACCATCCTTCATCTTGAAATTGTCAAGTTGACTTTGAAGCACACCCAATTTGGATTCCTTGACAGACTCAGTATCTTCATGCATATATCAACCAAAGTACCCCAAATTTCCTTTGCATTCTCAAGGCGGCTGATTTTGTTGAATTCTTCGGAGCACAATTCATTGAAGAGAATATCACAAGCTTGAGCATTGTGTTGCAACATCTTCATTTCTTACGTTGTTGATTCATGATCTGGTTCTTTTCCATCCTCGAAGAAATCACCTTGCAAGCCGATACACACAACAGCCCAAATGGCGGGGTCATGACCAAGAATATGCATTTTCATCTTATACTTCCAACTAGCAAAATTTGTACCATCAAAGTAAGGACCTCTACGGTGGTAATTTCCCTCGCTAGACACCATACTCTGCTAGGTTGTGAAACCAAGGCTATGATCACCAGATCTATGGAAATCAAGGTAAATGGATACCAAAGCTCTGATACCACTTGTAGGATTGAAAGTATGTCTAGGGGGGCTGATTAGACTACTTGACCAAATAAAAAGTCTAACATTTTCCCAATTTTAGTTGTGGACAGATTTTAGCAATTGGCACAAGTCAAGTAATCAACCTACACATGCAATTCTAAGAGTATAGCAATGGAAAGTAAAACATTGCATATGAAGGTAAAGGGAAGGGTTTGGAGAATGAAAATGCAATGGAGACACGAAGATTTTTGGCGTGGTTCTGATAGGTGGTGCTATCGTACGCCCACGTTGATGGAGACTTCAACCCACGAAGGGTAACGGCTGCACGAGTCCATGGAGGGCTCCACTCACGAAGGTTCCACGAAGAAGCAACCTTGTGTATCCCACCATGGTCGTTGCCCATGAAGGACTTGCCTCACTCGGGTAGATCTTCATGAAGTAGGCGATCTCCTTGCCCTTACAAACTTCTTGGTTCAACTCCACATCTTGACGGAGGCTTCCAAGCAACACCTAAGCAATCTAGGAGACACCACTCTCCAAAAGGTAATAGATGGTGTGTTGATGATGAACTCCTTGCTCTTGTGCTTCGAATGATAGTCTCCTGATGACCCACAAGTAGGGGTGGGCATAAAAACCGACGAACCAAAAACCGAACCGATGCCGAAACCGAATAAACCGAATTTTCGGTTTTTTTGACTGACACAGAAAAATTCGGTTTTCATGTCCACTAACCAAACAGAATTCGGTAGATTCGGTTTTCATCTCGGTTAACCAAACAAAAACCAAACAGACGTGGCTGATTGTACGCGCGCAACGTCGTCTCCCGGGAGTCACGCGACCAGCCTCCCACGATCGCCCACCTGACGTGCGCACATCTCACATAACGTGGGCCTGCCTGACCAAAGTGCCAACAAGGATAAGGCCCAGCTCATGTGGGTTGTGTTTTGGTGAACGGTGTGCATGCGCGTACGAGTATGCGAACAGCTGACCAGGCCATTCGCTCCTTTAGTCCCACCTCGCCCAACTGAGGAGATTAGCCAGATTTTTTGCCTATATAACAGGGTGCAGCTAGTGCAATAGGAGGATAAATACTTGAAGCGTGGTCATTCGGCATAAAATCAAAAACTGCACCGAAATTATGGTTAACCGAATTTTCAGTTAGCTAATCTCAGCTAGCATTTTTGTTTTTTAGTTTGTCTAACCGAATTTTCAAAAAAACCGAATGGTAGAAATCGAATTTTTGGTTTATACCGAACGCCCAGCCCTACCCACAAGTATATGGGATCGATTGTAGCCCTTTTTGATAAGTAAGAGTGTCGAACCCAACGAGGAGTAGAAGGAAATGACAAGTGGTTTTTAGTAAGGTAATGTCTGCAAGTGCTGAAATTGCAAGTAATAGAGTAGTTTGATAGCAAGATAATTTGTAACGAGCAAGTAACGGTAATAGTAACAAAAGTGCAGCAAAGTAGCCCAATCCTTTTGAGGCAAAGGACAGGCCAAAATGGTCTCTTATAATAAGCAAAGCGTTCTTGAGGGTACTCGGGAATTTCATCTAGTCACTTTCATCATGTTGGTTCAATACGTGTTCGCTACTTTGATAATTTGATATGTGGGTGGACCGGTGCTTAGGTGTTGTTCTTACTTGAACAAACCTCCTACTTATGAATGACCCCCTCACAAGCATCCACAACTACGAGAAAAGTATTAAGAATAAATTCTAACCATAGCATTAAACTTTTGGATCCAATCGGTCCCTTACGGAATAGCGCATAAACTAGGGTTTAAGCTTACATCACTCGCAACCCATCATATAATTACTACTCCACAATGCATTCCCTTAGGCCCCAATATGGTGAAGTGTCATGTAGTCGACGTTCACATGACACCACTAAGGGAATCACTGAAGGAAATATGCCCTAGAGGCAATAATAAAGTTTTTATTTATATTTACTTATATCATGATAAATGTTTATTATTCATGCTAGAATTGTATTAACCGGAAATTTGATACATGTGTGAATACATAGACAAAACAAAGTGTCCCTAGTATGCCTCTACTAGACTAGCTCGTTAATCAAAGATGGTTAAGTTTCCTGACCATAGACATGTGTTGTCATTTGATGAACGGGATCACATCATTAGAGAATGATGTGATGGACAAGACCCATCCATTAGCTTAGCATAATGACCGTTTAGTTTTATTGCTATTGCTTTCTTCATGACTTATACATGTTCCTTTGACTATGAGATTATGCAACTCCCGAATACCGGAGGAACACCTTGTGTGCTATCAAACGGCACAACGTAACTGGGTGATTATAAAGATGCTCTACAGGTGTCTCCGAAGGTGTTTGTTGAGTTCGCATAGATCGAGATTAGGATTTGTCACTCCGTGTATCGGTGAGGTATCTCTGGGCCCTCTCGGTAATGAACATCATTATAAGCCTCGAAAGCAATGTGACTAATGAGTTAGTCACGGGATGATGCATTGCGGAACGAGCAAAGAGACTTGCCGGTAATGAGATTGCACTAGGTATGATGATACCGACGATCGAATCTCGGGCAAGTAACCGATGACGAAGGGAACAACGTATGTTGTTATGCGGTTTGACCGATAAAGATCTTCGTAGAATATGTAGGAGCCAATATGAGCATCCAGGCTCCACTATTGGTTATTGACCGGAGATGTGTCTCGGTCATGTCTACATATTTCTCAAACCCGTAGGATCCGCACGCTTAACGTTCGATGACGATTTGTATTATGAGTTATGTGATTTGATGACCGAAGCTTGTTCGGAGTCCCGGATGAGATTAAGAACATGACGAGGAGTCTCGAAATGGTCGAGAGGTAAATATTCATATATTGGAAGGTTGCATTTGGACATCAGAATGGTTCCGAGTGGTTCGGGCATTTTTCCGGAGTACCGGGAGGTTACCGGGACCCTCCGGGAGAAGTTATGGGCCTTATGGGCCATAAGAGGGAAGCACACCATCCAACAAGGGGCTGGTGCGCCCCCCCTTGGGCAGGAGGCCGATTAGGACTAGGAGAAGGGGGCCGCCCCCCCTTTCCTTCTCCTTCTCCCTTCCCCCTTTCCTACTCCGTGTGGGAGGTGGAATCCTACTATAGGACTAGAGAGTCCTAGTAGGACTACACACCTTGGCACACCCCCTAGGGCCGGCTGCCTCTCCCTCCTTTATATACGAAGGCAGGGGGCACCCTAAACACACACAAGTTGATCTTTTAGCCGTGTGCGGTGCCCCTCCTCCACAGTTACACACCTCGGTCATATCGTCGTGGTGCTTGGCGAAAGCCTGGCAGTAACCCGGCATCACCGTCGCCACGCCGTCGTGCTAACGAAACTCTCCCTCGGCCTCAACTGGATCAAGAGTTGGAGGGACGTCACCAAGCTGAACGTGTGCTGATCGCGGAGGTCCCGTATGTTCGGTACTTGGATCGGTTGGATGGCGAAGACGTTCGACTACATCAACCGCGTTACTTAACGCTTCCGCTTCCGGTCTACGAGGGTACGTAGACACACTCTTCCCGCTCTGCTATGCTTCTCCTAGATAGAACTTGCGTGATCATAGGCAATTTTTTTTTGAAATACTACATTCCCAACAGTGGTATCCGAGCCAGGTCTATGCGTAGATGTTATATGCACGA
This sequence comes from Aegilops bicornis, assembly GCA_021605145.1. NCBI lineage: Eukaryota > Viridiplantae > Streptophyta > Magnoliopsida > Poales > Poaceae > Aegilops > Aegilops bicornis. Next base: position 517,378,456 of record CM038672.1, on the reverse strand, counting down.
GTAGAACACAATGAGTTTTGGGCGATAATAGTCATACTGCTTACCAGCATGTCTTACTTTTATTCGGCAGTATTGTTGGATGAAGCGGCCCAGACCGACATTACATGACCGCGTTCATGAGACTGGTTCTACCGCCGTGCTTTGCACCCAAGTGGCTAGTGGGTGTCTGTTTCTCCAACTTTAGTTGAATCGAGTTTGACTACGCCCGATCCTTTTGAAGGTTAAAACAACACACTTGACGAAAAATCGTTGTGGTTTTGATGCATAGGTAAGAACGGTTCTTGCTAGAAGCTCGTAGTAGCCACGTAAAACTTGCAACAACAAAGTAGAGGACGTCTAACTTGTTTTTGCAGGGCTTGTTGTGATGTGATATGGTCAAGACGTGATGACATATAAATTGTTGTATGAGATGATCATGTTTTGTAAAAGTTATCGGCAATTGGCAGGAGCCTTATGGTTGTTGCTTTATTGTATGAAATGCAATCGCCATGTAATTGCTTTACTTTATCACTAAGCGATAGCGATAGTCGTAGAAGCAATAGTTGGCGAGACGACAACGATGCTTCGATGGAGATCAAGGTGTCAAGCGGTGACAATGGTGATCATGGCGGTGCTTTGGAGATGGAGATCAAAGGCACAAGATGATGATGGCCATATCATATCACTTATTTTGATTGCACGTGATGTTTATCTTTTATGCATCTTATTTTGCTTAGTACGGCGGTAGCATTATAAGATGATCTCTTACTAAATTTCAAGATACAAGTGTTCTCCCTGAGTATGCACCGTTGCTACAGTTCGTCGTGTCGAGACACCAAGTGATGATTGGGTGTGATAAGCTCTACGTTCACATACAACGGGTGCAAGCCAGTTTTGCACACGTAGAATATTCGGGTTAAACTTGATGAGCCTAGCATACGCAGATATGGCCTCGGAACACTGAGACCGAAAGGTCGAGCGTGAATCATATAGTAGATATGATCAACATAGTGATGTTCACCATTGAAAACTTCTCCATCTCACATGATGATCGGACATGGTTTAGTTGATATGGATCACGTGATCATTTAGATGACTAGAGGGATGTCTAAGTGGGAGTTCTTAAGTAATATGATTGATTGAACTTTAATTTATCATGAACTTAGTCCTGATAGTATTTGCATATCTATGTTGTAGATCAATAGCTCGCGTATAGCTCCCCTATTATATTTTTGATATGTTCCTAGAGAAAACTAAGTTGAAATATGATAGTAGCAATGATGCGGACTAGGTCCGTGATCCGAGGATTATCCTCATTGCTGCATAGAAGTATTATGTCCTTGATGCACCACTAGGTGACGAACCTGTTGCAGGAGCAGATGCAAACGTCATGAATGTTTTGCAAGCTCGGTATGATGACTACTTGATAGTTTAGTGCACCATACTTTACGGCTCAGAACCGGGACTTCAAAAATGTTTTGAACGCCATGGAGCATATGAGATGTTCCAAGAACTGAAATTAGTATTTCAGACCCATGCCCGAGTCAAGAGGTATGAGACCTATGACAACAATTTGGCCTACAAGATGGAGGAGATTAGCTCAACCGGTGAGCATGTGCTCAGAATGTCTGAGTACTACAACCGCTTGAATCAAGTGGGAATTAATCTTCCAGATAATATAGTGATTGACAGAGTTCTCTAGTCACTATCACCAAGTTACTCGAACTTCGTGATGAACTATAATATGCAAGGGATGACAAAAATGATTCCCCGAGCTCTTCGCGATGCTGAAATCGGCGAAAGTAGAAATCAAGAAAAGCATCAAGTGTTGATGGTTGACAAGACCATTAGTTTCAAGTAAAAGGGCAAGGGAAAGAAAGGGAACTTCAAGAAGAATGGCAAGCAAGTTCCACTCCCATGAAGAAGCCCAAAGCTAGACCCAAGCCTGAAACTGAGTGCTTCTACTGCAAAGAAAACGGTCACTGGAAGTGGAACTGCCCTAGATACTTGGCGGATAAGAACGATGGCGAAGTGAAAAAAAGGTATATTTGATATACATGTTATTGATGTGTACTTTACTAGTGTTTATAGCAACCCCTCGGTATTTGATACTGGTTCAGTTGCTAAGAGTAGTAACTAGAAACAGGAGTTGCAAAATAAAGAGAGACTAGTTAAGGGCGAGGTGATGATGTGTGTTGGAAGTGATTCCAAGGTTGATAAGATCACCATCGCACACTCCCTTTTTCCTTCGGAATTAGTATTGGAACTAAATAAATGTTATTTGGTGTTTGCATTGTGCATAAATATGATTGGATCATGTTTATTGCGATATGGTTATTCATTTAAGTCAGAGAATAATTGTTGTTCTGTTTACATGAATAAAACCTTCTATGGTCTTACATCTAATGTAAATGGTTTACTAAATCTTGATCACAGTGATACACATTATATTGATGCCAAAAGATATAAGTTTAATAATGATAGTGCAACTTATTTGTGGCACTACCGTCTAGGTCATATTGGTGTAAAGCGCATGAAGGAACTCCATGCTCATGGGCTTTTGGAATCACTTGATGCTTGCGAACCATGCCTCATGGGCAAGATGACTAAGACTCCGTTCTCCGGAACAATGGAGCGAGCAACTAACTTATTGGAAATAATACATACCGATGTATGCGGTCCGATGAGTGTTGAGGCTCGCGGCGGGTGTCGTTATTTTCCGACCTTCACAGATGATTTGAGCAGATATGGGTATATCTACTTAATGAAACACAAGTCTGAAACATTTGAAAATTTCAAAGAATTTCAGAGTGAAGTTGATAATCATCGTAACAAGAAAATAAAGTTTCTACTATCTGATCGTGGAAGTGAATATTTGAGTTAGGAGTTTGGCCTTCATTTAAAACTGTGGAATAGTTTCACAACTCACGCCACCTGGAACACCATAGCATAATGGTGTGTCCGAACGTTGTAACCGTACTTTATTAGATATGGTGCGATTTATGATATCTCTTACCGACTTACCACTATCATTTTGGGGTTATGCATTAGAGACAGCTGCATTCACGTTAAATATGGCACCATCTAAATCCGTTGAGACGACACCATATGAACTGTGGTTTAGCAAGAAACCTAAGCTGTCGTTTCTTAAAGTTTGGGGCTGTGATGCTTATGTGAAAAAGTTTCAACCTGATAAGCTCGAAACCAAATCAAAGAAATGCGTCTTCATTGGATACCCAAAGGAAACTATTGGGTACACCTTCTATCACAGATCCAAAGGCAAGATATTCATTGCTAAGAATGGATCCTTTCTAGAGAAGGAGTTTCTCTCGAAAGAAGTGAGCAGGAGAAAAGTAGAACTTGACGAGGTAATTGTACCTTCTCCCGAATTGGAAAGTCGTACACCACAGAAATCAGTTCCAGTGATTCCTACACCAGTCAGTGAGGAAGCTAATGATGATGATCATGAAACTTCAGATCAAGTTACTACTGAACCTCGTAGGTCAACCAGATTATGGTCCGCACTAGAGTGGTACCGTAATCCTTTCTGGAAGTCATGTTACTAGACCATGACAAACCTACGAACTATGAGGAAGCGATGATGAGCCTAGATTCCGCAAAATGGCTTGAGGCCATGAAATCTAAGATGGGATCCATGTATGAGAACAAAGTATGGACTTTGGTTGACTTGCCCGATGATCGGCAAGCCACTGAGAATAAATGGATGTTCAAGAGGAAGACGGACGCTGATAGTAGTGTTACTATCTACAAAGCTCGAATTGTCGCAAAAAGGTTTTGACAAGTTCAAGGTGTTGACTACGATGAGATTTTCTCACTCGTAGCGATGCTTAAGTCTGTCAGAATCATGTTAGCAATTGCCACATTTTATGAAATATGGCAAATGGATGTCAAAACTGCATTCCTTAATGGATTTCTTAAAGAAGAGTTGCATATGATACAACAAGAAGGTTTTGTCAATCCTAAAGGTGCTAACAAAGTGTGCAAGCTCCAGCGATCCATCTATGGACTGGTGCAAGCATCTCGGAGTTGGAATATACGCTTTGATGAGTTGATCAAAGCATGTAGTTTTATACATACTTGCGGTGAAGCCTGTATTTACAAGAAAGTGAGTGGGAGCACTACATCCTTTCTGATAAGTGTATGTGAAAGACATATTGTTGATTGGAAATGATGTATAATTTTCTGGAAAGCATAAAGGAGTGTTTGAAAGGAGTTTTTCGAAGAAAGACCTCGGTGAAGCTGCTTACATATTGAGCATCAAGATCTATAGAGATAGATCAAAACGCTTGATAAGTTGTTTTAATGAGTACATACCTTGACAAGATTTTGAAGTAGTTCAAAATGGAACAGTCAAAGAAGGAGTTCTTGCCTGTGTTGCAAGGTGTGAAATTGAGTAAAGATTCAAAACCCGACCATGGCAGAAAATAGAAAGAGAATGAAAAGTCATTCCCTATGCCTCAGTCATAGGTTCTATAAAGTATGCTATGCTATGTACTAGACCTATTGTGTACCTCACTATGAGTTTGGCAAGAGGGTACAATAGTGATCCAGGAGTGGATCACTGGACAACGGTCAAAATTATCTTTAGTGGAATAAGGATATATTTCTCGGTTATGGAAGTGACAAAAAAGGTTCTTCGTAAAGGGTTACGTCGATGCAAGCTTTGACACCGATCCAGATGACTCTAAGTCTCAATCTGGATACATATTGAAAGTGGGAGCAATTAGCTAGAGTAGCTCCGTGCAGAGCATTATAGACATAGAAATTTGCAAAATACATACGGATCTGAATGTGGCAGACCCGTTGATTAAACTTCTCTCGCAAGCAAAACGTGATCACACCTTAGTACTCTTCGGGTGTTAATCACATGGCGATGTGAACTAGAATATTGAATCTAGTAAACCTTTTGGGTATTGGTCACATGGCGATGTTAACTATAGAGTGTTAAATCACATGACGATGTGAACTATTGATGTTAAATCACATGGCGATGTGAACTAGATTATTGACTCTAGTGCAAGTGGGAGACTGAAGGAAATATGCCCTAGAGGCAATAATAAAGTTGTTATTTATATTTCCATATATCATGATAAATGTTTATTATTCATGCTAGAATTGTATTAACCAGAAACTTGATACATGCGTGAATACATAGACAAAACAAAGTGTCCCTAGTATGCCTCTACTAGACTAGCTCGTTAATAAAATATGGTTAAGTTTCCTGACCATATACATGTGTTTTCATTTGATGAACGGGATCACATCATTAGAGAATGATGTGATTGACAAGACCCATCCGTTAGCTTAGCATAATGATCATTTAGTTTTATTGCTATTTCTTTCTTCATGACTTATACATGTTCCTTTGACTATGAGATTATGCAACTCCCGAATACCGGAGGAACACCTTGTGTGCTATCAAACGTCACAACATAACTAGGTGTCGGGGAAGATGATCTGGCCCACGAACACCTATGGGACCGGTGGACCGAGCCCCTTTCGGTTCGGCGGGGGGCGGAGGTCGCACGAAGAGCAGATCGAGGCGAAGCACACGAGCAGTTTACCCAACCGGAGCTCTCAGGAGATAACACTCCTCTTGCTGCATGTCCGAGTGTATTGAGTTCTTGCTCGGGGAGCGCTGAGTGCTCAAAGACACACAAGCTGCTAACGAGACCGAGCGTGAGTGTTCTCTGGCTTCGAACCTTTCGACCCCTTTCCCTCCCTACGTTGCGCATGGGCCTCCTTTTATATGCTAAAGGGGTCTCCGACAGGTGGCAACGTAGACAAGGGTAAAAATGGAAAAGGAGTGGTTGGTACAGCTACTTGTACAGTGTATCATACCTAACCACGGCGGCGGGGACAAAGGCATTAAATGCCCGTCTCGTTGCCCTAACGGTGCGAAAGGGACCGTCGAGCGCCACCGCTTGCCACGATGGCAATCTTGTTAGCGCCACTTGCCACGGCGCTCCGGCCGCCTGACCTCTTGCCACTGCGCTGGAAAGGTCGAGGCGACACGTTAGTGGATGTGCTTTGGAAGCGCAGTCTGAGTGGTGGTGCCGCATGACAAGCGCCTTGCCGCGGTTGTTGTCTTGTCGCGTCCGAAGCTTGTCGCTCACGGGGCCTTCCTGGCAAGCTCCTCTTGCCGGGGCCTTGTCTCCTAGGTGCCTTGGGTGGCCTTCCGTCAAGCTCCTCTTGCCGGGGCCTTGTCTCCTTGGCTTGAATACTTTGTTCTTGAATGGCTCCAAAGGAACCACGGAGGACCTTGGCGGTCACCTGGCAAGCCTTGCAGCGGAGGGCTGCAATCGCACTGTGCACAAGTTCGGGATACTAGGGTACCCTACTCTAGTACACCGGCAGAGCCCCGAACTGGGCCACCTGCAGTGCAGCTGTTGGGCCAGGCCCAAAACAGGCACGGCACGCGGCCTGGGTTACGTCGTAACTCACCCGGACCCACCACGCCCTCCACAGGCAGCAGCGTCGAATGCGGCGTCGCGTGAGAGATCATGGGTGAGATCGTGGGTAGTTTCTTTATTCGGAAAGACGGAATGTCCGCCCCCTCCCTCTTTATAAGCAGGGGAAACAGGGGCAGTTCGCCCATCTCGCCAGTTGTTGTCCAATCTCGAAAAAAACCCGCTGCTTCCCCCTTCTTCCCAAGGCTGAAGAGAGAGCAGCGCTCCGCCCCCCATCGCCACAGCATCACCAACGCCGTTGATCCTCACCACCTCCGCCATGGCTCAAAGCCGACAAGGGAAGGCCGTGAAGTCGGCCGAGGCGCAGCTTCTTGCGGCGCCGCGGAAGGAGCGGCAATCTTTCCCCCAGCTCGCGAGGGATCCGAGGGAGTACTACTACCTCTTGGTCGACGGAGACGCGAGCGCATCCGTGCACGAAGGTACTCCCAGCTTTGCCGGGCTGGCTCGAATGGGTACCCTTTCTTGGCATTGTTCTTCTCTGCGGGCTCTGCCCGCCTTTCTCTGAATTTTTCTGTGATATCATGAACACCTACGGGTTCCACCTCCTTGACTTCACCCCCAATGCTGTTCTGACCATGGCAGTTTTCGCACATCTCTGCGAAAACTTTGTCGGAATCCATCCAAACGTAGCCCTTTTCCGCCACTTCTTCATGCCCCGAGTTGAGAGAGGGGAGCCTCTTTCCGATGGGATCGCCTGGATCTCGAGGACCGTCAAGAAGGAAGCTTATCTGGATGGAGAGCTCCGCAGCAAATGGGATGAGTGGAGAGCAGACTGGTGCCGGATTGTCGAGGAGAACCCGCGGCCGTTACGCCAGCGCCAAACCTCGATGGTCTTGGCGGCAACGATTGGAAGCGATCGGCCCCGGAAGACGCTAAGTGAAGATTGCCGTCATCTGGATCCTACGCTGAGGCTTGCGGACTCACTTGTAGGTGCCGTTGGCGCAGATTTCCTTCGTCGCCGCGCCGCCCCCTGCAGGAGAGGAGGAGACCCGCTGGGAGTTCGAGCGGCGGATATCATGAGGCTGCGCCGGGCCTCAACTTCAATTTCACCGTCACAGGCTGGACACGATGCTCTTGGAGCTGTTCAAGCACGATCTGAGCATCCCGGAGCGTTCGGGTTGCGAAGAATGTCGTCCCGCTGTGCAACAATTCCTTGCTCGACCGCATCCGTGCAATGATGCCGTTGGCGACTTCGCATGGAATCGTTCCAACTGGCAAGAGCCTGTAGATGACGTCGTCGCGAGTGTTCTTTGATGACTGGTAGAAGTGCCGGTCCGCCCGATGAGCAGAAGAGCCTCACCGCGACACCACCGATGATGAGATGCGGCGCGCCATACAGCTGGAAGATGCGGCGGCAACGCTGCAGCGGCGAGTTCGGATTCACCGTGGAGGCAGAGGCAGCAGAGGCGGCAAGCCTTGTCGGCGAGGGAGTTTGCGGCGAGGAAGAGCTTGTCGAACTGGCTGAGTCGGCGAGCCCGAGGGCGCCTCCTCCCTCCGGACAGCTTGCCGCGGCGGAGCCCCCAGCTCCACCAAGAAGGCGTCTCCGCAAGGCCGGACGAGCGTGGCGGCAGACGGGTCAACAGCCGCGGCGCCATGCCAGCCGCTCCACCGCTGCAAGCACTTGTGCAGGGAGCACCTCACGCCGCTGCGGCAACCGGAGAGGCCCTCACAGACCACCGCTGCTCCCGCCAAGCGGCCAAGGGAACCTACTCCTCCGCCTCGTCGTCTTGGAGGTGAGCGAATTTGATCTCTCCGCTTAGCTCCGGCGAGGAAGAAGAAAAGTAAGATTCTTTGCAGCATTTGTAGTTCTTGACATTGCTTTGTCTTGTATCTGATTTGCTTCACTCTGAACCCATTCCTTTTGAATGGCCCGAAGAGCGTCGAAGAGCCAAGGCCGGTGATTGTCATCGAGGGCGAACCCACCGCGACAACAGGAGGCGCGTCTGAGACCACCTTGCAGACGCGGCAACTCTTTCTCAAAGCAGCCCCAGCGTAAGTATATGGTTTACTTCCTGCTGTTAGGCGTGCATGGGTGCCCTTTCTTTGCCGATATCATCGCTGATTTGTGTAGGAGCGGAGCAGCCTTACCAGAGTGCCACAAGCCGCTCTGACATGCCTTCTGCCGACTACACCACCAAGGGAGGATTCCCGGCAAGGGCGTTCTCCGGCAAGGCAGTTCTCCGGCAAGGGACAACTCTCCGGCAAGGGACAACACCGGCGATCCCACGGTGGCGGAGACCATATTTGCAGAGACCCTAGCACGGGTAATCCTCTTGCTTGAAAACTTTCCTTGTGTTCTTCTTCTGATTTTCTTTTTGAATATTTGCTTGACTTTTCTTCATTTTCCGGTCGTCAGATCCATCCGCCACAGAGCCAATGGAGACCGAGGCCGCCGGCGAGGAGGACGCGCGCGGCAATACTAACGACGCCGCTGCCATCGGAGAAGAAGCTGGCGCTGACGAGCCCGCCGGCGAAGAGGCCGCCAAAGCTGGCGAGGGGTCCGGTGATTGCACTGACGGCCCTGAGGCCGCAGGAGCGCCAGGCGCTACGCCGACCGCCGATCCCTCCGCCGCTGCGGCAGCGGGCTTCAAGAGCCCCAGCCCGGCGCCTATTTGAAGGCGGCGATGGCGTCTTCATCAAGCTCCCATGGGCGTCAAGCTCGTGGCGCCCGGCGAAGGAGAAACTTTTGATGAAGAGCTGCTCGCCTCCCTGGATCGACGCTGGTCGTCGCACCAAACAGCAAAGAAGCGGTGAGTGCGAGGAGGAGCAGCTGCGGAAGCTCTTTGTCGCTCTACCGCGCCCGACAAGCCAAGCTGGAATCCGGGAAGCGCTTGTTGCGGCGGGAGCAGACATCGAGAAGCGCGGAGGAGCTCGGGGCCTCAACCAGAAGCTCTCCGGTCCTTGGCGAGGAGGCGGGAGCGACTTCGCCCGAGGAGCGCAAAGCCTTACTCCTCGAGAAGGCTGAAGTGAGGAGCAACAATGACTTGCCGCGAGAAGCTATCTGCCTTGAGGAAGGCGAGTTGGCGCAGAGGAAGGTTAATCTTGACAGCCATGAGGAGATCTAGCCACACGCTGAGCAAACATTTGGCGGGGCTCTCAAGGAAGCAAAGGATGCTGCCGCTTGATTGCGAGGCCGCCAAGAAGGAGGCTGAGACGAAGGTGATGCAGGTGGAGGCCAATCTCATGGAGAGCGGCGAGGAGCTTGCTACACTCAAGCATGAGTGCGAGAAGGACGCCTACACTCTTGGCGAGCTGCAGGGCCCGTCTCGCCGAGAGGAGCAAGGAGCTCAGGCCACGCCAAGGACTCCAACACAGATCTTGAGTTGAAGTGACCACCTTGACTCGGTAATGGGCCAGGCGCCAAGGAGCAGGAGGTGGCCTTGAAGGAGAAGATCAAGGCCGACGAGGCGCTGCTGGCGAGTGCTGCTGCCGCCCAGAATACCTTCAGGGAGAATTTGGAGCACTGGACCGAGGGTCTCGTGGATGTTGCTGCAGCCATCGACAGGGAGCTGGCGCAGCTGGGGATGGAGGATCTTGGATATTCCTCCGATGAGCACCTCCGACCCAGCGCCAAGCTCAGCTTGTTCTTCAAGGGCGTGGTGACGGCCCTCCAGCGACTCCGGGAAGAAATCCCAAAGCAGCTGGCCGAGGAGTCGCGCGGATCTGCGGGAGCTCTTCAAAAGTCTTGATGAAGGTGGCCTTCCGCAATCCAGGCCTCAACCTCACCAACGTCCTCAAGTCCTTGCCACGGATCTTTGATGTGGAAGCGCTCAAGACCCTTGCCGCACCCATCGTGGGCCGGGTGCGCGGGATCAAGACGCTTGAGGGCGATCGCGTTGATTAGGCCGCGCGCTTTCTCATTGTCTTGCCGCTGCTGGTCATGTTATGAGAACAATCTATTAGAGCTGCGACAAGCTATCTTGTAATATAACTCTATTTCGGGTAGCAATTGCTATGTTATTTCCTTTACTTGGTTCCTTCCTTTGTATGTTTTTGCCCTACGCTTTTAGGGAACTTGTCGGTATGAGCACCGGGTCATGGCCGAGTCTTGAGACGTCGTGACAGCTTTGGCGGTGCTGCTACTGACAAGAAACCTTGTCGCAACTAGTCGCAGCTCACTTAAGTTGTTGAGCGGACTCGAAACAAAATAAGGGCGCAACTAGCTACGAGTTGGTTCCTCCGCGCACAGGTTTTCCATACAAAGTACGGTCGTTCGAGGAAGATAACTTAAAATTTTTAAAACTGATTGCTCAAACTTTAGCAACTTAGCTTTTCTATCGTTTGCTTCCTGGTAAGGCTAGACTTCCTTGAGCGACGCTTGGTCCACACCATTATCTTCTCCTTTCCCCCCAACAAACTTGTGGGCGAGGGAACCTTCCTTTCTTTGAGAAAGAGAAAGAAGAGAAAATAAAGATATGGAGCCTTATGGCTCGTTATTGCTTACCGGGGTAGGTGCTGCACAAAGTGTCAGATAACGCATGCAAAAATAGAAGTAGAAAGCATGAAATTGACAAGATGTGCGAAGCACATTAGCTTTACTTATGCACGGGGTCTGCGCCCGGCTTTGTACAAAGGATTACATGCAACATCGGCAAGACTTGTACAAAAGGTGGTTGCGGAACAGGTTAAACAACCGCTTCTGAGTAAAACTTACGAAGATGCTCAATGTTCCAGGAGTTGCTCACCGGAATGCCATCTTCGGTCTCAAGGTGGACAGCGCCAGGCCTAGTGACTCGTTTCACCCGGTAAGGGCCTTCCCACTTCAGCGTCAACTTGTTGGAATTCTTGGCGGACTGAATGCGCCGAAGAACAAGGTCGCCTTCCTCGAGACTTCGGCATTAACTGCGGCTATGGTAGCGGCGCAAAGCTTGCCGGGTATCGAGCAGCTCGTCTGACAGCTGAAGGCGATCCTCCTCAAGGAAGCGTAGCGTCATCTTGTCATAGCTGCTCTTGCTCAAGCTCATCATAAGCGAGCACTCGAGGCGATCCGTATCTGAGTTCCATGGGGAGAACTGCCTCTGCTCCATAGACTAGAGCGAAAGGTGTACGGCGATGGCTCGATTTGGCGTCGTCTGATCGACCAAAGAACCACCGGCAGCTCCTCAATCCAGTTCTTTCCGCACTTGTGCAGCACTGTCGAAAGTTACGGTCTTGAGCCAGCGACGCCAGCATTCGCCCTCTCCGCTTTACCGTTACTTCTCGGATGAGCAACGAAGTGAAGCGGACCTTGGCGCCAAGATCTTGGGCGTCTTGCATGAAGGTGCGGCTCGTGAATTGCGTGCCGTTGTCGGTGATGATCCTGTTAGGGATTACGAAGCGGCAAACAATCGACCTAAAGAACTTGTTGCTTGTTGTCTTGTCACCTTCCTCATCGCTTCCACTTCCGGCCACTTTGTGAACTTGTCGATTGCAACGTACAAGTACTCAAAGCCCCGACAACTTCGGGGAAAGGGGCCGAGGATGTCGAGCCCCGGACCGAAAATGGCGAGGATAAAGGGATCGTCTGGAGAGCTTGAGCTGGCTGGTGTATCTTCTTGGAATGGGCCGCACGCTTCACACTTGGTTACTTGTGCGATTGCATCCGGAGGGCTGTCGGCCAAAAGAAACCTTCTTTAACGCTTTGCGGCAAGTGCTCTGGCGCCAATGTGGTGACCACATATGCCTCCATGTATCGCTGCCAACAGCTTTTGTCCGCCTTCGGTGAACACACTTCAATTTCACACCGTTGAGTCTTCTTTGTATGCAGTGTGTTGTCGACAAACTGGTACATACTTGACTGCCGGGCTACTCTTTCCGCTTCTTCTTGCTCTTGGGAAGTTCTCTGTCTGAAGGAAGCGGACAATCTCTTTGTGCCCATCTTTGGAGCTTGCGGCTCGACAACAAGGACTAAAGGCACATCTGCTGCTGCGGGAACATCTGCTTCCTGGCGAGAACTGCGGCTCACCGGAGCTTGGCGTTCCCGGCAAGCTTGCCGGAGCAAAACTTGTCGGGAGCGTGCGCTTCAGCGGAACAAACCCTAGGGCTTGCCGAGCGGACTGCTCCTCGGCACCCTTGGTGTTGATCTTGAGGACCTTCTTGACGGCGACTTCAGGAAGCTCTGCGGAAAATAGTCACCAGAGATCAACTTCCTCTTCTTGTTCTGTCCGGTTGATGGCGTTACAGACGGTTGAGTCGACTTGAGCACAAAATCCCTGGTTCCACAGGTAACTTAAGTGCAGCGCACTTTGGCGAACCATCGGCAATGTCGTTCTGAGCTCTTGGAACATGTTCCATTTGTAGGCCGTCAAAGTGCTCTTCTAGCTTTCTCACTTCATCAACATAAGCTTCCATCAACGGACTCGATAACTCTTGTTCACTTGGCGGATGACAAGGCTGTGAGTCACCACGACAATGAGCTTCTTGATCCCAAGGTCTCTGCGATCCTAAGACCGGCAATCAAACCTTCATACTCTGCGGTATTGTTTGTTGCTTGCTCCTTGGGAAAGTGCATCTGGACTACGTACTTGAGGTGCTCTCGGTGGGTGCAACAAGTAGCACGCCAAGACCGGGCGCCTTTGCAGCCGAGAAGGCACCATTAAAGTACATCAGCCACTCTTTGCTTGCTTCCTTGACGGGATGCTCGTTTCGGAATTTCTTCATCTTGTGTTGGCGTCCATTCTGCTATGAACTCCGCCAATGCTCTGCTTTGGATAGTTGAAGTGCTCTCAAACTTGAGGCCAAAGCTTGATAGTTCCAGTGACCACTCGACAATCCTGCATGTTGCCTATGGATTTTGCAGTATCCTCTTCAGCGGAAATCGAGTGATGACTGTGATCTCTTGTGCCTGGAAGTAATGGTGAAGCTTTCTCGAGGAGGCCATGAGGAGGCCGAAAAGCAATTTCGCACACCGAGTACCTTGACCTAGCCCCTGCAGAAGGGAACCGACAAAGTAAACTGGCGCTGCACCATTGTTTTCTGCATCTTCTCATGCGTCTGCGTAGATCCATCCTTGTCGGGACCAGAGCTTGCCGGTGAAGCCCCTTTCGTCATTTGGATGCATCTGCCATGGTTACTAGCTCATCATCCGCCTCCCTCTCCGCTACTAACGCAGCACTAACCACTTGATTGGTTGCCGCTATATATAGCGGCAACTTCTCTTGTGGCTTAGGTGCGACAAGTGTTGGAGTGGAGGACAGTATCTCTTCAAGTCTGCGGCGCAGCCTCCGCTTCCGGAGTCCATTTCATCGGACCTGCCTTTTTCATAATTTTGAAAAATGGCGGTAGCCTTCAGCAGAACCTAGAGATAAACTCTGAGAGCAGCTACATAACCAGGAAGTCTTCGTACATCCTTGACGCGCTTTGGTGCTTCAATCTGCTCAATGGTCTTGATCTTGTCGGGATTGGCTTCAATTCCCGCTGAGACCACGAAGAACCCGAGAAGTTTGCGGAAGGGACTCCAAACACACACTTCTCGGGGTTGAGCTTGAGGTTGATCTTGTGCAGATTTGCAAAGGTTTCGTCTAAATCTTGAATCGAGTCGCCTTGTCCTTGCTTTTGACCACTATGTCATCCATGTAGGCTTCCACATTTCTGTGCATTTGCGGCTCAAAAGCGTCATGGACTACTCTTGTAAATGTTGAACCAGCATTCTTTAATCCGAAAGGCATCCGTACGAAACAGTATGTGGCACATGGGGTGATGAACGCGGTCTTGTCCTCATCCTCTTCTGCCATGAAGATCTGATGATATCTCGAGTATGCATCCGTAAATGAAAGCAAATCACATCCGGTGTGGAGTCAACAATCTGGTCGATCTTGGCGGCAAGGGAAATGGGTCTTTGGGACAAGCTTTATTGACATCGGTAAAGTCGATACAAAGCCTCCATTTCCCGTTTGCCTTCTTGATACAACTACAGGATTGGCCAACCACGTAGGATGGAGCACTCCTCGACAAGGCCTGCTGCTTCCAATTTCTTGATTTCTTCTGCGATGAATTCTTGGCGCCCACCGCTGCTTCACGACTTTACGCTTGACGGGCGCGCATGAGGACAAGCGGCAAGATGGTGCTCAATTACTTTCACAGGAACACCGGGGATGTCGACGGTTGCCACGCAAACACGCCGACGTTTGCCCGCATGAGGAAAGCAACGAGCGCCGCCTTCCTATTTAGGGTCGAGAGTGGCGCGATGGTGAAGGTACCACCAGTGCCGTCCACCTTGGCGGACACCTTCTTGGTCTCTGGTGGAGCTGCCATCGTCTTCTTACACTTGCCGGTGGAGCTCGATGGTGCGTCCTCGACGGTAGCGCAGCACTCCAAAGAGGTGCGCTCGCCGGAGTGGGCATCAGAGCTCTTGCTGGACTTGGTCTTCTTCTTCGCCCCGGGAGCTTCAGCGGCAAGTGGCTTGCAATCTGCTGCAGCTGCTGCTTCCCGGTAGATCTTGTCGACGCAGATAAGAGCATCCTTCTTGTCGCCAGGGACAGAGATGACACTTATCGGGCTGGCATCTTCAGCATGTTGTATGCATAGTGAGAGGCTGCCATGAATTTGGCGAAAGTCCGGACGGCCAAGTATCCCATTGTAAGGCAATGGAAAGTCAGCAACGTCAAAAGTGACCCTCTCGATCCTGAAGTTCAACTTCACTGCCAAATGTCACCAAAGAACGTGATCTTTCCTTCGCTTGCTCCTTCCGGATTGATTCCTTGGAATGTGCGGTCTCTTCGAGCTTGCCATCAAGGATCTGTAGTTTCGGAGCACCGGAGGAGATCAGGTTCAAGCCGCCCCGCCGTCAACTAGCATCTTAGTGACCTTGAGGTTGCGGATAGTTGGTGAAACCAACATCGGCAAGCACCGACCGCTTGATTCTGTGATCAGGGTGGTCCTCAATATCAAAGATGATAGGCGTGCTGGACCATTTCAGAGGCTTGCGTGACTCAACGGATGGTTCTGCCGCATTGACTTCCCGCATCCACTGCTTGAGCTGGCGGTGTGAAGTATGCAGAGAAGCACGGTTGTCAACGCACATGACCTCTGTGGCTTTCTGGAACTCCTGCTCATCGGTCTCGTCATCATCCATGTCTTCATCATCATCGTCGTCTTCATCCTTGTCGCGGCGGCGGGAGGTCTGTCTCCTTACGCCGCTTGGCCTTGCCGCGGCGTCCTCCTCGGCCGGGCGTTTCTTGCTAGTTTCCTCCAAAGACCTTCCCCGGGCCTTCTCCTTGTCGCGTCGTTCATATTCAGCCTTACGCTGCTCGACAAGCTGCTCGACCTTTTGCAGCTCGGAGGTCATGGCCCTTAGTGCGGTGGATCTTGCAAGATCTTGTTTGTTGGAGCCGTCACGCTTGTCGGCGACCGCCACAACTGGCAGTTGGTGCGGCGGCAACCTCCTTGCCGGAGCTACCAGCTTTGGCTTTCTTGGCGCCACCTCCGTTGCGGACTGCTCAACAACTAGCACATCTTTGCCTTTCTTCTTCCTGTTGTTCCGCCGTCGGTTTTTCTTTGCCGGGCGGTCTCCTCACTATCGAGATCCTCCCGCTTCAAGATTCTCTCCGGGAGTCTCCTCCTTCCTCAAAGACGTGCACACTTGTCGGCCAGGGCATATAGCTCATCGACGTCTCGATCTTGCACATCGCCATCTCCTCCCGCATCCTGCGGTTTCGCACGCTCGATGGAACACGCTGATTACCGCGGCAGGTGGACATCTGGGATGTTGTGTCAGTCTGTGGCTGAATCTCCGAATGTACTTGGCGCAGGGCTCTCCTTCCTTCGGGCGGCGCAGATGAAGGTCGCTTTCTTGGCCATGGGGCTTGTGGCGCTGTAAAGGCGCCGACAAACTGATGGCATAGAACTCCCCAACAGGATATGGAGTTGTCCGGCAAGTGCATGAGCCAGGATCTGACATTGGGCTTGAGCACCAGCGGGAAGTAGTTGGCTAGGATCTTGTCGTCTCGCCCCCCGGCAGCTTGCACCGCGATGGTCTAGATGTTGAGGAACTCCGACGGATGCGTCCTGCCGTCGTACTTCTACGATGCGTCGGCTTGAAATTCTTCTTGCTGGGCCACTTTGGACTTGCCGCAGCTCACGAGTGAACGCAGGGCAACCTATCAGCGTCTGACAAGTCGCTCGTTCTTCTGGCGCATGCATGTCGACAAAGGGCCCATCGCGCTGGTCGGATTGACGCCGGCGCTTCTCTCGGTGCTCGGCGCGAGTTCGGCGTCTTCTTCTTGTCGTTCGCGAAGAACTTGGCGCTGATCGCGACGAGCTCGTGGATCCGATGATGCGGTGGAGTCGCTTGTCGAGGTGGATCTGGCGAGTCGGCGATCTTTGCCTTCGGGCGGAGAGTGCATGGTGGTTGCACCCCCACGGTTTAAATGCCACCGGCTCGTGTTTAGCAGTCCTGCCGCGACAGCGATGCACTTTCGGCTGCCGCGAGCTTCGCCGTTGGCAAAGCCGATGAGACTACGAATGGTGGCCCTCCATTCATCGACCTTGTCGGCTGTTGGAGGGTAATCCAGAGCGCTTGAGCTCGCCAAAGCTTCGCTGGAGTGGTGGGTGGCGATGGCGAGCGGCGCGAGGAGCGGATATGCTCGGACTTCTAACTATGTTAGAAGGATCGATATCCCGTCGGCGACCGTGCCTCGCTTCGCGCCCGGCATGTTGGCGTGCATGCTGGTCTTGAGCATCCCGAGATCCACCAGCTCGATCTTGGTCCAACGAGCATATGGTGTTGTGAATACCATGATCTTTGTCGGTCCCGCGCCTCTGAGACGGGCGCGGTGCATGTCTGGACGCCGAGGTCTGCGCAGCCTTGTCCTTGGACTTGACACGCACCGTGGGCTCCCGTCGACGTCCATTCTTCCGCCGGCGTCTACCCCACCACCCGCTTGCTCCGGTGGTGGTGGGTTCGACGCGGACGGAACATCTGCCGCCGAAGCCTTCTTCTTCGGTGGCATGTCGATGAAGATGATGAAGATCTAGCTCGTGTGGACGCCGGATCAGGTTCACACAATCTCGACGCCCCCTACCTGGCGCGCCAAAGATGTCGGGGAAGCTGATCTGGCCCACGAACACCTATGGGACTGGGCGGACCGAGCCCCTTTCGGTTCGGCGGGGCGGAGGTCACGAAGAGCAGATCGAGGCGAAGCACACGAGCAGTTTACCCAGCTCGAGCTCTCCGGAGAGATAACACTCCTCTGCTGCATGTCCGAGTGTATTGAGTTCTTGCTCGGGACCGCTAAGTGCTACAAAGTACACACAAGCTGCTAACGAGACTGGCGTGAGTGTTCTCGGCTTGAACCTTTCGACCCCTTTCCTCCCTACGTTGCGCATGGGCCTCCTTTTATATGCTAAAGGGGTCTCCGGCGGTGGCAACGTAGACAAGGGTAAAAATGGAAAAGGAGTGGTTGGTACAGCTACTTGTACGGTGTATCATACCTAACCACGGCGGCAGGGGACAAAGGCATTAAAGGCGTCTTCACGCCGCCTAACAAAGGCAGAAAAGGGACCGTTAGGGGCGCCATCGCTTGCCACGATGGCAATCCTGTCGGCGCCGCTTGCCACAGCGCTCCGGCCGCCTGACCTCTTGCCACGCAGCGCTGGAAAGGTCCTATGGCGACACGTTAGTGGATGTCTTTGGAGCGCAGTCTGAGTGGTGGTCTGTGGCGAGCGCCTTGTCAGCGGTTGTTGTCTTGTCGCGTCCGGAAGCTTGTCACTCACGGGCCTTCCGGCAAGCTCCTCTTGCCGGGCCTTGTCTCCTAGGTGCCTTGGGTGGCCTTCCGGCAAGCTCCTCTTGCGGGGCCTTGTCTCCTTGGCTTGAATACTTTGTTCTTGAATGGCTCCAAAGGAACCACGGAGGACCTTGGCGGTCACCCGGTAAGCCTTGCCGCGGAGGGCTGCAACTGCCCGTGCACAAGTTCGGGACTAGGGTACCCCTACTCTAGTACACCGACACTAGGTGATTAAAAAATGCTCTACACGTGTCTCCGAAGGTGTTTGTTGAGTTGGCATAGATCGAGATTAGGATTCGTCATTTCGTGTATCGGAGAGGTATCTCTGGGCCCTCTCGGTAATGACATCACTATAAGCCTTGCAAGCAATGTGACTAATGAGTTAGTCACGGGATGATGCATTACGGAACGAGTAAAGAGACTTGCCGGTAACGAGATTGAACTAGGTATGATGATACCGACGATCGAATCTCGGGCAAGTAACATACCAATGACAAAGGGAATAACGTATGTTGTTATGCGGTTTGACCGATAAAGATATTCATAGAATATGTAGGAGCTAATATGAACATCCAGGTTCCGCTATTGGTTATTAACCGGAGATGTGTGTCGGTCATGTCTACACAGTTCTCGACCCCGTAGGGTCTGCATGCTTAACGTTCGATGATGATTTGTATTGTGATTTGATGACCGAAGCTTGTTTGGAGTCCCGGATGAGATCACGGACATGACGAGGAGTCTCGAAATGGTTGAGAGGTAAATATTCATATATTGGAAGGTTGCATTTGGACATCGGAATGGTTCCGAGTGGTTCGGGCATTTTTCCGGAGTACCGGGAGGTTACCGGAACCCCCCGGGAGAAGTTATGGGCCTTATGGGCCATAAGAGGGAAGCACACCAGCCCACAAAGGGCTGGTGCACCCCCCTTTCGCAGGAGGCCGATTAGGACTAGGAGAAGGGGGTCGGCCCCCCTTTCCTTCTCCTTCTCCCTCCCCCCTGTCCTACTCCGTGTGGGAGGTGGAATCCTACTAGGACTTGGGAGTCCTAGTAGGACTCCACACCTTGGCGCGCCCCCTAGGGCCGGCTGCCTCTCCCTATCCCTCTCCCTCCTTTATATATGAAGGCAGGGGGCATCCCAAAGACACACAAGTTGATCTTTTAGCCGTGTGCGGTGCCCCCTCCACAGTTACACACCTCGGTCATATCGTCGTAGTGCTTAGGCGAAGCCCTGCACCGGTAACTTCATCATCACCGTCGCCACGCCGTCGTGCTGACGAAACTCTCCCTCGGCCTCAACTGGATCAAGAGTTTGAGGGACGTCACCGAGCTGAACGTGTGCTGATCGCGGAGGTGCCGTACATTCGGTAGTTGGATCGATTGGATCGCGAAGACGTTCAACTACATCAACCGTGTTACTTAACGCTTCCGCTTCCGGTCTACGAGGGTACGTAGACACACTCTCCCCGCTCTTCTCCTAGATAGATCTTGCGTGATCGTAGGCAATTTTTTTGAAATACTACGTTCCCCAACAATCACGACATACATACTATCAAAATATCGAACACATATCAAGTTCACATGATTACTTGCAACAAGATTTCTCCCATGACGTCAAGAACAAAAGTAACTACTCACAAATGATAATCATGCTCAAGATTAGAGGGGTATTAAATAGCATATTAGACCTGAACATATAATCTTCCACCAAATAAACCATATAGTAATCAACTACAAGATGTAATCAACACTACTAGTCACCCACAAGCACCAATCTATTGTTTCGGTGCAAAGATTGAACACAAGAGATGAACTAGGGTTTGAGATGAGATGGTGCTGTTGAAGATGTTGATGGAGATTTCCCTCCCCATGATGGGAGAGTTGTTGGTGATGATGATGACGATGATTTCCCCCTCTGGGAGGGAAGTTCCCCCGGCGGAATCGCTCCGGCGGAGGGTAAAAGTGCTCCTGCCCAAGTTCCGCCTCGAGATGGCGGCGCTCCGCCCCGAAAGTCATCTCTTTATTTTTTCTAGGTCAAAATGACTTATATACCAAAAGATGGGCACCGGAGGTGGGCTGGGCTGAGCACAACCCACAAGGGCGCGCCTGGCCCCCCAGGCGCGCCCTGGTGTCTTGTGTTCACTAGGTGGCCCCCCTCCGATGGTTATTTGCTCCAGTATTTCTTATTTATTACATAAAAATTCCTTGTGAAGTTTCAGGTTATTTGGAGTTGTGTAGAATAGGTGGCCTGATGTAGCTTTTCCAGGTCCAGATTTCCGGCTGCCGGAATTCTCCCTCTTTGGGCGAACCTTGCAAATTATGAGAGAAAGGGCATTAGAATTACTCCAAAAAGCATTATTATGCAGTAAAACATTATAAATAACAGTAAGTAAACATGATGCAAAATGGACGTATCATCTCCCCAACACTCAACTCTCTCTCTCTCTCTCTCTCTCTCTCACACTCTCAGATTTGGCTATGGCGAAAAGATTATCTGAGTGGAAAGCAACTTGGGGAAGGCTAGAAATCAAGATTCTTGTGGTAGGATTGGAATGTCTTGATCTCAACACATGAGTAGGTGGTTCTCCCTCAGAAAATGTATGGTGGAAGTGTAGGCACGTTCTGATGGCTCTATCACAAATGGATAAGGGGGTGGAGGGGTATATATAGCCTCCACACAAAATCCAACCGTTATACACATTTGACTCATCCCGACGGGACCGAGTAGTTGAACTCGATGAGACCGATATGTTAAAAATGTGAACGTTAGGAATATCGGTGGGACCAACTGGAACAACTCGGTGAGACCCATGTGTTAGGGCTTAGGGCGAACATCATCTCGGTGGCACTGATTGCATCAAATCGGTGAGACTGAAGTGTAGCAATAAGGCAACAGAGAATCAGTCAAGCCAACTCGGTGAGACCGATTGCATAACTCGGTGAGACCAAAATAAATGTAACAAGTCACAGAGCATTGGCAAGGCCATCATGGTGGGACCGAGACCCGTATCGGTGAGACCGAACTCTTAGGGTTTCCGACAGTGGCTATGTCATATGAACTCGGTGGCGCCGGGTAGAAAGAATCGGTGGGGCCAAGTTGGAGTTTTTGGTTTTGACATATTTGGACGGAGAAAGTGGCTGAGGGTTTTGGAGCAATATCACTAAGCATTTGAGCAAGCAATCCATTAAGCAACACCTCATCCCCTTTTAATAGAATTGGCTTTCCTATGGACTCAATGTGATCTTGGATCACTAAAATAAAGATGGAGAGTCTTGAGCTTTTGCCAATATTTGTCCTTAACATTTTGAGGCGTCCACATCTCTAGTCCATACCATGCCATCCATTGAACTTCCTGAAATATTTATCTTGAATGGATATTAGTTCAATGAGCTACATGTTGTTATGAATTACCAAAATCACCTGGGGATTAGTTGCACTTTTAGACATGCATAATAAAAAGAACATAGTTAGATTATGTAAGGCCTAAGGGGTGCATGCAGAAATCAAGACTGATGGTAGCAACGAGTGGATAGATCCAAAATGAATGATAACAGGTGATGCTGCTTGAACTACGTCGGGATTTCCCCAAAGAGGAAGGGACGATGCAACACAACTATGGTAGGTATTTCCCTCAGTGACGAGAACAAGGTTATCGAACCATTAGGAGAACCAAGCAAACTATGTAAACAGTACCTGCACACAAAGAACAAATACTTGCAACCCGATGTATTAAAGGGGTTGTCAATCCCTTTCGGGTAACTGTGCCAGAAATTGTCGAGTTGACGGGGTAAAAATATGATAGATTGGATAAATAGATCTCGAATGAACGCGAAATAAAAGAAGTAAATAAAAAATGCAGCAAGGTATTTTTGGGTTTTTAGAAATATAGATATGAAAATAAAAGCAAATAAAAATAGATCTCGACGGAAAATATGATAAAGAATAGACCCGGGGGCCGTAGATTTCACTAGTGGCTTCTCTCGAAAAAATAGCATACGGTGGGTAAACAAATTACTGTTGGGCAATTGATAGAACTTCAAATAATTATGACGATATCCAGGGAATGATTATTATATAGGCATCATGTCCAAGATTAGTAGACCAACTCCTGCCTGCATCTACTATTATTACTCCACACATCGACCGCTATCCAACATGCATCTAGTGTATTAAGTTCATGGAGAAACAGAGTAATGCAATAAGAACGATGACATGATGTAGACAAGATCTATTCATGTAGGAATATACCCCATCTTTTTATCCTTAATAGCAACGATACACACGTGTCATTTCCCCTTTTGTCACTGGGATTGAGCACCGTAAGATCGAACCCATCACAAAGCACCTCTTCCCATGGCAAGAAAAGTGATCTAGTTGGCCTAACTAAACCAAAGATTCGAAGAAGAAATACGAGGCTATAAGTAATCATGCATATAAGAGATCAAAGAAACTCAAATAACTTTCATGGATAAAAATATAAATCTGATCATAAACCCAAAGTTCATCGGATCCCAACAAGCACACCGCAAAAAGAGTTACATCAAATAGATCTCCAAGAGACCATTGTATTTTGAATCAAAAGAGAGTGAGGAAGCCATCTAGCTACTAACTACGGACCCAAAGGTCTACAATGAACTACTCACGCATCATCAGAGAGGCATCAATGAGGATGATGAACCCCTCCATGACGGTGTCTAGATTGGATCTGTGGTATCTGGAACTTGCAGCGGCTGGAATTGTATTTCGTTGACTCCCCTAGGGTTTTTGGATATTCGGGGTATTTATAGAGCAAAGAGGCGGTGCAGGAGGCGGCCAAGGTGGGCAAAACCCACCAGGGCGCGCCTGGGCCCCTGCGCCCAGGTGGGTTGTGCTCCCCTCGGAGCCCCCCTCTGGTACTTCCTTGGCCCAACTTGTGTCTTCTAGTCCAAAAAAATCTCCAAAAAGTTTCGCTATGTTTGGACTCCGTTTGATATTGATTTTCTGCGAAGTAAAAAAAAGCAAAAAATAGCAACTGACACTAGGCACTATGTCAATAGGTTAGTCCCAAAAAATGATATAGAGTTGCTATAAAATGATTGTAAAACACCCAAGAATGATAATATAACAACATGAAACATTAAAAAAAATTATAGATACGTTGGAGACGTATCAGCAGGCAGATGATAGCTTCAGTTTAAAAATATAGATGATGGCTCCTCTACTGTTAGTTGCCCACCCAACATGAACCACGTAGAAGACCCGAGATGAACCAGATAGTAGACAGAGATACTATTCATTGCTGCCTCGATATGTGCCTACAGGCATTTTAAAACTCAACTTTGAACATTAGTTTGGACCTGACTCAGAGTCTAAGAGGTGAACAGGATGATAAAGTAGCAAGTAATAATAATCGATGTATAACGTAAGAATACACGAAAGAGTGCGACCTCTCTTTCGGAACTGTGTAGTCCTTAGGTTCATCTACCCAGTCAATGATGGTAATGCAGTTGGCGTGGCTGCCGAGAACGAGGAAGATGATCTGAGGCAGCGAAAGAAGGTCTGCAGGGGGGATCTCTTTTGTGGCGGATGATGACCCGCAAGTATACGGGATAGTTGTAGCCTCTTTCGATAAGTAAGTGTGTCGAACCCAACGAGGAGCTAAAGGTAGAACAAATACTCTCTCAAGTCCTATCGGCCATCGACATTTAATTTCACGACGCTTGACGTTCGCTTTACCGAGAACAAATATGAAATTAGAAGTACTTTGTAGGTGTGATAGGATAGTTTTGCAAGAAAGTAAAGAATGCGTAAATATAAACTAGGGGCTGTTTAGATAAAGAAGCAATAAAGTAAATAAAGCGAGTATGGAAAAGTGGTGGTAGGAGTTGCGGAATTGCCCCTAAGCAACTGACTATGTTACTAGACCGATAATCACTATTGCAATTCTATTTGAGGGAGAGGCATAAGCTAACATATCATCCCTTACTTGGAATTCTATGCACTTATGATTGGAACTCTAGCAAGCATCCGCAACTACTAAAGATTCAATTTTTGGGTTTTTGGAATAATATATCTGAAAATAAAAGTGGCAAATAATAGATCGGAAAGCAAATATGATAAAGAATAGACCCGAGGCCCGTAGATTTCACTAGTGGCTTCTCTCAAGAAATAACACACGGCGGGTAAACAAATTACTGTTGGTAAATTGATAGAATATCAAATAATTATGATGACATCCAAGGAAATGATCAATATATAGGCATCACGTCCAAGATTAGTAGGCCGAAACGATCCTGCATCTACTACTATTACTCCACACATCGACCGCTATCCAACATGCATCTAGTGTATTAAGTTCATGGAGAAACGAAGTAATGCAATAAGAACGATGACATGATGTAGACGAGATCTATTCATGTAGGAATAGCCCCCATCTTGTTATCCTTAATAGCAACGATACATGCGTGCCTTCCTGCCCCTTCTATCAGTGGGAAAGAGCACCGCAAGATCGAACCCATCAAAAAGCACCTCTTCTGATTGCAAAAAAAAATCGATCTAGTTGGCCTAACTAAACCAAAGGTTCGAAGAAGAAATACGAGGCTTTAAATAATCATGCATATAAGATCAAAGAAGACTCAAATAATATTCATGGATAAAATTCTGATCATAAACTCAAACTTCATCAGACCACAAAAAGTCATTACATCAAATAGATCTCCAAGAGACCATTGTATTGAAAATCAAAAGAGAGAGAGAGAGAGAGGAAGCCATCTAGCTACTGCCTACGGACCCGTAGGTCTATGGTGGACTACTCATGCATCATCAGATAGGCACCAATGAGGATGATGAACCCCTCCATGATGGTATTAGACTGGATCTCGTGGTTCTGGAACTTGTGGCGGCTGAAACTGTTTTTCGCCAGACTACTCTAGGGTTTCTAGTATATTTGGGAATTTATAGGGCGAAGAGGCGGTGGAGGAGACCCTCATGGGCCCCACAATCCCCTGGGCACACCTGGCCTCCTGGGCGCGCCCTGGTGGGTTGTGGTCCCCACGGGCCTCCCCAGGTGCTTTCTTGGCCCCCAAGGTGTCTTCTGGTCCAAAAAAATCTCCAAAAAGTTTCATTGCGTTTGGACTCCGTTTGATATAGATATTCTATGAAGTAAAAAACAAGCAAAAACCAGCAACTGGCACTGGGCACTATGTCAGTAGATTAGTCCCAGAAAATGATATAAAGTTGCTATAAAATGAATATAGAACATCCAAAAATGATAATATAATAGCATGGAACAAGCAAAAATTATAGATATGTTGGAGACGTACCAGCACCCCCAAGCTTAATTCCTACTCGTTCTCGAGTAGGTAAATGATAAAAACAAAATTTTTGATTTGGAATGTTGCCTAACATATTCATCACATATTCTTTTCTTTTGTAGCATGGACATTTGGACTTTTATATGGTTCAAAGCAATAGTCTATTTTTGACATGATAACTTCAATACTCAAGCATATCAACAAGCAACCATGTCTTTCAAAATATCAACACTAAAGAAAGTTATCACTAGCCCATCATGCTCACTCATTGATCCATTCATGAAACACACTTGAATATTAGCTACATCCAATGCACAAGTATGATCATAGTGCTCCTTAGTTGGTACTTTATAAGAGAAGATGGAGACTTAAATAAAAATTGCATAAAGTAAATAGATAGGCGCGCAGAGGGAAGTAGGGATTTGTAGAGGTGCTAGAGTGATACGTCCATTTTGCATCATGCTTTTATGTTGATATTTATTTCATTATGGGATGTTATTACACATTATGGTACAATACTTATGCCTTTTCTCTCTTATTTTACAAGGTTTACACAAAGAGGGAGAATGTCGGCAGCTGGAATTCTAGACCAGAAAGGAGAAATCTTAGAGACCTATTCTGCACAACTCCAAAAGTCCTGAAAATTTACGGAGAATTATTTTGGAATATATAAGAATTATTGGGTGAAGAATACCATAAGGGACCCACCAGGTGGCCACAAGCCTAGGGGCGCACCCCTAGGGCTTGTGGGCCCCCTAGCAGGTCTCCGGTGTTCACCTTCTACTATATGAAGGGTTTTTACTTGGAAAAAATCATAAGGAAGCTTTCGGGAGAAGTGCCGCCATCTCGAGGCGGAACCTGGGCAGAAGCAATCTAGGGCTCTAGCGGAGCTATTCTGCCGGGGAAACTTCCCTCTCAGAGGGGAATCGAATCCATCGTCATCACCAACGATCCTCTCATTGAGAGGGGGTCAATCTTCATCAACATATTCACCAGCACCATCTCCTCTCAAACCCTAGTTCATCTCTTGTATTCAATCTTTGTCTCCAAACCTCAGATTGGTACCTGTGGGTTGCTAGTAGTGTTGATTACTCCTTGTAGTTGATGCTAGTTGGTCTATTCGGTGGAAGATCATATGTTCAGATCCTTAATGATATTCAATACCCCTCTGATCTTGAACATGAATATGCTTTGTGAGTAGTTACGTTTATTCCCGAGGACATGGGATAAGTCTTGTTATAAGTAATCATGTGAATTTGGTATCCGTTCGATATTTTGATGAGATGTATGTTGTCCTTCCTCTAGTGGTGTTATGTGAACTCGACTACATGACACTTCACCATAATTTATGCCTAGGGGAAGACATTGGGTAGTAATAAGTAGATGATGGGTTTCTAGAGTGACAGAAACTTAAACCCTAGTTTATGCGTTGCTTCGTAAGGGGCGGATTTGGATCCACATGTTTCATGCTATGGTTAGATTTATCTTAGTTCTTCTTTCGTAGTTGCGGATGCTTGCAAAGAGAGGTTAATCATAACTGTGAGGCTTGTCCAAGTAACGATAGCACCAAAGCACCGGTCCACCCACATATTAAATTACCAAAGTAACAAACGCGAATCATATGAGCATGATGAAAACTAACTTGACAATAATTCCCATGTCTCCTCGGGAGCGCTTTTCTTTATATAAGAGTTTTTCCAGGCTTATCCTTTGCTAAAAAAAGGATTGGGCCACCTTGCTGCACCTTTGTTACACTTGTTATTTGTTACCCATTATGAATTATCTTATCACAAAACTATCTGTTACCGATAATTTCAGTGCTTGCAGAACATACTTTGCTAAAAACCGCTTGTCATTTCCTTCTGCTCCTCGTTGGGTTCGTCACTCTTACTTATTGAAAGGACTAAGATAGATCCCCTATACTTGTGGGTCAGCAAGACTCTTTTCTGGTGCCGTTGCCGGGGAGTGAAGCACCTTTGGTAAGGAAAAAATTATATTACGTGCTAAAATTTACTGTCACTTGTCACTATGGAAAATCATCCTTTGAGGGGTCTGTTCAGGGTATCTTCACCTTGACCGGAAGAACAAAGAGTTGCTCCTCAACCTACTGAACCTACTAAAAATATTTTTTATGAAATTCCTTCGGGTATGATAGAGAAACTGCTAGCTAATCCTTATGCAGGAGATGGAACACTACATCCTGATATGCATCTAATCTATGTGGATGGAGTTTGTGGATTATTTAAGTTTGCAGGTTTGCCCGAGGATGAAGTCGAGAAGAAGGTCTTCCCTTTATCTTTGAAGGGGAATCCATTGACATGGTATAGGTTACGCGATGATATTGGGACTTGGAATTACGACTGATTGAAATTAGAATTTCATCAGAAGTTTTATCCTATGCATGTGGTTCATCGTGATGGGAATTATATATATAATTTTTAGCCTCATGAAGGATAAAGCATCACTCAAGCTTGAGGCTTAAGTCAATGTTATATTCATGACCTAATGACCCACAAGTATAGGGGATCAATTGTAGCTCTTTTCGATAAGTAATAGTGTTGAACCCAGCAAGGAGCAGAAAGAAGTGACAAGTAGTTTTCAGCAAGGTAATGTCTGCAAGTGCTGAAATTGTAAGTAACATGGTAGTTTGATAGCAAGATAATTTGTAACAAGCAAGTAACGATAATAGTAACAAAAGTGCAGCAAGATAGCCCAATCCTTTTGAGGCAAAGGACAGGCCAAAACGGTCTCTTATAATAAGCAAAGCATTCTTGAGGATACACAGGATTTCATCTAGTCACTTACATCATATTGGTTCGATTCGTGTTCGCTACTTTGATAATTTGATATGTGGGTGGACTAGTGCTTAGGTGACGTTCTTACTTGAACAAACCTCCTACTTATGATTAACCCTCTCGCAAGCATCCGCAACTACGAGAAACGTATTAAGAATAAATTCTAACCATAGCATTAAACTTTTGGATCCAATCGGTCCCTTACAGAATATCACATAAATTAGGGTTTAAGCTTCTGTCACTCTCGCAACCCATCATATAATTACTACTCCACAATGCATTCCCTTAGGCCCAAATATGGTGAAGTGTCATGTAGTCGACGTTCACATGACACCACAAAGGGAATCACAACATACATACTATCAAAATATCGAACACATATCAAGTTCACATGATTACTTGCAACATGATTTCTCCTGTGACCTCAAGAACAAAAGTAACTACTCACAAATGATAATCATGCCCAAGATCAGAGGGGTATTAAATAGCATATTGGATCTGAACATATAATCTTCCACCAAATAAACCATATAGTAATCAACTACAAGATGTAATCAACACTACTAGTCACCCACAAGCACCAATCTATAGTTCTAGTACAAAGATTGAACACAAGATATGAACTAGGGTTTGAGATGAGATGGTGGTGTGAAGATGTTGATGGAGATTGCCCTCCCCAAGATGGGAGAGTTGTTGGTGATGATGATGACGATGATTTCCCCCTCCAGGCGGGAAGTTCCCCCGGCGGAATCGCTCCGCCCTAGGGCAAAAGTGCTCCTGCCCAAGTTCCGCCTCGATACGGCGACGCTCTGTCCCAAAAGTCCTCTCCTTATTTTTTCTAGGTCAAAATGACTTATATACCAGAAGATGGGCACCGGAGGTGGGCCTGGGTTAGCACAACCCACCAGAGCACGCCTAGGCTCCCTAGCGCGCCCAGGTGGGTTGTGCCCACCTAGTGAGCCCCCTCTGGTACTTATTTGCTCCAATATTCTTCATATATTCCATAAAAATTCTCCATAAAGTTTCAACTTGTTTGGAGTTGTGCGGAATAGGTAGCCTGACGTAGCTTTTCCAGGTCCAGATTTCTAGCTGCCGGAATTTTCTCTCTTTGTGTGTACCTTGCATATTATGAGAGAAAAGGCATTAGAATTACTCCAAAAAGCATTATTATGCATAAAAACATCATAAATTACAGTAGGAAAACATGATGCGAAATGGACGTATCATGCCCCAATCATGAGCTCTCAAGAGAAATTATTATTCAGAATTTTTATGCTCGGCTTTCTCGTAATGATCAATCCATACTCGATACTTCTTGTATTGGTTCTTTTATGAAGAAAACTATTGAATTCAAACGAGATCTCTTGGAAAGAATTAAACCTAACTCTGAATATTGGGATCTCGAAGAAGGTTAGGAGTCAAATATAAACCTTAAGTTTGATAGTGTTAAATCTTTTATGGATACCGATGCTTTTCTTGAATTCAACACTAAATATGGACTTGACTCTGAGGTAGTAGCTTCTTTTTGTGAATCATTTGCTACTCGTGTTGATCTCCCTAAGGAGAAGTGGTTTAAATATCATCCTCCCATTGAAGTAAAAATAGTAGAACCTATTAAAGCTGAAGAGGAAACTATTACTTATAATGTTGATCCTGTTGTTCCTACTGCTTATATTGAGAAACCACCTTTTCTTGTTAGGATAAAAGAACATGCTAAAGCTTCAGTTGTGGTTCGTAAGAGTTAGACTAGAACACCTACACCCCCTGAACAAATTAAAGTTGAACCTAGTATTGCTATGGTTAAAGGTCTCTTGGTCGATAATATTGATGGGCATGTTATTTATTTCTGTGATGAAGCTGCTAGAATTGGTAAACCCGATGAAAAAGATAAATATAGATCTGTTGTTGGCATGCACTACAAAAAAATACACTTCCGTGATGATACGTGTTTGTCACAGCAGGTCATGTTTTCTGTCATGCATGTACATCCATGACAAATTTATGACAGAATCAAGATAGTCATACTGTCTTTGTCGTAGAAGTGTTCCATGACATTACCAAAATTATCATCACGGAAGTGTCCACTTCCATGACGATAAATCGCGTGTCACAGAAGTGCTTTCGTCAAGGGTGACCGACACGTGGCATCCACCGTAACGGAACACCGTTAAGCTATCGGGTCCGGTTTTAGATCCGATAACCCGTTAACAGCACCGACCAATGGGGATTTTCCACGTGTAAAATCATCATTGGCTGGAGGAAACACGTGCCAGCTCACCGTTGGGACAGATGTCATCCACTCATTGGACCCAAAGTGCCTATGATACGTCGACACGTGGCACGGCCCATCAGAGGCCCATTCCTGTGAAAAGGCCGGCCCATTTGACTTGGTCAAAGGTGGTGGCGGGCGCCCACCAACAAGCCTGTTAACGGCCTGTTCACATATAGCCTATTTATAGCCCACTAACCCAGGGCCCGTTTATGGCCTATCCGAATTAGGCCTAGTAGCGTCATCTGGGCCGTCCAATATAATTCCAGCCCGTTTAACTTCCGGCCCATGTATGGCCCATGACGTCTTTCGGCCCATATGAGGCCCTTTGTAACTCCGGCCCATTAACGACCCGTGGTAAAACTGGCCCGTAATGAACAATGTATCACTTTATACCCATTAACGGCCCGTGGTAAAACTGGCCTGTAATGAACAGTGTATCACTTTATACCCATTAACGGCCCCTTATTCAGTTGGGCAGTTTCCAGCCCATGTTATCTTTTGGCCTTCTCAGGGCTCATTTATTCTTGGGCTCAGTTCCATCATTTGTTTACTTACGGCCCGTTACCGTCATTTTCTGCTTGTGGGCCAAATTCAGCCCGTGGTTACAATCGGCCCGTTTGTGGCCCGTTAATACGTTGGGCCGTTTTCATATCGTCATCAAATACGGCCGATTAACGACGGCCCGTTATGGTCGGCCCATGAACGGACGATTTCAACTCTAGCCCATTTACGACCATAATGTGGTCTGTTATTGGCCCATGTTTGGCCAACCGTTCATACGACCCATAGAAGGCCCATTGTGTCTACGGACCGTATAAGGCCCATTGTTTCTACGCCCCATAGAAGGCCCATTGTTTCTACGACCCTTAGAAGGCCCATTGTTTCTACGACCCGTAGGAGGCCCATGTTAACAACACTAAATATGTAGCCCATGGTTAATGTGGCCTAGTTTAAAAAAATAGGTTATTGCGGCCATTAGCAAACCGCGGAAGAACTGCACTGACTACACGAAAACAAATAAACAAGACAATAAGGAAATAAATAAGCAAGCAACTTACGCTAGGCTATCACGGCTATTACACGTATTACATCCACTGGGCATCAAAGTTCGCCACCAGTGCAAATATAGGGAACACCCTACACTATACAAAAGGAAGGTTGGCATAAAAGTTACCAGTCTAGCAGATAAATGCACCACCAGAAGTTCAGAAGCTTAGTTCATTTGACCTGACTATTACGTTTTCATGCTGTATTGTCCGATGGAGCACCATAACCTTTACCTTCAGTTCTCCTAGGCTCCTAAACAACATAGCAAATGTCTGATAGTCTAGTTTCAAAACCATGCATATCTTGACAACATCGAACAATGTCTCTCCTTATTTCACAAAGGGTCTCTGTTAGGGAATGGACTTGTATGCGGGCCTTGAGATACAACATTGTTTTGAGCATGCATATCTTGATCATGAGGCAGTTTGGACGAGATTGCCTTAACAACCAAGCCGTATTACGCAGAACGTGATTTTGGCACTTTGTTAGTGGGCAGTCTTGACACACTGCAGCAAGAGCTGACATTGCAGTTATAGTTGCCTCGCCACCTTCAGAAGGTGGCGGTTCCACCATTTTTTCCATAGCTTGCTGAAAAGTTGAGGTTTTACATTAGTAGTACCAGAACATAAGAAATTAAGAAGGCAGCAAAACCAAACAAAATAGCTTTGGTCTATATACATAACTTATTCTGGTGAACCCATGTAAAATAATAGTTGTATTTTATTGCAAAGTACATAATAAAACCAGGTTCCAAACATATGACCATGTACCATCGCTGATGTATTGTCTATTTCTTCACATTGTATTGAGGGCTAAGGATAAAGAGACAAAGTTTACAATACGGTAAGCATAGTATGACATCATTCATATCACAAAACAGCTGAGAACAGACAAACAGGCAATTGTAACATTGTGTGGGCAAGTCCAGCATGGAACTAGATTACAGGTCAAGATCAAAGGAACATCACTCCTCTCTTTTAAACCTTGTAAGGTGCAATGATACGCTAAGACAATTGTGTATAAAATTGAAAAGAGTAATAGACATTGGCTGCAAACCATGCAGTTCAAGGCACAAGTCAGAGTAAGTAGTAGTTAAAAGGCATGAGGATTAAGGACTTACAACAACGACTTTGACTAGTGTAGTCATGCCCTTCTTCTTCTTTGATGCGGCGGTCCTTGAAGATTTCCACAACATTTGGTTCAGGTACTTTTTGGTCCTTGCGGGCTTTCCTCTGCATTTGGAACAAGTCAATATAGATCTGATAATATGGTACAACGAAAAGAGTGAAACAACAGCTAATTACAAGAGCCTCGCAGTGTGCAATATAGCTATGAGATCCTGTCGTCTATTGGAATTTCACTTTCGTATGGTTGGCCTTGTTCTTTGAACAGTTCACCTACAAGAAGATAGATTTGTATGGCACATGCGTAAATAGGACTTCAACATGTGATCTGATCAAATATATATAATGTACCTGATACTTCGGATCGGACCAGTGTTTAACGAGGCCTCTCTAGTCTTCATCAGATATATTTTCCACTGGAGATGTTTGGGCAAGTTCATTGTTAGCCTTGCCTTCAAAGTGAGTTTTCCTCAAGTTATACTGATACTGTCGCAGAGCGGACTTGAAAACATGGGTGCAAGCTTGTATGGTTGCATCATCTTGGTTATCCAACTTGAACCTCATCTGTTGAAAATTATGGGAGTCTCATTATCAGCAACCTAGAAAGTATTGGAAAGAGCAAGACAATATTACTAGTTTCCATACATAACCATACTTACGGATAAATGGTCGAGGAAGGTGTTGAACTGGGTTTCGTCTTTGTCATTCCTATCTTGAATCCATGTTGGGAGGATACGTACATGACACCTAACAAAGAACCGCTGCCTCTGATACTAACTTGGCCGACTCTGTAGCATCACGTGGTCTTTTTAAACCTGCCTCAAAACGGATCTCCATTCTTCCTCCTCTAGATTTAGTTAACCTATCGAGCATGATCCCTGATGTTTGTTTCCTCTTGCGCCTAGGTGCTAGTCCAACAACAAAAAGAGGAAGTGTTAGTGTACATCAAACTGTGAGACTACATATAAAGAAGCATGCAACTATAACTTGACTCCAGCAACTACCTTCTTGTTGTTGAAGCTCACAAAGTTCATCTGATCTTGCCAACTCATCTTGTGTCAAGAGTGCTTCGGAAGTAGTGTCAGGTGGCAAGGAGCTTGGGAACATGCTGCTAGCTCAGTTGACCAACGAGTAAATCGTGCAGCTGGTGGTACCGTGGAAGGTGTTGCAACAACTAGGGTTGTCTCTGCTTGTTTGGTGGCAGCTATTTGTTTCTGTTTGGCTTGTTTTGCAGCTCGTTTAGCACGTGACACCCTGTCGGTACAATTTTCCGCTGGAGTTTGACCTTCTATTGCACCATCAGTACCAGCAGAATCTGCAAGATTCTTCTGCTTCCCTTTCCCTGTCGTTCTGTCTTGCTTCCTCTTTCTCTGTGCCATTTAAGTCAACCCGACAAGAAAAACGAATAAAAATTTAGTTCTTCAGAACAAATTGATGCGTGATACAGACGAACTGAACTTTGATGTTAGACAACCACATGATAGGAGTATGTAATATGTAAGAAAAACAGGACGACATGAGATAACCAGAACTATGATGTGTAAACTAAGCAGAAGACATTTCACTAAATTAGAAGCAATGCAATGGAAGGTAGACACCATATGAAAGATGCTACAAATATCGCTCTGCCAAGTTAACCATGTCTCATCATAAATACTGTTTAAACAAATGTGAAGCAGTACAAGAAATAAATCATATGCATGATGCAAACAACATCACACTATCAAGTTAAAGGTCTCTCGTCATTAGTGGCATTGCATATTCACAGCTTATGATGTGTAAACTAAGGAGAAGGCATTTCAACAAATTAGAAGCAATGAAAGCTAGACACCATATGAAAGATGCAACGAATATCACTCTACCAAGTTAAATCTGTCTCGTCATAAGTGCCATTTCAAAAAATTAGTAGTACAAGCTAGAAAAGAATGCGAGATGTAACCTATATCACACTCCGAAGTCAAACGTGTCTTATGATAAGTGATTGTTGCAGGTTACACAATAGTTGTAATTTGATGTAAGAACATGGTGTGATAGACAGATATTGTATGTTCTAGAAACAGGAACACATGTCTTATTCAAGTATAATGTGTAAAGTAAGCAGGTTACACAACAATAGTAATTTGATGTAAGAACATGGTGTGATAGACATATATTGTATGTTCTAGAAACAGGAACACGTGTCTTATTCAAGTATAATGTGTAAGGTAAGCAGATGGAATTCAACAAAATTAGAAGCAATACAAGCTAGACATCACACATAACATGCAACCACATATATGATTGCCAAGTTAGAGGGAGCACGGTGTTGGTGCACTAGGGGAGACATGCTCATCATAAACACAACTACGTTGAGTGTCTATGCATGTGTTGTCTTGGAAATCATCTTGGGGGGATGGAGGAGTAGAAACTGTAGAGGCCCTCCATTTGGAAGGAGCACCTTTATCCGCTGCCTTGCTAACTTCCTTCCGCTTTATTGATTTTGAATTGTGAAGTAAAACCATCAAGAAAAAGCAATAAAATCCTCTCTTCAGAACTCATTCATGCATGATACTGACAATCACTACTTTGATGTAAGGCAAACACATGATACCAGGATGAAATATGTACGAAAAACAGGACGGCATGGCATGTTCACAACTGTTTGTGTAAACTAAGCAGAAACCATTCCAACAAATAAGAAGCAATGCAAGCTAGACACCACATGAAAGATGCAACCAATATGACTCTGCCAAGTTAAAAAGCGTCCCATCATGAATTTCAACAAATTAGAAGCAGCACATGCTATAAATCATATGAAAGATGCAACTAATATCACACTGCATATACTAAAGGTGTCTCGTCATATTGATTGATGCGGGATACAAAAAAAAACAATAGTTTTATGTAAGGACGTGCTTAATAGACAGATGTACTATGTACTAAATACAGGAAGGCATGTCACATTAATAGGTATAATGTATAAGCTAAGAAGAATAGCACATGCAGTTTAACCAGATTGGAAGAATTACAATCTAGACACCATATGCAACATGCAACCACATATCACGCTGCCAAGTTAGAGCAAGCACCTGCGATGCTAGTGTAGGGCAAATGCGGTAATCAACTATAGAGCTATGTTCACTATCTTCATCTAGCCTTGTTGTTTCTTGAGAATCATGTCGGGAGGCTGACGCTGCATTCTTTAAATGAGGATTAATCCACTTGCCTGACTGCCTCATCATAAGTGATTGATGAGGGATACACAAGAACATTAGTTTGATGTAAGAACATGGTTAATACACAGATGTACTAGTATGTACCAAAAAACAGAAAGGCATGTCATATTCAAAGGTATAATGTGTAAGCTAAGCAGATGCAATTTAACCAAATTGGAAGCAATACAAGCTAGACATCCGGCTGGAGTGGTGAGCATGATCATCTAGGACCTGAGAGCCTGGTGGGAGGCGGGCTGCTTCGCCACCATCGCGGCTTTTTAGTTGGCTTCGGTGATGCCTCCCTTTCTTTGGGCTTGTCACTGGCTCGGCCAGTGCCCTGACTAGCTATTTGTCTTCTGGTGCTCACAGGATGGTGGTTCATGTAAAAAAATATCTTTCCTTATCTTAATAAAGACCGACTTCGGACTTTCGAATACAAGCTAGACACCATATGGAACATGCAACCACATATGACACCACGAAGTTAAAGCAAGCACACAGGATGGTGGTTCATTGCGGCGAGGTCATCAACTCGAGCTACGTTTACCGTCTCCATCTGGCCGACCTTGCACCTATTATAAGGCTGAAACGTATACGGCCTATCCGCGTCCAAATTTGGGCGACTTCTCTCTTCTTTTTTTCTTCTCTCATAGCAGCAGAGTCTGAAATACCCTTGCATAAAAACACAATAGTGAGAGTATGGGTGAACTGTGTGCAGAACTAGTGCACTGTAAAAGTAGCAGATAGCAGGTGGCTGAAAAATAAATGACACAAGACATATGATAGCTCTACAACATTGCATGGCAAACAGAATTAGATTCTACTCCGTATTGTTTTGTAATATAAGAGCACAGGAAATGCAGGTACTCCTCCAGCACACCACCACATGTGTTCATATCAAGATAACAGTCTACTGAAAATAAATAGGTCAGTCGATTTTTAGTAGATAAATCGATCTATAAGGAAACGGGCAGATGGCCTTCGTCTACCTCCCTTGATCCTTTGTTGACGATCTTTCTCGAACCGCCAGCGACCATCGGCCTAGACCCCTGCCTCCGCCGGCCCGCCCTCCCCTCGACCTCACACCACTGTCGTGCTTGGTAGCGCCCCCAGGCCATCCCTTTAATCCTGACCGACCTCTAGATCGGGCGCCAGTAGCTCTAGGCCCCACACGCCCCTAAGATAAACACCGAGGCGCTGCTTCCCCGGCGTAATAGGCGGACTAGCGCCTGTTACACCGGGGAATGCTTCTGTTAATTGGGAATCAACTGACCAGGAATTCAAATTCAGGGGGGCGACGTACCTCTAGCTAAGGTGAAATAGTATATGAGGAGAAACCTTGTGCATCACGAGTTACTAGGAACATCTCATGTCTACTTCTCAACCTTCTTCTTGTAGACGTTGTTGGGCCTCCAAGTGCAGAGGTTTGTAGGACAGTAGAAAATTTCCCTCAAGTGGATGACCTAAGGTTTATCAATCCGTAGGAGGCGTAGGATGAAGATGGTCTCTCTCAAGCAACCCTGCAACCAAATAACAAAGAGTCTCTTGTGTCCCCAACACACCCAATACAATGGTAAATTGTATAGGTGTACTAGTTCGGCGAAGAGATGGTGATACAAGTGCAATAAGGATGGTAGATATTGGTTTTTGTAATCTGAAAATATAAAAACAGCAAGGTAACTAATGATAAAAGTGAGCACAAACGGTATTGCAATGCGTTGAAACAAGGCCTAGGGTTCATACTTTCACTAGTGCAAGTTCTCTCAACAATAATAACATAATTGGATCATATAACTATCCCTCAACATGCAACAAAGAGTCACTCCAAAGTCACTAATAGCAGAGAACAAACGAAGAGATTATGGTAGGGTACGAAACCACCTCAAAGTTATTCTTTCCAATCAATCAGTTGGGCTATTCCTATAAGTGTCACAAACAGACCTAGAGTTCGTACTAGAGTAACACCTTAAGACACAAATCAACCAAAACCCTAATGTCCCCTAGATACTCCAATGTCACCCCAAGTATCCGTGGGTATGATTATACAATATGCATCACACAATCTCAGATTCATCTATTCAACCAACACATAGAACCTCAAAGTGTGCCCCAAAGTTTCTACCGAGAATCAAGACGAAAACGTGTGCCAACCCCTATGCATAAGTTCATGGCGGAACCATAAGTTGTTCACCAAAACATACATCAAGTGAATCATGTGATATCCCATTGTCACCACAGATCACGCACGGCAAGACATACATCAAGTGTTCTCAAATCATTAAAGACTCAATCCGATAAGATTACTTCAAAGCGGAAACTCAATCCATTACAAGAGAGTAGAGGAGGAGAAGAAACATAAGATCCAACTATAATAGCAAAGCTCGCGATACATCAAGATCGTGCCAAATCAAGAACACGAGAGAGAGAGAGAGAGAGAGAGAGAGAGAGAGAGAGAGAGAGAGAGAGAGAGAGAGAGAGATCAAACACATAGCTCTTTGGTACATACCCTCAGCCTCGGGGTGAACTACTCCCTCCTCGTCATGGAGAGCGTCGGGATGATGAAGATGGCCACCGGTGAGGGTCCCCCCTCGGCAGGTGCGAACGGGTCTAGATTGGTTTTGGTGACTCTGGAGGTTCTGGTGGCGGAACTCTGATCTAATCTCTGTTACGGAAGTTTTAGGGTATTGGAGTTATATAGGCGGAAGAAGCACGTCAGGGGAGCCACGAGGGCCCCACGAGGCAGGGGGCGCGCCCTAGGGGGTGGGCGCGCCCCCACCCTCGTGGCTTCCTTGTTCCTTCCTTGACGTGGGGTCCAAGTCCATCGGGTAGCTTTCGTTCCAAAAATAACTTCTCTAGTTGATTTCGTTCCGTTTCGACTCCGTCTGATATTCCTTTTCTTCAAAACCTTTGAAATAGGCAAAAATAGCAAATCTGGGTTGGGCCTCCGGTTAATAGGTTAGTCCCAAAAGTAATATAAAAGTGAATAATAAAGCCCAATATTGCCCAAAACAGTAGATAATATAGCATGGAGCAATCAAAAATTATAGATACGTTGGAGACGTATCAAGCATCCCCAAGCTTAATTCCTGCTCGTCCTCGAGTAGGTAAATGACAAAAAAGATAATTTTTGATGTGGAATGCTATTTGGCATAATTTCAATTTAATTCTTCTTAATTGTGATATGAATATTCAGATTCGAAAGATTCAAGACAAAAGTTCATATTGACATAAAAATAATAATACTTCAAGCATACTAACTAAGCAATTATGTCCTCTCAAAATAACATGGCCAAAGAAAGTTCATCCCTACAAAATCATATAGTTTAGTCACGCTCCATTTTCGTCACACAAGAATGCTCTCATCATGCACAACCCGATGACAAGCCAAGCAATTATTTCATACTTTAGTAATCTCAAACTTAAAAACCTTCACGCATAATACATGAGCCTTGAGCCATGGATATAGCACTATGGGTGGAATAGAATATGACGATGGGGGTTATGTGGAGAAGACAAAAAAGGATAAAGTCTCACATCAACGAGGCTAATCAATGAGCTATGGAGATGCCCATCGATTGATGTTAATGCGAGGAGTAAGGATTACCATGCAACGGATGCACTAGAGCTATAAATGTATGAAAGCTCAACAAAAGAAACTAAGTGGGTGTGCATCCAACTTGCTTGCTCACGAAGACCTAGGGCACTTGAGGAGGCCCATCGTTGGAATATAGAAGCCAAGTTCTATAATGAAAAATTCCCACTAGTATATGAAAGTGACTAAACAAGAGACTCTCTATCATGAATATTATGGTGCTACTTTGAAGCACAAGTGTGCTAAAAGGATAGTAACATTGTCCCTTCTCTCTTTTTCTCTCATTTTTGGGCCTTCTCTCTTTTTTATGGCCTTTCTCTTTTTTTACCTCACTTGGGACAATGCTCTAGAAGATGATGATCATCACACTTCTATTTATTTACAACTCAATGATTACAACTCGATACTAGAACAAATTATGACTCCATATGAATGCCTCTGGCGATGTACAGGGTTATGCAATGAACCAAGAGTGACATGTATGAAATAATTATGAAGGGTGGCTTTGCCACAAATACTATGTCAACTACATGATCATGCTAAGCAATATGACAATGATGAATGTGTCATGATAAATGGAATGGTGGAAGTTGCATGGCAATATATCTCGGAATGGCTATGGAAAAGCCATAATAGGTAGGTATGGTGGCTGTTTTGAGGAAGATATAAGGAGGTTTATGTGTGAAAGAGCGTATCATATCACGGGGTTTGGATGCACCGGCGAAGTTTGCTCCAACTCTCAATGTGAGAAAGGGCAATGCACGGTACCGAAGAGGCTAGCAATGATGGAAGGGTGAGAGTGCGTATAATCCATGGACTCAACATTAGTCATAAAGAACTCACATACTTATTGCAAAAATCTACAAGCCATCAAAAACCAAAGCACTACGCGCATGCTCCTAGGGGATAGATTGGTAGGAAAAGACCATCGCTCGTCCCCGACCGCCACTCATAAGGAGGACAATCAAATAACACCTCATGTTTCAAATTTGTTACATAACGTTTACCATACGTGCATGCTACGGGACTTGCAAACTTCAACACAAGAATTTCTCAAATTCACAACTACTCAACTAGCACGACTTTGATATTATCACCTCCATATCTCAAAACAATCATCAAGCATCAAACTTTTCTTAGTATTCAACACACTCATAAGAATTCTTAAAAATCTTGTATGCCTAGCATATTAAGATTATTTAAGCGAATTACCATGCTATTTAAGACTCAAAATAATCTAAGTGAAGCATGAGAGATCAATAGTTTCTATAAAACAAATCCACCATCGTGCTCTAAAAGATATAAGTGAAGCACTAGAGCAAATGACAAACTACTCCGAAAGATATAAGTGAAAATCAATGAGTAGTCGAATAATTATACAACTATGTGAAGACTCTCCCATTTAAGAATTTCAGATCTTGATACTTTATTCAAACAGAAAGCAAAACAAAATAAAATAAAATGACGCTCCAAGCAAAACACATATCATGTGGTGAATAAAAATATAGCTCCAAGTAAAGTTACCGATGAACGAAGACGAAAGAGGGGATGCCTTCCGGGGCATCGCCAAGCTTAGGCTCTTGGTTATCCTTGAATATTACATTGGGGTGCCTTGGGCATCCCCAAGCTTAGGCTCTTGCCACTCCTTATTCCATAGTCCATCGAATCTTTACCCAAAACTTGAAAACTTCACAACACAAAACTTAACAGAAAACTCGTAAGCTCCGTTAGCGAAAGAAAAAATAACACCACTTCAAGGTACTGTAATGAACTTATTATTTATTTATATTGGTGTTAAACCCACTGTATTCCAACTTCTCTATGATTTATAAACTATTTTACTAGCCATAGATTCATCAAAATAAGCAAGCAACACAATGAAAATAGAATCTGTCAAAAACAGAACAGTCTATAGTAATCTGTATCAAACGTATACTTCTGGAACTCAAACAATTCTAAAATAAATTGGTGGACCTGCGGAATTTTTCTAGTAATCGTATGCAAAAAGAATCAACTAAATAGCACTCTCCAGTAAAAAGGTTTAGCTAATCTCGTGAGTCCTAAAGTTTCTGTTTTTTTACAGCATGATCATAAAGACTTCACCCAAGTCTTGCCAAAGGTTCTACTTGGCACAAACACTAAATAAAACACAATACCACATCTAAACAGAAGCTAGATGGATTATTTATTCCTAAACAGAACCAAAAAGCAAGAAACTAAAATAAAATTGGGTTGCCTCCCAACAAGCGCTATCGTTTAACGCCCCTAGCTAGGCATGATGATTTCAATGATGCTCACATAAAACATAAGAATTGCAACATAAAGAGAGCATCATGAAGAATATGACTAGCACATTTAAGTATAACCCACTTCCTATGCATAGGGATTTTGTGAACAAACAACTTATGGGAACAATAATCAACTAGCATAGGAAGGCAAAACAAGCATAACTTCAAAACTTTAAGCACATACAGAGGAAACTTGATATTATTGCAATTCCTACAAGCATATATTCCTCTCTCATAATAATTTTCAGTAGCATCACGAATGAATTCAACAATATAACCAGCACCTAAAGCATTCTTTTCATGATCTACAAGCATAGAAAATTTACTACTCTCCACATAAGCAAAATTCTTCTCATTCGGAATAGTAGTGGGAGCAAACTCAACAAAATAACTATCATGTGATTGAAAATTAAGATCAAGATGAAAAGTTTCATGTTTATCATTATTCTTTAAAGCATACGTGTCATCACAATAATCATCGTAGATAGGAGGCATGCTTTCATCATAGTAAATTTTCACATGAAAGCTTGGGGTACAAAAAATATCATCTTCATCAAACATAGCTTCCCCAAGCTCGTGGCTTTGCATATCATTAGCATCATGGATATTCAAGGAATTCATACTAACAACATTGCAATCAGGCTCATCGTTCAAAGATTTAGTGCCAAACATTTTAATGCATTCTTCTTCTAACCCTTTGGCACAATTTTCCTTTCCATCATACTTACGAAAGACATTGAAAAGATGAAGCGTATGAGGCAAACTCAATTCCATTTTTTTGTAGTTTTCTTTTATAAACTAAACTAGTGCTAAAACAAGAAACAAAAAGATTCGATTGCAAGATATAAAGATATACCTTCAAGCACTAACCTCCCGACAGCGGCGCCGGAAAAAGAGCTTGATGTCTACTACTCAACCTTCTTCTTGTAGACGTTGTTGGGCCTCCAAGTGCAGAGGTTTGTAGGACAGTAGAAAATTTCCCTCAAGTGGATGACCTAAGGTTTATCAATCCGTAGGAGGCGTAGGATGAAGATGGTCTCTCTCAAGCAACCCTGCAACCAAATAACAAAGAGTCTCTTGTGTCCCCAACACACCCAATACAATGGTAAATTGTATAGGTGTACTAGTTCGGCGAAGAGATGGTGATACAAGTGCAATAAGGATGGTAGATATTGGTTTTTGTAATCTGAAAATATAAAAACAGCAAGGTAACTAATGATAAAAGTGAGCACAATCGGTATTGCAATGCGTTGAAACAAGGCCTAGGGTTCATACTTTCACTAGTGCAAGTTCTCTCAACAATAATAACATAATTGGATCATATAACTATCCCTCAACATGCAACAAAGAGTCACTCCAAAGTCACTAATAGCAGAGAACAAGCGAAGAGATTATGGTAGATGCGAAACCACCTCAAAGTTATTCTTTCCAATCAATCAGTTGGGCTATTCCTATAAGTGTCACAAACAGACCTAGAGTTAGTACTAGAGTAACACCTTAAGACACAAATCAACCAAAACCCTAATGTCCCCTAGATACTCCAATGTCACCCCAAGTATCCGTGGGTATGATTATACAATATGCATCACACAATCTCAGATTCATCTATTCAACCAACACATAGAACCTCAAAGTGTGCCCCAAAGTTTCTACCGGAGAATCAAGACGAAAACGTGTGCCAACCCCTATGCATAAGTTCATGGGCGGAACCCGCAAGTTGTTCACCAAAACATACATCAAGTGAATCATGTGATATC
Source organism: Aegilops bicornis (assembly GCA_021605145.1). NCBI lineage: Eukaryota > Viridiplantae > Streptophyta > Magnoliopsida > Poales > Poaceae > Aegilops > Aegilops bicornis. The sequence continues at coordinate 517,334,925 of CM038672.1, read as the reverse complement.
CCATTGTCACCACAGATACGCACGGCAAGACATACATCAAGTGTTCTCAAATCATTAAAGACTCAATCCGATAAGATTACTTCAAAGCGGAAACTCAATCCATTACAAGAGAGTAGAGGAGGAGAAGAAACATAAGATCCAACTATAATAGCAAAGCTCGCGATACATCAAGATCGTGCCAAATCAAGAACACGAGAGAGAGAGAGAGAGAGAGAGAGAGAGAGAGAGAGAGAGAGATCAAACACATAGCTCATGGTACATACCCTCGGCCTCGAGGGTGAACTACTCCCTCCTCGTCATGGAGAGCGTCGGGATGATGAAGATGGCCACGGTGAGGGTCCCCCCTCCGGCGAGTGCGGAAGCAGGTCTAGATTGGTTTTGGTGACTCTGGAGGTTTGCGTGGCGGAACTCTGATCTAATCTCTGTTCTGGAAGTTTTAGGAGTGCGTGGAGTTATATAGGCGGAAGAAGCACGTCAGGGGAGCCACGAGGGCCCCACGAGGCAGGGGGGCGCGCCCTAGGGGGGTGGGCGCGCCCCCACCCTCATGGCTTCCTCGTTCCTTCCTTGACGTGGGGTCCAAGTCCATCGGGCAGCTTTCGTTCCAAAAATAACTTCTCTAGTTGATTTCGTTCCGTTTCGACTCCGTCTGATATTCCTTTTCTTCAAAACACTGAAATAGGCAAAAAATAGCAAATCTGGGTTGGGCCTCCGGTTAATAGGTTAGTCCCAAAAGTAATATAAAAGTGAATAATAAAGCCCAATATTGCCCAAAACAGTAGATAATATAGCATGGAGCAATCAAAAATTATAGATACGTTGGAGACGTATCAAGCATCTAAGCTTAATTCCTGCTCGTCCTCGAGTAGGTAAATGACAAAAAAGATAATTTTTGATGTGGAATGCTATTTGGCATAATTTCAATTTAATTCTTCTTAATTGTGATATGAATATTCAGATTCGAAAGATTCAAGACAAAAGTTCATATTGACATAAAAATAACAATACTTCAAGCATACTAACTAAGCAATTATGTCCTCTCAAAATAACATGGCCAAAGAAAGTTCATCCCTACAAAATCATATAGTTTAGTCATGCTCCATTTTCGTCACACAAGAATGCTCTCATCATGCACAACCCCGATGACAAGCCAAGCAATTATTTCATACTTTAGTAATCTCAAACTTAAAAACCTTCACGCAATACATGAGCGCGAGCCATGGATATAGCACTATGGGTGGAATAGAATATGACGATGGGGGTTATGTGGAGAAGACAAAAAAGGAGAAAGTCTCACATCAACGAGGCTAATCAATGAGCTATGGAGATGCCCATCGATTGATGTTAATGCGAGGAGTAAGGATTACCATGCAACGGATGCACTAGAGCTATAAATGTATGAAAGCTCAACAAAAGAAACTAAGTGGGTGTGCATCCAACTTGCTTGCTCACGAAGACCTAGGGCACTTGAGGAAGCCCATCGTTGGAATATAGAAGCCAAGTTCTATAATGAAAAATTCCCACTAGTATATGAAAGTGACAAAGCAAGAGACTCTCTATCATGAAGATTATGGTGCTACTTTGAAGCACAAGTGTGATAAAAGGATAGTAACATTGCCCCTTCTCTCTTTTTCTCTCATTTTTTGGGCCTTCTCTCTTTTTTATGGCGTTTCTCTTTTTTTTACCTCACTTGGGACAATGCTCTAGAAAATGATGATCATCACACTTCTATTTATTTACAACTCAATGATTACAACTCGATACTAGAACAAAGTATGACTCCATATGAATGGCTCCGGTGCTGTACTGGGATATGCAATGAACCAAGAGTGACATGTATGAAATAATTACGAACGGTGGCTTTGCCACAAATACTATGTCAACTACATGATCATGCTAAGCAATATGACAATGATGAATGTGTCATGATAAACGGAATGGTGGAAGTTGCATGGAAATATATATCGGAATGGCTATGGAAAAGCCATAATAGGTAGGTATGGTGGCTGTTTTGAGGAAGATATAAGGAGGTTTATGTGTGAAAGAGCGTATCATATCACAGGGTTTGGATGCACCGACGAAGTTTGCTCCAACTCTCAATGTGAGAAAGGGCAATGCACGGTACCGAAGAGGCTAGCAATGATGGAAGGGTGAGAGTGCGTATAATCCATGGACTCAACATTAGTCATAAAGAACTCACATACTTATTGCAAAAATCTACAAGCCATCAAAAACCAAAGCACTACGCACATGCTCCTAGGGGGATAGATTGGTAGGAAAAGACCATCGCTCGTCCCCGACCGCCACTCATAAGGAGGAAAATCAAAGAACACCTCATGTTTCAAATTTGTTACATAACGTTTACCATACGTGCATGCTACGGGACTTGCAAACTTCAACACAAGAATTTCTCAAATTCACAACTACTCAACTAGCACGACTTTGATATTATCACCTCCATATCTCAAAACAATCATCAAGCGTCAAACTTTTCTTAGTATTCAACACACTCATAAGAATTCTTAAAAATCTTGTATGCCTAGCATATTAAGATTATTTAAGCGAATTACCATGCTATTTAAGACTCTCAAAATAATCTAAGTGAAGCATGAGAGATCAATAGTTTCTATAAAACTAATCCACCACCGTGCTCTAAAAGATATAAGTGAAGCACTAGAGCAAATGACAAACTACTCCGAAAGATATAAGTGAAGATCAATGAGTAGTCGAATAATTATACAACTATGTGAAGACTCTCCCATTTAAGAATTTCAGATCTTGATACTTTATTCAAACAGAAAGCAAAACAAAATAAAATAAAATGACGCTCCAAGCAAAACACATATCATGTGGTGAATAAAAATATAGCTCCAAGTAAAGTTACCGATGAACCAAGACGAAAGAGGGGATGCCTTCTGGGGCATCCCCAAGCTTAGGCTCTTGGTTATCCTTGAATATTACCTTGGGGTGCCTTGGGCATCCCCAAGCTTAGGCTCTTGCCACTTCTTATTCCATAGTCCATCGAATCTTTACCCAAAACTTGAAAACTTCACAACACAAAACTTAACAGAAAACTCGTGAGCTCCGTTAGCGAAAGAAAAAATAACACCACTTCAAGGTACTGTAATGAACTCATTCTTTATTTATATTGGTGTTAAACCTACTGTATTCTAACTTATCTATGATTTATAAACTATTTTACTAGCCATAGATTCATCAAAATAAGCAAGCAACACAATGAAAACAGAATCTGTCAAAAACAGAACAGTCTGTAGTAATCTGTATCAAACGTATACTTCTGGAACTCAAAAAAATCTAAAATAAATTGGTGGACCTGAGGAATTTGTCTAGTAATCATATGCAAAAAGAATCAACTAAATATCACTCTCCAGTAAAAAGGTTTAGCTAATCTCGTGAGCGCTAAAGTTTCTGTTTTTTTACAGCATGATCATAAAGACTTCACCCAAGTCTTGCCAAAGGTTCTACTTGGCACAAACACTAAATAAAACACAAAACCACATCTAAACAGAATCTAGATGGATTATTTATTCCTAAACAGAACCAAAAAGCAAGAAACTAAAATAAAATTGGGTTTCCTCCCAACAAGCGCTATCGTTTAACGCCCCTAGCTAGGCATGATGATTTCAATGATGGTCACATAAAACATAAGAATTGGAACATAAAGAGAGCATCATGAAGAATATGACTAGCACATTTAAGTCTAACCCACTTCCTATGCATAGGGTTTTTGTGAACAAACAACTTATGGGAACAATAATCAACTAGCATAGGAAGGCAAAACAAGCATAAATTCAAAACTTTAAGCACATACAGCGGAAATTGATATTATTGCAATTCCTACAAGCATATATTCCTCTCTCATAATAATTTTCAGTAGCATCATGAATGAATTCAACAATATAACCAGCACCTAAAGCATTCTTTTCATGATCTACAAGCATAGAAAATTTACTACTCTCCACATAAGCAAAATTCTTCTCATTGAATAGTAGTGGGAGCAAACTCAACAAAATAACTATCATGTGATTGAAAATTAAGATCAAGATGACAAGTTTCATGTTTATCATTATTCTTTAAAGCATACATGTCATCACAATAATCATCATAGATAGGAGGCATGCTTTCATCATAGTAAATTTTCACATCAAAGCTTGGGGTACAAAAAATATCATCTTCATCAAACATAGCTTCCCCAAGCTTGTGGCTTTGCATATCATTAGCATCAGGGATATTCAAGGAATTCATACTAGCAACATTGCAATCAGGCTCATCGTTCAAAGATTTAGTGCCAAACATTTTAATGCATTCTTCTTCTAACACTTTGGCACAATTTTCCTTTCCATCATACTCACGAAAGATATTGAAAAGATGAAGCGTATGAGGCAAACTCAATTCCATTTTTTTGTAGTTTTCTTTTATAAACTAAACTAGTGCTAAAACAAGAAACAAAAAGATTCAATTGCAAGATCTAAAGATATACCTTCAAGCACTAACCTCTCCAACGGCGCCAGAAAAGAGCTTGATGTCTACTACTCAACCTTCTTCTTGTAGACGTTGTTGGGCCTCCAAGTGCAGAGGTTTGTAGGATAGTAGAAAATTTCCCTCAAGTGGATGACCTAAGGTTTATCAATCCGTAGGAGGCGTAGGATGAAGATGGTCTCTCTCAAGCAACCCTGCAACCAAATAACAAAGAGTCTCTTGTGTCCCCAACACACCCAATACAATGGTAAATTGTATAGGCGCACTAGTTCAGCGAAGAGATGGTGATACAAGTGCAATAAGGATGGCAGATATAGGTTTTTGTAATCTGAAAATATAAAAACAGCAAGGTAACTAATGATAAAAGTGAGCACAAACGGTATTGCAATGCGTTGAAACAAGGCCTAGGGTTCATACTTTCACTAGTGAAAGTTCTCTCAACAATAATAACATAATTGGATCATATAACTATCCCTCAACATGCAACAAAGTGTCACTCCAAAGTCACTAATAGCGGAGAACAAACAAAGAGATTATGGTAGGGTACGAAACCACCTCAAAGTTATTCTTTCCAATCAATCCGTTGGGCTATTCCTATTAAGAGACAAATCAACCAAAACCCTAATGTCACCTAGATACTCCAATGTCACCCCAAGTATCCGTGGGTATGATTATACGATATGCATCACACAATCTCAGATTCATCTATTCAACCAACACATAGAACCTCAAAGTGTGCCCCAAAGTTTCTACCGGAGAATCAAGACGAAAACGTGTGCCAACCCCTATGCATAAGTCCATGGGCGGAACCCGCAAGTTGATCACCAAAACATACATCAAGTGAATCACGTGATATCCCATTTTCACCACAGATACGCACGGCAAGACAACATCAAGTGTTCTCAAATCATTAAAGACTCAATCCGATAAGATTACTTCAAAGGGGAAACTCAATCCATTACAAGAGAGTAGAGGAGGAGAAGAAACATAAGATCCAATTATAATAGCAAAGCTCGCGATACATCAAGATCGTTCCAAATCAAGAACACGAGAGAGAGAGAGAGAGAGAGAGAGAGAGAGAGAGAGAGAGAGAGAGAGAGAGAGATCAAACACATAGCTACTGGTACATACCCTCAGCCCCGAGTGTGAACTACTCCCACATCGTCATGGAGAGTGGGATGATGAAGATGGCCACGGTGAGGGTTCCCCCCTCCCGTGAGTGCGAGCAGGTCTAGATTGGTTTTGGTGGCTCTGGAGGTTTGCGTGGCGGAACTCCCGATCTAATCTCTGTTACGGAAGTTTTATAGTGCATTGGAGTTATATAGGCGGAAGAAGCACGTCAGGGGAGCCACGAGGGCCCCACGAGGCAGGGGGGGGGGGCGCCCTAGGGGGGTGGGCGCGCCCCCACCCTCGTGGCTTCCTCGTTCATTCCTTGACGTGGGGGTCCAAGTCCATCGGGTAGCTTTCGTTCCAAAAATAACTTCTCTAGTTGATTTCGTTCCGTTTTGACTCCGTCTGATATTCCTTTTCTTCAAAACACTGAAATAGGCAAAAAAGCAAAATCTGGTTGGGCCTCCGGTTAATAGGTTAGTCCCAAAAGTAATATAAAAGTGAAAAATAAAGCCCAATATTGCCCAAAACAGTAGATAATATAGCATGGAGCAATCAAAAATTATAGATACGTTGGAGACGTATCAACATCAAGTATCAAGAAGAAGTGGTCAACTAGTGTCTTCTCTGGGATGAATACTGTGCAATCAGACACGTAAGATTTGCACGAATAAGGGAAGAGGAGTACCATTTTCGGTTGCCGGTGTGGTCGCCTCCACATGTCGCGTCGATCTTCTTCCTTTTGCCGGGGAAACCGATGTTCTGGAGGGTGCAAGCTTGGACGAACCCATGGCCAAATTGTTGATGTGGCCGTATGTCGGCGGAGGGGAAGCAGATCCGAGGCGGCGAAGGACGGCGTAGCAGGAACAACTCCGATGTGGTGGAGGGTGGCGAAGTTGGAGCGACAGCAGTGAGGCGGAGGACGGCGTGGTTGAACTGGCTCGGGTACGGACGGCTCGGCCTCGGCTTCAACTACTAGCCGTGGAGGGCGTTGCGGTTGAGGTTGCGGTGGACGACGACGTTGGGGTATCGGCTCCGGCGTGATGGAGGAGGGCGGCGGTTGATGGGTGGAATGGGGTGGCGGACGGAGGACGCGGTGGTTTTGCGGCTGGTGGAGTGTTTGTTTTTGCGCCCACGTATTACTAATGGGGAATCAGACGGGTGGGCGGGGGGAGGCGGAGGGAGGAGAACCATGTTTGATGCAGGGGCGCTTGTTTTTGGATTTTTTGAACAGAAGATGGGACGCGCTTGTTTGAAATTTGGGGAAAGTACAAACTTTGCCCCCCTCTTAAATTTCGGACCTACCGCGGGTCGGGGGTAGGATGGTAATCCCAGGTGTCCCAAATAGTGGGCGGGAGCGATTTCGGCCGCGCATGTGTGTAAGCGGCCATTGTGTATGAATGTTTTTCGGAGGCGGTTGCGTGGCGTCTAGATGAAGCTACAAACCTACCCCGGTTTAGACCTTTGGACGTCGGGCCGGTAGGTTTCAGGGGTCGGAGTTATTAGAAAAGTAATTTCCTTGTACTACCAAACATTGGTCTCACGCGGTTTCTCGCGAGTAGAGGCTCTTTTGGCACTTCGTTCGAAATTTTGAAACACAAGCATGCACGTTTAGAGTACTCTTGAACTTTGAGGATTGACCTAAATAGACAACTTTAAATTTGACCTTTTATGTTTGAAAACCTCATTAAATTATCCGCTTCTTTTTGAAATTTTGACACTTGAAAATCCTATAACTACGATTATTTTGGAATGGAGGAGCTAAATTTGAATCTATTTTGTACACGACTACATATGCTATTATGTACAAAATCAGAGCAAAGATTGGTGCCCCCATAATTTAGGTATGATTTACAAATGCCATGATATCAAATCCAAAGAATTGAATGGACTTCATGTTGAATTCGACTTTTTTAAAACACCTTAAGTTGAATTCAAATGTATGCTAGTTCATAGGTAGCTATTTATAATGTTCATTGTGTAACTTTCGTATATATAATGTGCTTTACACACACAACATGAACTATACTCACGTTTATATTTGATTGCTAAAGCGATGCATTGTCTGGAGTTCAAAATACTAACTATGTGGATCAATTGCGTCGAATAATAACAAGACATGCTCAAATTCGATAGAATCTAGATATACGATGGATCAATGACCGTTCCTTACGCTTGAATTGCAAATATCATGATCCCATCCTAATATTTGGATACAATTTATATCTTTAATCAATGTGTACAGCAGTCTTGTACGTGTAGTTTCACTCTCCATTAGTGGTCTCTCACACATGCTCACACACTCTCTCCCGAGGTGTCTTTCTTGCACACATGCTCTCGATATAACCCTCCCTCCCTCTCGTAACCATTTACGACTGTTTTCACTAACCTTTGTCACAAGCACTCTTCCTCTACTTAAGCATACACACGCACAATCCCATTGACCCTTTCTATATACATAGACCTGCCTACGTGTCTCCTGTACGCACATTATCTTTAGGCCTGTCTCTCACGCATTGTCTCACACCTCTCTTCCTAATCGACGAGTATGATTCTAGCAGAGCATTCTGTATGATGCCCCTGAAAGTTAGGTTGGATGAATAGTAATATCAGAGATAAAGGGGTTACCTTATTCCGAGAACCTAGGGTTACAAATCCTAGCCGGCTTTGTCAGTGGAGATAGAGTCCTTCACAATCATGCTATCTTTGTCTTGTACGACTAGTCATCCATGGGTCTCCCTAAATGCGTCACGGGCCGACCAATGTGGCGCAGGACGGAACCGAACGAAGGGCCTCGCCTCGACCCACCGGACCTCACGCGGTGACACACCCTCTGCCCCACGTCTCGGTATCTTCTCACACCCACACATACCAACACAGACACCACACAAAAAAATACATTCTCCTGGTGCCTCTATCCACTCCCCCCTTGCATATACACACTCAAGGGAATCTCTCGCCATGACGTCATATTCGTCTCTCTCTCTAGACCACTCTCATTTCTCATGCTATCTCTCCCACGCCCCGGCCTCTCTATCCATGCCTCTCTCGAATATGTAATACACACACATACCTCTCTAGGCCCTGCCAAATGCATCAACTACATTCACACATGTTACATCACGTACCCCATTGATCTAAAAAGCTCTCTCTTCACGTTTATTTCGCATACATCATTCCTTTTGAATAAAGTGTGGCCAAAAAAATATTTTAGAATTTCTACATATATACAACATTACAAAGTTATATGGAGGAGTATGAACGCTTGCATTGCATGGTGCCCACAATGATATTTATTCGACCTTTGTGAATTTGTATATTTTTATACTATATATAAAGTTAGTCATAATAAAGAGAAGCGAAGAGCATCTCTCTCTCCATCGCATACCCCCTCTCGCCCCTTTCTCAAATGCACTTTACAAACTATCTCCAGGTCCTCTAAAAGTAAGCCCCCAGCACATTCACGCATGTTTCATCTCTCTCTCGCGATGTATACAGTGACGATCATTGTATTTGAAGCGAAAGCATGATACGTACGTTGGACTTCATAATCCACTCATTACGGTCACCATTTACGTTTTGTGGTTATTATACAGTCACGGGCTCACCATACAACTCTGTATTTGCTCAAGACACGACTAGTTGACTAGTTAAACGCTCCATGTGGCACCTCTAGTGTTGCATCACATTATCTCACTACCATCGGGCCCACACAATAAACTTGTATCTACTCTACATCTACACTCTTATAAAATACTAGCAAGATGCCCATGCGTTGCACGGAACATCAAGATGCATTTGTATGAGTAGTTTATCTTGTGGGAGAAAAGGATGAACAAGGGAAGGCCTTATTTGCAAGTGTGGAGAGGGTTGTGGGTATCTTTTTGCAAAATTGCCATATTTTCCTTCCTATCCGCCAGATATACACCGGACGGCCTATATTGCAGGATGGCAGGCACACGATCATCACCGACTATGCTTTTTATCAGAGTAGGGATAAAATAAACTCTTATAAAAAACAGAGTTGGTGATGATGGTGTGCCTGCCATCCTGCAATATAGGCCGTCCGATTTATATCTGACGGATAGGAAAGAAACTATGACAATTTTGCAAAAAGGTACCCGCACACCTCTCCACATTTGCAAATAAGGCCTTCCCTCGTTCATCCTTTTCTCTCACAAGATAAACTAGTCATACAAATGCATCTTGATATTACGTGCAACGCACGGGCATCTTGCTAGTAAGAATGTAAACAAACGACAAAAAAATATTGGACGGTGGTTCGAAGTCATGACCGCGGGCACAGCGGACCTTGTATTGGTATGCTGAGTCGTGTGTTTTAACACACATGAGCTGGTGTGGTGATTATACACACACGCACGCATGCACACGAACTGCATGCACGCAACACTCACACGAACACATGCACCCACGCACGCACGCAACACTCGCACGTACACACGTAGCCACGCATGCACGCAACACTCACATGCACACATGCACGCATGCATGCACACACCAGTACACCACACGACCAACACACACTCTCACGCTCAAGTGCTCAACCTACACGTGCATGCGCACACATCGAATACAGCAGACACATACACAACCAGGTGATTCTCTTGCAGGGGTGGAGTCTTGTCGCGCTGCATAAATTTGTGTTTATCGACCTTTTCCCTATGCGAATCGGCAGGTGGGACCCACAAGGAACATGGTCAATTTAACAAGTCAACATGGTGCCACACAGACTATTTGGCTGGTCAACAGAGTGCAATCCGATGTTGAACCGTGAGCAAGTGACCGTATAATCACCGTAAAACATATATAGTGATCGTAATCAGCTTATTCTGAAGTTCGGTGAACATATTACGCTTTTCTCTCTGTAGGCCCTCCAAAACTACATCTCTACATGTTCTCGCATGTTACATCTAACAACTCTGCACTATAGCACTACTACTACACTCTAATACAATAAATCATATGTGTTTTTAGTTTTACTAGATATCATATTGTTACTTAATTATTCAGTTTGCATACATTAAGATTGCCTTTGAAATGTATAGCCAGTATCATATACCGCACGGGAAAAATCCCGCCCTTTCCTGTTTAATCGGGTTTGTATCGATGGATCGTGCGAAACAACAAACTATTGTACTATATACAGTACAAGTGACAGTTCACTGGGCCGTCGTGTCATGTACTCCTCCGTCGTAAGAGTGGAGCGCTCGCTTTCATAAATCTTCTAGTCCCTTTCGCCTACATGTGGGACATCAAGCTACCGGGTCCACGTGCCATACCGGAATCTGGTCGAGCAGCCGAGGTGAAGCACCAGTCATGGCGCCCGGCGTAGTAATGAGCAATGAGGCGTCAAATCACAAAGCTGCACCTTTCCATGATTAAGTTGGAGGGACGAAGTAATAATGCTAAAAAAAGAAGTTGGAGGGACAAAGCAACCATCATTTCACTCGTTGCTGAATTCGCTTCTCCCTCATCTTCTTCAGGTTAACCACGTGTTGCTTCTGCCATTGTTCTGCCTCATGTGTGAAGTGGATCGGCTTGGTAAAGCACTGACATGTGGGACCGCATGTTAGCAAACCGCCAGGACAATGTCCTCTAAAAATAAGAAACCTCCCCCGCCATCCGCACGGCAAAATCACCTCCTTTTTACTAATCTTGATTCTATAATTTTTTAGATCAATATAATTGAGATTTGTATAGATAGCACATAAGAGCAAAACCAAGTGGTACGGTTAAGGGCATCCACAATGTGTAGCCAAATGTGAAAATAGCTTTTGGCATCGTGGGAACCATTGTGGACGTTGTTGCCAAAGCCAAAAGGATGGAACCGAAGCTCCCTGATTGATTGATTGAAGGAATAGAAAAATGCAATGTCTGACCTCTTTCTCCCATGCTTGGGCGCTTAAATGCGATTATAGAGGATGAGTCTACTCCCCTGTCCCTTCTATCACAAATCACAAAGCAGTGATGCATCAATTCACAAAGCACGGATGAAGCAACCATCATTTCACTCTTCACCGACTCCGCTTCTCCATCGTCTTCTTCAAGAAACCATATCACCGCACTAAGCTGGGCGGACGACACTATTGTGTACGAGTAGTACTAGTACATTTACGCGTCCTTTGGTTCAACGGACTTCCTAGATGCAAATAAGGCAGTTGTCTCGGCTTGCAGGCGGCACTTGCGAACGACTTACCGTGGTCTCCCTCAATGGTGTTCTCCTTCGAACGCACTTCGCCAAACCACAACGTTTGAGATATCGTCGACGTCACCGCAATGGGGAAGGAAGTCAAATATAGTTACTACCTCCAGTTTTTTGTACACAAGGCCAGTATATCAAAATTACAATTTGTAAAAGGCCACTAACAGTAATCGAGGCAAAATTGATGGGGTTTGCCTCGTACTAGCAACCAAGGACATTAATATCCCCTGCATGCATGCAGAAGTGAGAAGGTTGGTTTGCATGACACTGCATTAATCAAGTGATGAGGAGTGAGATGGTTAGCTCTTTGGGCTTTGGAGAAACAATACACATTAATTGACACGTGAACGAGGATTTGTATCGATTAATCCCGCGAAGGAAAACCCCGCCATTCTTTTTTAACACTAGTACTCCTAGTACGTAGTACTACGTACTTATCCTGTTTGGGTCTAGGCCTTGCATTGCCATACTTCGCCACAAATTTTTGCCAAGCTTCCCTAAAGTTTTCAAAATGAAAAGGAGGTACACTTGTGCACGACTGTCGCGGTCGCACCGCACCCTCACACGGTCGTTCCTGCACGCCGCGGTCGCATCGCACCCTCACATGCACAGTCGCTCCTGCACGCCGCAAACCCAACCAAGGGAACGCACCCTCACTGACACGTGCTGTCGCATGTGAGCAAACCAAACTCAGCTATCCTACTGCTGACACATAATTTTCGTTCATAGAGTATGTTTATCCAACTGCATGTTGGGGAGTATCCGTACGGCCCATGCGATGGTCTGTTGGGAAAGAAGAAGGTGTGAGGAAGAAGGGTTAGAAGACGTAGGATATTCATCCAACCGCCTGAAATGGTAGACTGACCCAAGTCAGGCGACTTGCATAACAATATACGTTTTTACACAGTAAAATATCCATAAAAACAACAACATAAAGAAAAACTATCACTGCTAGTGGAACGAGACGGCCTCGTCGTCTTTGGCTGCCGGTGTGACACTCCAAAATTTTTTCCATTGGTTTTCTTCAAAATTTTGTTGGATTTGAAGGAGGTCACCAAAACCCTTCCAAAAATCTCTATCAAAAGCTTTTTCCCTCTGGCAAATATTTTAGTTTTGCATCCCCTTTAACTCTGGTGTTTGGTTTTTTTAAAAATTTTCCTCTGATTGCTCTCTCCTCAAGGATTCAAGAAAGATTTTTGAAGTTTATTTTTTCTTTCAAAAAGAAACTCTAGGAGTTTTTCATCCTCTCCCATGTTTGAGATCATTTATGGTTTGGCCATACACCACATGGTAAAATCTTCCCAAATATATCTCCTTCCACTTTGGGAAATCCAAACACTCTATCTCTTCTAGTTCAACTCTCTTCTGAATTTTTATTTCAATTAATTCTCTCCCAAATCTTTTCTGTCTATTATTTTGAGCCTAGGTAATTTGCAAAGCAAGTACCTTAATGCATCTGAATTTTGACCTCAAACCAACTCCCTTGGATAGTCCTTGGTACCAACAACCTAGAACTATCAAGATCCACTCCTCTTCTGTTCAAAAATTTCAAATTATAGTCCCTGCAAGTTTTGACCAGATTTGCCAAATTTTGTGAAATTCATATCTACACTACTCCAAAAATTCCACAAATATTCAGGCAGCCTCTAGATGCAATGAGAGGCCCCTCCACCAAAAACCAGCCCAAGGATAAATCCCTACATGCCTAGATCATTACAGCCGAACACCTTGCATGCACTAGTATTGTCCACTTCGGAAAATTGAAGTTGATGTCGATCTCCGTCAGTAACTTCAGTCACGAGTCCATAGTGCCCTTGGCACGTTGCTCACAGCCTATCCCTCTTGTCCGGAGCTTCACATGAGCGCTTGGCGCGTTCCTGGCGTCGGTGGCGCTCACAGCCCTTCTTGTGGCGTGCTTTATGGCGGCTGCACCGTCGGTGACGAGGGGCAAAAGCTGGCGGTATAGCGCCGTTCAGCGCCGCTTAAGCGTCCTGGTGGCTCCAGCGTGGCCACCTCCTTGCCAGACGCATGCGGCACCGTCGCCGTGGCTTGGCATCTGTGACGCGCTCTGCCGCCGACGGGCGTGCGGCCGTTCCGTCGAGGCGATCCGTAACCAGCCCTCCGTGCTGAGTTGGACACGGAACGGCTCCAATACTCCTCCTAAGCGATGCTCAAGCTCCTAAGCCGACCGTCCAGCCACACCGCCCGTAATCAACTCATGGGACTTATCCGTTCTCGGCAACCGACTCGGGCGGCTATATATAGCCCCCGAGCTTGCTCTCGCCTCATACGACTCCACCACCTCACGGACCCGCCTAGCCACTGGAGGGGCCTCGAGGGGCCTTTCTTCCTCGACTCCGGCCACCTCCGTCCGCCTCGGGCTCCGTCATCGTTCTCTCCGGCGAGAACTCCTCCGCCGCCCTACTTTCGCCCGTAGCCTCGTACCACCTCTAGTAGGATAACCCCACCTCAATTTTGGCCCCGCAGCTCTCTCCGGCGAGATCCACGACCGTCCGAACCGCCGTCACGGGAGCAAGGGCCGCCGTCGACGTGGTGCTCGCCGGCGACCTCTGCCACCACCCATAGGCGGAAGGCGCCGATCACGCGAAGGTACACCCGATCACCTTACCTCGCCGTGGATCGCCGCCGGCGACCATCAAGACCTCTCGGCGCCGTCGCTCTGTTTTTCCTCGTTTGAAAATTCAAACCTGACGGGTGGAGCCCGCTGTCGATCTCTCGGCCGTTTCTTTTAAGCGAAACGTTATCTGGACTTTCATGAGAACCCCAGAAACTTTACGTTTCATTACAGATGGGTCCTTGGACCAAAACTCATATAACTTTTAATCAGAAAAGTATTTATGATTGATTCTTTTTCTGTCCTCTTTAAAATTTTGTCTAGTTTTTTATAAGATTTATTTGAAAAATATTTGGAGTAATTTTTGTGCACCTCTCGGTATTTACGTTTGCGCGCATGTTTTCTTTATACCGTAGATACCGAAGGAGGTGACGGGACCGCAAACTTCACCGAGCTAGGCTCCGACTACTCTGAACCAGGCAAGCATGTTTGAACTTTTGATGTGATGAGTGTTCTGGCAGGTTTGCATTAAGTAGTTTCATGACATGTTTGTGAGCATACCGATGAATGTTATTTTCTTGCAAAGTTTAGGCAAGTGAGTTCGATAATCCATACGTGTTGGATGTGAATGTGCATGGCCATGTGTTGGCATGAGGATGGGTAAGATGGCAGTGTTGTAGCATGCCAGTCTTATGCCAGACTTTTTGACTTCAGTGTCAACCCGTATCAGTCGGTTCCCATCCATTTCCCTTCCGTACTACCACATGTTTTCCATAGGGATATGGCTTAGTAAGTTGCAAACCGCTTTCTGGTACACACCAAATGGAGAGGCCGTCATGATGGTTCCATGGCCCTGGATTAAAGCCAGTCATCCGGTCGGGGGCATGGGTGTTTCGGTTGGGACCGAGAGGGGGCACCCTTAGAGCGCGAATATAAATTTGATCCCATGCTATTCGAGATTGTGATCGCCCGTCTCAAAAGTTTTTCTTGGACGACGTGCAGGGGTGATTCTGGCGTCGTAAGGTGGGATGGGTGTGTCTTGGTTAGCTGTGTTTCTTAGAAATACCATAAACGGAACTAGTCATTCAGGACTACGGAAATCCGTTGGCTGTGGGTAATTTTAGTACAAACTCTGCAGAGTCATAAATCCTCGAATCATCTTATCTATGTCTAAGTTCTGTATTATCTTATCCTGAGAAGTGTCAGTTTTGGAGACAAATACTCCGGTGAATCACATGAGTACTAAGTCCGGTTGAATGTTTATTCTTATGGATGGACTAACCCGTTTATATTCATGTGTTGAATATTTATTATGAGTGCTATATCTTTGTGATGAAAGCCCTTTCTGTGATGTCGCTCGGGCGTCCCATCTTGACATTGCCGTTATTTATTTTATTATAAGCCCTTTACGTGATGTCGCTTAGGCGTCCATCATGACATTGCTATTATTTATTTTTATTATAAGACCTTTCTATGATGTCGCTCAGACGTCCGACTGCGGCATTGTTATTACTTTTATTATAAGCCCTTTTTGTGATGTCGCTCAGACGTCCGACTCCGGCATTGCTGTTATTTATTTTTATTATAAGCCCTTTCTGTGATGTCGCTCAGACGTCCGACTGCGGCATTGTTATTACTTTTATTATAATCCCTTTCTGTGATGTTGCTCAGACGTCCGACTACGGCACGCATGCATTTTTATTCAATATAAGCCCTTTATGTGGCGTCGCTCAGACGCCCGACTGTGGCAATATTTTTCTTATTTATTCACCCTTCGAGGCGTCGCCCGGACACCCGATCGGTCTTGAGTTTGCCTTCTTGGGGTTTTCAAGCGGACTACCGCCGACTCCCTTCTTAATTATTTTGCTATACGGCTTTAATTGGGCATTGTTAAGATTAACCATGTCGCATTCATGCATTCATTCATTATATCTTTTGTCTGAACTGTCTTGCGAGTACTTCATAGTACTCACCTGGCTTGTTGATTTGGCCAGATCTTGTGAAAGCGATCTCATGGATGAAGAGTTCGATAGCGAGTCCGGCGCCTAGAGGAATCGGTCGGTCTCGTGCGACCCTGGATTAGTCATTGTGATATATCCGCTTCCGCTACCCAAATAAATTCATCGAGCCTCACCTCGGCGCTTTCGATGAGCCGCCCGATCTTGATGAGACTTATTAACCACCTTGTGTTATTCCACCAACCACGCATACTCCAAGTCGGTAGTATTTCCACCCTACACCTTGTGCCATATCCGCCATCATGTATAATTATTGGCGTGTTGTAATAATTGGTTGGGCATCTTTAGTCCGACCCTTGTAATATTGTAATGCTCACGGCTTCTTGTATCCAAGTTTTGTCTACCGATATGGAGGATTTATCCTCATATTGGATTTCATGGGTCGGTTGTTCAATAAATATTTTTATTGAAAATCCGGTCGTGACAAGCTTGGTACGAGCCAGGCTGATTGTAGGGAAGCCACTAGGTGCGATCGCTAATCGGTTATTAGCATAATAGAGCTAGCTATTTTTTTTACAAGTGTAGTCAATTTCTGACAGTCAGCATAAATTTATGATTTGACTACTCAGGATTTTTGCCTACTTTTTTAGATGGCCAGCAAGGACTGCGAGTCTTAGATGTTCGCCAACATGCCCGATGGGTTTGTCAAGCTTCTCTCCTTCATCGTCCAAGTCGCGATGGGGCGGATGTCGCCAGATCTTCTCTCTCTCTCTCTCAAAGACAAGGTCAATGACCGTCTAACCATGCACCAAGCCGCGGTGGAATTCAAGAGAGGACGAGTTGAGCGTTACGGTTCGTGGGGAGAGCCATGCCCACAGAGAAGCAGCGCTTCTGAGATGGCAGCCCGTGAGGCGATAGCCCGTCTCGTGGATATCCTGCCTTCAATGAAGACTTCGTCGCTACCGCTACCTGCCATGTCACGCGTCGCGTACACCTGCCACTACGCGTTATCTTGCCCCGAGGAGAACGGGGCGAAGCTTTTGAGATGCTCATCGAGTATCTCCGGGCTTTGGAGGCAGCCTTCGACAACCTTTGGTGGGCGACTTTGTAGCTGCCCTCATGGACTCGATCCATGGCTGTGCCGCCAACAGGAGGAAGCTCCTGCGTCTTTGCACCGCCAGCGACTTTCGTCCTCGTCATCAACATCGTTCGCTCCTGCTCGCACCGCTACTCGTGCCTGCCTACCACGGAGGAATTCAACCATGTCATTGCACCTACTCCGGTTCGTTCTGCACCACCCTCGTGCCGCTCTGATTCGAGTTGTCCCACACAGGGCACCTGCTCCACCAACTCCAGCAGCACCTCTCGTCTGGAGCCTATCTCCGAAGAGGAGGTTGAGTCTGACCTCTCTCGCCTCACCCTTGGCAGGCCAAGGAAATCCTTACCATCTCCGACTAAGTGCGCTTAGCACGCCATGCGATGTACCGACTTATGCGATATGTTTTTATGTAAATAGGCTGTGAGAAGTAGTTCGTTTATGCGCATCATGTAGGATGCGGAGGAGTGCACTAGACTAAATAACATGTCAGGATTTATGTACGCATATCCTGAGTGATGTGTTGTATAATTACTGCTTGCGTGTAAGATATGTAATGGACAGTCCTTCTCCGTGCGCAAATGTATTTTCTCTTGAAAAAAAAATCTTGGGATTTTAATTTATTTGCCATCCTTATGCGTTTGTGGACTTAATTTTTTGCGACTTTTTCCACTTTCTTATGAGTGTTTCAAAATGTGTCCCCAGAGTAAACTATGTCTCGTCCTTGGACGCGCTCCATGCCAACTCCGACAGAGGAAAATTATGGCACAACCCCAGGCAACAATTTCACGCAGGGACAAACAAGTCGGCGGAGACGGTGAACGACACTTTCCCGGATGTGCCGTCTTTATGAACAAAGTCAGCAGCAACATCAGGAAATCTTGAACCAAGTCATCAATATGGGGAATCACCATGACAGTATCGGCAGCAATCCAAGTTATCCGAGCTACATAAGACGCGTCCCCAAACATTTTCTCACTGTGACAAACCTCTGGAAGCCGAGGACTGGCTTGAGACATGGAGAGAAAATTAATTATCGCCCGATGTTCCGACCTTGAGAAAGTGCTTTATGCTCCGCACTATCTCCTTTGGAGCAGCCGCATCGTGGTGGGAAAATTTCCTACACATGCACCCCAACGAAAATAATATATCATGGGAGGAATTTAAAGAAGGTTTTCGTGGGGCACATATTCCTAAGAGTCTGATGAAGATCAAAAAGAGAGAATTTGATGACCTCAAGCAAAGAACAATGACAGTGTCCGAATATAACGGTCAGTTTACCTGTTTGTCTCGCTTCACGCCAACGAGGAACGAATGTCGAGAAAATAAAAGATGGAGAAGTTCCTAGAAGGTGACACCGCGCTTAAATGTCGGTTGGTCGTACACACATTTCCAGATTTTAAGACGCTGGTAGATAAAGCCATTACCTTGGAAAATGAGAGGCAGCTTAGAAGATTTCCATAAGCGGAAGAGGGACCAGTCTAAACACACCGCAACCACCGCATGACAAGACAGACGTTCGTAAAACTGGACACCCAAACCCACGACAAACGCGTCTCACGCCCAAGCAAGAATTTCCACGCAAGGGACAAGGAGTTCACATACCGCCCAGGCGTTACATTACGCTTGTGGAGAAGAAGGGCACTATGCCAAGCGGTGCCCCAAGCCAAGGAACTTCGGCCCCAAAGCCCGAATAACGGAGGCAATAATTCGCACCAAAGCGCAACAATTTCAACCCAAATAACAACCACATGAAGGGTCATCTGAACCACGTGACCAAAGAGGAAGCACAAAATGCCCCGGATATCGTACTCGATGCGTTTCCTGTCAACACAATACCTGCCATGGTTTTGTTTGATTCTGGAGCTTCTCACTCGTTCGTTTCAAAAAGTTTTGCTTTGCAAAATAATTTTTCGATGCTTCCCTTGGGAAAATCTACGATCGTCAAGTCCCCTGGAATCAAGCAACTTACCCAGAATTATTGCCAGGATGTGGTTATCGAGTTTGAAGGATTTAAGTTCCACGCAAATCTTATCGTATTGGAAAATAAAGGACTGGATGTCATCTTAGGGATGGATTGGTTAACCACCAACAAAGGTTTTATTGACTGCTTCAACAGAACCGTAATTCTCACCCATAACCACGGGAAGACCATAAAGGTTTCAGGCAAGGAAAGAAAAATATGCCGGCAACCGAGATTGAACAAGGCAGATATTTCTGAATTGAGCAAAGTGCCAGTAGTGTGTCAATTTCCAGATGTATTCCCCGAAGAACTACGGTATGCCACGGATAGAGAGATTGAATTCAGCATTGAGCTAGCACCTGGAACCGCCCCCATATACAAGAAACCATACAGAATGGCACCATCCGAATTGGTGGAACTAAAGAAGCAAATAAAGGAACTGTTGGAAAAAGGGTACATACGAGCCAGTTCCTCACCTTGGGGTTCACCAATTTTATTCGCCAAAAGAAGGATGGAACACCGAGATTGTGCATAGACTATCGAGCGCAAACATGGTCACAATCAAGAACAAATATCCGATGCGCGAATAAATGATTTATTCGATCAACTCGCTAAGGCCAAGGTGTTCTCAAAGATTGACTTGAGATCGGGATATCATCAAGCTGAAAGTCTGAACCGAGGATATTCCCAAGACCGCTTTCACCTCCGGATATGGATTATGCGAGTTTACCCGTGATGCCATTCGGACAAACAAACGCCTCAAGATATTTTGTTCACCTCATGAACAAAGTATTCATGAAGTTTATGGATAAGTTTGTTGTGGTATTTATCGATGATATTCGGTATACTCCAAAACACCGGAAGAACACGCTGAATATCTCCGGATTGTACTAGGAGAACTCGGGAGACATCGGTTGTACGCTAAATTCAGCAAGTGTGAACTTTGGCTAAAGCAAGTAGTTTTTTACGGGCCGCGTCTGACTCAAGAAGGTATCGCCGTGAGACCCGGAAAAAGTCAAGGCCGTGATTGGCTGGAAGCCGCCAGCCCGTGGCGGATGTGGATGTCTGAAGTTTCTTGGGTATGGCAGGATACTACCGAAGATTTATTGAAGGATTCTCCACCATAGCAAAGCCAATGACACAACTACTCAAGAAAGACAGGAAGTTTGAATGGACGGAAGCTTGCGAGAAAAGTTTCCAAGAACTAAAGAGGAAGCGGCGACGACACCTGTACTAATTGTACCAGATATACACAAAATTTTGAGGTATTTTGTGACGCATCTCGAAAGGGCCTCGGAGTGCGTATTGATGCAAGAGGGCAAGGTTGTCGCATATGTTTCCGAGCAACTTCGCAAGCATGAGGAAAATTACCCTACCCATGACCTGGAATTAGCGGCAATTATTCATGCACTCAAGGAATGGAGACACTTTTTACTTGGTAATCGTTGTAGAAATATACACGGACCACAAAAGCCTCAAGTATATTTTCACACAACCAGAACTAAATTTATGGCAACGACGCTGGTTGGAATTAGTAAAGGATTATGATGTTGGGATCCACTACCACCCAGGCAAAGCAAATGTTGTAGCAGATGCTCTGAGTCGGAACCCCAGTCCGGACAATGACAGCATGCCAGACTTAAGACCCGAATTCCAGCAGGAATTCGCAGAGCTCAATCTGATAGTGGTCACCGAAGGCAATGTCTCAAACTTAGAATTACAACCTACCCTGATAGAGAAGGTTAAAGAGGCTCAACATGGACACCCCAGCATTGAAGGCATAAAGCGTGAGATGAAATTGGGCAAGGCCTCAGAATTCAGTATTGATGAACAAGGAATATTGTGGTACGGGAATTGGCTTTATGCACCAAATATCCATGACCTTAAAAACAAATCCTGGCTGAAGGCCACACCGCTCCATATTCAATCCATCACGGAGGAACAAAATGTACAAAGATCTTGAGAAACATTTTGGTGGCATGGTATAAAAAGAGACATAGCCACGTTTATTGCATGTTGTGACTCTTGTCAACGCATCAAGGCCGAGCACCAGAAACCGGCTAGGCTGTTGCAACCAAATAAGATACCCGAGTGGAAATGGGACGAGATTGGAATGGATTTTATTGTTGGACTACCTCGGTCGCGACACGGACATGATGCCATATGGGTAATCACAGATAGACTGACTAAAGTAGCTCACTTCATCCCCGTGAAGACAACACACACCACTCAGAAGCTTGCTAGGCTCTACCTCTCCCATACCGTTTGCCTACATGGAGTTCCAAAGAAAATAATCTCGGACAAAGGCACTCAATTCGTCTCCCGGTTTTGGGATCACTTACAACAAGCTCTGGGAACTCAGCTGGCATTCAGTACCGCATACCATCCCCAGACAGATGGGCAGACTGAGCGAGTAAACCAGATTCTAGAAGATATGCTGAGAGCATGTGTCCTCACCTATGGGACCAGTTGGGAGGAGAGCTTACCATACGCAGAATTCTCATATAACAACAACTATCAGTCCAGCCTGCAAATGGCACCATTTGAAGCTCTGTACGGACGAAGATGTCGTACCCCGCTAAATTGGTCGGAAACCGGAGACAGTCATATCTTCGGCCTAGACCTGCTCAAAGAGGCTGAAGATAAAGTCAAGGTAATTAAGGACCGACTCAAGATAGCCCAAAGTTGACAAAAGAGTTATTACGATCAGAAGCATCGTGGAGTCCATTTTGAACCCGGTGAATTTGTGTACCTACGAGTATCACCCATGAGGGGCCTGCACCGATTCAAGATTAAAGGGAAGCTAGCACCAAGATTCATCGGACCTTTCTGCATAGTAGCACAAAAAGGCATGGTGGCCTACCAGCTAGACTTACCCGAAGAATTATCCGACATCCACGACGTATACCACGTCTCCCAATTGAGGAAGTGCGTAAGCAACCCAGAGAAACAAGTACCCCATAAAATCATTGACGCGCAACCAGACCTTACGTATCGGGAGCATCCGATAAAAATCTTGGAGGAGTCAGAAAGGAGAACCCGACAGAAAACCATCAAGTTCTTCAAAGTTCAGTGGAGCAACCACACCGAGAGTGAAGCCACTTGGGAAAGAGAGGATTTTCTTTGAGCGGAGCACCCACAATTATTTGAGGATCAACTGGAATCTCGGGGACGAGATTTTTCCTAAGGGGGTAGGTGTTGTGACACTCCAAAATTTTTCCTTTGGTTTTCTTCAAAATTTTGTTGGATTTGAAGGAGGTCACCAAAACCCTTCCAAAAATCTCTATCAAAAGCTTTTTCCCTCTGGCAAATATTTTAGTTTTGCATCCCCTTCAACTCTGGTGTTTGGTTTTTTTTAAATTTTTCCTCTGATTGCTCTCTCCTCAAGGATTCAAGAAAGATTTTTGAAGTTTATTTTTTCTTTCAAAAAGAAACTCTAGGAGTTTTCATCCTCTCCCATGTTTGAGATCATTTATGGTTTGGCCATACACCACATGGTAAAATCTTCCCAAATATATCTCCTTCCACTTTGGGAAATCCAAACACTCTATCTCTTCTAGTTCAACTCTCTTCTGAATTTTTATTTCAATTAATTCTCTCCCAAATCTTTTACATCTATTATTTTGAGCCTAGGTAATTTGCAAAGCAAGTACCTTAATGCATTTGAATTTTGACCTCAAACCAACTCCCTTGGATAGTCCTTGGTACCCACAACCTAGAACTATCAAGATCCACTCCTCTTCTGTTCAAAAATTTCAAATTATAGTCCCTCCAAGTTTGGACCAGATTTGCCAAATTTGGTGAAATTCATATCTACACTACTCCAAAAATTCCACAAATATTCAGGCAGCCTCTAGATGCAATGAGAGGCCCCTCCACCAAAAACCAGCCCAAGGATAAATCCCTACATGCCTAGATCATTACGTCGAACACCTTGCATGCACTAGTATTGTCCACTTCGGAAAATTGAAGTTCTGTCGATCTCCGTCGGTAACTTGATCCACGAGTCCACAGTGCCCTTGGCACGTTGCTCGCAACCTATCCCTCTTGTCCGGAGCTTCACACGGCGCTTGGCGCGTTCTGGCGTCGGTGGCGCCTGCCCGCTTCTTGGCCGGCGTGCTGCGGCGGCTGCACCACCGTAACGGTGACGGGGGCAAACTGCGGCGCAAACGCCGTTCGCCGCCTAAGCGTCCTAGTGGCTCCGCGTGGCCACCTCCTTGCCGGCAAGACGCATGCGGCACCGTCGCCGTGGCTTGGCACGAGCAGAGCGCGCTCTCTGCCGCCGACAGGCCGTGCGGCCGTTCCGTCGAGGGCAGAGCGTAACCAGCCCTCCCGTGCTGAGTTGGACACGGGAACGGCTCCAATACTCCTCCTAGGAGATGCCCAAGCTCCTAAGCCGACCGTCCAGCCACAGCGCCGCCGTAATCAACTCGCCGGACTTATCCGTTCTCGGCAACCGACTCGGGCCGGCTATATATAGCCCCCCGAGCTTGCTCTCGCCTCGCACGACTCCACCACCTCACGGACCCGCCCTAGCCACCGGAGGGGCCTCGAGGGCCTTTCTTCCTCGACTCCGGCCACCTCCGTCCGCCTCGGGCTCCGGCATCGTTCTCTCCGGTGAGAACTCCTCCGCCGCCCTACTTTCGCCTGTAGCCTCGTACCACCTCTAGTAGGATAACCCCACCTCAATTTTGGCCCTTGACTCTCTTGGCGAGATCCACGACCGTCCGAACCGCCGTCCACGCCGGAGCAAGGGCCGCCGTTGACGTGGTGCTCGCCGGCGACCTCTGCCACCACCCACAGGGCAGCGGAAGGCGCGCGATCACGAAGGTACACCCTGATCACCTTACCTCTGCGTGGATCGTCGACGGCAACCACCGCATATCTCGGCGACGTCGCGTTCTGTTTTTCCTCGTTTGAAAATTCTAACCTGAGGGGTGGAGCCCGCTGTCGATCTCTCGGCCGTTCGTTTAAGCGAAGCGTTATCTGAACTTTTCGCGAGAACCCCACGAAACTTTACATTTCAATACAGATGGGTCCTTGGACCAAAACTATTATAACTTTTAATAAGAAAAGTATTTTTGATTGATTCTTTTTCTGTCCTCTTTAAAATTTTGTCTAGTTTTTTATCAGATTTATTTGAAAAATATTTGGAGTAATTTTTGTGCACCTCTCGGTATTTACGTTAGCGCGCATGTTTTCTTTATACCGTAGATACCGAAGGAGGTGACGGGACATAAACTTCACCGAGCTCTGCTCGACTACTCTGAACCAGGCAAGCATGTTTGAACTTTTGATATGATGAGTGTTCTGGCAGGTTTGCATTAAGTAGTTTCATGACATGTTTGTGAGCATACCGATGAATGTTATTTTCTTGCAAAGTTGAGGCAAGTGAGTTCGATAATCCATACGTGTTGGATGTGAATGTGCATGGCCATGTGTTGGCATGAGGATGGGTAAGATGCAAGTGTTGTAGCATGCCAGTCTTATGCCAGACTTTTTGACTTCAGTGTCAACCCGTATCAGTCGGTTCCCATCCATTTCCCTTCCCGTACTACCACATGTTTTCCGCAAGGGATATGGCTTAGTAAGTTGCAAACCGCTTTCCTGGTACACACCAAATGGAGAGGCCGTCATGATGGTTCCATGGCCCTGGATTAAAGCCAGTCATCCGGTCAGGGGGCATGGGTGTTTCAGTTGGGACCGAGAGGGGGCACCTTAGAGCGCTGAATATAAATTTGATCCCATGCTATTCGAGATTGTGATCTCCCGTCTCAAAAGTTTTTCTTGGGCGGCGTGCAGGGTGATTCCTGGCATCGTAAGGTGGGATGGGTGTGTACTGGTTAGCTGTGTTTCTTCCGAAATACCATAAACGGAACTAGTCATTCAGGACCACGGAAATCCGTTGGCTGTGGGTAATTTTAGTACAAACTCTGCAGAGTCATAAATCCTCGAATCATCTTATCTATGTCTAAGTTCTGTATTATCTTATCCTGACAAGTGTCAGTTTTGGTGACAGATACTCCGGTGAATCACATGAGTACTAAGTCCGGTTGAATGTTTATTCTTATGGATGGACTAACCCGTTTATATTCATGTGTTGAATATTTATTATGAGTGCTATATCTTTGTGATGAAAGCCCTTTCTGTGATGTCGCTCAGACGTCCGACTGCGGCATTGCCGTTATTTATTTTTATTATAAGCCCTTTCTGTGATGTCGCTTAGACGTCCGACTGCGGCATTGCTGTTATTTATTTTTATTATAAGCCCTTTCTGTGATGTCGCTCAGACGTCCGACTGCGGCATTGTTATTACTTTTATTATAAGCCCTTTCTGTGATGTCGCTCAGACGTCCGACTGCGGCATTGCTGTTATTTATTTTTATTATAAGCCCTTTCTGTGATGTCGCTCAGACGTCCGACTACGACATTGTTATTACTTTTATTATAAGCCCTTCCTGTGATGTCGCTCAGACGTCCGACTGCGGCATTGTTATTACTTTTATTATAAGCCCTTTCTGTGATGTCGCTCAGACGTCCGACTGCGGCACGCATGCATTTTTATTCAATATAATCCCTTTATGTGGCGTCGCTCAGACGCCCGACTGTGGCAATGTTTTTCTTATTTATTCACCCATCGAGGCATCGCTTCAGACACCCGATCGGTCTTGAGTTTGCCTTCTTGGGGTTTTCGAGCGGACTACCGCCGACTCCCTTCTTAATTATTTTGCTATACTGCTTTAATTGGGCATTGTTAAGATTAACCATGTCGCATTCATGCATTCATTCATTATATCTTTTGTCCGAACTGTCTTGCGAGTACTTTCATAGTACTCACCTGGCTTGTTGATTTGGCGGAATCTTGTGAAGGTGATCTCATGGATGAAGAGTTCGATAGCGAGTCCGGCGCCTAGAGGAATCCCGGTCGGTCTCGTGCGACCCTGGATTAGTCATTGTGATATATCCGCTTCCGCTACCCAAATAAATTCATCGAGCCTCACGTCGGCCTTTCGATGAGCCGCTAATCTGATAGACTTATTAACCACCACACCGTGTTATTCCACCAACCACGCATACTCCAAGTCAGTAGTATTTCCACCCTACACCTTGTGCCATATCCGCCATCATGTATAATTATTGGCGTGTTGTAATAATTGGTTGGGCATCTTTAGTCCAACCCTTGTAATATTGTAATGCTACTGGCTTCTTGTATCCAAGTTTTGTCAACCGATATGGAGGATTTATCCTCATATTGGATTTCATGGGTCGGTTGTTCAATAAATATTTTTATTGAAAATCCGGTCGTGACAGCCGGCGCGAACCAGCCGTAGCTGCCGACGTGTGTCTCTGCACTGTGGTTGTCCTCGGCCTCCAGCTACTCGTTCACGCAGCGGGCGTCTGGGCGCTTCTGCCGCAGACGAGAGCACCGCCCGGTTCAAGTCGAGGACGTCCGGTTCTGCCTGTAGGAGGGCCTCGATGGCAGCGACATCCGCGTGCTCCGCGTCGAGTCGAGCCTCCACCGCCTGGTTCAAGTCCAGGACGTCCGATTCCGCCTGCAGGAGGGCCTCGATGAGAGCGGCATCC
Organism: Aegilops bicornis; assembly: GCA_021605145.1. Lineage (NCBI taxonomy): Eukaryota > Viridiplantae > Streptophyta > Magnoliopsida > Poales > Poaceae > Aegilops > Aegilops bicornis. The sequence goes on along the minus strand of CM038672.1, from coordinate 517,307,919 downwards.
GCACGCTCCACGTCGAGTTGAGCCTCTGCCACCCGGTTCAAGTCTAGGATGTCCAGTTTCGCTTGCAGGAGGGCTCGATGGCAGCGGCATCCACGCGCTCCGCCTCAAGTTGAGCCTCCGCCGCCCGGTTCACATCCACGACATCCGGTTCTGCCTACAGGAGAGCCTCGATGGCAGCGGCATGCGCGCGCTCCGCGTCAAGTTGAGCCTCTGCCTCCCGGTCCTCCTTTAGTATCGCCAGGTTGAACCACTGGTCCGCCTGCACCATGGGGACTCGGACGCCGGCACAAAGTTGACGTCCATCGTCTCATACCCATCGGGGGCCTTCTGCGCCGTGACCTCCGCCATGAACATTGGATCAGCTTCCTCCTCCTTGTAGCTTGGCTCCAGAAAACTCGGGGATTGGCCCACCGCAAAGCGAGCTTGGGAATGGAGGTCTCTGGCGCCGACCGCCGCCGCGATTTCTGCGCGGCGCTCCAGCGTCAGCATCTTGTAGTACGTGATCTTGCGGCGCACCACGGCTTACCGGCGAACTAGGGGACGCTTGATGTGGGCTAGGGGATCGAAAAGTGGGGGAAGGGGCATGAGATTAGGTGTGGTTTTAGGGCAGTGGCTGGCGTAGGCCGAGCAGCGAAGGTTCTCGTGTGAATAGTAGTTCCAGTGACGACCGGTCAATCGGTTTTGACTGTACATCGCTCTTGTCGCGTTCGCGTTGCAGCCCGGCACGCTGGACCCTCCATGTCGCTCACCGAATGGAACGTGCTTCGTCTTGCGTTTTCACTCGCTTGTGGGACCGTAGTTGAGAGCAAACCGACGTCCCTCCCTCTCTTCCGCCCGCGTCATTTTATGCGGAGTAAATAAAAACAGAGGGAGTATACTACGGATGAGGATCCTCGACAGCGTGGCGAACCCATTGAGTAAGCGACATGCGGGGCCTAGCAAGCATGGGGTCCGCCAGTAAGTGACCGAAAGGGAGGGTAAGGTAGGGATACGTATGTGAAAGGAGCTTCCAATGATATAATTTTCACATTATACATCTCATATACTATTAATCTTGTCAATAGTCAAATGCGGTTTTGAAAAATGCATTAGAGCATGGTTAATAATATACCCAGTCGATGGCTATAAGGAACTGCCATGTCATCTATAGCCATCATCTATTATAGGCACTCATACAGTAGTGTGGGCTATAAGGTTGGCTATTTTCCGCAAAAAAATTATAAGGTTGGCTATTGTATTAGTACTTTTTTCCATCTCCTCTCCATCTCTTTCTTCATATTTATTGTACTATTTAACTAGGAATGCGTATATAGCTAGGCTCTTGCATGAGAGCTCACTCCCCTTACTTTTTCACATCTCTCTCCTCCACATAGGCCCTATATAAATGGAAGGAGGAGTACAACTATGAGCACCTTGCATACTCTAGTATAGATGTTGTCAGTACTCCACTAGTACTATTGGACAGGGAGCTTAAAAAAGTTACTATTGGACTGGCTATACGTGGCGAAATCCTAGTAGGAAGAGCATGCACGAGAACAAGCACATTCACGTGGTTGAAAACAAATTGGAAACCATCTCGAGTACAAATCTAGGAGTACGTACGAATCTAACAATATTGATTGGGCATTGTTGAATGTTGATACTTTTTTTTATCAAAGTAGAGATACTTTGACTACACATAAAACTTATATGTAAACTAGGAAGGATAGGAGGGAGTATATTGTACTTTCAAAAATGAAACGAACATTGAATACCCTTTATATATGATTTCCGGATGCTATGATCGCCGGTTCAAAATTTTGAATCCGCCTTAGGTATCACACATGCCCCCACTCGTTCTCTCTCGATTTCATCTCGGGGTCCGGAGATCGATTGAAAGAGGACTAGGGTGGGTACAATACATTCGTTTCGCTTATGAACGTACAATATACTCCCTCTGATCCCCACAGACCCCCCCGACGGGTCATTTCTATCATAGAAACAAACCAAACCTTTATCTCCTTGCACGACACACAATTGATCTCTGAACATCAATCGATCTCATCAACATGTGTCGGGGCATGGACCGAATGGGATGTCAAAACTAAGACGCGAAGCGACACGTAGTGGAGGCAAAGTGAAACTTTAAATGAACCATTTGTTTGTATGCATGTCGGACAAATTACAAATAAACATTGGAAATACAAGCATGGTCTAGGCCCACATGCGAATGATACTCAGCGGGATGTTCAAATGAGGCATGCGGGAGGATGGACTCGACCGGAGGGCGACATGATCGATGGAAAAGAGGGTTGGAGAGGAATGATAAAATAAGCAAACGACACATGATTATACTTGAACGACTCAAATAAAAAATAAGTTGTCTCGCTTGGCCTACATAGTGAAAGGCCTAATGCGCAATGTGGAGCACTGACGCTCAAATATGGCCGGGAAAACAGGGAAACCGACATGTGGGGCACACCTGTGGGGATGACATAGCGCAAACTAGTCCAATGGAGGAGCTGGCCCACGACCTCCTCGCCACCGGCAACCGTTCATGTGGGTTGTGGGGGCCAACAACGTGGCGCAGCTCCAGCACCGCCTCTGGACACGACGACCACGGTGAGTGACATGCTCATCGTCGCTAGACACGGTCGGTTTCAGTGTGCCGAGGGTGGCGTTAGTGCTATGGCATGACCAACAGTATGTTTGGTTTGTGCCCAAGGTTGCCCCATCAAATCATTGGGTAGCCAAAATTTTGGTTGAGGTTTTGGTTGCCCATGATTTGGCCGACATCGGCAAGAAAAATGAACTAGAGTTGGCTAGAGTTCATTGGCATGCCAAAAAAATGGCAACCATCCAAACAAAGACCAATCTTTGGGTCATGAACAAAATTTTGGTAAGGTGCACTTTGGCCACAATCCAAACACACCCCAACACCCGGCTCGTCGAGGATACACAGGGTGCAGGGATGCGTCCGCGGAGTGGTGTAGCGCGGCCAACTGCATCCTCAAGACCTGAGACCATGCCGGGTCGTCTTGCTTTTTCAATGACATGCGTCGATCGCATGTGAGCAAAGGGCATCTCCAACGTTGCCATGGCCTCAACTGACTACCCTGGCACACCAAAAACCATCGTCCCTCGCGCCGTCGCAAGGTGCGTTCCCAGCCGACGCCAGCTGCCTGCATTCATGCCGTCCGTCCGTATGCCATCGTTAAGAGGCTCGGTGCCCGAGGAACCAACTCCGGCGACTTAATGACGCACCAGGACGCTTGGCCTCACCAGAATGCGCTACTTAAAGCGGCAATGCCCAGCTAACCTCCACACCGTAGCGCATCATCCTCCTACCTGGTACCACATCCGCCATGACCGCAAGCACGAATGCTCTGCAGGAGAGCTTGTCTTCGGGGATGAAGCTCGAGGTCGCCGCCCTCGCTCAAGTCGCCGCACAAGCGGTGGCCACGCTGGAGGCCGACGACGGGAGCACCGTCAGCCACGCGTCCTACTTGCCGCCATCTAACATCCGACGTCGCCGAGGTCGGGGACTCCTCCGAGGATGAGTAGGGCATGGGAGGCGGCAGGGCATGGTGTGCCAACTGGCCGGTCGATCTCTCGTGTTCTACTTTTCCTCACTGGAGACCGCACCTTCACTTCACGGGGCTTGAACCCTGCCCCCGTACATGGAGATCGCAAATGGAGGATGTTGGTCGCCGCTGTAGAATAGGTTTAGGGTCGGGTTTCTTTTATTTTTCTGTCCTATAAAGTTCAAAAAGTAATGAAAATCTGCCGTGTTTGCATTAATCTCGGCCGGTGTATATGAACTTTCACAATAATATAGTATATTGTAGGAGTACTAGCAAGATGCCCGTGCATTGCACGAAAGATCAAGATCTTGTGGGAGAAAAGGATGAACGAGGGAATGCCTTATCTGCAAATGCACATTCACGCATTTCACATCTTTCTACATCTACGGGAACCTACGAAAGGGTTAACGTAAATTGCCTCTCTCTCTCCCCCCCTGATTTTCATGGTGGTCGGCCCCTCCCTCCCCCCAATCTACAATCAACAAGTCACATGTTTCACATTATGTTAATTACGTAACTGGGACTACCTAGGTGTAGCATTACTCGTCCTAAAAAACCCAACTAAGCCAACCTCCCAGCATATCGCGCGGGAAAAGACTCGGCCACGCCGTTTTAGTCGGGATTACCAGATTACTAGTAGTAGTATCGATGGATCGCGCGAAGCAACAAGTTTTTTTAGGGGGCGAAGCACCTAGTTTAAAAGGAAAAAAGGCGGTACACTCACAACACCCTTGTCGCGGTCGCATTGCACACCACACATGTTCGGTCCTGCACATGGCTCACGCAAACGGAACGCGCTTCGGCTTGCCTCTTCACCGACAGGTGGGACTGCACTTGGAGAAACCAACCATGCGCCAAACTCCCACCGCCCACCGCGCAAAAATCCTCCCCCCACCGAAAAATGCCCCCCAAATCCTAGATTCAACCGCCCTTCGGCCAACTAGCCAATAATATTCCCCAAACCCCCACCCCCACCCCCACCACTCCATTCGCTCTGCCAAATCCGCCCTCCCCGTCACACCGATACGTCGGCACCGCGGTTCGTCGAGGGGACGCACGGCGTTCCTCTCGCTCCCACAGTACACTCTTGTAGACTGTCGTCCTCTAGCCACGCCGCCATCACCGTGGCGGCGTTCTTGTGGGCGCGACGGTCGGTCATACGCCACCGGCGGCGTTCGTGTGGAGATGCATGGCGGTTAGCTTCTCCCACGGTGCACGCATTCTAGACTGAGGCCCCGTGCATGTCGGTGTAGCGCTGAATGTTAAGTGATAGACGATGTTAATCTCACTGTTTGCCGAAGTAGTTTACAGTCAATATGCTCTACTTAAGAAGCTTCCTTGCTGTTACGCACTCAATCTGCTTAGCTGAGATGGCATGCCAAGGCCGATTAGTTGCTAAAATATCCTGCCATATATTTATTGTGACGTAGATTGACATGGTCTAGTAGCCAATCTGTTAGGTGAAATAGCTCTACACCATTTTATGCTCGATCTTTGTTGCGGCGATGGCCTTCGATAGTTTGATGGCTGTGTGCTCGGCCTCATTGACTCCTGAAACAGCCTGCCATAATTTAGCACTCAAATATGTTTGCTGAATTAGCTTTACATATATTTCGTTACTTAGATCTGCTCGTCCAAATATCTTGCCATAGCTTTAGACATCGACCTAGGTATTTTCTTGAACTTCATAAAAAAGCATATATGTTTTTCTGTAATATCTAGTATAAGAACTAATTTGTATGTCTAACAGATGGACAGGACTTGGATAACCACGCTCGAAGATTCTCCGCTGCATATGTCGAGGGGTTGAAAACTTCATCGAGCTGAGTACGGTGGTCCAAAATCAGATGTGCTCTGCCCGTGTAGCAGTTGTATGAATTTAGTTACAAGACCCGATCAAGCTGTGCAAAATCATCTACACTTGTATGGGATGTTGGTCACATATACTTGATGGGTTCATCATGGTGAAGCTGTGAACGTCAATGTTATTGACTACGTGGAAGCAGCAGATCACTATCTTGATCTACCTGATGCTCAGGTGGAAGAGGAGGAGGAGGAGGAGGTGGTGGCGGAGCTAGTGAGTTTGATCAACATTGAAACAATGCTACGAAATGCTTGTGCATTCCGTGAACTTTCACCTGCAGAAGAAAAATGGTGGGCCCGCATGTTGGAACAATGCAACGTGGCTGTCACCCCGTGAAATAAGCTGTCGGTATTCTCAGCTATGGTCACCTTTCTTGGTGAAGACATACGAGCGGATGACCAACAAATCATTCGATGCGATGTTGGCTGCTTTCCGCAAAGCTTTCCCAAATGCGTATGAGCTGCCACACACCTATAGTAAAATGAAGAATTTCCTTCATGTAGTTGGAATTGGATATGATATGATCCATGTTTGTAGGAATAATTGTGTTTTGTTCCGGAAGGATTATGCCAACTTAAGTGAATGCCCGAAATGCAAATCATCAAGATGGAAAGATGGCGATGCTATGAAGAGGATTCCTCATAATGTTCTGAGACATTTTCCAATTACACCAAGATTGCAGAGGTTGTTTCATGATCTTTGAGACAAGAGAGGATGTCTTGTGGCATTCTAGGAACCAGAGTCTGAGATCAGAATGTAATGAGCCATCCATCATATGGTAGTGAGTGGAAAAGCTTCAATCGAAACACGAAAAGTTTCCTCTTGACCCGAGAAACATTAGACTTGGCTTAGCTTGGATGGATTTAACCCATTTGGCCACAGGCGCCACATATAGCATGTGGCGGTGCTTGTTATCCCTTACAACATGCCTCCAAATGTACGCACCAAAGAATCAAACTACATGATGGCCTTGCTCATCCCAGGTCCAAAAAGTCACGGAAAGGATTTTGATTTGTTCATGGAGCCTCTTGTGGAGGAACTTCAAAAGCTATGGAGAGGTGTTCTCACTCGAGACCTATATAGCAGCCCACCGACTGATTTCTTTCTGCATCTTTGTTATAATTTGGTGCATCCATGATTATCCGGCTTTGGGCACTATGCCAGGGCGAACGACACATGGTTACAATGCATGTGTTTGCTGTGACAGGAATCCGCTGTCATACGCAATACTTAGCAAGATCTGTTACATTGGACATGAACGTTTCCTTGCCAAGGACAAGCCGCATCCTAGAAAATACCGAAGACATGTGTTCAATACAAAGCATGAAAACCGTGATGCGCTAAAGAGGCTCACCGCCGATGAGTTGCAAGTGGAATTAGAGAAGGTCAGGCATATTACACCTGTGAAACCATCCACGATAATGGTAGCGGGAAAAGGAAGCATGGCAGGGCAGAAGAGAGATTATTGTTTACCCGCCGGTCCACTTTGTGGGACTTGGCGTATTGGAAAGATTTGAATCTGCGACAGAATCTTGATGGGGATGCACATCGAGAAAAATATATGTGACAACATTATCAGCACACTTCTTAATATTGAAGGCAAGACGAGATATACCTTAAAATCTAGGATTGATTTGACACACCTGGGTATCAGACATGATTTGCAGGTGCAAGATGAAGGTAAACCACAGGATATGGCACCAGCTGTGTATGTCTTGGACAAGGTAAAAAGAAAAGAATTCTGCGAGGTCCTGTCACGTGTGAGATTACCACATGGATTTGCTTCCAACCGAAAAGGCGAGTCGGTCAGATGGAAACAAGGTACAAGGGTTGAAAACTCATGACTGCCACATCCTACTTCAAAGGGTTTTACTGTTATCCTTAGAGGATTGGGCATACGACTTATCTGAGCGATTGCAGAGTTGGGACAATTCTTTAGGGAACTCTGCGGTAGAAATATCGGATAGATGCTTTGGAGCGTCTTAGAGACAAGATACCAACTATCCTATGCGACCTTGAGAAGATATATCCTCCAACCTTCTTTGATGTGATGGTGCATTTGGCTGTTCATCTACCTGATGAGGCACTACTTAGAGGTCCAGTACAGTATGGTTGGATGTACCCTATTGAAAGGCAGCTAGGCACTTTCAAGGGCTATGTTAGGAAACGAGCTAGACTCGAGGGTTCCATTGCGAGAGGCCTACATCTCTCTGAAGCGTTGACATTACGCTCAAAATACATTGAAACGGTGATCAACTTAGCAAAGAGGTGGATGAAGACAATCCCGGGCTCAATGTTTTCGATTATTACAATTGAGTTCTGAGGAAGAGTCGACAAGAGGACAAACCTAAAGATTTGGACAAAATGGTTTGGTATGTGTTGAATAAGCATCTTGAGATACTACCTTATATCAAGTAAGTGCTAAATCTGCAGCTTATACATCGTAATCTACTAAACTTGCAGCACATTCTTATATATTTAGATGTTTGACGCGATCACTATGTTGTGCAGCATCTACAAAAGGAATTCTTGCCGCAAAATCCAAGAAACATTGACAAACTGGTTATGGCAGGATTTGCGAAATGGTTCAAGAGCCATGTAAGCTTTTGAATTGCACTATCAGTTTTTTAATATATTGAGTACATAAGATGATCAGCTTGTATATTTTCTAACCATAGGTTAAGAAGATGCGGGAGGATGGGCGGTCGATTGATGATGCCCTTTACTCACTAGCAATGGGTCACGATACTCGGGTAAGACATTATGAATCTTGCGTTGTTGGAGATGTGCGCTACAACACCCTTGCACGAGACGAAGGCAGGAAGACACAAAACAGTGCCATCATGAGCAAGGATATGTATGACAAAGAGACAACTAAAATGTATGCTAACATAACATACATTGTTCAGTTGCAGTATATCTCCAGTTTCGAGGATCATCAGTGTGTGGTTCGGTTGTGCTGTCATTGGTATAACCTATTTTCCAGGATCACAAAACCCAGAGCTGATGATTATTTCAAATCCATCAATGTCAAGGCGGTGTACCAGACCAACGAGCCTTTTATTTTGGCAAATCAAGCAACACAGATATTTTCTTGGAAGACACATTTGCACGTAGCAATGACTGGAGAGTATTGCAAAGGTTTGAGCAGAGGAATTCGTTTAATGAAGTTGCACAACAAGATGATGCTTACACTGCTGCTGATGTACAAGATAACACAGCTGTTCCTAATATCTTTGAGAACCATCAAGTCAATGACGCCGGTGAAAAGATTGCCTGTCGTGCTGTTGACATACAAGAGTTGATCAAGAAGAAGCCAACGTTCGAGGATGTTGAGGACGACAAAGAAGATGACACCATGGGGAATTACAATTCAGACTGATACACATGGCGAAGATGTTGATGCTGCTGCTGCGGATGATGATTACATTGCTTTTTTCATATTTGCCTGTCAGAAGACATTTTTTATCTACTATGTGAAATTGTGTTTGCTATGACAACTGAAACCTGATGAACATGTTGTTTAGTATTTTCCTGCGAGAACATCACTTGTTATGTATGCTGATTTGTGTTTGGTGATTGTATGACGACTAAAACATGATGAAATTGTTGTTTAGTCGTACTCATATTTAATTTGTGAAACTTGAATTTGATGACATAGTTTGCTGTTGGACTGCAATTTGCTCGGCGTCTTGAATGAGAACAAAGCTGACCCGACGGGGCCTCTGCTAATTTATTTATTTATTACCAAAAGGGCCTCTGCTATTTATTTATTTATGAGCAAAAGGGGATACCCCCTGATTTCCGTTAATAGAAATCATTAGATGTTCACAACACTACGCCCAGCCTGCTACACAGGTTTCATTCATTACTAGTTTCAGCAAAGTGCTCATGTCATAGCCACTGAATACATCACAAGTGCTACATACACTTTGCAAATAAAGAGACAATCATCCTCTGAGCACATTGATTTTCCATTATCTTGAAGCTCTTTCATCTCCTCATTCTTGTCAAGGCTGTTCGGCATTGTTGTAGCCATGATCAGAGGAACTGCATCTTTAACCTTCTGCTCTGCATCTTCTTCTTCTGCCGTTCCTTCAGTTACTTGTCCAACACCCCAACCTGCTGGTATTGGGATTCCTCGGCTAACCAAATAATCAGCGTAGTTTCACTCCCCCACATCAGCAACTTCCCAGAAATATAAATCACACGAATCTTCCCTTTTCTGCACAAATCAAATTGGAATATCATCAACCAAACTATTAAAAAATCAGCAACTGAAAGCAGCAGAACAACACTTAAACGTATTATTACCCCATGATTCGGGCATTTGTAGAAGACTCGGCCAGGGTTGAGGATTATGGTTGAGACGCGACGGATGACTCTGCGTGATTTGCAGCAGTGGCACCACACCAACGGCAGCGGGTTGCGATGAGCAACCGGCTGCGATGCGTGTCTTGTGAAGTGTGATGAGACCCACGGCGATGGTAATGCGGGTGGCAACTTGGCGCATATTTGGTTGTTACTGCTGAAGAAGCGGTGGACGAGCAACCAGCGGACATGGTTGCTTTGCGGCGAGCTTCGATGCTTGGCGAGTAAGTAGAGAAGAGGAGAAGCGAGCGTTGGATATGTCGGTTTCATTACTTGCGAGTAGCATAGCACCATATATAGTCATAGTCTAGGTTTGGATTCGAACCAGACTACGAGAGCACGTCTCTCTTTTTTCTAAAACTCAACAACGTCTCTTTACTGGTACACTAGCTTGTTCTGTACGCCTTCTCAAGTCTTTGATTCCTCCACCTGACATCTGGGACCCACCGGAAGGGCCTCTGTATTTCGCGAAAAAATGTGCCCCCCGCTGACAGGTCGGACCCACCAGCTATCTTCGCACGCAAGGAAGTGCCTCCTTATTACGCACAAAAAATGAATACTCCCCCTGCCAGCTGGAACCCAACATAGTGGGAGGCTGACTTGTGGGCCTACCAAGTTGACGGGGACGGAGGGCTTTGTCAACTTAGTCAATATGAACGATTCTAGCTCCACTTACCGTATGATGTTCATCCAACGGCAGTAGTGCTTCTTCAACCTCTGGTCTTCTTGCTCCAGCCGCCCAAACCAGCGCTGGTCATGCCGCGTGCTCCTGCCTCCTGTGGCTGGCTGTGATGCTGCAGAGGCGTCACCGCCCCCTACTACTCCCACCGCTGGCCAGGGCATCCCTCTACTCACCCACACCCCCTGTTATTCTGCGGCGATGGCAGCCTCGCACCGTAGCCGAACCAGTGAACCCTCGTACTCCTCTCCGCGTGGGCATCCACTGCCGCGTCTTCCCCGGCTCCACGTCGTCCCCTTCCTAGGCCTCGTCGTCGTCCACCGCCTTGGTGCTCTCGGCGCGGCGTGGTCAATGTGGTCAACGACCGACTTCCATCGGAAGAGTACTGTACGTGGAGAGGCGGCAATTTGGGTCCACGGCCACAACCCAGTTTTTTGTGATTTGCCAAGTAAGTCGGTTTGTCGGGCCTGTTGGGATGCAAATCTTTCAAGACGAGGAGAGCTTCATTAATTTGGCTTGAGAAAATGGCCTATCAGTAATGAGAAATGGGTTGTACATTTTCAAAACACATCAAACCAGCAATTAGTTTCAAATTTCTTTTTTTCATTTCGAGATTTTAAATTGCATTGATTTTTATGCATGGAAAATTTGTTGGATTTTATATTGATATACATTTATTTTTAAAATCAGTTTGAATGTGACTCGAAATTTCGAGATTAAAAACAGTTCGGACACTTTTGAAATATGCAATTTTTCGTATAATTTTTTAACCGTGGCTACAATATGGGCTGTAATGCTAACAAAAAGAATATGGGCTCCAAAAAAACCTTAAGAATTAGCAAATGGGCTATAAATTATTAGAAATAATGGCAGATGGGTTGTATGATGTTTTCCACAGATTTGAGGCATTCCTAAAAAAATGTTGGCCTTAAGCGGTGGTTGGATGTCCATCCAACGGCCGTCGTGCTTCTTCAATCTCTGCTCTTCCTGCTCCAGCCGCTCAAACAAGTGCCGGCGGGACTGCCTGCTCTCTCCTCCCCGCGGCCGGCTGTGCTGCCGCGCAGGCCTCACCGCCCCACCCCACTCCCATTGCTGGCCTAGCCATCCCTCTACTCACCCACACCTGCTGTTATTCTCCGGCGACGGCAGACAAACCAGTAAACCCTCGTACAGTCGTACTCCCCTCCGCATGGGAAACAACTGTCAAGTCTTCCCTGCCTCCATGTCGTTCCCTTCCTAGGCCTCACCGTCGTCCACCGCCCTGGTGCTCTCGGCGCGGCCTGGTCAACGTGGTCAATGACCGACATGCATCTGAAGCTGACTGTACATGGAGAGGCTGATAGCTGGGTCCACGACCGCACGCAAGGAAATGCCTCCTTATTACGCGCAAAATAATGATTCCTCCACCTGACATCTGGGACCCACCGAAAGGGCCTATGTATTTTGTGAAAAAATGTTACAGTCGCTGACAGCTCGGACCCACAAGCTATATCTTCCCATGCAAGGAAGTGCCTCCTTATTATGCACCAAAAAAATGAATACTCCCCCTGTTAGCTGGGACCCAGTATTGTGGCAGGCTGACTTGTGGGCTTACTAAGTTTACGGGGACGGAGGGCTTTGTCAACTTAGTCAATATGCACGATTCTAGCTCCAGTGACCATACGATGTCCATCCAACGACCGTAGTGCTTCTTCAACCTTTGGTCTTCTTGCTCCAGCCGCCCAAACCAGTGCCGATTGTGCCTCGTGCTCCTGCCTCCCGTGGCCGGCTATGCTGCCGCGGAGGCCTCACTGCCCCCTACTACTCCCACCACTGACCAGGCCATCCATCCACTCACCCACACCCCATGTTATTCTGCAGCGACGGCAGCCTCACAGCGCAGCCGAACCTGTGAACCCTCGTACTCCTCTCTGCGCGGGCTTCCACTGCCGCGTCTTTCCCGGCTCCGCGTCGTCCCCTTCCTAGGCCTTGCCGTTGTCCACCGCCCTGGTGCTCTCGACGCGGCGTGGTCAACATGGTCAAGGAACGGCTTCCATCGGACGTGGACTGTTCGTGGAGAGGCCGACAATTTGGGTCCTGACGCTGACAAGAAGTACCTCCTTATTACGCATAAAATAATTATTCCTCCACGACAACGGGGACCCACCAGACGGGCCACCGTATTTTGCAAAAACATTTCCCGACTGCTGGGACCCACCGGCTACATCTTATACGCAAGGAAGTGCGTCCGGGCAAAAAACAATTCGCCCCCACATTGCTGGGACCCACCGGCTACATCTTCACGAGCAAGGAAGTGCACGATAGTCGGGACCCACCTGGTCGAAGCGTGCGTAGCGTTGTCATTCTGGTCGTGAGCATTAATGCGTACATCTTGGTCGATGCAGAGCGCTGCACACGTGTCGTAGAGGCGCACACGTAGCATGTACGTGCGTCGTCTGACGGCAGTGTGCAAGAAAGAAAATACGGCCATGTACGTACATACGGGCAGGGTCTTGAACGCCTACTTGCGCATACGTACAGCCATGGCTCGTGTACATGGCTGGGTCAGAACGGAGAAACTGCATCATCGTCGTGTTCATGGGGAGGCAACGGAATGCGTCGTGTTCATCGGGAGGAAACGGAATGCGTCGTGTTCATCGGGAGGCAACGGAACGTGTGGGAGCCAACTGGCTTGGACGGAACAACCGATGGAAACGAGGCCTGGCGTATCGTAGAGAACGGAGAGAAGCGTTTTGTGTTCGACCGCCACGGTAAAACGGGATCCTGTTCATCGGGAGGGGTGCAGCGTGCCGCAAAGGAGGAAGCAGACCTCCTACGGTGAAACGGGGTTCTGTTGATCGGGAGGTGTGGCATAGCGCAAAACAGGAGAAGCGGACTTGTGTTGGAGCACTACGATCAAACGGGGTCCTGTTCGCCGGGAGGGTGTGGCGTGCATCGCAGAACGGGACTCCACGGATCTGTTCATCTCCACCGTCGACCCCTCCGGCCTCCACAGACTCTTGTTCATCCACGGTCGACCTCCTCCAGCCTCCACCTGCGATTGTTCATCCACGGGCTCCTGTTCATCCAGCCTCCACCGCGCGCTACTCCACCGGCTACTGTTCAACCAGCCCTCTCCACGGGCTCCTGTTCAACCACCCCTCCACGGGCTATTGTTCATCCAGCCCTCCACCGTCTACTATTCATCCAACCCTCCATGGGGTGGTCCTCTTCATCCAGCCCTCCACGTGGTCCTGTTCATCCAGCCCTCCACGGGGTGGTCCTGTTCATCCAGCCCTCCACAGGGTCCTGTTCATCCAGCCCCAACCGACTTGATCGATCAGGGTCCTGTTCATCTAGAGGCAACACCACAGGGTCCTGTTCATCCACCCCCACCGGGAACTGTTCATCCAAACCGCCCCAAAGAACGCTCACTTTGTTCATCCAGAGGCAGCATCGATCGCTTGATTAGCAGCGATAGGCGAAGAATCGCTCGATCGGGTTCGATTAATAGCCATCGATCGATCGCTTCGGGTTCGATAGCAACGTAACCTGCAGCGTCGCTTCGGGTTGATTAGAGCCCAACGCCTCGCTCGGGTTCAGTTAGAGCCCAACGCCTCGCACCCACGCGCGTGCATGTATGAGAGAAACGCACATCGCTCGACCCCGACCACCCACCGTAACCGGGAACACCCCGATATTTTCCTCGCCCTTGCTTCTACCATGGTTTTTTTCATCATGGACGGCCTAAAGAATGTCATGCAGCTGCGCCTCCGACCCGCCCAGAACGAAAAACCCATTTTCTGTCATGATTTTTTGTCATAGAAGTGGGACCCCACCACATCTATGATGATACCGTGTTTTGTCACAATTATCGTCATAGAAGTGTCATAAGTATGACAGAAAAAAATTTCGTTCGGCCCAAAATGCCACGGATGTGTCTTTTTTTTTTGTAGTGATGCCTGTTATTTCTGTTAAGATAGGAGATCATTGTTATCATGGGCATGGCTTATGTGATTTGGGTGCTAGTGTGAGTGCAATTCCCTTTACTTTATACCAAGAAATTATGAATGATATTACACCTGCTGAAATAGAAGATATTGATGTTACCATTAAGCTTGGTAATAGGGATACTATCTCACCAATTGGGATTGTTAGAGATGTTGAAGTCTTGTGTGGGAAAATAAAATACCCTACTGATTTTCTAGTCCTTGGTTCCCCACAAGATGATTTTTGTCCCATTATTTTTGCTAGACCTTTCTTGAACACTATTAATGCTAAAAAAGATTGTGAGAAATAAACTGTTAGTGTAAGTTTTGGGATGTATCTCATGAGATTAATTTCTCCAAATTTCATAGACAAACCCATGATAAAAGAATGCCTAATAAAGATGAAATTATTGTTCTTGCTTCTATTTCCGTGCCTCCTACTGATCCTTTAGAACAATATTTGCTAAACCTTGAAAATGATATGTTCATGAATGAAAGAAAGGAATTAGACAAGATATTCTTTAAACAAATGCCTATTCTGAAACACAATTTGCCTGTTGAGACTCTTGGAGATCCTATACCACCCAAGAGTGATCCCGTGTTCGATCTTAAACAATTACCTGATACATTGAAATATGCTTATCTCGATGAAAAGAAGATATATCCTGTTATTATTAGTGCTAACCTTTCAGAGCATGAGGAAAATAAATTATTGAAAACTCTAAAGAAGCACCATGCTACTATTGGATATACTCTGGATGATCTTAAGGGCATTAGTCCCACTCTATGTCAGCACACAATTAATATGGAACCTGATGCTAAACCAGTTGTTGATCATCAACGACGGTTGAATCCAAAAAGGAAAGAAGTGGTAAGTAATGAAATATTAAAGCTTATGGAAGCAGGTATAATTTATCCTATTGATGATAGTAGATGGGTAAGTCCTGTTCATTGTGTCCCTAAGAAGGGAGGTATTACCATTGTTCCTAATGATAAAAATTAATTGATTCCGCAAAGAATTGTCACAGGTTATAGAATGGTAATTGATTTTAGAAAATTAAATAAAGCTACTAGGAAAGATCATTATCCTTTGCCTTTCATTGATCAAATGCTAGAAAGACTATCAAAACATACACACTTCTGCTTTCTAGATGGTTATTCTGGTTTTTCCCAAATACCTGTGTCACAAGAGGATCAAGAAAAAACTACTTTTACTTGCCCTTTCGGTACCTTCGTTTATAGACGTATGCCTTTTGGTTTATGCAATGCACCTGCTACCTTTCAAAGATGTATGACTGCTATATTCTCTGACTTTTTTGAAAAGAATGTTGAGGTTTTCATGGATGATTTCTCCATTTATGGAACTTCTTTTGATGATTGCTTAAGCAACCTTGATCAAGTTTAGCAGAGAAGTGAAGAAACTAATCTTGTCTTGAATTGGGAGAAGTGCCACTTTATGGTTAATGAAGGTATTGTCTTGGGGCATAAAATCTCCAAAAGAGGTATTGAAGTTGATAAAGCTAAAGTTGATGCTATTGAAAAAATGCCGTGTCATAAAGATATCAAAGGTATAAGAAGTTTCCTTGGTCATGCTGGTTTCTGTAGGAGATTTATTAAAGACTTCTCTAAAAATTTCTAACCTCTCACTAATCTCTTGCAAAAAGATGTTCCATTTGTTTTTGATGATGATTGTGTAGAATCATTTGAAGTACTTAAGAAAGCCTTAATCTCTGCACCTATTGTTAAACCACCTGATTGCAACCTACCCTTTGAAATTATGTGTGATGCTAGTGATTATGCTGTTGGTGCTGTTCTAGGACAAAGAGTTGATAAGAAATTAAATGTTATCCATTATGCTAGTAAAACTCTAGACAATGCTCAAAAAAATTATGCTACTACTGAAAAAGAATTTTTAGCAGTTGTATTTGCTTGTGACAAGTTCAGATCATACATTGTTGATTCTAAAGTAACTGTTCACACCGATCATGTTGCTATTAAATATCTTTTGGAAAAGAAAGTTGCTAAACCTAGACTTATTAGGTGGGTTCTCTTGCTACAAGAATTTGATTTACATATTATTGATAGAAAAGGAGCTGAGCCCGTAGCAGACAACTTGTGTAGATTGGAAAATATTCTTGATGACCCACTACCTATTGATGATAGCTTTCCCGATGACCAATTAGCTGTCATAAATGCTTCTCGTAGTACTCCTAGGTATGCATACTATGCTAATTATATTGTTGCTAAATTTATACCACCTAGTTTCACATACCAACTGTCGGTGTACTAGAGTAGGGGTACCCTAGTATCCCGTACTCGTGCACGGACAGTTGTAGCACCCCGCGGTAGGGTTTGCCTGGTCACCGCCAAGATCCTCCGTGGCTCCTTTGGAGCCATTCAAGAACAAAGTATTTGACTAAGAAGACAAGGCCCGGCAAGAGGAGCTTGCCGGAAGGCCACTCGAGGCATGCAGAAGACAAGGCCCCGGCAAGAGGAGCTTGCCGGGAAGGCTCGAGCGCGACAAGCCTCCGGACGCGACAAGGATTCGCCGCGGCAAGGCGCTTGCCGCTGACAAGCAACCCTCTCCATCTCCGCTCCAGCTCATCCAACAACGTGTCGCCATGGGACCGTTCCATGCGCTGCGTGTCAAGAGGCTGTGTAGCCAGCGGAGAGCAGCGATAAGCGGCTGACAAGCTTGCCATCGTGGCGGCGGTGGCGCACTGACGGTCTCTGTTGCCTTTGTTTAGGCGACCGCAGACGGGCATTTATTGCTTTTGTCCCTTGCCGTCGAGTTAGGTATTTTGCCTGCATACCTGTTCAAGTAGGTGTACCAACTCCTGTTTTACATTTGTACCCTCATCTATGTTGCCGCTTTGTCGGAGACCCCTTGAGCATATAAAAGGAGGCCCATGTGCAACGTAGAGAGGGTTCGGTTCATTCGACTCACTCGAGACCAGATACGCTCGCGCTAGGTTTTGTAGCTTGCATCGCTCCCTAGCAAGAACACAATACATCAAACAAGCAGCAGTAGGAGTTTTATCTCTCCGGAGAGCTCCGAAGCTGGGTAACCGCTCGTGTAACTTCGCCTCGATCCGCTCTTCGTGCGATCTCCGCCCCCCTCCGAACCACAAAGGGGCCTGGTCCGCCGGCCCCATAGGTGTTCGTGGGTACGATCAGCCGCCCCGACATCTTTGGCGCGCCAGGTAAGGGGCGTCGAGGCCGTGTGAATCTGATCCGGTGTTCACACGAGCAGCGTCCTCGACATCTTCCTCAACATGCCACCGAAGAAGAAGGCTTCGGCGGCAGCAGAGCCGTCCGCGTCGTATCCACCATCACCGCAGCACACGGGTGGTGGGGCGAGCGCCGCCGAGGAACGGGCGCCGACGAAGGTGTTCGCGGCGTTGCCAAGTCCAAGGACAAGGCCCCGCAAACCTCGGCGTCGCGCATCCCGCGCCCATCTCGGGAGGCGCGGGACCAACAACGTCTGGCGTTCACAATGCCATACGTTCGTTGGATCGAGACCCACAAGACCAGCATGCGCGCCAACATGCCGGGCACGAGTGAGATACGGTCGCTGGGCGGGTGCTGCTCCTTCTAACGTGGTTAGAAGTCCGAGCATATCCGCTCCTCGCACCGTTCACTAATGCCACCCACTACTCCAGCGAAGCTCTGGCGAGCTCAGTTGCTCTCGACTACCCTCCAACGGCCGACAAGGTCGACGGTGGAGGGCCACTATCGAGCCTCATCGGCTTTGCTAACGGGCGACGCTCCGCGGCAACCAACGGCGTCGTTGCCGCGGCAAGACGACAAAGGCACGAGCTGGTGGCGGCAGACTGTCGGAGGTGCAACTACCATGCACTCTCCGCCCGAAGGCCAAGATCGCCGACTCACGGATCCACCTCGGCAATGACTCCACCGCGTCGCCGGATCCGCGAGCTCGCCGCGATCAGCGCCAAGTTCTTCATGAGCGACAACAAGAGGGCGCTTGAACTCGCATCGCCAGCGCCGGAGAGAAGCGCGACGTCGGTCCGGACAAGCGCTGGGCCCATCTTGTTGACATATGCGGCGCCCGGAGGAGCAGGCGACTTGCCAGACGCGATAGGTTGCCCTGCGTTCACTCGCGAGCTGCGGCAAGTCCGATGGCCCAGCCGAAAAACTTCAAACCAGATGTGCACGAGAAGTATGATGGCAGGGCGCATCCGTCGAAGTTCCTCGGCATCTACACCATCGCGGTGCAAGCTGCGGGGGACGGACGACAAGATCCTCGCCAACTACTTCCCGTTCGTGCTCAAGCCCAACGTCGAGATCTTGGCTCATGCACTTGCCGGACAGCTCCATATCCTCTTGGGCAGATCTATGCCATCGGTTTGTTGGTGCCTTCACGGTGGCCACAAACCTCATGGCTAAGAGAGTGACCTTCATCCGCCGCCCGAAGGAAGGAGAGTCCTGCGTAAGTTCATTCGAGAGATTCAGCCGTGTGCACTACAACATCGAGATGTCCACCCTGCGGTGATCGGTAGCGTTTCATCGTAACATGCAGAACCGCGGGATGAGGGAAGAGATGGCGATGTGCAAAGTCAAGGACGTTAGTGAGCTGTACGCCTTGGCCGACAAGTGTGCATCTTGTTGAGGAAGGGAGGAGACTCAGGAGAGAATGCGAAGCAGGATCTCGTAGGAGAAGACCGCCCGACAAAGAAGGGCCGTGGCGAGGCAACAGGAAGAAGAAAGGCAGAGAAGTGTTAGGCTGTTGAAGCGATCACAGCAACGGAGGTGGCGACAAGAACGCCAAGGCTTGTGGCTCGGCAAGGAGGTTGCGGCACGACGCCAACCACCGGTCTGTGGCCGCCCGACAAGCGGGACGGCTCCGGCAAGCGATCTTGCAAGATCCACTGCACCAAGGGCCACGACCTCGAGCTGCAAGAAGGTCGGGCAGCTTGTCGAACAGCAGAAGGGCTGAGTACGGCGGCGCGACAAGGAGAAGGCCAGTGAAGGTCTTTGGGGCAGCAAGCAAGAAACGTCCCGGCCGGGGAGGACGCCGCGGCAAGGCCAAGCAGCGGCAAGGAGACCGACCTCCCCGCGGCCGCGACAAGGATGAAGATGATGACGACGACGAAGATACGGACGACGACGACGCTGATGAGCAGGAGTTTCAGAAAGCCACAGAGGTCCTCTGCGTTGACGGAGGTGCTTCCCTGCATACCTCCCACCGCCAACTCAAGCAATGGATGCGGGAGGTCAATGCAGCGGAACCATCCGTAGAGTCACGCAAGCCTCTGAAGTGGTCCAGCACGCCTATCGTCTTTGATATTGAGGACCACCCTGATCGCATAACTGCGGTTGGGTGCTTGCCGATGTTGGTCTCACCAACCATCCGCAACCTCAAGGTCACCAAGATGCTAGTTGACGGCGGGGCCGGCTTGAATCTGATCTCCTCCGCGGTGCTCCAGAAGCTTCAAATCCACGACAATGAGCTCGAAGAGACCGGCACCTTCAAGGAATCAATCGGTAAGGAGCAAGCCGAAGGGAAGATTACGTTGCGGTAACATTTGGCAGCGAAGCTGAACTTTAGGATCGAGAGGGTCACATTCGACGCTGCCGATTTCCCATTGCCTTACAATGGGATACTTGGCCGTCAAGACTCGCCAAGTTCATGGCAGCCTCTCACTACGCCTACAACTTACTCAAGATGCCAGGCCCGACAAGCGTCATCTCTGTCCATGGCGACAAGAAGGATGCCCTTATCCGTGCCGACAAGATCTACCGGATGCAGCAGCCGCGACAGATTGCCAAACACTTGCCGCTGAAACTCCCGGGGGGAAGAAGACAAAGTCCAAGTCCGGCAAGAGCTCTGATGCCCACTCCGGCAAGCGCACCTCTTCGCAGTGCTGCGCTACCGTCGAGGACGCACCATCGAGCTCCACCGGCAAGTGCAAGAAGAAGATGGTAGCTCCGCCAAAGACCAAGAAGGTGCCCGCCAAGGAGGACGGCACTGGTGGTACCTTCACCATCAGTGCCTCTCTCGACCCTAAATAGGAAGGCGCTCGTTGCTTTCCTCAGGCGAATGTCGGCGTGTTTGCATGGCAACCGTCGACATCCCGGTGTTCCCAGGAAAGTGATTGAGCACCGCCTGGCCGTCTGTCCTCATGCGTGGCCCATCAAGCAAAAAGTCAGGAAGCAAGCAGTGGAGCGCCAAGAATTCATAGCAGAAGAGATCAAGAAACTGGAAGCAGCAGGCCTCGTCAGAGGAGTACTCCATCCTACGTGGTTGGCCAATCCTGTAGTCGTGTGCAAAGCAAATGGAAAATGGAGACTTTGTATTGACTTCACGGATGTTAATAAAGCTTGTCCCAAAGATCCATTTCCGTTACGGCGCATCGACCAGATTGTTGACTCCACGGCTGGATGTGATTTGCTTTCGTTTCTTGATGCATACTCAGGATACCATCGGATCTTCATGGCTGAAGAAGATGAGGAGAAGACCGCATTCATTACACCATGTGGCACATACTGTTTCATACGGATGCCTTTCGGTTTGAAGAATGTTGGTTCAACATTTGCAAGGGTAGTCCATGACGCTTTTGAGCCGCAAATGCACGTAAATGTAGAAGCCTACATGGATGACATAGTGGTCAAAAGCAAGGACAAAGCAACTCTGGTTCAAGATTTGGACGAGACCTTTGCAAATCTGAAGATCAACCTCAAGCTCAACCCCGAGAAGTGCGTGTTTGGAGTCCCTTCCGCAAGCTTCTCGGGTTCTTCATCATCTCAGCGAGGGATTGAAGCCAATCCCGACAAGATCAAGGCCATTGAGCAGATTGAAGCACCAAAGCGCATCAAGGATGTACGAAGACTTGCCGGTTGCGTAGCTGCTCTCAGCAGGTATATTTCTAGGTCTGCTGAGTGCGCCCTGCCATTTTTCAAGATTTTGAAAAAGGCAGGTCCAATGAAATGGACTCCCGAAGCGGAGGCTGCGCTGCAGTCTTAAAGAGATACCTGTCCTCCACTCCAACACTTGTCGCACCTAAACCACAAGAGAAGTTGCTGCTATATATAGCGGCAACCAATCAAGTGGTTAGTGCTGCGTTAGTAGCGGAGCGGGAGGCGGATGACGAGCCAGCTACCACGGCAAACACATCCAGCGACAAGCAGGGAGCTTCGCCGACAAGCTCTGGTCCCGACAAGGGCGAATCCGTGCAGACGCATGAGCAGATGCGAAAAGGATGGTGCGGCGCCCGGTTTACTTTGTCGATTCCCTCACTAGGGGGCTAGGTTAAGGTACTCTGGTGTGCAGAAATTGCTTTTCGGCCTCCTCATGGCCTCGAGAAAGCTGCGCCATTACTTCCAAGCACATGAGATCACGGTTGTCACTCGCTTTCCGCTCAAGAGGATACTGCAGAATCCAGAGGCGACAGGCAGGATTGTCGAGTGGGAATCGAACTGTCAAGCTTTGGTCTCAAGTTTGAAAGCACTTCAACTATCCAAAGCGAGCATTGGCAGAATTCATAGCAGAATAGACGCCAACGCCCGGATGAAGAGATTAGGAGACGAGCATTCCCGGCCAAGGAAGCAAGCAAAGAGTGGCTAATGTACTTTGATGGTGCCTTCTCGCTGCAAGGCGCCCGGTGCGGCGTCGCTTATCGCACCCACGGAGAGCACCTCAAGTACGTAGTCCGGTATGCACTTTCCCAAGGAGGAAGCAACAAACAATACTGCAGAGTATGAAGGTTTGCTTGCCGGTCTCGAGATCGCCGTAGACCTTGGGATCAAGAAGCTAATTGTCGGGTGACTCGCAGCTTGTCGTCCGCCAAGTGAACAAAGATTATCGAGTCCGTTGATGGAAGCCTCGTTGATGAAGTGAGGAAGCTAGAAGAGCACTTTGACGGCCTGCAAATGGAACATGTTCCAAGAGCTCGAATGATATTGCCGACGGCTTTGTCAAAGTGCGCTGCACTTAAGTTGCACAATGGAACCAGGGATTTTCGTGCTCAAGCTGACTCAACCAACCGTAACACCATCAACTAGACAAAGCAAGAAGAGGAAGTTGATCTCTGGTGACTACTTCCCGGCAGAGCTTCCCGAAGTCGTCGTTGCGAAGGTCCCCAAGATCAACACCAACAGTCCTGAGGGGCAGTCTGCTCCGACAAGCCCCAGGGTTTGTTTCGTTGAAGCAGACGCTTCCGACAAGTCTTGCTCCGGCAAGCTTGCCGGGGAGCATCAAGCTCCGGCAGAGCCGCAGGTTCTTGCCGTAGAATCTGACGTTCCCGCAGCAGCAGATGTGCCTTTAGTCCTTGTTGTCGAGCCACAAGCTCCAGCATGGGCGCAGCCGATTGTCCTTTTCCTTGAGACGGAGAACTTCCCGAAGAGTAAAAAGAAGCGTAAAGAGTAGCCCGGCAGTCAAGTATGTACCCGGTTTGTCGACAGCATCTGCATGTAAGAAGACTCAACGATGTGAAATTGAAATGCATTCCGGGGAAGATGGGCGAAGGCTGCTTTGGCGAGAGATACATGGAGGCATATGTGGTCACCACATTGGCGCGAGAGCACTTGTCGGTAAAGCTTTCCGGCAAGAAGGTTTCTTACGCCGACAGCCCTCCGGGATGCAAGCGCACAAGTAACCAAGTGTGAAGCGTGCAGTTCCATTCCAAACAGATACACCAACCAGCTCGGGCTCTCCAGACGATCCCTTTATCCACGGCCCTTTTTGATGCAGGGGCTCGACATCCTCGGCCCCTTCCCCGAGCTGTCGGGGCTTTGAGTACTTATACGTCGCCATCGACAAGTTCACAAAGTGGCGGAAGTGGAAGCGATGAGGAAGGTGACGGCACGATCGTGATCAAGTTCTTGGTCGATTGTTTGCCATTTCGGAATCCCTAACGGGATCATCACCGACAACGGCACACAATTTCTGAGTCGCACCTTCATGCAAGACGTCCAAGATCTTGGCGCCAAGGTGCGCTTTTGCTTCATTGCTCACCCGAGAAGCAACGGTCAAGGTAGAGAGGGCAAATGCTGAAGTGCTGCGGGCTCAAGACCAGAACTTTCGGCAGTGCTGCACAAGTGCGGAAGAAAGCTGGGTCGAGGAGCTGCCGGTGGTTCTTTGGTCGATCAGGACGACGCCAAATCGAGCCACTGGCCAGACACCCTTTGCTCTAGTCTATGGAGCGGAGGCAGTTCTCCCCACGGAACTCGTGTACGGATCGCCTCGAGTGCTCGCTTATGATGAGCTTGAGCAAGAGCAGCTGCGACAAGATGACGCGCTGCTCCTTGAGGAGGATCGTCTTCAGGCCGCTGTGCGAGCTGCTTGCTACCAGCAAGCTTTGCGTCGCTACCATAGCCGCAAAGTTAGTGCCAGAAGCCTCGAGGAAGGCGACCTTGTTCTTCGGCGCGTCCAGTCCGCCAAGAATTCAAACAAGTTGACGCCAAAGTGGGAAGGCCCTTATCGGGTGAAACGAGTCACTAGGCGGCCGCTGTCCGCCTTGAGACCGAAGATGGCATCCCGGTGAGCAACTCCTGGAACATTGAGCATCTTCGTAAGTTTTACCCGTAGGGCGCGGTTGCCGGAACCTGTTCCGGCAACCACCTTTTGTACAAGTCTTGCCGCTGTTGCATGTAATCCTTTGTACAAAGCCGGGCGCAGACCCCGTGCATCAGTAAAGCTCATGTGTCGCGCACAACTTGTCAAATTCATGCTTTCATCATTTTATTGCATGTTTTGGCTAACACTTCGTGCATCAACCACACCCGGTAAGCAAAATCGAGCCGCTGGGCTCCATAACTTTATTTTCTCTCCTTTCTCTTTTCTCAAAGAAAGGAAGGCTCCCTCGCGCACAAGTTAACCAGGGGGGAAGGAGAAGATAATACTATGAACCAGGCATCGCTCGAGGAAGTTTCGCCTTATCGGGAAGCAAGAGACAGAAAAGCTAAGTTGCCAAAGTTTGAGCAATCAATTTTTAAATTTTAAGTTATCTTCCTCGAACGAGAGTACTTTGTATGGAAAACCTGTACGCAGAGGAACCAACTCATGAGCTAGTCGGCGCCCTTACTTTGTTTCGAGTCCGCTCAACAACTTAAGTGAGCTGCGGCTTGTCGCGACAAGGTTGCTTGTCGGAGGCGGCACTGCCAGCAGGCTGCTGACGTTCCGCACTCAGCGCTCGCGGCAAAGGTGCCTGCACCGACAAGTCCCCCAAATGCGTAGGGCAGAAACGTACAAAGGAAGGAATCAAGTAGAGGAAATAACGTTGCATTGATCGCCTAAGATAGAGTATATTACAAAATAACTTGTCGCTGATCTAACAAAGTGTTCTAAACATGATCAGCAACGACAAGGGAAAGATAAAATTGGTGGCCTAGTCTACGCGGTCGCCATCAATCCGCTTGATCTTGTTCACCTTGTCCACAATGGGTGCGACAAGGGCTTTGAGATCCTCCACGTTGGCATCTGGCGGCAAGGATCTGAGGACGCCGTTAAGGTTGAGGCCCGGATTGCGGAAGGCCACCTTTATCAACACCTTCTCGAGGGCCACGCAGATCTGGCGTGATTCCTCGGCCAGCTGCTTTGGGACCTCTTCCCGGAGTCGCTGGAGACCCGTCACCACGCCTTTGAAGAATAAACTGAGTTTGGCGCTGGGTTGGAGATGCTCGTCGGAGGAGTATGCAAGGTCTGCCATCCCCAGCTCCATCAGCTCATTGTGGATGTCAGCAGCGGTGTCCACAAGACCTTGATCCGATGCTCCACACTCTCCCTCAAGGCGCCTCTGGGTGGAGACGACATTCGCTAGCAGCTCCTCCTTGGCCTTGATCGTCTCCAGCAAGCCCACCTCCCGCTCTGGCGCCGCCCAACGTCCACGTCTACGTCGAGTGGTCGGCTTCAGCTCAAGATCCGCCTTGGAATCTTTGGCGGCGTCGAGCTCCTTGCCCCTATCGGCGAGACGGCCTGCAGCTTCGCCAAGAGTGTAGGCGTCCTTCTCGGCGTTACGTGCTTGAGCGGCAAGCTCCTCGCCACTCTTCTTGAGGCTGGCCTCGGCTGTGCCACCTTCGCCTTTAACTCTTCCTTGGCGGCCTCGGCTGCTGGCAGCATCCTTCGCTTCCTTAAGCGCCCGCCAAAGTGACTCCTCGCGCGTGGCAAGGTCTTCTTCGTGGCTGTCCAGGTTGACCTTCGCTCGCGCCATTTCGCTTTCCACGCGGAGAGGTTCTCGGCAGCCAGCCGCTCCTCCTCCTCATGCGGCCTTCTCAAGGATGAAGGCCGTGCGCTCTTCTGCAAGTTGCCCAGCGCTTCTGCTACGTCGCGGAGAGTTTCTTGGTTGGCGCTCGAAGCTCTTCGCGCGCTTCTCCATGTCCGCTCCTGCCCTCGCGACAAGTGCTTCCGGGACTCCAACTTGGCTTGTCGGGCGTGGTAGAGCGACAACAGCTTCTTCAAGACTGCTCCTCCTCAGAACTTCGCCGCTGCTGCTTGGCGCGTCCACGGCCAGCCTCAACAGAGGCGAGTAGCTCGCCGTCGAAGGTCTCTCCTTCGACCGGGCGCCTGAGCTCGGCTCCCAAGGGAGTTTGATGAAGACACCCTCGCCCGGCCTTCAAGTAGGCGCGGGCTGGGGCTCCTCGAACTGGCAGCTGTAACGGCGGGGGAGTCGGCTGTCGGTGCAGCGCCTGGCGCTCCTGCGGCCTCAGGGCCGTCAGTGCGATCGCCCGACCCCTCGCCAGCTTCTGCGTCGGCAGCCTCGGTGGCCTCCTCGCCGACAGGCTCGTCGGCGACGGCCTCTTCTTCCACAGCGACGGCCTCTTCTTCCATGACGACGGCCTCGTCGGTGTTGCCGCGCACTTCCTCCTCGCCGGCGACCTCGACCTCCATCGGTTCTGCGTCGAGCGAAGAAAGAGCAGTCAAGCAAATGTTCAAAAGAGAAACAAAAGAAAACAAGCCCAAGGGAGATTTTCGTGTAAGGAAATTACCTGCAACAGGATCCGCAGCCATGGCCTCGACCCTTTGGAGGGTCCTTGGCGCTGTCCCTTGCCGGGTAGCCTCCCTTGCGGAGTGGCTTCCCTTGTCGGAGGGCGCTCCCTTGTCGGAGAATCCTCCCTTGGCGGCGTAGTGGCGGCAGACAGGATTTCGGGGGCGGCTTCCAGCCTTCCTGATGAGGCTGCTCTGCTCCTGCACAAGCAAACAATCAGGTATCAACGAAGAAGGAGCACCCTTGCACACCTAATAGTAACGAGAAAACCGCACACTTACTTTGGGGGCTGTGCTGGGGGCTGCTCACGAGGAAGGAATTCTTGAGGTCCGGCAAGGGGGTCTCAGACGCGTCCCCTGTTGCCACGGGAGAATCGTCCGCAACGACGACCGTCGGGATCTTGGCCCTCTTCGACGCTCTCTGGGCCAGCGTCCTGAAAAGGAAAGAGTTCAGAACGAAGCAAATCAGATTCAAGATGAAGCAACAAAATTTAAGAAATACAAACACAATCTCAAGAGCTTACTCTTCATCTTCCTCCTCGGAGCTGAGCGCGGAGAAGTCAAACTCCGGCTTGCCTCCGGTGCGACGAGGCGGGGGAGTAGGCTCTCTTGGCCGCTTAAGCGGGCGTCGGCGGTGGCCTGGGAAGATCCCGCCCGGTTAGCCAGCAGTGTGAGGCGCCCCGGCAACATCGCTGTCGCTTGTAGAAAGCGCGTCATGTGGCGCTTCTTGTGGGCGATCTGCCGCCCGACTCGTCTCCGGCCTTGCGGAGACGCCTCTTGGCGGAGCCGGGGCTCCGTTAGCGGCAAGTCGCTGGGTGGTGGAGAAGAAGCGCCCTCGGCGGGTCCACTCGACCCGGCCGCGGGCTCGACAAACTCGTCCTCGCCGGCGATCTCCCATCGCTCGGCAAGGCTTGCTGCCTTAGCAGCGTCCCCCTCTTCCATGGTGTGCCGAAGGCTCCGGCAGCGGCTGCCGCCGCCTCCACCCTGGTGGCAATACACGCCATCTCCTCGTTGGTGGTGTCGCGAGTGAGCCTTTTACGCTCGTCGGGCGGATCGGCACTTCTTCCAAGTCGTCGAAGAAGCTGCCGCACGACCTCATCGGGAGGCTCTGCCGGTTGGAACGATCCCATGGGAATCGCTGGCGGCATCATGGCGCGGATGCGGTCGGCGCCGAGTTGTTGCACAATGGGACGACCCCTCGGCAACCTAAACCACTCGGGGTAGTCGGGTCGTTCTTGAACAGCTCTAGCAGCATCGCATCCAGCTCCAAGGCGGTGAAATTCGATTCGAGCCCGGGCGCAACCTCATGATGTTCGCCGCATTTTGGAACTCCCAAGCAGGCCTCCTCCTCTCCTGCAAGGGAAGCGTCTGCGGCGAAGGAAGTCTGCGCCAACCGCGCCACGGTTAGTCCGGCAAGCCCGAGGCGCAAAATCCGGTCACTGACTATCTTCAACCTAGCATCCTCGGCGCCAAGCTACTCCAATCTCTGCCGCGCACTATTGGGGTTTGGCGCCGCGGCTGTGAAGAACTGCGAGTTCTCCTCACGACCCAACACCAATTGGCTCTCCACTCCTCCCACTTGTTGCGGAACTCCCCTTCCAGATAGGCTTCTTTCTTGCCGATCCTGGAGACCCAAGCTATCCCTCCGGCAAGTGGCTCTCCTCTCTCGACGCAGGGCACGAAGAAGTGGCGGAAGAGTGCCACATTTGGGTGGATCCCGACAAAGTTTTCGCAAAGTCGTGCGAAAACTGCCATGGTCAAGACAGCGTTGGGGGTGAAATCAAGGAGGCGGAGGCCATATGTGTTCATGATATCGCAGAAGAACTTCGGAAAAGGCGGGCAAAGCCCGCAATAGAAGAAAAGGGCAAAGAAGGGTACCCGGTTGGGGCCAAATCAGAAGCGGAGGCGGGGAGTACCTTCGTGCGCGGATGCGCACGCGTCTCCGTCGACCAAAAGAGATAGAAGAGATCCCGCAGCTCCTTTGCACCGAGCTGAGGGGAGAAGATGGCCCGCTCCTTGCGCAGCGCCACGAGCCGCTGCACTCGGCCGACTTGACGCCCTTCTCCTTGTCGGCTTTCGGAGCCATGGCGAGGGCGGCGGAGGAGGCCGACGGCGGTGAGTGCGCTTGTGACGAAAGGGGGCGGGCGCTGCTCTTCGCCTTTGGAGAAGAAGGGGGCAGCGGCGGTGGTTTTCTTGACAAGGCGGCAATGGCGGAGTGGACGGCCTGCCCTGTTTCCCCGCTTATAAAGAGGGGAGGCGGACGCCCGCTTTCTAATAAAGAAACCCCACGACCACGCCCACGATCTCGCACGACGCCACGATTCGGTGCGTGCCGTTAGTGGGGTCGTGGTGGGTCCGGGCGAAGTTACGGCGTGATCGAGGCCGCGTGTGACCGTGCCTTTATTTTGGGCCTGGCCCGGCAGCTTTCGGCACCGTGTCTGACCCAGGCAGGGCTCTGTCGGTGTACTAGAGTAGGGGTACCCTAGTATCCCGTACTCGTGCCGCAGACGATTCGGCACCGCGGCAGGGTTTGCCTAGTCACCGCCAAGATCCTCCGTGGCTCCTTTGGAGCCATTCAAGAACAAAGTATTCGACTAAGAAGACAAGGCCCTGACAAGAGGAGCTTGCCGGGAAGGCCACTCGAGGCATGCAGAAGACAAGGCCCCGGCAAGAGGAACTTGCCGGGAAGGCTCGGAGCGCGACAAGCCTCCGGACGCGACAAGGACCGGCGCGGCAAAGGCGCTTGCTGACAAGCAACCCCTTTCCATCTCCGCTCCAGCTCATCCAACAACGTGTCGCCATGGGACCGTTCCATGCGCAGCGTGTCAAGAGGTTTGTGCAGCCAGCGGAGAGCAGCGATAAGCGGCGGCCGACAAGCTTGCCATCGTGGCGGCGGTGGCGCACTGACGGTCTCTGTTGCACTATTTAGGCGACACATCACGGGCATTTATTGCTTTTGTCCCTTGCCGTCGAGTTAGGTATTTTGCACTGCATACCTTTGTTCAAGTAGGTGTACCAACTCCTGTTTTACATGTGTACCCTCATCTATGTTGCCGCCTGTCGGAGACCCCTTGAGCATATAAAAGGAGGCCCATGCGCAACGTAGAAAGGGTTCGGTTCATTCGACTCACTCGAGACCAGATACGCTCGCGCTAGGTTTTGTAGCTTGCATCGCTCCCTAGCAAGAACACAATACATCAAACAAGCAGCAGTAGGAGTTTTATCTCTCCGGAGAGCTCCGAAGCTGGGTAAACTGCTCGTGTGCTTCGCCTCGATCCGCTCTTCGTGCGATCTCCGCCCCCCTCCGAACCACAAAGGGGCCTGGTCCGCCGGCCCCATAGGTGTTCGTGGGTACGATCAGCCGCCCCGACACCAACAGAAGAAAAAGGTTTTCTATGATTTAAGACATTACTTTTGGGATGACCCACACGTTTACAAAGGAGGAGTAGATGGTGCTATTAGATGTTGTGTACCTGAGCATGAACAGGAACAAATCCTACGCAAGTTTCACTTCGAGGCCTACGAGGACACCATGCTGGTGATAGAACTGCACACAAGGTATTACAATCTAGTTTTTATTGGCCTACTCTTTTTAAGGATGCTCGTAAGTTTGTCTTTTCTTGTGATGAATGTCAGAGAATTGGTAATATTAGTAGACGTCATGAAATGCCTATGAATTATTCACTTGTTATTGAACCATTTGATTATATGGGACATTTGAAGGAAATATGCCCTGGAGGCAATAATAAAGTTGTTATTTATATTTCCTTATATCATGATAAATGTTTATTATTCATGCCAGAATTGTATTAACCGGAAACTTAGTACATGTGTGAATACATAGACAAATAGAGTGTCACTAATATGCCTCTACTTGACTAGCTTGTTGATCAAAGATGGTTATGTTTCCTAACCATAGACATGAGTTATCATTTGATTAACGGGATCACATCATTAGAGAATGATGTGATTGACAAGACCCATCCGTTAGCTTAGCACGATGATCGTTTAGTTTGTTGCTATTGCTTTCTTCATGACTTATACATGTTCCTATGACTATGAGATTATGCAACTCTCGAATACTGGAGGAACACTTAGTGTGCTATCAAGCGTCACAACGTAATTGGGTGATTATAAAGATGCTCTACAGGTGTCTCCGATGGTGTTTGTTGAGTTGGCATAGATCGAGATTAGGATTTGTCACTCCGATTGTCAGAGAGGTATCTCTGGGCCCTCTCGGTAATGCACATCACTATAAGCCTTGCAAGCAATGTGACTAAATGAGTTAGCTGCGAGATGATGCACTACAGAACGAGTAAAGAGACTTGCCGATAACGAGATTGAACTAGGTATTGAGATACCGACGATCGAATCTCGGGCAAGTAACATACAAATGACAAAGGGAACAACATATGTTGTTATGCGGGTTGACCGATAAACATCTTCGTAGAATATGTGGGAGCCAATATGAGCATCCAGGTTCCGCTATTGGTTATTGATCGGAGATGAGTCTCGGTCATGTCTACATAGTTCTCGAATCCGTAGGGTCCGCACGCTTAACGTTCGACGACGATTGGTATTATGTTTTGATGTACGAAAGGTTGTTCGGAGTCCCGGATGTGATCACGGACATGACGCGGAGTCTCAAAATGGTCAAGACATAAATATCGATATATTGGAAGGCTATGTTTGGACACCGGAATGGTTCCGGATGAGTTCAGGCATTTTTTGGAGTACCGGGAGGTTACCGGAACCCCCCGGGGAGTCAATGGGCCTTATTGGGCCTTAGTGGAAGAGAGGAGGAGGCGGCCAGGTGGAGGGCGCCCCCCAAGCCCAATCCAAATTGGGGTGGGGGCCGGCCCCCCTTTCCTTTCTCCCTCTCCCTCTTCCTTCTTCTCCTACTCCAACTAGGAAGGGGGGAAACCTACTCCAAGTGGGAGTAGGACTCCCCCCCTTGGGCGCGCCCTATGAAGGCCGGCCCTCTCCTCCTCCCCTCCTTTATCACGGGGGAAGGGGGCACCTCATAGACACACAAGTTGATTGTTTAGCTGTGTGCGGTGGCCCCCTCCACAGATTTCCACCTCGGTCATTTCGTTGTAGTGCTTAGGCAAAGCCCTACATCAGTAACTTCATCATCACCCTCATCATGCTGTTGTGTTGACGAAACTCTCCCTCGGCCTCAGCTGGATCTAGAGTTCGAGGGATGTCACCGAGCTGAACGTGTGCAGATCATGGAGGTGCCGTGCGTTCGGTACTTGGATCGGTTGAATCGGAAAGACGTTCGACTACATCAACCGTGTTACTAAATGCTTCTGCTTTCGGTCTACGAGGGTACGTGGACACACTCTCCCCGCTCGTTGCTATGCTTCTGCTAGATAGATCTTGCGTGATCGTAGGATTTTTTTTGAAATACTACGTTCCCCAACAGTGGCATCCGAGCCAGGTCTATGCATAGATGTTATATGCACGAGTAGAACACAAAGAGTTGTGAGAAATAATAATCATACTGCTTACCAGCATGTCATACTTTGATTCGGCGGTATTGTTGGATGAAGCGGCCAAGACCGACATTACATGACCGCGTTCATGAGACTGGTTCTACCGCCGTGCTTTGCACACAGGTGGCTAGTGGGTGTCTGTTTCTCCAACTTTAATTGAATCGAGTGTGACTACGCCGGGTCCTTGTTGAAGGTTAAAACAACACACTTGACGAAAAATCGTTGTGGCTTAGATGCGTAGGTAAGAACGGTTGTTTCTAAGCCCGTAGCAGCCACGTAAAACTTGCAACAACAAAGTAGAGGACGTCTAACTTGTTTTTGCAGGGCATGTTGTGATGTGATATGGTCAAAACGTGATGATATATAAATTGTTGTATGAGATGATCATGTTTTGTTAAAGTTATCGGCAACTGGCAGGAGCCTTATGGTTGTCTCTTTATTGCATAAGATGCAAGCGCCATATAATTGCTATACTTTATCGCTATGCGATAGCAATAGTTGCAAAAGCAATAGTTGGCGAGATGACCATGTGACGACACGTTGATAAAGATCAAGATGATGGAGATCATGGTGTCATGCCGGTGACGATGGAGATCATGACGGTACTTTGGAGATGGAGATCAAAGGCACAAGATGATGATGGCCATATCATGTCACATATTTTGATTGCATGTGATGTTTATCTTTTATGCATCTTATTCTGCTTAGTACGGCGGTAGCATTAGGAGATGATCCCTTACTAAAATTTCAAGGTATAAGTGTTCTCCCTGAGTATGCACCGTTGTGACAGTTCTTCCTGCTGAGACACCACGTGATGATCGAGTGTGATAAGCTCTACGTTCGCATACAACGGGTGCAAGCCAGTTTTGCACACGCAGAATACTGGGTTAAACTTGACGAGCCTAGCATACGCATATATGGCCTCGGAACACTGAGGCCGAAAGGTCGAACGTGAATCATATAGTAGATATGATCAACATAGTGATGTTCACCATTGAAAGCTACTCCATATCATGTGATGATCGGACATGGTTTAGTTGATGTGGATCATGTGATCATTTAGATGACTAGAGGGATGTCTATCTAAGTGGGAGTTCTTAAGTAATGTGATTAATTGAACTTTAATTTATCATGAACTTAGTCCTGATAGTATTTGCATATCTATGTTGTAGATCAATTGCTCACGTATAGCTTCCCCGTTTTATTTATGATATGTTCCTAGAGAAAACTAAGTTGAAAGATGATAGTAGCAATGATGCGGACTAGGTCCATGATCTGAGGATTATCCTCATTGCTGCACAGAAGAATTATGTCCTTGATGCACCGCTAGGTGACACAACTATCGCAGGAGCAGATGCAGACGTTATGAACGTTTGACAAGCTTGGTATGATGACTACTTGATAGTTTAATGCACCATGCTTTACGGCTTAGAACGGGACTTCAAAAATGTTTTGAAATGTCATGAAGCTTATGAGATGTTCCAAGAGCTGAAATTGGTATTTCAGACTCATGCCCGAGTCGAGAGGTATGAGACCTCTGACAAGTACTTTGCCTACAAGATGGAGGAGGATAGCTCCTCCAGTGAGCATGTACTCGGAATGTCTGAGTACTACAATCACTTGAATCAAGTGGGAGTTAATCTTCCAGATAAGATAGTGATTGACAGAGTTCTCTAGTCACTATCACCAAGTTACTGGAACTTTGTGATGAACTATAATATGCAAGAGATGACGAAAATGATTCCCCGAGCTCTTCGCGATGCTGAAATCGGTGAAGGTAGAAATCAAGAAAAGCATCAAGTGTTGATGGTTGACAAGACCACTAGTTTCAAGTAAAAGGGCAAGGGAAAGAAAGGGAACTTCAAGAAGAATGACAAGCAAGTTGCCACTCCCATGAAGAAGCCCAAAGCTAGACCCAAGCCTGAAACTGAGTGCTTCTACTGCGAAGGAAATGGTCACTGGAAGTGGAACTGCCCTAGATACTTGGCGGATAAGAAGGATGTCAAAGTGAACAAAGGTATATTGGATATACATGTTATTGATGTGTACTTTGCTAGTGTTTATAGCAACCCCTTGATATTTGATACTGGTTCAGTTGCTAAGAGTAGTAACTCGAAATGGGAGTTGCAAATAAACAGAGACTAGTTAAGGGCGAGGTGATGATGCGTGTTGGAAGTGATTCCAAGGTTGATAGGATCACCATCACACACTCCCTTTACCTTCGGGATTAGTGTTGAACCTAAAATAAATGTTATTTGGTGTTTGCGTTGAGCATGGATATGATTGGATCATGTTTATTGCAATACAGTTATTCATTTAAGTCAAAGAATAATTGTTGTTCTATTTACATGAATAAAACCTTCTATGGTCATACACTCAATATAAATGGTTTATTGAATCTCGATCATAGTGATACACATATTCACAATATTGAAGCCCAAAGATGCAAAGTTAATAATGATAGTGCAACTTATATGTGGCACTGCCGTTTAGGTCATATTGGTGTAAAGCGCATGAAGAAATGCTGATGGGCTTTTGGAATCACTTGATGCTTGCGAACCATGCCTCGTGGGCAAAATGACTAAGACTCCATTCTCCGAAACAATGGAGCGAGCAACTGACTTATTGGAAATAATACAAACTGATGTATGCGGTCCGATGAGTGCTGAGGTTTGCGGCGGGTATCGTTATTTTCTGACCTTCACAGATGATTTGACCATATATGGGTGTATCTACTTGATGAAACATAAGTCTGGAACATTTGAAAAGTTCAAAGAATTTCAGAGTGAAGTGGAAAATCATCGTAACAAGAAAATAAAGTTTCTACGATATGATCGCAGAGACGAATATTTCAGTTACAAGTTTGGTCTTCATTTGGAACAATGTGGAATAGTTTCACAACTCACGCCACCTGGAACACCACAACGTAATGGTGTGTCTACCGTACTTTATTAGATATGGTGCGATCAATGATGTCTCTTACCGATTTACCACTATCATTTTGGGGTTATGCATTAGAGACAGCTGCATTCACGTTAAATAGGGCACCATCTAAATCCGTTGAGACGACACCATATGAACTGTGGTTTAGCAAGAAACCTAAGTTGTCGTTTCTTAAAGTTTGGGGCTGTGATGCTTATGTGAAAAAGTTTCAACCTGATAAGCTCGAACCCAAATCGGAGAAATGCGTCTTCATAGGATACCCAAAGGAAACTGTTGGGTACACCTTCTATCACAGATCCGTAGGCAAGATATTCGTTGCTAAGAATGGATCCTTTCTAGAGAAGAAGTTTCTCTCAAAAGAAGTGAGTGGGAGGAAAGTAGAACTTGATGAGATAATTGTACCTTCTCCCAAACTGGAAAGTAGTTCATCACAGAAATCAGTTCCATTGATGCCTACACCACTTAGTGAGGAATCTAATGATGATGATCATGAAACTTCAGATCAAGTTACTACCGAACCTCATAGGTCAAACATAATATGTTCCGCCTAGAGTGGTACGGTAATCCTATTCTGGGGGTCATGTTACTAGACCATGATGAACCTACGAACTATAAGGAAGCGATTATGAGCCTAGATTCCGCGAAATGGCTTGAGGCCATGAAACCTGAGATGGGATCCATGTATGAGAACAAAGTGTGGACTTTGAATGACTTGCCCGATGATCGGTGAGCCATTGAGAATAAATGGATCTTCAAGAGGAAGACGGACGCTGATAGTAGTGTTACTATCTACAAACTCGAATTATCAAAAAAGGTTTTCGAAAAGTTCAAGGTGTTGAATACGATGAGTTTTTCTCACTTGGATCGATGCTTAAGTCTGTCCGAATCATGTTAGCAATTGCCGCATTTTATGAAATCTGGCAAATGGATATCGAAACGGCATTCCTTAATATAATTATTAAAGATGAGTTGTATATGATGCAACCAGAAGGTTTTGTCGATCCTAAAGGTGCTAACAAAGTATGCAAGCTCCAGTGATCCATCTATGGACTGGTGCAAGCATCTCGGAGTTGGAATAATACGCTTTGATGAGTTGATCAAAGCATATAGTTTATACAGACTTGCGGTGAAGCCTGTATTTACAAAAAGTGAGTCGGAGCACTACAACCTTTTTGATAAATATATGTGAATGACATATTGTTGATCAGAAATAATGTAGAATTTTCTGGAAAGCATAAAGGAGTATTTGAAAGGAGTTTTTCAAAGAAAGACCTCGGTGAAGCTGCTTACATGTTGAGCATCAAGATCTATAGAGATAGATCAAAACGCTTGATAAGTTTTTTTAATGAGTACATACCTTGACAAGATTTTGAAGTAGTTCAAAATGGAACAGTCAAAGAAGGAGTTCTTGTCTGTGTTGCAAGGTGTGAAATTGAGTAAAGACTCAAAACCCGACCACAACAGAAAATAGAAAGAGAATGAAAAGTCATTCCCTATGCCTCAGTCATAGGTTCTATAAAGTATGCTATGCTGTGTACCAGACCTACTCACCATGAGTTTGACAAGGGAGTACAATAGTGATCTAGGAGTAGATCACTGGACATTGGTAAAAAATTATCCTTAAAGGACTAAGGAAATATTTCTCGGTTATGGAGGTGATAAAGAGTTCATCGTAAAGAGTTACATCGATGCAAACTTTTACACCGATCTGGATGACTCTAAGTTTCGATCTAGATACATATTGAAAGTGGGAGCAAATAGCTAGAGTAACTCCATGCAGAGCATTGTAGATATAGAAATTTGCAAAATACATACGGATCTGAATGTGGCAGACCCGTAGACTAAAACTTATCTCACAAGCAAAACATGATCACACCTTAATATTCTTAGGTGTTAATCACATAGCGATGTGAACTAGATTATTGACTCTAGTAATCCCTTTGAGTGTTGTTCACATGGCGATGTGAACTATGGTTGTTAATCACATGGTGATGTGAACTATTGGTGTTAAAACACATGGCGATGTGAACTAGATTATTAACTCTAGTGCAAGTGGGAGACTGAAGGAAATATGCCCTAGAGGCAATAATAAAGTTGTTATTTATATTTCCTTATATAATGATAAATATTTATTATTCATGCTAGAATTGTATTAACCGGAAACTTAGTACATGTGTGAATACATAGACAAACAGAGTGTCACTAGTATGCCTCTACTTGACTAGCTTGTTGATCAAAGATGGTTAAGTTTCCTAACCATAGACATGAGTTGTCATTTGATTAATGGGACCACATCATTAGAGAATGATGTGATTGACAAGACCCACCCGTTAGCTTAGCACGATCATCGTTTAGTTTGTTGCTATTGCTTTCTTCATGACTTATACATGTTCCTATGACTATGAGATTATGCAACTCCCGAATACCGGAGGAACACTTAGTGTGCTATCAAATGTCACAACGTAACTGGGTGATTATAAAGATGCTCTACAGGTGTCTCCAATGGTATTTGTTGAGTTGGCATAGATCGAGATTAGGATTTGTCACTCCGATTGTCAGAGAGGTATCTCTGGGCCCTCTCGGTAATGCACATCACTATAAGCCTTGCAAGCAATGTGACTATGAGTTAGTTGCGGGATGAGGCATTCTAGAACGAGTAAAGAGACTTGCTCGTAATGAGATTGAACTAGTTATTGAGATACCGACGATCGAATCTCGGGAAAGTAACATGCCGATGACAAAGGGAATAACGTATGTTGTTATGCGGTTTGACCGATAAAGATCTTCGTAGAACATGTGGGAGCCAATATGAGCATCCAGGTTCCGCTATTGGTTATTGACCGGAGATGAGTCTCGATCATGTCTACATAGTTCTCGAACCCGTAGGGTCCGCATGCTTAACGTTCGATGACGATCGGTATTATGAGTTTATGTGTTTTGATGTACCGAAGGTTGTTTGGAGTCCCAGATGTGATCACGGACATGACGAGGAGTCTCGAAATGGTCAAGACATACAGATCGATATATTGGAAGGCTATGTTTGGACACCGGAATGGTTCTGGATGAGTTCGCGCATTTTCCGGAGTACCGGGAGGTTACCGGAACCCCCCGGGGAGTCAATGGGCGTTATTGGGCCTTAGTGGATGAGAGGAGGAGGCGACCAGGTGGAGGGCGCGCCCCCCAAGCCCAATCCGAATTGGGGTGGGGGTCCGGCCCCCCTTTCCTTCTCTCCCTCTCCCTCTTCCTTCTTCTCCTACTCCAACTAGGAAGGGGGAAACCTACTCCTACTGGGAGTAGGACTCCCCCCCTTGGGCGCGCCCTATGAAGGCCGGCCCTCTCCTCCTCTCCTCCTTTATAACGGTGGAAGGGGGCACTCCATGGACACACAAGTTGATTGTTTAGCCGTGTGCGGTGCCCCCTCCACAAATTCCCATCTCGGTCATATCGTTGTAGTGCTTAGGCGAAGCCCTGCGTCGGTAACTTCATCATCACTGTCATCACGCCGTTGTGTTGATGAAACTCTCCCTCGGCCTCAGCTGGATCAAGAGTTCGAGGGACGTCACCGAGCTGAACGTGTGCAGATCGCAGAGGTGCCGTGCGTTCGGTACTTGGATCGGTTGAATTGCGAAAACGTTCGACTACATCAACCGCGTTACTAAACGCTTCCGCTTTCGGTCTATGAGGGTACGTGGACACACTCTCCCCGCTCGTTTCTATGCTTCTCCTTGATAGATCTTGCATGATCGTAGGAATTTTTTTGAAATACTACGTGCCCCAACAACATTTTTCTTCCACTAATGGGTATACACATATTTTGGTTGCTGTTGATTATGTTACTAGGTGGGTAGAAGCTATTCCAACTAGTAGTCATGATCATAACACCTTGATACGTCTCCAACGTATCTATAATTTATGAAGTATTCATGCTATTATATTATCCATCTTGGATGTTTTATGGGCTTTACTATGCACTTTTATATTATTTTTGGGACTAACCTATTGACCAAGAGCCCAGTGCCAGTTCCTGTTTTTTCCCTTGTTTCAGTGTTTCGAAGAAAAGGAATATCAAACGGAGTCGAAACGGAATGAAATCAACTGGAGAAGTTATTTTTGGAAGGAAAGCTACCGGAAAAACTTGGAGTGCAGGTCAGGAAAGCTCCGAGGAAGCCACGAGGTAGGGGGCGCGCTCTCCCCCCAGGCACGCCCTCCACCCTCGTGGGCCCCTCGTGGCTCCCCTGACGTACTTATTTCACCTATATATACCCATATACCCTAAAAACTTCAGGGAACAGAATAGATCGGGAGTTCCGCTGCCGCAAGCCTCTGTAGCCCCCAAAAGTCAATCGGGACCCTGCTCCGACACCCTGACGGAGGGGGGAACCCTCATCGGTGGCCATCTTCATCATCCTGGCGATCTCCATGACGAGGAGGAGGTAGTTCACCCTCGGGGCTGCGTGTATGTACCAGTAGCTATGTGTTTGATCTCTCTCTCTCTCATGTTCTTGATTTGGCACGATCTTGATGTATCGCGAGCTTTTCTATTATAGTTGGATCTTATGTTGCTTCTCCCCCTCTACTCTCTTGTAATGCATTGAGTTTTCCCTTTGAAGTTATCTTATCAGATTGAGTCTTTAATGACTTGAGAACACTTGATGTATGTCTTGCCGTGCGTATCTGTGGTGACAGTGGGATATCACGTGATTCACTTGATGTATGTTTTGGTGATCAACTTGCGGGTTCCGCCCATGAACCTATGCATAGGGGTTGGCACACGTTTACGTCTTGATTCTCTGGTAGAAACTTTGGGGCACTCTTTGAGGTTCTATGTGTTGCTTGAATAGATGAATCAGAAATTGTGTGATGCATATCGTATAATCATACCCACGGATACTTGAGGTGACATTGGAGTATCTAGGTGACATTAGGGTTTTTGTTGATTTGTGTCTTAAGGTGTTATTCTAGTACGAACTCTAGGGCTGTTTGTGACACTTATAGGAATAGCCCAACGGATTGATTGGAAAGAATAACTTTGAGGTGGTTTCATACCCTACCATAATCTCTTCGTTTGTTCTCCGCTATTAGTGACTTTGGAGTGACTCTTTGTTGCATGTTGAGGGATAGTCATATGATCCAATTATATTATTATTGTTGAGAGAACTTGTACTAGTGAAAGTATGAACCCTAGGCCTTGTTTCCTAGCATTGCAATACCGTTTACGCTCACTTTTACCATTAGTTAACTTCCTGTTTTTATAGTTTCAGATCACAAAAACCTATATCTACCATCCATATTGCACTTGTATCACCATCTCTTCGCTGAACTAGTGCACCTATACGATTTACCATTGTATTGGGTGTGTTGGGGACACAAGAGACTCTTTGTTATTTGGTTGCAGGGTTGCTTGAGAGAGACCATCTGCATCCTATGCCTCCCACGGATTGATAAACCTTAGGTCATCCACTTGAGGGAAATTTGCTACTGTCCTACAAACCTCTGCACTTGGAGGCCCAACAATGTCTATAAGAAGAAGGTTGTGTAGTATACATCACACCTCCATTAAAATGCTTAAAGAAGTTATTTTCCCGAGGTTTGGAGTCCCTATATATTTAATGACTGATGGTGGTTCACACTTTATTCATGGTGCTTTTCCTAAATTGCTTGCTAAGTATGATGTTAACCATAGAATTGCATCTCCATATCAGCCTCAGTCTAGTGGTCAAGTGGAATTAAGTAACCGAGAAATAAAGTTGTTCTTGCAAAAGGCTGTTAATAGATCTAGAAAGAATTGGTCAAAGAAACTTGATGATGCATTATGGGCTTATAGAGCTGCTTATAAGAACCCTATGGGTATGTCTCCATATAAAATGGTTTATGGAAAGGCATGTCACTTACCTCTTGACCTAGAACATAAAGCTTATTTGGCATTTAAAGAGCTCAACTATGATTTCAAACTTGCTGGTGCGAAGAGTGTCGGCGTGCAGGAGCAGGGGTACCCAGAGACTTGCACACTGCGGCTTCTTGGCGTGGCTCAAGGGGTGGCCCAAAGACGGCCCATCTCCATCGGCACAAGCTCAAGACCCTCGCGAGGGTCAAGCCTCACGGGCGGAGACGTGAAGCTTCCTCGAGCACGGCCTCGTCAGGCTGGCTCGCGAGGAGGCAGAGAGATCAAGGCGGGGTACCTCACGAGGTGCCCATGACGCAGCCATGACGACCAAGGGCGCCAGGCGCCAGCCACCCAGATGTCCTCATTTCCTCTTTGGTGCAAAGGAGGCAAGCGCGGGCGAGAGCATCAAGCTAAGGCAACCATTTCGGTGCAACAAGACCAAGACCAATGAGGGAGTCCCGGACTAGGGGGTGTCCGGATAGCCGGACTATCATCACGGCCGGACTCCAAGACTATGAAGATACAAGATTGAAGACTTCGTCCCGTGTCCGGTTGGTACTTTCCTTGGCGTGGATGGCTAGCTTGGTGATACGTATATGTAGTTCTCATACCTTTGTACCCGACTCTGTGTAACCCTAACCTATCCGGTGTCTATATAAACCGGAGGTTTTTAGTCCGTAGGACAGAACAACAATCATACCATAGGCTAGCTTCTAGGGTTTAGCCTCCTTGATCTCGTGGTAGATCTACTCTTGTACTACCCATATCATCAATAGTAATCAAGCAGGGAGTAGGGTATTACCTCCATTGAGAGGGCCCGAACACAGGTAAAACATCGTGTCCCTTGTCTCCTGTTACCATCCGCCTAGACGCACAGTTCGGGACCCCCTACCCGAGATCCGCCGGATTTGACACCGACATTGGTGCTTTCATTGGGAGCTCCTCTGTGTCGTCACCGATAGGCCCGATAGCTCCTTCGATCATCAACAACGACGCGGTCCAGGGTGAGACTTTTCTCCCCGGACAGATCTTCGTGTTCGGCGGCTTTGCACTGCTGGCCAATTCGCTCGGCCATCTAGAGCAGATCGAAAGCTACGCCCCTGGCCATGAGGTCAGATCTGTAAGTTTAAACCATACGGTCGATATCCGCGGAGACTTGATCTTCGACGGATTCGAGCCGCAGCCAAGCGGGCCGCACTGTTTCGATGGGCATGATCTAGCTCTGCAGCCGAACAGTGCCCTGGAGGCCGCACCAGTATCCGCACCGACCCTTAATCCGGAGTCGGATTTCCCGATCGAGGACGAGTGGTTGGACACCGCCTCGGGGGCTACAATCTCTACGGCGATCGAGCTAAACTCCATCCCTGTCCTTTGCGAAGACCTCGACTCCAGGGTGCCGGACTCCTCTCCGGACTCTGAACCCTCCGTGCACTTGCCAATCGAATCCGATTGGGCGCCCGTTATGGAGTTCACGGCCGCGGACATCTTTCAGCACCCGCCCTTTGGCGACATCCTGAGTTCACTAAAGTCTCTCTCTTTATCCGGAGAGCCCTGGCCGGACTATGGTCAGGAAGGTTGGGATGCGGACGATGAAGAATTTAAATGCCCACCCACCACCCACTTCATAGCCACTGTCGAAAGCTTACACGACGTGCTCGATTTCGACTCCGAAGACATCGACGGTATGGACGACGATGTAGGAGACAATAATGAACCAACACCTATAGGATGCTGGACAACCTCATCCCATGATGTATACATGGTGGATACACCTAAAGGAAATGAAGACGAGGAACAACGGGATGCTACGAAGGATAAATCCCTCGAAAAGCAGTCAAACGGCAACGTAAACGCCGAACAAAGTCCCGCCTCAACAAAGACCCAGCCATAGAGCAGGGCGAACCGGTGGACAACGAACAAGCTATCGAGCAATCGTCCGAACAAGACAACTTGGATAAACAATCTGTCCCCTGCGAAGACAACAGTCCGGGCGATCTCACGCCGGACAAACCATTGGAGCAAAATGACCTCCAGAAAAGGCTCGTCGCCACTACGCGTAGCCTGAAAAAGCAGAAGCGGAAGCTCAAAACAGCGGAAGATGCACTTAGGATCAGATGGAGCAAAGTATTCAGCACTGCAGAGATAAATGCGGCGACGATCGAGAACAAAGAGCTACCGAAAAGAAAGCTCTTGCCCGAATTCGACGAGGAGGCCTTAGAGCCCCCACAATTAAAAAGCAAGAAGGCCACCGGTCGGATGGGCGACCTCACGACAAAAAAGAGAGCGCGAATGGTGCCGCACACAAGCCAATATGCGATCCGCTAAAGGATTCACATCAAAAGGATGGCCCGATTAGATCCATCTATGGGCCAAGAAAGCACGCTTCGTCGAGCAATGCAATACGCCAAAATTCCGAAGATCACGGCACACCCAAATATAGGGCGCGCACACCCCTATGTTTCACCGAGGTCTGGATCATGAATTTCCAGGATTCAAACCCGTAAACATAGAGGCATCTGACGGAACAATGCAGACCTGGAGTCTCGGATTGAGGATTACATCCTCCACATACACATGGCTGGAGGAGATGATCTCCACGCCATAAAATACTTACCCTTAAACTCAAAGGGCCAGCTCGGCATTGGCTTAAGAGCCTCCCGAAAATACCATTGGAAGCTGGGAAGAGCTCGAGGATGCATTTCGGGCAAATTTTCAGCGGACCTATGTCCGCCCTCGACGCTTGAGCGACCTAAGTCACATAACTCAACAGCCCGGAGAGTCAGCCCGAAATTCTGGAACAGGTTCCTTACTAAAAGAACCAAATAGTCGACTGTCCGGACGCCAAGCCATAGCAGCTTTCAAACACAACGTCTGAGACGAATGACTCGCTAGACACCTCGGCCAAGAAAAGCCAAGAACAATGGCCGCATTAACAAGCCTCATGACCCGCTTTTGCTCGGGAGAGGATAGCTGGCTAGTAAGATGCAGCACCAGCGACCCAAGTACATCCGAAATCAGGGATGGAAACGGGAAACCACGGTGCAACAAGGACCAGCGCCGGATTAAAAGGAACAGTCCAGAGAGCACGGCAGTTAACGCCGGATTCAAAAGCTCACGGCAGAACAACAAAAAACTGCCCCTTAAGGACAATAGCGACGAGCTATCCAACTTCAACAAAATCTTGGACAAGATATGTCAAATCCACAGTACTCCTGGGAGGCCTGCCAACCATACCCACAGAAATTGTTGGGTCTTCAAACAGTCCGGCAGACTGAACGCCGAACACAAGGGGCTCGACGCACCAAGTGAAGATGACGACAAGCACCACAAGCAGAGCCTCGGAAAACAAAAAACTTTCCCACGGGAGGTCAAAACAGTAAACTCACTTCACGTGATCAAAGGGAAAAACAGAGCGGCACCCACTAAAAGGCGCGCCGCACGCTGGTTGTCAAAACCAATCACCTTCGACCATCAGGACTATTCCAAAAATATCCAGAACGCAGGATGGACTGCCCTGATGTTGGATCCTATAATCAACGGATTCCAATTTACACATGTCCTCATGGATGGCGGCAGTGACATAAACCTGATATATCAGGACACAATCTACAGGATGGGGATAAACCCAACCAAAATTCGCTGTAGCAACACCTCCTTTAAAGGAGTAATGCCAGGCCCATATGCCCTTTGTACGTGCTCCATACTGCTGGAAGTTGTGTTTGGTTCATCCGACAACTTCCGTCGCGAAAGGTTACTCTTCCATGTCGCCCCGTTTAAAAGTAGCCATCAATCACTATTGGGACGTGAAGCTTTCGCCCGCTTTAACGCAATACCGCACTATGCATCTCTAACACTTAAAATGCCCGGTCCACGCGGCATCATCTCGTTAAAAGGAAGAATTAAGTGTTACACGAGCACGGAAGAACGGGAGACTGCCTTGACAGCCCCACAGCTATCCGGCTCTGCTAGGCAAAGAACCTAAATTGGTCATTCAAATCCCGGACACGGTTAGACGAGTCCGGCTCCTACTAGCGGCATACCCCCATACGAGGGGCCGCACGCATGTATAA
Organism: Aegilops bicornis; assembly: GCA_021605145.1. Lineage (NCBI taxonomy): Eukaryota > Viridiplantae > Streptophyta > Magnoliopsida > Poales > Poaceae > Aegilops > Aegilops bicornis. The sequence goes on along the minus strand of CM038672.1, from coordinate 517,263,138 downwards.
CAAGAGACAATAAAACTCAATTTTATTCAATTCCGTACTCTGTTTATTTAATATTAGGTACATCTTTCGCACGATCCTTTTTCTTTCAAATTAAGTTCCTCTCTTTTACAGATGAACAACGTGCTACACCCGTCCAGGATACGGCACAACGGAGACACGGTAGCAGAAGTGCAGTAGGGACCCGCTGGTAAGGATTCTTTTCAGATTAAGACCCTGCGTAAACCTTTTTTCACTGTCTCTTGTTGATATACATCCCCCCGGTCCCTTAATATAACCGAGGAGGAGGCTGGTGCTTTGGCATTGACCGCACCAAAATTCTTGCGCGTACCTGGACACCAGGGGCTTAGGGCATTATTCTGCCCATTTTCATAAAGACCGAATACCTTAGGGAGTATTCGGCATCTCGAGTTAGGCCTTATATGCATCAGCTCCGAATCATGTCTTTGGTCAAATGTTGGGTTGCCCAGCTCCTGTGTTCTGCTGCCTTACGTTCCGTTTTCACGGCTAACGCGGCACCAGGAGAACTACTGCGATTGTGCCCCGGTTCGGCCGGGCGAGCACCTCGAGAGAAAGCCGAAAACTTGTCATGATATAGCGAGACCGGTCAACCACTCGACGACTCACATGAATGTTTAGGATTCCTCCGCATTAACGAAGGACCGGTTTTGGTCGCACATACGCACCTCGAATTCGGGAGAGTGCGGTGCCCCGTGGGCTATATAGTAGCCCCACCCTCGAACTCCTATGGCTAAGTGAAAGTGATAAATCACTATAGTCCGGTTGCACGGTTTGCTACGCTATCACCTCCTTAACAGGACCAAGACGTTGGATCAAGTGTGAAAAAGCGCTTTCTTTGCAAACACCCCCGCACTATGTGCGTGGGGGTTGAAGCCAAGGACTGCCATCTTTCAGGTTATATATACATATACATAAACGGCCGCACAAGGAGTAGTTTACTACTTGAACGCACAAGTATAAAAAAGCTCTTATATTACATTGAAACACTGTTTTCACAAATCATACATGTCATTTAAACATAATATCCTGCGAGCACTGCGTCTCTATTAAACGAGCGCCCTGCAGGACTTCTTCAAAGTAGTGCTCGACAGGTACTCGGCTTTGGTCCGAATATTGGGATGCAACGTTGATGGCCTTCATCTTTGCCCAGTATGTCTTGACACAGGCCAGAGCCATCTGTGCTCCCTCAATACATGCCGATCACTTCATTGCGTCGATACATGGTACCGCACCAAGGAACTGCTGCACCAAACCAAAATAGCTCTTCGGCTGGGGTCCGCCCGGCCACAAGTGAGTCAAGACATGCTTCATGGCAAATCCGGACAACCGATTCAGCTCGGCCCATTCGGCCAACCGATCGGTCAGCGGCAGAGGACGCTCCGGACTACGGAATTGTGACCAATATAGATCTTCCCTTCGATGCCCCTTCTGGCCCCGGAAGTGCTCCACCGCGTCTGCAGCGCTCGCCGCCAAGTCCAGATAAGCATCCTCCGAACTCCACAACTTATCCAGCTGAGCATACTTTGGATCTGTATATTTCCTCCGCAGTAGAAACGGTTTTCCTGCCGCAATTGCCCCGGCCTGACTCAGCTCCTCCTTGGCAGCTCTCAAAGTCGATTGGGCATTCTTAGACTCGGCGGCGGCCTTCTTTAGGCCCTCTTGTTCTGCTTGACGCTCTTTTTCAAGAACCTTGGAGCGTTTGGTAGTATTCCTTAACTTTTTGGCCATATCGGCCATCTCCTCTTTGCTTCGGCAGTGAGCAGCCAGTTCAGCTTCTAGCTCTTCGGCCGCCTTTAAAGCGGCCGCATTACTAATTCTGGCTTGCTCTTTCGCTCGGGCGAGTTCTGCCCGCAGCTCCTCCACAGCAGCGACACCATCTGCATTAAGCATACGAATAGTAAGACATGGGCGTCAAGCTCCCTTACAAGGTGTCCGCATAGAGGTCGCATACCTTGTGACTCGTCAAACCGTTTATTGACCAGCGATGTCCGCATCCGCCTCGTCAAGTTGCCGCTTTAGTTCGGCATATTCAGCAGTCCGCTGGCCTCCGGACACCCGCCACCTGTTTAGGAGCGGCGATATGTTATAATCGAGATTTGATCCTCGGCACATTGTCAATTTTGACAACATACCGAGGCTCAGGGGCTACTATCTATACAGGGCACATTTTATATGCATAACTGTCAGAAGGTACATTATTTTTTGCATACCTCAAACCCCGTCAGTAAGCATCTGACGGCTTCATGCAATCCGCTCTCCGCGGATGCAATTCTTTCAATCACCGCACCCATTAGAGCACGGTGATCTTCTGAATTAGCTTCGCCTCGGCAGATCCTTCAGCTCCTCCGACCGCGCGCTACTTGGCGTCGGACCTTCCGGCCCCGCCGGACTTGGGGGAACCCTCCGCGATGACACCTCTGGGTCGTCCGCTTCATATGAGGGTGCGACAGGTGGAGGCGTTTCGCTCTCCATCATCTCCGGAAGAAGATCCCCCGAAGACGAGCTCTGCTGAGAAGGGCTGAGGTCCGGACTACAAGGTACAATTTCGGTTATCCTCATGAATAAACACAGGGATGTTCCTTATTTACAGGACCCCTTCTTTTTACTTACGGCTCGCTGGAGGGCTGATCCCCTTGGGGAAATAATGCGGCTGGGTTACTTCCCAGCGTCGGACTCTCTGCCGAAGATTCCTTTCCCCTCTTTGAGGCCTTGACCTCCGGATCTTCCGGCGGTCCTCTTCTCTCCTCGGAAGGTGGGACTCTTAATCCCTCCTTCCTTGATAGCCTCCTTCGTAGAGGCGGTTGCTTCCCCGCTCCCCTCTTCGCCTTCTTCAAAAGGCGCGACCTTCAACATCTTGGTCAACATGGGGTCCGGCGTGGTCTCTGGGAGGGGAGCCGGACACCTTATTAACTTTGCCTTGGCTATCCACTCCTGTTCAAAAAACGGCTCCTTTAAAGGGCATATATATGAAACAAATGAATGAACAGCTTGTCCGGTTACAGGACTACTTACTTGAGTATCTGGGTGATTGCAGCTTAGTCATGCGTCCTCGGCCAAGTCCGGACACTTCTCTTGTGATCCGAAGAACAATTTATACATCTCCACGGGCGTCGTGCCCGTAAAATTTTGGAGAGCTCTTGGTCCCTACGGATTGAATTCCCACAGGCGGAGGGGGCGACGTTTGCAGGGATGAAGGCGCCGGATCACCATAACCTGCGCTACTGCAACCAGATTGATCCCTCTCTCCTGGAGATCTCGAATACGGCCCTGCAGCAGGGGAACGTCCTTGGACGGCCCCCAGTCAAGCCCCTTGTTGACCCATGATGCCAGCCGCTGTGGCGGACCTGAGCGGAAGGCAGGGAGCGCCGCCCGTTTGGTGCCCCTGGGAGCGGTGATACAAAACCACTCCCGTTGCCACAAACCAAGCTCCTCTTGGAAAGAGCCTTCGGGCCACAGAGCATCAGCACATTTGCTTATGACCGCCCCTCCGCACTCTGCTTGCTGTCCCTCGATCATCTTTGGCTCCACCTTGAAGGTCTTGAGCCACAATCCAAAGTGGGGGGTAATATGGAGGAAGGCCTCACATACGACAATGAATGACGAGATATGGCGGATGGACTCGGATTCAAGTCATGGAAATCTAGCCCATAATAAAACATGAGCCCCCGCACAAAGGGATCCGTCTGGAAGCCTAAACCTCAAGGAAGTGGGACACAAACACCACGTTCTCGCCGGGCTCAGGAGTGGGAATGACCTGCCCTGGAGCAGGCAGCCTATGCGAGATCTCGCCGGTTAGATACCTGGCGTCTCGCAGCTTTAGCACATCTTCTTCTATGAACGGAGGAAGACATCCATCGGCCGTGCTGGTCGGAGCCGGACATCGCCGAAAGTCCGAAGCGCCTGAATCTGAAGCTTTGGGTGTTGGAAGTCGAAGCGTGAGGCGAACTCGATGGAGGGTGTAAAGAAGAAGAGGGCCTTGGTCTCATTATAAAGAGGTTGAATACCAAGAGCCCACCCCGTGGTCGATTAGGACTCGCCTTTGATAGAGAAGGCAGGCCGATGGGCACGGTTGGGTTACCCACGTCCGTATTGATGAGAATCCCGGAATAAGGGGGCATGATCTATGCTTTGATAAGACGTGCCAAGGAAACCGCCTCGCTAAACACGCTGAGGTGGAACAATAAACGATTCATATAAAGGCCTAGCCATGGTGTGGGGTCACACCGCGGAATACGTCAGCAGATCTGTGCAAAAATTATTCTCTCTACGGTGTTATGTGGAACTTGTTTTACAGAGCCGGACACTATCCTTGTGTTCAAAACCTTCTACGAAGTATTCAGAGGAGGAACCCGCCTCGCAATGCCGAAGACAATCAACGCGCCGGACTCGTCGTCATTGAAGCCTGGTTCAGGGGCTGCGAGGAGTCCACGACTAGGGGTGTCCGGATAGCCGGACTATCGCCACGGCCGGACTCCAAGACTATGAAGATACAAGATTGAAGACTTCTTCCCGTGTCGGATGGGACTTTCCTTAGCGTGGAAGGCAAGCTTGGCGATACGGATATGTAGATCTCCTACCATTGTAACGACTACGTGTAACCCTAACCTATCCGTGTCTATATAAACCGGAGGGTTTTAGTCCCAGAGACGAACAACAATCATACCATTGGCTAGCTTCTAGGGTTTAGCCTCCTTGATCTCGTGGTAGATCTACTCTTGTACTACCCATATCATCAATAGTAATCAAGCAGGAGTAGGGTAATACCTCCATCGAGAGGGCCCGAACCTGGGTAAAAACATCGTGTCCCTTGTCTCCTGTTACCATCCGCCTAGATGCACAGTTCAGGACCCCCTACCCAAGATCCGCCGGTTTTGACACCGACAACCAACACAACGGCAGGAAGGAGGTCATCGTGGAGCCCAAGCCGGCGTTGTCGCCAGAGCCTTTGACAGGCGAGGACAAACTTTAGTCAGGATAAGTGTACTATATGTTCCCCTTCAAAATGGCCAATTGTTGGCGCCCTTCCCGCTCAATATTTGGGAAGAGGCCCAGGGCCTCTACCTATAAATAGGACTAGCCACCCACAGGGTGGAGGGATCCGGAATCGGAAACGAGCTAAAGGTCAAGCAATCTAGAGAGAGAGAGAGCGACGAACTCCCCTAGCAGTTCGTTGCACCGGCCAAGAACAGACCCTCGCGAGGCTGTTCTTCCTTGTACTGTTCATCATCAGCCCCTGAGGCAACCCACCACACCACACACTGGAGTAGGGTATTACACCACAATGGTGGCCCGAACCAGTATAAACCTTGTGTCCCTTGTTTGCTCTTTGTGTAGTTTAGATCCTTGCGAGGCGACGAGGTGCAGGTAGGTAGGGGGTGAGATCTCCGCATGCACCCCAGAGTTCGAACCTAGAGGGTCTGCCGGAACCCGAAATCCGACATTTTGCACGCCAGGTAGGGGGGCACCGGAATCCGTCTTCCGCCGCCCTGTTCTTCACCGCCCGTCGCATCCATGTCGGACGCTCGTCGGGCCTGCGCCGAGCGCCGGTCCGCTCTCGCCACCCACATCGCCCAGACGGCCCCCGTCGGCGGCTGCCCCCGCCGTTCCCCGTCGCCTGCCGTCAACGCCGCCACCGGCCCGATGGGGAACGAGCAACAAGCATCATCCCAGCATCCGTCCGTGAGGCAAGACAGGCGTACCGCTACTCCTTCGCTCGGCCCAACTAGTTCTTCGTCCCGCGCGCTCCACGTGCCCATGGAGGCTTGAGCCGCGCTCATCGCGGCAAACAAGCTCCTGCGCTACCGCCCCGCCGCCGACGTCTACGATGAGTGCCTCGACTGCGTCGCCGAGCTCGTCCGCGCCGCAGGGGGCTCCCCCGCGCCGTCCTTCTCACTGCACCCCGCCCCGCCTTGCGTGGGCGATGAAGCTCGGGGGCGCCTCAGCCGCCTCCCCCTCAAGAAGGCGCCTTGGCCCCAAGGCGCGTGGCCCCTGTGCGAAACCCACTCCATCCGGCACCAGCGCAACAAGAGCAGAGCTATCAAGAGGTCCCTCGCCCCCAAGAAGCTGCCCGAGTGCTCCTCGTGACGTCGGCCACGTCAGCGCTCCTGCTCCGGCATGCCAAGACCCCGCGCTGCTCCCAGCGGCAGCACACAGGGACCCGCAAGACCAAGCCCTTCGTCACCAAAGGCCTCCCGTGGCCACTGCAGGATGCCGCGCCTTCACCGCCGAGCTACGCAGCGTCGCGTGGCCCGGCAAGTTCAAGCCAGACCTGCCTCCTCGCTACGACGACACGGTCGACCCTGCGGAGTTCCTTCAGCTCTACGAGCTGGGCATCGAAGCCGCCAACGGGGGCGAGAAGGTCATGGCGATTTGGTTTCCCATGGCGCTCAAAGACGGTGCCCGCACCTGGCTCTTGAACCTGGCTCCTGGCACGATCTCCTCCTGGGACGAGATGCCCACCCGCTTCATCGCCAACTTCCAAGGCACTCGCGACCGGCCTCCTGTCGTGAGCGACATGCGCCGCATCAAGCAGCAGCCAGGAGAGACCCTGCAGAAGTACATCCACCGCTTCAACAACGCACGCCTCAAGATTCCCAAGGTGACCGAGGAGGCCATCATCTCAGCCTTCTCCGACGGTGTGCGTGACGTCAAGATGAAGGAGGAGCTGGCGATGCATGAATACCTGTGCATGTCCTTGGAGCTGTTCAACTTGGTGACCAAGTGCGCCGTGGCTGAGGAAGGACGCCTTTCCCTCCTCGAGTTGCGGCTGCCGACCCGGAAGAGAAGAAGCCCAAGGTCAAGGACGTGAAGCGCAAGGGGGCTGCCGTGCTCGCGGCAGAACCAGACACCAAGCAAGGCAGGGATCAGCCGAGTCTTCCAAGGGCAGCCGGTATTGCGTGTACCACGACCTCCACACCCACAACACCAACGGATGTCAAGAACTCAGAGCCTTGCGAGAAGGGTGAATCGGTCGACGCCCCGACCGCAATGATCAAGGCTACGGCCGAGGAGGAGGAAGAAACGCAGGACGCTAGGAAGACCGTGGCCCTCGCCAAGGGTGGAGCGACCGACCTCGCGAGGACCGCTGGCAGGATCAGCCTCGCGAGGGAGGCTGGAGGGATCAGCCTTGCGAGGATCGCCCAGAAGGCAACGCAGGCCTCCCTCCTCTGCCACCGCAGCCAAGTAGAAACGAAGACCATTATCAGGACGAGGGGGATGGGGGCTTCCAGGAGCCGCGCGCAATCGCTTGCATCCTGGGCGGAGCTCAAGCCCCAGCCTCTCAGCGCATCTTCAAGCAGTTCGCCCGCGAAGTGAATGCAGTCCTCCCCAAGCTCGAAGCCACGCGCCCTCTCAGATGGTCAGCGTGCGCCATCACGTTCAGCTCAGCAGATCAGCTCAAGTGCGCGGCCACAGCCGGAGTCCTCCCGATGCTTTGTTCCCCAATCATCGATAGCGTGCAAGTCACGGGACCCTCATCGATGGCGGAGCAGGGCTCAATGTCCTGTCCGTGAGACATTCAACAATCTCCAAGTGCCTTACAATCAGCTTCAGCCAACCAAGCCTTTCTCGAGTCACCGATGGCTCCACAGTTCCGATTGGGCAGGTCCGCCTCCCTGTCACCTTCGGTATGCGACAACTACCGCACCGAGCTCATCGACTTCGACGTCGCCCACATTCGCCTGCCATACAATGCCATCCTCGGGTACCTAGCTCTGGACAAATTCATGGCCGTGATTCATCACGGCTACAATGTCCTCAAGATGCCAGGAAACGGCAGAGTCATCATGGTGCCTTGTGAAGAGAGAGACGCAGTGTGCTCCCTGGAGCGTGCTTTTCAAGCCGCATCACTTGAAGACCCAGATCGCAGGAGCGGGAGGCTCCCCGAGGCTGCTCCCAAGAATAATACATCGCCTGGCCCGGCCCCTCGGGAGGCAGGCCCCTCAGGGTCCGCGCCTGTTCAGGAGGCACCTCCTTCTGTCGCATAGGAAGGCGCGCCCGGCGCCCTCCTCGAGCAAGGCTCGGGGCTCTCTCTGGAGGGCCACCGACCTTGCTAAGGTCACGAGGGCGCTTGGGCACCACTTGAGGCGTGTTGCAGAGCACGTTTCCCTCGGGAAGGAGCGAGGCAAGAGGGACAAACCCTCGGGAGTTCGTCGGCCAGATCATTCAGAGCTGCGAGTCAAGAGTCATGAGTGGCAGCCGCGCCACCGCCCGTAGCTCCCCATCCAGCGAGGATGGTGGGCTGCGCGTCTGCATCGACATACCAGGGCTCAACCGAGCCGCCTCTCGAGGCGCCTCTGGCCCCTCACGCGTGGGGCGCTGTGAAGGTCCACCCCACAGCTACGTTCGCATGCCTTACGGCGTGCCGAACGCGGCTGCCACGCGCCAGCGCCTCATGAGGAGCATCCTGGAGGCTCAAGAGGCCAGGCGTTCCGCAGTCCTGGCGGAGATGGAGATAGCCCGCGAGGAGCCACCAGCGCCTCCGGAGCCTCCCGAGGCTCCTGGGCCTGGGGCCTCGTGAAGATCGACTTCCGCAGCCCAGGACGTCCGCTACTTCAGCATCCCTTCGTCTTCAACGTTATTAGGTGACATCCTTCGAGTTTCATTTTTAGCTTGAAGCGCCCCCCAGGGCTGCATCATTCCCAGGCCGCGTGGGTCCATCCCTGCGGCATGTATCCCTTTTGCTTCATGTTCCTAGCTTACTTTATTGGGGGCGCCCCTCGGGCTGCATCATCCCCAAGCCACTCGGGCAGACCCAGCGGCATGTACCCCTATTGCATTTATTCGGGTTGTGCGTTTGACCCATCATGATTGTTATTTGGTGCGATCCACGGCACCTTCTTCCTTCATGTCGGCCGCTTGCACGTTAAAGGGGGTACACGAGCATCGCGACTCATGGGCTCCTCTTGGCTCTCAGCCCTCACCCTCTGGCCTTGTCCACGGCATCGCGACACAGCATACCAGCGACGGCCGAGACCCGATCGAGGCGGGACCCGAGGGGCGTGAAGCGTCGACATCTAACCAAATTTGCAGAACACATCACAAGTTAAGGCCCAGTGCAGGCGCAACCCGCCTTGAGGTAGGGCCCGTGAGTCCCAGCTGGCTCACGGGTGCCCAGATACACCTCATCGAGCCCTAAGCGTGCCAGCCACGTGTCGGCGGGGTTGTACATGCCCGGGGCTCCTCGGAGGGGAGCCCCCTCCCACCTGATGGAAGCACCATGCTCGCTACCGGCTGACGACACTACCGAGGAGCGGCTATGCCCGTACACATACGGAAGCTCTATGCTCCGCGCCGGTGATAAACAACTGAGGGTGGCCCCCCAGCCGCATCAACCTCAGGGAGCCCAGAGCTCAATGTCTGGCCTCATCGTAATGCCTCCCCTCGGGAGTGCCGCGCGAGGGGGGTGGGCACGGGGGCTACGCCTGGGTCATGCCCAGACGCACGCCACCCAGCCAGGCCCCTCGGGCCTAGTTGATCGCACGTCCCTCCCCGAGCGGAGCCAAGGTACGAAGGCCGTTTGAACGTCAAGGGGGACTGCTGAGCATCGCGACTCAGGAGCCTAACTGGTCACGTAGCCCCTCACCCCTTAGTTCCGAAAGGCTAACGGCGGTTGAGGTATGCGCGGGGCCGGGCTCTGCAGACGTAGAATGGTAAATTCACCCATACATCTCACCTCCCTACTTGCTGTTCGTCCACCAAGGGGACTCTGAGCATCGCGACTCAGAGCCTAACTTGTCACGTAGCCCTTCACCCCTTGGTCCCGCCCTGGTTTGGTCGGGGCTAACGGCCGAGGTATGCGAGGGGCCGGGCTCTGCCGGCGTAGAACATAAGCAAGTAGGAAGGAAAAGCACAAATCTCAAGGAATTCAAAAGCAAATATTACAGTCCATAACTGTTTTCACAACACCAAACGCAATTTTAAACGCCTCCACGAGGCATGATGCATGTTGGGAGGCTGAGAGCGGGACATGAGCCACAAAGGAGTCACTTGTTGGCAGCACCGTCGTGGCGCGAGCTGCTACTGGCGGGTTTGCCTCGTGAAGCCTCGGGATGTTGAAGGCCGGAACCGCCCGTGAGCCTCCGCTCGACCCTTCACGGCCTCAGCAGCGGCAGCGGCAAGCTCGCCGCTCACGGGCTCCAACAGGCTATCAAGGTCGACGTCGGGGTTGCGAAGCTAGACGTGGGTGAAGACGCGCGTCAGCACTACAGAAGACAGGACACGCGCCTCGGCCTGAGCCGTGGGTCCAAGGCCAAGGGTGACATGTTCAAGGGCACGGACCAGGAAGGGAAGCAGCTTGGCAGGGCCGTCCTTGGCACCGGCCAACGGGCTTTCCAGGCCGCTGTCGTAAAGCAACCTCAGCAAGGTGCGAGCCTTCGTCTCCAGCTCCGTGAAGGCCACGCGGTCCTCGGCGAGGACCCGCGCCTTGCCGTCCAGCTCGATCCTCTTCGCCTCCAACTCCTGCTCCAGCGCACCCAAGCGGTCACGGCGCTTGTCAAGCTTGGCATCCCGGTCCTTGGCGGCCGCCTCACGAGCCTTCATGTCTTCCTCCTTCTCTTGGCGGATGCGGGCCTCCTTGGCAAGCTGGTCGCGCAGGCCCTATAGCTTGCTCTCCAGCGCCTTGCAGCGACCTCGGACATCGGCTACCTCCCCCAAGGCGGAGTCGCGAGCGGCCTTTGCCCCAAGGACGGCCTGTTTCTCCTCGTCGCAAGCCGTCGCGGCCTGAACCAGCGCCGCTCGAATTGAAGCATCGAGGCGAACCCAGCGGAGGCGGCTCAAGCGTCCGGTCACCAAGCGAGGGTCGGCGCCCAGAAGATCTTGCCGCAACCGGTTCGGTTCATCAGCAGCACGATCCAGGACAGTAGAAGGAGTCGGAGAGACAACAGTTGGCGGAGTAGGAGGAGAGGACGGCAGCGTAATCACAACATCATGAGACGGGACCTTTTGCGCCCCAACGACTGCGGCAGTGGCATCAGGCAAGGATACCTCGGGAGTCGCTTAGGCCATGGGGGCCGAGCTCGCCCCAGCTAGCTCTGCCAGGCCTCGCGAGGATGACCGGGCAGGAGAGGCCCGTGTCTTGCCTTCACCTTCTTTCGCGGACGGAGGCGCTGCCCCGGACGAAGCCTCAGGAGCTTCCTTCAGCTTCTCCGCCGCAGGCGCCAGCCTAGCCAAGGAATACAGATATCAAGCCTCAGCGACAAAGCAAGAAATAAAACAAGAATCAAGCACTTACTGGTCATCGCTCGTGGGCTCGAGCAACCTCCGGCCGAACTTGAAGCCCGAGAGCCGGCTGCGAGGATCAGCCACAAGAGGCTTGGGAGCAGGAGGCGCGTCTGCAGATCGCCTCGGGCAGGGCAGACCTGCGGGGACCAGCCCGTCCGTCCTTCTTCCGGGATCGAGGCAAGCTCTCGCCGCCCGCTCGCCGCCATCCTCATGGTCGTCCGGCAAGAGGCGGAGGCGCGGGACTGCGCCCGGGAGGCGCTCTCGACTCCCCGTCGGTCGCCTCGGAGTCGGGCCCCTCTCCCCGCTCCTTTTCTTCCTCCTCTCCGCTGGATTCGTCGGAGGACACGTTCACCATCGCCAGGGCCGCCGGGTCCTCGGGAACCTCCGCGGGCACAGGCCCGTCCACGTTGAAAGCGGGCATGGAGTCCACCATCTGCTCCCAATCATCTCGAAGGAACAGGGGTACAGGAGCGCCCTCCAGCCTCACCACGTCTCCCCCGACCAAAGATTGGAGGACCGCGGCCAGATCTTCGTCGGCCAAGACTACGGGGCTCGGGCGAGGCCTCCACAGCGGAAGCGAGTACTTATGAAGTGGGGCCACCCGGTGCTCCAGGAACTCCCGCAGGAGCGATGCCCCGGTCAGCTTCGTCGTTGCCATGTTGCTCGGCCATAGGTCCGCGTTCATCTTCTCCAGCACTGGCTTCGCGCGGGGATCCACGAGTTCCGCGCGAGACCAATCGTCGATGGGCGTGGGCTTCTCCGTGGGCAGAATCGGCCGAGGATGGATGCGCCCAGCATCTACCATGACCCACTTGGTCCTGAAGCCTTCAATCCTCTTCCCGGGCTTCGAGATGGCGTTGTAGCTGCCGTACGCGACAAAGCTCGCGCACGCGGTGATGGGGCCGCGAGAGGCCCGTAGGTAGAAGTAGTGGCGCAGCAAGGCCACTGAGGGCTGCACCCCGACATGAGCCTCACAATAGTAGGCGAAGATCGCCAGGAGAAGAACAGAGTTGGGGTGGAGGTGCAGAGCTTGCAGTTTGTAATGGCGGAGGACAGAAAAGAAGAACTCAGAAAAGGGAGGCACCAGACCGCAGCAATGGCGCTCACGAAGAGCGGATAGAAGGTGCTTCCTTGGTCCTCGGGAAGGGCGGATCCAGCCCTGAGCACCGCTGCCCCATTGTTGCCTTGCGCCGCCACCATCCAGCGTGCCCGGGCAAGGCTCTTCTTCGACACGTTAGGGGAGTCCAAAGCAGGCGAGTACCAAGCTCCGGCCGGGGTCTGGCGAGGCGCCATATCTTGCTAGGGCACGCGGTCGAAGTAGATCTGGAGATTTCAGAAGCAGGAAGGATAGGCGCAAGAAAGGGGATCTGGGCAATGACTGGAGAAGGCAAAGGAGTTAAAGCCTAGACGGGTGCCGCTCTTTTGTCGATTCGCGCAGTTGCCAAGGCGTCGCGGGGAAGCAGAGACGCCCACGTCCAATCAACCTCCATGCGGCGCCCAAGGCCGCAGGCTGTTAGGGCCGGCGGTGCTTCGCACTTGCCCCTTCGCTTCTCTGCTCAGACTTGCCTGCCTGCGGCCTGCGGCGTGGCTCAAAGGGTGGCCCAGCACGGCCCATCTTCAGCAGCACAATCTCAAGACCCTCGCGAGGGGCCAAGCCTCATGGGGCGGACGACAGGAAGCTTCCTTAGGCACGGCCTCGTTAGGCTGACTCGCGAGGAGGCGGAGAGATCAAGGCGGGGTACCTCACGAGGTGCCGATGACGCAAGCCATAGCGACCAAGGGCGCCAGGGAGGCGCCAGCCATGTGATGTCCTCATTTCCTCTTTGGTGCAAAGGAGGCAAGCGCAGGCGAGAGCATCAAGCAAAGGCAACCATTTCGGTGCAACAAGACCAAGACCACCACAACGGCAGGAAGGAGGTCATCGTGGAGCCCAAGCCGGCGTCGTCGTCAGAGCCTTTGACAGGCGAGGACCAACTTTAGTCAGGATAAGTGTACTAGATGTTCCCCTTCAAAATGGCCAATTGTTGGCGCCCTTCCCGCTCAATATTTGGGAAGAGGCCCAGGGCCTCTACCTATAAATAGGACTAGCCACCCACAGGGTAGAGGGATCCGGAATCCAGAACAGAGCTAGAGGTCAAGCAATCTAGAGAGAGAGAGAGAGAGAGAGAGAGAGAGAGAGAGCGACCGAACTCCCCCTAGCAGTTCGTCGCACCGGCCAAGAACAGACCCTCGCAAGGCTGTTCTTCCTTTCTTGTTCATCATCAGCCCCGAGGCAACCCACCACACCACACCTTTGGAGTAGGGTATTACACCACAATGGTGGCCCGAACCAGTATAAACCTTGTGTCCCTTGTGTTGCTCTTTGTGTAGTTTAGATCCTTGCGAGGCGACAAGGTGCAGGTAGGTAGGGGGTGAGATCTCCGCGTGCACCCCAGAGTTCGAATCTAGAGGGTCTGCCGGAACCCGAAATCCGACAAAGAGGTTATTTGACATTAGCTCACTTGATGAATGGAGAACCCGAGCCTATGAGAATGCCAAGCTGTTTAAAGAGAAAGTCAAAAGATGGCATGACAAAAGCATACAAAAGCATGAATTTAATGTAGGTGATCATGTCTTGCTATACAATTCTCGTTTAAGATTTTTTGCAGGAAAACTTCTCTCTAAATGGGAAGGGCCTTACATTATCGAGGAATTTTATTGTTCCGGTGCCATCAAGATCAACAACGGCAAAGGCAATAACACCAAGGTGGTAAATGGGAAAATAATCAAATACTATATCTCAGGTACTCCCATAAATGTTGAAACCAATATTATTAATACCATAACACCGGAGGAGTACATAAGGGAAGCTTACCAGAATGTTCCAGACCTCCGAAAAGGAATAGGTATGTGATACGGTAAGTAAACCGACTCCAAAACTTTCCCAAAAGCAATTTTACTCCGTTTCGGAATATTTAAAAAATTAGGAAAATAAAAAGTAGTCTGAAAAGTGCACGAGGAGGCGATAAGCCTTGGGGGACGTGCTCTACCCCCTAGGCGCGCCTCCCAGGCTTGTGGCCACCTCGTGTGCCCTCCGGACTCCATCTTCTTGTAGTACACTCCTTTTGATCGGTCAAAACTAATTATATAATCTCCCAAAGGTTTTGACCACCATACCACGGCAATATCTTCTATTCTTGTTTCAAGCTGTTTTCTGCCAGAGTTTTCAAGGCCAGGCATCATGTCTTCTACCTCCTCCAACAATGTGGAACATGATGCTTGGTTGATGCAGGTGGAACTCAAGAGGGAGGATGCCGAAGGAGTCACGATGGAGGAGGATGTAGGAGATTCACTTGAGGTTCAGCCTCTGGCTTCAGAAAGAGGCACTCTAGCTGGCATCTCTACTATTCCAAATCCGCATCAAGCCATAGGGACAACAAGCATCCATGAAGGCCAAGAGACACGAGTGACAACCCACAAGTATAGGGGGTCGTTTGTAGCCTTCTTAGATAAATAAGAGTGTCGAACCCAATGAGGAGCTACAGGTAGAACAAATATTCCCACAAATTCTATCGACCACCGATACAACTTTACGCACACTTGATGTCTGCTTTACCGGAAATAAGTATGAAACTATTTTGTAGGTGTGATGCTAGAACTACTTTGCAAGAATAAAACTAGATGGCAAGATAATAAAGTTAGGTGTTTATGTCGGTGTACTAAAGTAGGGGCTCTCCTTTGTACCCCTTTAGCTATGCACGGGCAGTCAGAGCCACGCCCGCGGCCACACTGAGCAGGGCAGAGGAGGGAAGCCGGAGCACAAGACAACCGGAGCAATGCCAAGACTAGAGACACAGAGAGCAAAAGGGCGAGGTGGACTCCCCCGGCAAGACCCTTGCCGGGGCAACTTGCCGAACGCCGATAGGGCGGACCACCCTTGAGCCCAAAGGCTCCAACACCATCAACAACATTGAAACTAAGGCTCGGGAGGCACTTCCGTGGTGGCATGCAGATCTTTGTGAAGATCATAAACATGCAAGATCAGATGAGGACCAAAAGACGACGATCCTCGGCGGGATCCTAGCCGAGGAAATTCACGAGACCCCCGGCAAGACCCTTGCCGGGGACGACCGTGATGCCATGGCAAGACCGTTGCCGGGGCCCCGGCAAGACCCTTGCCGAGGACACCCGCGGGGCCACAGCTGTCGGATTTCGGGTTCCGGCAGACCCTTGAGGTTCGAACACTGGGGTGCGCGCGGGGATCCAACCCTCCACCGCCTCGCTCCTCGCCGAATCGCTGGGACCTAAACTACTAAACGGAACAGCGCAAGAGACACAAGATTTATACTGGTTCAGGCCACCATTGTGGTGTAATACCCTACTCCAGTGTGTGGTGTGGTGGATTGCCTCTTGGGCTGATGAGGAACAATACAAGGAAGAACAACCTCGCGAGGTTCTGTTCTTGGCGGATGCGATGAACTGCTAGGTGGTGTTCAGTCGCTCTAGCTACTGGTTCCTTGATGAGGATTCGGATCTCGGATCTCCTGCTCTGGGGGTGGCTACTTCTATTTATAGGCAGATGCCCTGGGCCTCTTCCCAAATATTGAGCGGGAAGGGCGCCAACAATTGGCCATTTTGAAGGGGAACAGCGGGTACACTTATCCTGACTAAAGTTGGTCCTCGCCAGCCAAAGGCTGTGGTGATGACGCGTGCTTGGGCTCCACGATGACCCCCTTCCAGCCGTTGGGGCTGGTCTTGGTCTTGTTGCACCGAAACGGATGCCTTTGCTTGATGCTCTCGCCTGCGCTTGCTCCCTTTGCACCAAAGAGGAAAGGAGGACACTGCGCGGGCTGGCGCCCTTGGTCGTCATGGCTTGCTTCATGGGCACCTCGCGAGGTACCCTGCCTTGAACTCTCCGCCTCCTCATGAGCCAGCCTGACGAGGCCGTGCCTGAAGAAGCTCCTTGTCGTCCGGCCTGCGAGGCTTGGCCCCTCGCGAGGGTCTTGAGCTTGCGTTGATGAAGATGGGCTGTCCTGGGCCTCCTTTGAGCCACGCCGCAGAGCGAGGCGAGCAAGTCTAGGGACCCCGTTCCCGAGAACATCGGCAGTAGCCCGGGGCCCACGGCACGCCCGAACTTGGCCGAAGCAGAGAGGCGAAAGGGCAAGTCTTGGCGTCACGGGCCCCTAACAGCCTTGACCTTAGGCGACGCGTGGCGGTTGATTGGACGCCAGCGTGCGACCGCTTCCCCACGATGCCTCGGTAACCACCCGGATTCGACAAGTCCCTGCATGCAGAGTCGGTCATGATTACCGGTGATTGTGGAGGCCGACGGTTGGCCTTCGCCGGCTATTAGTACTGAACGGCGCGCGCCCTTCCAGTCTATACTTTCTTGTCTCCTCTTCTTCTCCATGGCTCCACCAAGGAAGTTCTCGGCCGCAGAGAAGGGGAAGGGCCGTCAGGTCGAGTCTTCCTCTCATCCGCCTAAGCGTGGTCGAGGTCGCCCTCTCAAGCATCACGTGGCCTCCACTGCGGTCCCCCGCGGTCGTGGGGGAGGCTCTCAGCACGGCGACGAGCGGCCGGTCATGGTCGGAGGGCGTGCCCCGACCGCGCGTCCCCCGAGGCCGCACCTCCATGCTGCTGAAGCGCTGCCGGAGTTCATGGTGGGGGCGGAGGAGCCCTCCGGCGTCCGGCTTCAGCTCCCGCGCTTCCTCCTGGGTGAGCTCCCAGATGGCGCCCTGTGTAACGCCCCCGATGCGGCTATATCTCCCACGTGTCGAAGCACGACTTAGAGGCATAACCGCATTGAAAGCAATGTCGCAAGTGAGGTAATCTTCACACAACCCATGTAATACATAAGGGAAAGAGATACATAGTTGGCTTACGATCGCCACTTCACACAATACATAAATAAACATCCATCATTCAGATTACAGTCAAGGTCCGACTACGGAACCAAAATAAAAGAAGATACCCCAAATGCTACACGGATCCCGATCGTCCCAAGCTGAGCTCCACTACTGATCATCGAGGAAAAAGACACATAATGCGACCACGTTCCTCGTCGAACTCCCACTTGAGCTCGGTTGCCTCACCTGCCCCGACATCGTCGGCACCCAATCGGTTTAGTAGAATCTGTGAGTCACGGGGACTCGGCAATCTCACACCCGAGATCAAGACTATTTAAGCTTATAGGAAGGACAGAGTTGTAAGGTGGAGCTGCAGCAAGCGACTAACATATATGGTGGCTACATTCGCAAAGAGGCGAGAAGAGGAGCAAAGCACGGTCGTGAAGCTAGTAGCGATCAAGAAGTGATCTGAACTACTTACGTCGAGACATAACTCCAACACCGTGTTCACTTCCCGGACTCCGCCGAGAAGAGACCATCACAGTTACACCTTGATTGATGTGTATTAATTAAGGTCAACTTGGGTTTTCTACAACGGACATTAACAAATTCCCATCTGCCTCATAACAGCGGAGCACGGCTTTGAAAGATAATACCCTGCGAGGTGTCCCAACTTAGCCCATTATAAGCTCTCACGGTCAATGAAGGATATTCCTTCTACCGGGAAGACCCGATCAATCTCGGAATCCCGGACTACAAGACATTTCGACAGCAATAAAACAAGACCAGCAAAGCCGCCCGATTGTGCCGACAAATCCCGATAGGAGCTGCACATATCTCGTTCTCGAGGCACATCCGGATGAGCAGTCCATACAACTAAAACCAGACCTCAAGTTTCCTTGAGGGCGTACTACAGAGCTCTAGTTAGGGCCCGACACTCGAAGGAGCACTGGTCCGGGGTTAAAATAAAGATGACCCTCGGGCTCGCGAAAACCAGGGAAAAGGCTTAGGTGGCAAATGGTAAAACCAAAGTTGGGCCTTGCTTTGGGCGAGTCTTATTCAAAGCGAACTGTCAAGGGGTCCCATAAATCACCCAACCGTGTAAGGAACGCGAAATCAAGGAACATAACACGGTATGGCCGGAAACTAGGGTGGCAAGAGTGGAACAAAACACCAGGCATAAGGCGAGCCTTCCACCCTTTACCAAGTATATAGATGCATTAATTATAGCAGATATATATTGTGATATCCCCAACAAGTAAACATATTCCAAAAGGAACAACAACTCCATGTTCCAACAAGGAACAAACTTCAGCTTCACCGCAACTAACAGCGCTATAAGAGGGCTGAGCAAAGCGGTAACATAGCCAATCAACGGTTTGCTAGGAAAGGATGGTTAGGGATGACATGGCAATATGGGTGGCATGATATAGCAAGTGGTAGGCAACGCAGCATAGGCATAGCAAAGAAGCGAGCATCTAGCATAGCAAAGATAGAAGTGATTTCGAGGGTATGGTCATCTTGCACGCAATGTTCTCGAGTTGTCGAAAGCTTGATCCTCGTAAAGCGTTCTCAACAGGTTCCTCGTTCCGTGCATCGTCTCCGGCTCTACCCAAAGCAAGAACACAAACAAAGGAACCACAATAAATCACGGTGCAATGCACAAGCAACATGATGCAATATATGGCATGATATGCGAGATGTGATATGCAATGCGTATGTGCGCTCCGGAAGGAAAATGATGAACCAGGCATCAACTTGGCAAACCAAGTATGCCACTGGAAAGATGAGATGATTTCGGTTGAAATCGATGTAAAGATCACCGGAATCGGATGCACGGTTTGCAAATGACAAGCAAAACAAGAACGGCTCAAATCTGCCAATAACAGCATGATGCCACATAGCAAGCAACAAGAAATTAAGCTACTGCACCCAAACGTACCAACAAAGTATATGGCAGTGATCTACTCAAGATGCTTGACAAAAGATGAACACTGAGCTTCGGCTAAATCACAACATAACAGGTTCAAACAAGCATGGCAAAAGTGCAAAAAATATAAGGCTGGACATGGCAAAAACAGCATCAGGTAGCAATGTTCATAGCAAGAAAACGAACTTATAATAGCAAAACATGGCATGGCATGAATCTACTCAAAGCATAGAACAAAAGTCCCTTACTGACCATAAGCCAAAAAGGATCAGAAAATATAGTAACACCCATGTCAAAATCGCAAGTTTCGTTAACAGATTCAGCAACATGGCACGTCAAAAACAGATAACAAGTAGGCATGTTTAAGAGCTCAAAGCACTCACTACAGAGCCTTACATGATAAACTAAGCATACATACATCAAGAAGACATGGCATAGAAGATATACATGGCAAGAACAACATCATAGCATACACGGGTCAACCACAACAACTTTGGCAAAATTGAATAACATGTAAACAATCTGCCAGGAAACATTTTATAGCAAAAGTAGAGCTCGATTGACTCAAGCTATGGCACTCCATAATTGCAAAAAAAGTCATGGATGGATAGAGCATAACCATATGTTCAAGACATCCTTACTGAAGTATCTCAAAATATGCATGGATCTCTCGGTAGCATCAAGTTAACATGGCATCAAAATATCAGCTAAACAGGGCTGAAATCAGCAACATCAGGTAGCCTACTTTGTATGCTTGTGCTAGTCACCAAATAGATCACAAAAATACATGGCATACACCCCTGGAAATATGGCATGTCATACTACAAAACACATGTAGGACGCAAATTCATAGGGTGCATACATCAATCATAGCAAAAATAACAAAAGTGCATGTTCTGTTAAGTAACAGAAACTAACATCACATAGCCTTCTTCTAACAGCATTTCGCGCATCAAGATGATCTCAAATGAAAATGATGCAATGAGAAGCAATGATCTACTCTTCGGGTCTAACACTTTGACATATTACACGCATGAAACGGATCTACGGGTGCAGACTTATGATGCGTTGAAAATGCCACGAAATAATCAACAGAATAAAAACTTAGATGAAATTTGAGGTGGGGAAGAAGTCAACCCCGATCCGATCGGGATCCGGCCCGATCGAGGCGGCGTAGCAGCTCCTCCGGTGGCCGGTGCGGCGAGGGCACCGTGGCCGGAGCTCGGGCGCGGCCGACGAGGTGGAGGGAGGCGACTGCGGTCTACGGGCGCGGTGGCGCCGGAGGCGAAGTCCGGTGGCCGGGCGTAAGGGGCCACGAGAGCGGAGGCGGCGGGGCACGGCCAGGCGGCGGAGTGCTGTGAGCCAGGGCAGGCCTGCCACAGGCCTGGTCAGGGCAGCGCGAGGACGGCAAGGGACAGGTGGCGCTCCCTGATTCGCGGCTGACAGGCGGGCGGACGTGTCCGGTGGCGGGGGTTTGTCCGGCGCGGTAGGGAAGGCTAGGGTTGGACCCGGATTTGGAATGGGGGTTGCTTAAATAGGCATAGAGGGAGTTAGGAGAGTCCAAATGAGGTGTAGTTTTCGCCACACGATCGTGATCGAACGACGGAGAGCATGGAAGTGACTTAGATGGGTTATTGGGCTGTTTTGAAAGGGTGTTGGGCTGCAACTTAAAAGAGGCCTTTGCGAGAGTGCGGTTAACCGTTGGAGTACCAAACGAGCTCCAAATGACCCGAAACGTGACCGGTGGTCTACCGGTGGTATACCGAGGCCACTTGACAAACCGCGGTCCATTCCGAGAAAGTTTAGTACCCGCTCATGGAAAAACGTAAAAGGGGCCGCCGAGGGAGATAGGAGTGCCGGATTGCAAAACGGACAACGGGGAAAATGCTCGGAATCATGAGACGAACACGTATGCAAATGCGATGCTCATGATGACATGATATGAAATGCATGGCATGGACCAAATGCAAAAAATGAAGAAAAACCCAACCACGGAGGGAATATCACAATGCTGAAAATGGCAAGAGTTGGAGTTACAAATATGGAAAGTTACATCCGGGTTGTTACACCCTGGGTGGCCTCTGGCTCCAGGCAGATGGCTACTGCAGCCGGGCTTCGTGGGCTTCTTCTGAGGTCTCTGCTGCAGGGAACCTATTCCTGACCCGCGGCTGGCAGACGTTCGCTCGCGCGCGTGGTCTTCGCCGCCGGTGCTCCCTGCACTTCAAGTATAACGGCGACGCCACCCTCTACGTGAGGGTGCTCGGGGAAGACGGTCGCCGCATGGGGTGCTTCCCTGAAGACGACGACCGCGACCGAGGACTCAGCCCCGGCGTGGATGGAGAGGGCAGCGCGCGGGCGGCTGGCGATGCCCGTGACTCCTCACGTTTCACCAGCTCTTCTTCGGGTGGTGATTCTTCCAGCAGCGGCCGCCGCCCACGCCGCCAGCGCCTGCTTGGGGTGGCAGCGGGTCCGCTGCCGCGCGCCCGGTGAAGCGAGAGGGAGTCCGCTGAGCTCGGAGGCGGCTCGAGCCTTCCAAGAGGGCCGACACGGGGCGTGCATCACCTGCTTTTGTCCTTTTCCTTTCTTTTCTCCTGCGTAAAAATGGCAACAATGTGTGGCCCCGTGGGGCGTGTTTAGGTTAACGCCGTTAATTATTGTACTGCTTTTGTTATCACGATACCGTTCCTTTACATTTGTCGCCCGTTCGCAAGTGAACTCCAGCCGTGGCATGAGGCGACCGATCCAGGCCCGTGTTCGCGTTGCAGCTGCCCGTGAGGCATGGTCGGGAGGGTGCTCCAGCTGTGGACGGGGCCGTGAAAACTTGAGCGATAAGGCGAGGAACGCTCATGAGGGGCTCGAGGCCTCTGCCTTGCGAGTCCCCACGCAAGAGAAATCGAGGCAGGAGATTGAAAAAGATCGAACAACCACAGACCAAAAGAAGGCGATAGTTTCGATAAAAACGCCAAATGGGAATAACCAGTCAACTGCAGAAAGCAAATGAAAACGCCGCGTTCGGCACCTAGTCTAGTCTTCGACGTCTTCTCACCAGCGCGGAGCTAAGTGCTGCCACTGGGCGTGGGAGGGAGCCCCAGGGCCTGAGGCCGGCACTCCTGAAACTCCGGGGTGTGTACAGCCCCAACTCATTATTACGTGAGAGTGTCACGGGCGGCGAGCTTCACAGGTGTTGGCCCTCTTCACAGGCTTCGTGCCTTTCTTCTGGGAAGCAAGCTTCACGGGCGTTTGCCCTCTTCACAGGCTCCGGGCCTTTCTTCTGGGAAGCGAGCTTCACGGGCGTTTGCCCTCTTCACGGGCTCTGGGCCCTTTCCAGAACGCGACAACTTCACAGGCGTTCGCCTTCTTCACAGGCTCTGGGCCTTTTCCAAAAAGATGAGCTTCACAGGCATTTGCCTTCTTCACAGGCACTGGACCTTTTCCAAAAAGATGATCTTCACGGGCATTTGCCTTCTTCACAGGCACTGGGCCTTTTCCAAAAAAGATGAGATTCACATGCATTTGCCTTCTTCACAGGCACTGGGCCTTTTAGGGGTAAAACCTCCGGAGGTGCTGGATGTTCCACGCGTTCTGTATAGGTACTCCCTCTTGAGTCTCCAAGCGCACGGAGCCAGGCCTGGAAACATGAACAACCTTGAACAGGCCCCTCCCACATGGGAGAGAGCTTATGCAATCCCTCCTGGAGAGGACCCGTGAGCACGAGGTCCCCTACCTCGAGAGTTAAGAGGCGAATGTTGCGGCGGTGGTATTGCGGAGTGCTGCTGGTACCTTGCCGCTTGCGGCGGCTTCTCGGCAGCGCTCCTCCCCAAAGATGAGGCCATCCCCGCATGGCGTCCTGCAGCGTTCATCGAACGCCCGGGACCCAGCGGATCGACGCTTGACCTCGTGAGGGAGGACCGGTTCGGCTCCGTAGACCAGGAAGAAGGGGGTCTCCCCAGTTGGATTGGTTGCAGTTGTGCGGATGGACCACAACACAGACGGAAGCTCGTCATACCAGCCCCTGCCGCAGGTCTCCAGCTTCTTCTTGAACGTCCTGGTCTTGAGGCCTCTCAGGACCTCTGCGTTGGCCCGCTCGGCCTGGCCGTTCCTGCGAGGGTGCGCCACCGAAGCGTAGCATATCTGCGCCCCAAGGTTAGCGCAATACGTTTTAAAAAGGTTACTGGTGAACTGTGAACCGTTGTCGATGATGATGCGGTTCGGCACTCCGAACCGGCTCACGATGCCCTTGATGAACTTGACCGCAGAACCAGCCGGGCTGGCGCGGACGGCCTCGACTTCGGCCCACTTGGTGAATTTGTCCACGGCAACGTAGAGGTAGCGATAGCCTGGCGCCGAGGAAAAGGGCCCAGAATGTCCAGCCCAGACCGCGAATGGCCACGTGAGGGGGATTGTTCTGAACCTCCTGGCCGGTGGATCTGCTTGGCATGGAATTGGCAAGCCTCGCAAGCCTTCACGAGTTCCATAGCGTCATTGTAGCGGTGGGCCAATAGAAACCGCTGCGGAGCATACTTGCCGACGAGGGTCCTTGACGGCGAATGGTGCCCACAATCTCCGCCATGTATATCTGCCAGCCAGTTCCTTCCCTGTTCCTGGTGATGCGGTAGCGAGGATCGTCGTTCGGTCGTTTCGGTAGAGCTCTCCATCCATGATCTTTGTATGCCGTGGCTTGCCGCGCCACACGCCTCTGCCTCCTCCTCCTTCTCGGCAAAGTCCCGTGTTAAGTAACTCTTGAGCTCCGTGATCCGGCCTCCTCCTGAGGTTCCATCGTCAGGAGCAGGCGTGCTCTGAGGCCGGGCCACAGGCCGGGCTCCCGAGGCAGGTGGTGAGGAGCTCCTCCCAGGCTGTCTTGTGCTTGATAACTTGGCGGGGGCTGAGGGCTTGAAGAGCCGTTCCTCGAGGCGCCCGGCTCTGGGGTAACCTCCTGGAGGCTCGTTTGGCGATGTCGTCGGCCTCTTGATTGGTGCATGAGGCACGCGTCTTTGCAGCTCAACCCCAGAACTGTTTCTCCATCCTGCGGACCTCCGCAAGGTAGGCCCCCATGTGTTCATATCTTGGCTCGTACACCTTGTTGGAGAAATTGACGAGGAGCTGCGAATCGCCCTTGATGGTAAGGCGCTTCACCCCCAGGGCAGCGGCAGCCTTCAGACCCGCTATCAGCCCCTCGTATTCTGCTATATTATTGGAGACCTTCTCGCCATGCTGGAAACAGAGTTGCACGGCATAGTAGAGCTTGTCCTGAGCGGGCGATATGAGCACCGCCCCAGCCCCAGCGCCCTGTCTGGAGAACGCTCCGTCGAAGTACATGAACCAACCTTCGGCGCCGCTTCGGGGAGAGGAGCGATCCTCGCTTGACCTTGAGGCCCGGTGCTTGTCCATTCGGCCATGAAATCTGCCAGTAGCGGCCCCTTGATGACTCTGGTTGTGCTGAACTCGGCTGGAATGCTTGCAGCTCAATGTTCCACTCGGCGACCCTTCCGGCCGAGTTGGGGCTCCTGAGCACCCTCTCCAGGGGATATGCTGAGACAACCTTGATTGGATGACCCTGGAAGTAGTGCCGCAGCTTGCGCGAAGCCACCAACAGCGCGAGGAGGAGCTTCTACGGCATGGGGTACCGTGCCCTCGCATCCCGTAACACGGTGCTGACGAAGTACACGGGTGCTCGGCGAGGTTAGGCGTCGGTCTTTGGTGGCGTCTCCCGGGGCTGTGGTGCCTCCCGAGGCGACAGCGCCTCGAAGCTGGGTGCTTGATGGGGGCCTCTCCGCCCTTGGTGCGCTTCTGCCTGCGACGGTGACCTTCTTCCATTGCGGTCTGGCTTACGCTAGTTCCTTCCGATTCGGCCTTGCCTTAGCTCGGGTGGCCGCCGTGGTCTTGGCTCGACGCCTCCCCTAACTGCCACCAGAGCTGCGCTAGCGGAGTAGGGAGTGGCGGCGAGGTAGAGTACCAAGGGCTCCTGAGGGCGCAGGGCCACCATCACTGGAGGGCTGGTCAGGTACCTCTTGAGGTCTTGGAACGCTTTGTCGGCCTCTTCAGTCCATTCGAAGGGCCCCTTTTTCTTCATCAGCTGGAAGAAAGGCAGCGCCCGCTCCCCTAATCGGGAGATGAAACGGCCCAGCGCCGTTATGCGCCCGGTGCGCTTCTGCATTTCCCTGAGGGTCTTTGGTGGGCTCATGTCTTCAATCGCCTTGACCTTTTCCTCGGGTTGGCCTCGATGCCTCGGTGGGACACGAGGAAACCTAGGAGTTTGCCCGAGGGAACTCCAAACACACACTTCTCCAGGTTGAGCTGCAGGCTCACTGCGTTGAGGCTCGCGAAGGTTTCCTCCAGGTCTTGTATCAAGGTCTTGGCCTCGCGAGACTTCACCACGATGTCGTCGACGTAAGCCTCCACATTCTTCCCGAGCTGCGGGCCCAGGGTGATGTGCATGAGCCGCTGGAAGGTTGCCCCCGTGTTGCGCAGCCCGAATGGCATGCATGTATAGCAGTACACTCCACACGGGGTTAAGAAGGCCGTCTTTTCCACGTCTTCCACCGCCATCTTGATCTGATGATACCCGGAAAAGGCGTCCAAGAAGCATAACATGTCACACTCGGCGGTGGAATCGACGATCTGGTCGATGCGAGGGAGCGTGAACGGATCCTGCGGGCATGCTTTGTTGAGGTTGGTGAAGTCGACACACATGCGCTCCTTTCCTCCCTTCTTTGGCACCACCACGGGGTTGGCCAGCCAATCTGGGTATCGGACCTCGCGAATAACCCCCGCGGCTTCTAGCTTGCGACGATGAAGGCCAGCTTTTCAGTGGACTGCCTTCTCGCCTTCTGCTTCACAGGACGCATGTTGGGGCATACGTTGAGGTGGTGCTTGATTACGCCCCGTGGGATCCCCGCCAGCTGATCGGGCTCCCAGGCGAACACCTTCTTGTTCACACGCAGGAACTTGACAAGGGCTTCCTCATGTTCGGGCTCGAGGTTGGCGCCTATGGTGAAGGTGGCGTTTGTGGACCCGTCCTCATCGACAGGTATCTGCTTGGTCTCCGCCTTGTCTTGGGTGAACAACTGCTTCTTCTTGGTCGGCGTAGCCCCCTTGGGCTTGAGGGCTTCCGCATCGGCGGGCTTTCTGGCGGCAGCCGCGTCTTGAGGGTGAGCTGGCCTTCATGGCACCTGCCAGTATCCCCGGGCATGGTGAGGACGCCGCTGCTCCCGGGCATCTTCATGAGGTTGTACCCCGGGTGGGTTGCGGCCATGAATTTGGCCAATGCTGGATAGCCAAAGGATGGCATTGTAGGGAAGGCCAATGGGGGCGATGTCGAAGTTGACCAGTTCCGTGCGGAAGTTGTCGTAGGTGCCGAAGGTCACCGGAAGCTGGATTTGCCCCAAGGAGCTGGATGACCCTCCTCCTACGCCCGAGAAGGGCCGGCTGGGCTGCAGCTCCCCCTGGGTATGCAGAGGAGGTTGAAGGCCTCGGCCGAGAGTACGTTGAGGTCGGCGCCGCCGTCGATGAGGGTCCCGGTGACGGCAACTTTGGCAGATGGTGGGTGTGCGAGCATGGGAGCGCACCGAGCCGCCGAAGTTGGTGGGGTGGTCCCGAGAGTCGAAGGCCAGCCCGGCCCGGCTCCGTCGGCCCGAGGGGAGCCTTTGCCGCATGGGAGGCGGCGCCGACCCGGGCGGACGAATGTCTTGACATGGCGGCCGGAAGGCGGCGCCTGTGGAGCCGCCAGAGGGCCGCGACGACCGGAGGAACCGGCGCGACGGGGTGGGTGACGAGGAAGCTACGCGGCTCCTTCCCAGAGGCCGCCGAGGAGCGCAGGGACGATGCCCGCTGCCCGCCCCCCGTCGGGCCGGTGGCGGTGTTGGCAGCGGGCGGTGAGGAACGACGAGGGCGCACACCGTCGGAAGCTGTCCGGGCGACACGGGAGGCGATGGTAGCTCGGCGCTCGGCGCGAGCCCGACGAGCGTCAGACATGGTTGCGGTGGTCGGGGAAGAACGAGGCGACGAAAGGCAGATTCCGGCGCACCCCTACCTGGCGCGCCAAATGTCGGATTTCGGGTTCGGGCAAACCCTTGAGGTTCGAACACTGGGGTGCGCGTGGGGATCCAAACCTCCACCGCCTCGCACCTCGCTGAATCGCTGGGACCTAAACTACTAAACGGAACAGCACAAGAGACACAAGATTTATACTGGTTCAGGCCACCATTGTGGTGTAATACCCTACTCCAGTGTGTGGTGTGGTGGATTGCCTCTTGGGCTGATGAGGAACAATACAAGGAAGAACAGCCTCGCGAGGGTCTGTTCTTGGCGGGTGGGATGAACTGCTAGGTGGTGTTCAGTCGCTCTAGCTACTGGTTCCTTGATGAGGACTCGGATCTCGGATCTCCTGCTCTAGGGGTGGCTACTTCTATTTATAGGCGGAGGCCCTGGGCCTCTTCCCAAATATTGAGCGGGAAGGGCGCCAACAATTGGCCATTTTGAAGGGGAACAGCGGGTACACTTATCCTGACTAAAGTTGGTCCTCGCCTGCCAACGGCTTTGGTGATGACGCTTTGCTTGGGCTCCACGATGACCCCTTCCGGCCGTTCGGGCTGGTCTTGGTCTTGTTGCACGAAGCGGATGCCTTTGCTTGATGCTCTCGCTGCGCTTGCTCCCTTTGCACCAAAGAGGAAAGGAGGACCTTTGGCGGTGGCGCCCAGTGGCGCCCTTGGTCGTCATGGCTTGCGTCATGGGCACCTCGCGAGGTACCCTGCCTTGAACTCTCCGCCTCCTCATGAGCCAGCCTGACGAGGCCGTGCCTGAGGAAGCTCCTTGTCATCCGCCCCGCGAGGCTTGGCCCCTCGCGAGGGTCTTGAGCTTGCGTTGATGAAGATGGGCTGCCCTGGGCCTCATTTGAGCCACGCCACAGGCCGCAGGCAGGCAAGTCTGGGGACCCCCGTTCCCAGAACGCCGACAACAGCCAGGGCCGCGTCTGCCAAGGCTCCACCACCGTTCCCATACAGCTGCTAGCCCAACCAGCTGGGCAGGCACCTGTGTGGCAACGTACGGCTTCCAGACCGACTCGGCAAGCACCTGCGTGGTGGCATGCAGATCTTCGTGAAGATCCTTCCACCACGCCATCTCAGCAGCCTACCAGCCTATGTGGCGCCGCATGCCTCGTTGGCCTGGACGCGCATTGGAGCAAGACGGAGCGACGACGGACGACGGGCCTCGTTGCCATCCCCAGTAAAGCAATGAGACACCTAAGGAGTGCATTTAATGCGTCTTCTCCCGTAATGACAGGCGATAAGCTTGTACACTATACACCTTTTCACCTCCTGTGTGCCACTGTGGTGACCCATTTTGACTATAAAAGGAGGCCCGAGGCATCCAGGAGAGGGATTCGGATCTTTTGGACAAGTTACACCCCGTAGCTAGTTCAAGAACTCAAGAACACTCGAATACACACCAAAGCAGGACCAGGGTATTGCGCATCCTTGCGGCCCGAACCTGGGTAAACGATCTTTGTGTTGCCTGCCAGACCCGCTCTTGGCACAACCCCGCGCCCGCCAACCGTAGAAGGTATCCCAGTGATTCCATAGGTGTCGATTTCCCCCGACATCTTTGGCGCGCCAGGTAGGGGGGCGCAGTTGTGGAAATCTAGTCTGTTTGGAGTAGCGGCTTCCTCGTGGTCATCGCTCCAAGGAAGAAGACGACCAAATGGGCGGCGTCGCCTGCGGATGCGATGAACACCCGCGCAATGACAGAAAAGCTAAGTCACGCGAAATCTTGGTTATTTTCAACTATATAAGGTTGTTCCTTGCATGGGAAACCTGCACACGATGGGACCCTTCCACTGTTGGCAACGCCTTTGTTTCTGTCTCGAGCCCGCTCGACAGTTCATGCGGCCGCGCTGGCGGCGGCAAGGTGGCCTACCCGTTCCCAGCTGCGCTCTTGTCCTGCCTCAAGTCTGCTCGAAAGTTCAAATGACCGCACTGGCGGCGGCAAGGTGGCTCGCCGGCAGCAAGCACCCTTCCGGCAGGGTGCTAAGGATATGTCCTTAAAGCACCACGTCATGGGTTTACGCGTCGGAAGCCTTATCTCAACAAGCGTAGGGTATGAACATACGAAGAAAGATCCAACGGGAAGATAGCATGCATGGTATTAAAGTACTGCAGAGTTATATTACATCAATTATCGCTGCGGTTCTAACTTAAGATAAAACTGTCTTGGTTTTGAACTTGCAGCGGCGATGAGAAACGGGGTGCCTAGTCCCGTCGCTGGCCCTGGATCCTCTGAACTCCGTCGACGCAACTGATGATGGGCTCAATACGCTCCTCAAGCGCCGCAAGGTCCACGCCCTCCGGCAAGCTCTCCAGCGCGGCATCGAAGTCAAGATTGGGGTTCCAGTACGCCACCTTCGTGAGGACCTTGGTCATGGCACCCCGGCAAAGCTTCCGGGCCTCATCGGCCAGCGAGGCCGCCTGGCTGGAGCGGAACTGCTCCAGGGCTCCAAGAACACCCTCGAAGAACAGGGTAAGTTTGGCATTGGGACTCGCATTTGGCTCTGGGGCGTACCTCACATGCGGCATCCCCATGGTAGCTAGCTGCGTGTTGATCCTGCTGGTGACGTCGGCGAGGCGGCTGATCTAGAGGTTTTCGCCCTTCACGAAATCCGCGTGGTTGGCGGTCTCGTTCTTCCGCAGCTGCCTCTCCTTCTCCAAATTCTTGGTGCTCGAGGTTGTCGGCGTTCTGGGAATGGAGGTACCCAGACTTGCCTGCATGCAGCCTGCGGCGTGGCTCAAGGGGTGGCCCAGTACGGCCCATCTTCATCAGCGCAAGCTCAAGACCCTCATGAGGCCAAGCCTCATGAGGCGAGACGTGAGGAAGCTTCCTCGGGCACGGCCTCGTCAGGCTGGCTCGCGAGGAGGCGGAGAGATCAAGGCGGGGTACCTCACGAGGTGCCCATGACGCAAGCCATGACGACCAAGGGCGCCAGGCGGGCGCCAGCCCGCACAGTGTCCTCATTTCCTCTTTGGTGCAAAGGGGGTAAGCACAGGCGAGAGCATCAAGCAAAGGAATCCGTTTTGGTGCAACAAGACCAAGACCGTCGCAACGGCAGGAAGGAAGTCATCATGCAGCCCAAGCCGGCGTCACAACCAGAGCCTTTGACAGGCGAGGACCAACTTTAGTCAGGATAAGTGTACTAGATGTTCCCCTTCAAAATGGCCAATTGTTGGCGCCCTTCCCGCTCAATATTTGGGAAGAGGCCGGGGCCCTTGCCTATAAATAGGACTAGCCACCCACAGGGTAGAGGCATCTTAGAGAGATAGAGACATCTCGCCTCATCTTAGCTTGATCCAATCCGATCGAGAGCCTAGCCACAAGAACACCTCACCCTCGTGAGGCTGTTCTTCCTTGTATTTTTCATCATCAGCCCAAGAGGCAATCCACCACACCACACCTTTGGAGTAGGGTGTTACACCACAATGGTGGCCCGAACCAGTATAAACCCTGTGTCTCTTGTGTTGTTCCTTTGATAGCTTAGATCCTAGCGAGGCGACGAGGTGCTGGTAGGTAGGGGGCGAGATCTCCGCGCGCACCCTAGAGTTCGAACCTAGAGGGTCTGCCGGAACCCGAAATCCGACATTTGGCGCGCCAGGTAGGGGTGCACCGGAATTCGTCTTCCGCCGCCCTGTTCTTCGCTACCCATCGCATCCATGTCAGACGCTCGTCGGGCTCGCGCCGAGCGCCGAGCCGCTTCGCTCGCTACTGCCGCCAGCAGCCCCATCAGCGGCCGCCCCCGCCGTTCCCCGTCGCCTGCCGTCAACGCCGCCACCGGCCCGGCGGGGAACGAGCAGCAAGCATCATCCCAGCATCCGTCCGTGAGGCGAGACGGCCGTACCGCCACTCCTTCACTCGCCCCAGCTGGTTCTTCGTCTCGCGCGCTCCGCGCGCCCATGGAGGCTCAAGCTGCACTCATCACGGCAAACGAGCTCCTGCGCTACCGCCCTGTTGACGACGTCTACGAAGAGTGGCTCGACCGCGTCGCCAAGCTCGTCCGCGCCGCAGGGTGCTCCCCGCGCCGTCCTTCTCGCCGCACCGCGTCCTGCCTCTTGTGGCGATGAAGCTCGAGGCGCCTGGGCGCCTCCCCTCAAGAAGGCGCCTTGGACCCAAGGCGCGTGGCCCCGGGGCGGAACCCACTCCGTCTGGCGCCAGCACAGCAAGAGCAGAGATGTCAAGAGGTCCCTCGCCCCCAAGAAGTTGCCCGAGTGCTCCCTGCACCGGCTCGTCACGACCGCGCTTCTGCTCCAGCACGCCAAGACCCCGTGCTGCTCCCATCGGCAACGCATGGGGACCCGCAAGACCAGGCTCTTCGTCACCAAAGGCCTCCCGTGGCCACGGCAGGCTGCCGCGCCTTCACCACCGAGCTGCGCAGCGTCGCGTGGCCCGGCATGTTCAAGCCAGACCTGCCTCCTCGCTACGACGACACGGCCGACCCTGCGGAGTTCCTCCAGCTCTACGAGCTGGGCATCGAAGCCGCCAACGGGGACGAGAAGGTCATGGTGAACTGGTTTCCCATGGCACTCAAGGACGGAGCCCGCACCTGGCTCCTGAACCTGGCTCCTGGCACGATCTCCTCCTGGGACGAGATGCGCACCCGCTTCATCGCCAACTTCCAAGGTACTCGTGACCGGCCTCCTGCTGTGAGCGACATGCGCCGCATCAAGCAGCAGCCAGGGGAGACCCTGCAGAAGTACATCCAGCGCTTCAACAACGCACGCCTCAAGATTCCCAAGGTGACCGAGGAGGCCATCATCTCAGCCTTCTCCGATGGTGTGCGTGACGTCAAGATGAAGGAGGAGCTGGTGATGCATGAAGATCTCTATACATCCTTGGAGCTGTTCAACTTGGCGACCAAGTGCGCCAGGGCTGAGGAAGGACGCCTTTCCCTCCTCGAGCTGCCAGCAGCAGACCCAGAAGAGAAGAAGCCCAATGCCAAGGACGTGAAGCGCAAGGGGGCTGCCGTGCTCGCGGCAGAACCGAATACCAAGCGAGGCAGAGATCAGCTCGAGTCGTCCAAGGGCAGCCGGTACTGTGTGTACCACGACCTCCACACCCACAACACCAACGAATGTCAAGAGCTCCGAGCCGTGCGAGAAGGGAGAATCGGTCGACGCCCCGACCGCAATGACTGAGGCTGCGGCCGAGGAGGAAGAAACACAGGACGCTGGTGTAACACCCCGGATGTAAAACTTCCAAATTCTGGCAATGTATCGAACCTTGTCATGTTCAATACCAAGTGGGTTTCCTCTTTGTGGGTTTCATTTTGGGTTTTGCCTTGTTTCCCATTGCTTTGTCTTGCCATTACTTGTCATATTTTCTCGATGCCATCTCATGTTGCATCTTGGTCATATCAAGCATAGCTTTGTGCTTGCCATGTTGCATTTTTTCATTCATGTTGTTGCCATGAGCATCATGGGCATGACCCTTGTACCCCTTTCAAACCATTACACCATCACTTCTCCTTCCTTCCCTTTCCTTCCATTCTTTGCGAGTGCCATTTTTCCTCCACCATAAATGTTCATTTTTCCCCCAATATTGTAACACTATGTACCTAGCCTCTCTGCCAAATTACAGCTCATTTGAAGTTGTGTTGGTTAGGTTAAAAAATGCTCCAAGTTTGAACTATATTCAAACTTGTTGTATTTCTACCTCTAAAAATACCCAACTCAATTTTATCAAATTGAGAATAATTCCAGAATCTGAGGATATTTTCATATCTCTCACAAACCCCCCCAATCATACATGCTTTTTGCTCTTTTATTACTGTTGAAGGAATGGGAAAGAGTGAGAGGGAGAGAGAGCACCAGCAGCAGCGCAGCCCAAGAGCAAGCAGTCCATCCGCGGCCCGACAGCCCTCCGCAGCCCTTTAGCACCTGGCAAGCAGTTACATCGTCCTCCTGTCTGGCAGGACATCCAGAGGAGACACGTCGGCACGCCAGATGATTTGACGGCCGGAGCTCGTCCCTAGACCCCTATAAAGTTGTCCCCGGTGCCCTAGGGTCTCCCCTCAACCGATCCCCCTCCTCTCCTTCCCTCGACGCCGCCAGGTAAGTCTCTACGCGCCCACGCCGTCGCCCTGCCTACCATGCTCTGGCTGAGCTCGAGCTTCGGCTCGGGATAGACGCTCGCCGTGCTTCCCACCACCTCGGACGCCGCGGAGAAGACCGTCAAGTTCCCCTTCGCACCCTACCTCATCACACGTACCTCTACAGCCTCTGGAACGACTTACCGACCGGTCTTCTTCCTCTTCTTCCTGGACAGCAGCCTCGCCAGGTTCAGAGCTCGTCTGCGTCGCCGCAGGCTCGACTCCGTCGCCGTATAATTGTCCTTGGGTAAGGAGGTATATCCAACTTCCTCCCTGCTCCTTCCTGTCGTCAATAGATCACCGTAGGTGCTGCTTCGATTCAATCTTTCCCGTTCTCTCGGTGCTTTGTCGATCTCTGTAGTTTTAGTTGCGCATGTTTTGCTGCTGCACGTGCAACGCGCTCTCCCCTGTTCCCACATGCGCGCTCAGCTCCACATGCATGAACCGCACACGCACGCCATTCCCGCATGCCACAGCCACCATGGCGGCCACGACAAGCTTGTGCATTGCCTCGCCCGCTCTCGCCCATGTACACACGCCGCTTGCGTTCATGAGCTTCGTGCTCGGCGTTGCTCGCGCACCACCACACCCGCACTCCGTGCACATCCCGCATGCCCGCCGCGCAACCTTTCCGGTGTCGCCAGAAGGCTGCCGCTGCTGCCGTTCGCCACAGACGCCATGGCCCCGAGTCGAGCAACTGCTCGAGATCGAGCGCCCCTGCCTCCCCTCATAGACGCATGCATCCGTACCCCTTTCCGCAAGCCCGCCGGAGTCCTTGTGCCCACTGGTTGCCGCTGTTGCCCTCGCCGGCGCCGTCGTCTTCTCTGTTTACCTTGAGTTGCTCGATATCTTGCCTATCTAAAAGGGGCGAAGCCCTTTTCCTACGATGGCGCCTGCCTAGCCCAGTGGTTGCCGATGCAGAGCCACACCGGGGAGACCCGGGTTCGATTCCCCGCGGCTGCATATTTCTTCCCCCCTTTTTTTCCCGTTTCTTGCACTGTGAGTATGACAGGGTGGCCCCACCTGTCATACTCTCTTAGCCTGTTTGTTTTATTATTATTATATATTTTATTATTATTATTTGTTTTATTTTTGGTTCCCAGCGAATATCCCATTTCTGGCATATGGAATCTGTCCTTTTCGGGCAAGTCCATTTCTGGACGTTTCCAAATATGGAAAATGCCATTTCTGTTATTTACCATTTAGGGCAGGTTGTATCTTTGTGCATTTGTGATGATTTTTCTACAGCAACCCTAACATATTATATATGTTTTTGGGGTAGAAAAATCCCACCAATCCAGCGGTGGCATTAGTTTCTGCATTTGAGCAAGTTCATGAACTTGTCATTTTACATCATGATGTTGTCTTGTCATTTTTGTGTGGTTTGTTTCAAGCATGCTATGAGGTTGTTTTACACAATGATAGCTTCTTTTTCATGCCTACCCCATGCTGGACTTATTTCATCCCATGATATGCTATGTAGTGAGTTAATCAAGCTTGTTAACATGCCAACATGAATCTGTCTTGCCATGTCCTGGAATTTCACCGTCTGAATCTGTTAACGAAACTTGCTATATTGACATGGGTGCTATTATATTTTCTGATCCCTTTTGGCTCTTGGTCAGTAAGGGACTTTTGTTCAATGCCTTGAGTACATTCATGCCATGCCATATTTTTCTATGTCTTGTTCCTGTAACAGGTTGTTTGCTTGCTCTAAACATGCCTTCCTGATGTTAATTTCTGGCATGTTAGTATTTTCACTAAGTCTGTGAAGCTGATATGTTTTCCACTTTTGCCATGCCTGTTTGGACCTGTTATGGTATGAATTAGCCGTAGATCAGTGTTCATCTTTTGTCAACCATCTTGAGTAGATCACTGCCATATGCTTTGTTGGTACGTTTGGGTGCAGTAGCTTAATTTCTTGTTGCTTGCTATGTGGCATCATGCTGTTAATGGCAGGTTTGTGCCATTCTTGTATTGCTTGTCATTTGCAAACCGTCCATCCGATTCCGGTGATCTTTATATCGATTTCAACCGAAATCATCTCATCTTTCCAGTGGCATACTTGGTTTTCCAAGTTGATGCCTTGTTCATCATTTTCCTTCCGGAGCACACATATGCATTGCATCTCACATCTCGCATATCATGCCATGTTTTGCATCATGTTGTTTGTGCATCGCCCGTGATTTATTGTGTTTCCATTGCTTGTGTTCTTGCTTTGGGTAGAGCCGGAGGCGAGTGCGTGAACGAGGAACCTGTTGAGTCTGTGGCGAGGATCAAGCTTTCGATAACTCTGAGAACTTTGCAGGCAAGATGACCATACCCACGAAATCACTTCTATCTTTGCTTGCTAGATGCTCGCTCTTTTGCTATGCCTATGCTACGTTACCTACCACTTGCTATATCATGCCATCCATATTTCCATGTCAAACCTCTAACCATCCTTTCCTAGCAAACTGTTGATTGGCTATGTTACCACTTTGCTCAGCCCCTCTTATAGCGTTGCTAGTTGCAGGTGAAGATGAAGTTTGTTCCTTGTTGAAACATGGATATTTTTGGGATATCACAATATCTCTTATTTAATTAATGCATCTATATACTTGGTAAAGGGTGGAAGACTTCGGCCTTATGCACGGTGTTTTGTTCCACTCTTGCCGCCTAGTTTCCATCATACCGGTGTTATGTTCCTTGATTTCGCGTTCCTTACGGTGGGGTGATTTATGGGACCCCTTGACGGTTCGCTTTGAATAAGACTCCTCCATCAAGGCCCAACTTTGGTTTTACCATTTGCCACCTAAGCCTTTTTCCCCGGGTTTCGCGAGCCCGAGGGTCATCTTTATTTTAACCCCCGGGCCAGTTCTCCTTCATTCTTTGGTCCAACTTGAGCGATGTCCGCGCCTTGGGCAATCAGGGTCTATGCCAACCCGACGTCCGGCTCATCCGGTGTGCCACGAGAACGAGATATGTGCAGCTCCTATCGGGATTTGTCGGCACATCCGGCGGCTTTTGCTGGTCTTGTTTTACCATTGTCGAGATGTCTTGTAGTTCGGGATTCCGAGACTGATCGGGTCTTCCGGTAGAAGGAATATCCTTCATTGACCGTGAGAGCTTATAATGGGCTAAGTTGGGACACCCCCTGTAGGGTATTATCTTTCGAAAGCCGTGCCCGCGGTTATGAGGCAGATGGGAATTTGTTAATGTCGGTTGTAGAAAACCTGAAGTTGACCTTAATTAAAATACATCAACCCGGCGTGTAACCGTGATGGTCTCTTCTCGGTAGTCCGGGAAGTGAACACTGATGTTGGAGTTATGTTTGACGTAAGTAGTTTCGGGATCACTTCTTGATCGCTACTAGCTTCACGAACGTGCCTTGCTTCTCTTCTCGCTCTCTTTTGCGAATGTAGCCACCATATATGTTAGTCGCTTGCTGCAGCTCCACCTCACAACTGTGCCCTACCTATAAGCTTAAATAGTCTTGATCTCGCGGGTGTGAGATTGCTTTGAGTCCCGTGACTCACAGATTCTACCAAAACAGATTGCAGTGCCGGCGATGCGGTGCGGTGGCGCAACCCGAGCTCAAGTGGGAGTTCGACGAGGAACGTGGTCATTACTACGTGTCTTTTCACGATGATGATCGATGAGTGGAGCCAGTTGGGACGATCGAGGATCTATGTAGCATTTGGGGTAGTCTTCTTTTATTTTGGTTCTGTAGTCGGACCTTGAGTGTAATCTGGATGATGGATGTTTATTTATTTATTGTGTGAAGTGGCGACTGTAAGCCAAATATGTATCTCTTTCCCTTATGTATTACATGGGTTGTGTGAAGATTACCTCACTTGCGACATTGCTTTCAATGCGGTTATGCCTCTAAGTCATGCTTCGACACGTGGGAGATATAGCCGCATCGAGGCGTTACAAGTTGGTAATCAGAGCCATCCCCAACTTAGGAGCCCCCTGCTTGATTGTTTGCTGGCGTTGTTGAGTCTAGAAAAAAATGTTTTGAGTCTTAGGATTATATATATCGGAGAGTAGGATTCTTTTTACTCATCAGTCCCTTCGTCGCTCTGGTGAGGTCTCCTGACGTAGAAGTATTGACTCTCCTCTTCTCAAATTTCACTAAAATTTTTTTAGGATCACGCGGGTATCTTGGAATCGTTCCGATGGTTTTGTGACGAGAACATTGTTCTTGGTGCCTCCTGAAATTTAGGAGTTGTGGCAGTGTCCCGGGGAGTTGAGCTCCGAGGTGTTGTCGTCACAATTTTATCGTTGCAGTTCTGGAATACTTGAGCTTTGCCGACATCGAAAATCTCTTTTGTATCGTTGTTGGTGAGATAACCCCGATAACCCAGTACTGGGGCGAGCTCGGGAGTATTGCCATGACTCGTATAACGGATGCTTTTCGAAGGTCGAGGTACACGATTTCAAGGGTTTCTTGGTTATGTGTTGATGGATGGATACAATTTGGATCTAGGTATTGTTAGTTTGGGTGATATATTTTGTGTCCCTGTATCCCAACACCAGTTGCATAAATGTAAAGTTTCGGGAGTTTATAGGTGGGATTGAAGTAGCTCTTAGCATTTCTTCCCGCAGATATTTGGTTTGTGATTGGGTAATCCTTACCACTTATTTGTTCGATCGTACCTTGTTATTTTTTCATCAACCCTTAATCAAGTGGCTTCTCACCTTAATGGACGATGTGATGTTAGCTTTTGGAATTCATTCGTTCATCCTTGTTTGAATGTTTATTGTGAAGACTTTATGTTGCAATTCCTATCCGTTGATTCAACTTGTCTATCTGTCTATCAAGATGCTAACGGATGTCACCCTCTTCAGGATGGCTCCGCCAACGCGTCTGAATCCGGAACGAAATGATGGGAGTCACCGAACCCTCCACCTCCACCTCCGCCTCCGGAGGCATGGCAAGCTATCATGGCAGCCACCAACGCAAATGCTCGAGATGATTACGCAACTCTTGCAAGAAGCGTACCCAAGGGCAAGGCAACCAAGGAAATCAAGGCCAAGGCAACAATCAGCCGCACTTTTCTACCCTCAATCGGTTCCTCGCTAATCACCGAAGTCTTTCAGCTTCGCGTGCGAGGCCACAGACGCCGACGATTTGCTTGTGGACATCTGCAAACATTTTGAATGTAGCAATGTCAAACCTGAGGACTTTGTCAAGTTTGCTTCGTTTCAACTCAAGGACCAAGCTGCCGAGTGGTATCAGCAATACAAAGATTCCAGAGGAGGTCGTGTAATTACCTGGGATGAGTTCCGCCAAGACTTCAAAGCTCATCACATTCCGCAAAGTGTTGTTGAGAGCAAGCGTGAGGAGTTCCGCAATCTCAAGCAAGGCGGCATGTCTGTGTATCAATACAATATCCAGTTCCAGAAACTCGCACGCTTTGCTAAGCAAGACGTCCCTGATGAAAAGAGTATGATCTATCAATTCAGAGGTGGCCTCAGAGAAGATCTGCAATTAGCTCTCGTGCTTTTTGAGCCGGAAAAGTATGATGAATTCTACAACATGGCACTGAAGCAAGAAGATGCCCAGCTCAAATGTGAGGCTTCTAAGAAGAGAATCAGGGATGCAGTTCAGTCTTCTTCTTCCTCACAAGTGGAAGCTAAGCAGCAAAAGTTCTACCTTCCTCCTCCTCCGTTCAGTCAGCCTTATCAGCAGAAGAACAAAGGTGGCCATGGATCTTCCCACCCACCCAACCCAGGCTATCAGAACAAGTCTAATTCTCAAGCTCCAAGGTCAAATGCTCCTTATCACCGTCCGCTCTCAGAGGTGACTTGCAACAAATGTCAGCAGAAAGGTCACTATGCGAACAAGTGCTTCAACCAAAGGCGCCTTCCGCCTCCTCCTGTGAGATCTTCCGGCAATGCAAAGGGTCAAGCATAATCCCAAGTGCGCAAAGGTGAACATGATGAATGCAGCTCAAGCGGAGGAATCTCTTGATGTGATAATGGGTAATCTCTCGATTAATGATATTCCTGCAAAAGTCTTATTTGATACTTGGTGCATCGCATTCTTTCATTTCAAGACCTTTTGCATCTAAGCATGAGTTGGTTTTTCAAGATTTGCCTAAACCGTTATCGGTTGTCTCTCCGGGTAAATTCATGCATGCAAGCTCCTTGGTTCCGGATGTTTCTATCAAGACGGGCGACTATATATTTCTGGCTAAACCAATTGTCCTTGGCGACTCTGATATTGATCTAATTCTCGGGATGGACTGGCTTTCTCAGCACAAGGCTCAACTTGATTGTGCTGCTGTGGAAATTCAATTGACTCACTCTTCCGACGATGTGATCATCTATGCCGCTCGTGATGAAACCATTCGGTTGTTTTCTCTCAATGAGAAGGGCGAATTGGATGCTATCTCTCGATTCGGTCGTTTGTGAGTACCAAGATGTCTTTCCGTAAGAGCTTCCGGGTATGCCTCCTCACCGGCCAGTTGAATTCGTTATCGATCTTGAGCCTGGCACGGAACCCATTTGCAAGCGTCCATACAAGCTTGGACCTAATGAGCTGAAGGAATTGAAGAAATAGCTCGATGAACAAGAGCGTCTGGGTTTGATCAGACCGAGTTCATCTCCATGGGGTTGTGGAGTTCTTTTTGTCCAGAAGAAGGATGGCACGGACTGGTAAGGCGTCGATTACCGTCCATTGAACAAAAAGACAATCAAGAACAAGTATCCACTTCCCAACATCAATGAGCTATTCGAGCAACTCAAAGGTGCTAAAGTTTTCTCCAAGCTTGACCTTCGTATGGTTTATCATCAAATTCGCATTCGTGAGCAAGATATTCCCAAGACAGCATTCAGAACAAGTTTTGGTTCCTATGAATATACTGTCATGTCTTTCGGCCTTGTCAATGCTCCTCCAACATTCTCTCGAATGATGAACTTCATCTTCAACCCCTACACCACTGAATTTGTCTTGGTCTATCTCGATGATATTTTGGTCTTCTCCAAGAGTAAGAAGGATCATGCCAAACATTTGCGATTGGTGCTCGACAAGCTCAGAGAGCATCAATTCTATCTGAAGTTTTCCAAATGTGAATTTTGGCTTGATGAAGTTCTTTATCTTGGTCACATCATCTCCGCCAAGGGCATCGTCATTAATCCCGAGAAGGTGTCTGCGGTTGTGAATTGGGAACCTCCTCGGAATGTCAAGCAGCTTAGCAGTTTTCTTGGACTTGCAAGCTATTGTCAAGATTCGTTGAGAATTTCTCCAAGATTGCAAAGCCTCTTTCCAACCTCCTCCAGAAGCATGTCAAGTATGTCTGGTCTCCTGAGTGTGACGTTGCTTTCAATACTCTCAGAGAGAAATTCGTCACAGCTCCTGTCTTAACTCCTCCTGATGAATCCAAGCCATTCGAAGTTTTCTGTGATGCTTCTCTTCAAGGTCTTGGTGCTGTGTTAATGCAAGAGAAGAAAGTTGTGGCATATACCTCTCGTCAGCTGAAGCCCAACGAAAAGAACTACCCCACTCACGATCTTGAGTTGGCGGCAGTTGTCCATGCATTGATAACATGGAGACATCTTTTGTTGGGAAGGAAAGTGGACATATTCACCGATCACAAGAGTCTCAAGTATATCTTCACTCAACCCAACCTCAACCTTAGGCAAACTCGATGGGTCGAAATGATTCAAGAGTACAACCCAAGTATTGAATATACTCCGGGCAAGGCCAATGTGATTGCAGATGCTTTGGCAGAAAGGCTTATTGCAACAGTTTAATTCTCAAGCCCTTCCAACTGGATCTCTGTGAAGCTTTCCGCAAGCTTAATCTTCAAGTTGTTCCTCAAGGCTTTCTTGCCAACCTCATAGTCTCTCCTACTTTGGAAGACCAAATTCGTGAGGCACAACTCCTGGATACCATGGTGAAAAAGGTGAAATGTGGTATCGACAAGGGCATTTCCAAATACAAGTGCTTCCACATTGATGACAAAGATACTCTTTTCTTCGAGGACGGATTGTGGTTCCTAAGGGTGATCTACGTAAAGTCATTATGAACGAGGCGCACAATTCCCTTCTATCCATTCATCCTGGAAGTACGAAGATGTACCATGACCTCAAGCAGTCGTATTGGTGGACTCGAATGAAGCGAGAAATTGCTCAATTCGTGAATGAATGTGATGTCTGCCGAAGGGTGAAAGCAGAACACCAACGACCAGCTGGTCTCCTCCAACCTCTTGCTATTCGGAATGGAAGTTTGATCACATCGAGATGGACTTCGTGACTGGATTTCCTAAGTCCAAGCGTGGAAATGATGCTATCTTCGTTGTCATTGACAAGCTTACTAAAGTGGCTCATTTTCTTCCTATCAAAGAATCCATCATAGCAGCTCAGTTGGCAGAGCTATACACCTCCAGAATTGTCTCCTTGCACGGCATTCCACAATTGATCTCTTCAGACCGTGGAAGCATTTTCACCTCTAAGTTCTGGGACTCCTTTCAGAAGGCCATGGGCACCAACATTTGTTTCAGCACAGCTTTCCATCCTCAAACAAGTGGCCAAGTCGAGCGAGTCAATCAAATCCTTGAAGATATGCTCGTGGCTTGTGTCATCTCTTCGGTATGAAGTGGGAAGATTGTCTTCCATATGCCGAGTTCTCCTACAACAACAGCTTCCAAGCGAGTTCGAGCAAGGCCCCATTGAAACTCTCTATGGCGAAAGTGGCGTACTCCTCTCAATTGGTCCGAGACGGTGAACGCCAACTTCTTGGCAGCGACTTGATCACGAAGTCAAGAAATGTGCAAAGTCATTCGTGAGAATCTCAAAGCCGCGCAATCACGCGGAGAAGAGCTATTATGATGACAAGCACCGTGATGTGGCTTTTGAAATCGGAGACCATGTCTACCTCGCGTTTCTCCAATGAAAGGCACTCGTAAACCCGGTAACAAAGGGAAGCTTGCCCCTAGATACGTGGGTCCTTTCAAGATCATTGGCAAAAGAGGCGATCTCGCCTATCAACGAACTTCCGTCCAA
Organism: Aegilops bicornis; assembly: GCA_021605145.1. Classification (NCBI taxonomy): domain Eukaryota; kingdom Viridiplantae; phylum Streptophyta; class Magnoliopsida; order Poales; family Poaceae; genus Aegilops; species Aegilops bicornis. The sequence continues at coordinate 517,221,023 of CM038672.1, read as the reverse complement.
CCGGCGAACGTGCACGATGTGTTTCACGTGTCACAGCTTCGCAAGTGCTTCAAGACTCCTGAGTGCACCATCAACTTCGAAGAAATTGACCTCCAAGAAGATCTCTCTTATCATGAGCACCCCGTTGCTATTCTTGAAGAAACTGAGCGCAAGAATGGCAACAAGTCTATCATATTCCCGAAAGTGAAGTGGTCGCACCATTCCGACCGAGAAGCCACCTGGGAACGCGAGGATCACCTCCGTTCTGAATATCCGGAGTTCTTTCAGTCCTAGATCTCGGGACGAGATCCTTTCGTAGTGGTGGAGTGTTGTAACACCCGAGATGTAAAACTTCCAAATTCTGGCAATGTATCGAACCTTGTCATGTTCAATACCAAGTGGGTTTCCTCTTTGTGGGTTTCATTTTGGGTTTTGCCTTGTTTCCCATTGCTTTGTCTTGCCATTACTTGTCATATTTTCTCTATGCCATCTCATGTTGCATCTTGGTCATATCAAGCATAGCTTTGTGCCTGCCATGTTGCATTTTGTCATTCATGTTGTTGCCATGAGCATCATGGGCATGACCCTTGTACCCCTTTCAAACCATTGCACCATCACTTCTCCTTCCTTCCCTTTCCTTCCATTCTTTGCGAGTGCCATTTTTCCTCCACCATAAATGCTCATTTTTTCCCCAATATTCTAACACTATGTACCTAGACTCTCTGCCAAATTACAGCTCATTTGAAGTTGTGTTGGTTAGGTTAAAAAATGCTCCAAGTTTGAACTATATTCAAACTTGTTGTATTTTTCTACCTCTAAAAAAATACCCAACTCAATTTTATCAAATTGAGAATAATTCCAGAATCCTGAGGATATTTTCATATCTCTCACAAACCCCCCCAATCCTTCTGTGCTTTTCGCTCTTTTTTACTGTTCGAAGGAATGGGAAAGAGTGAGAGGGAGAGAGAGCACCAGCAGCAGCGCAGCCCAGTAGCAAGCAGTCCATCCGCGGCCCAGCAGCCCTCCCGCAGCCCTTTAGCCTGCAAGCGACAGTTGCATCGTCCTCCTGTACGGCAGGACATCCAGAGGAGACACGTCGGCACGCCAGATGATTTGACGGCCGGAGCTCGTCCCTAGACCCCTATAAAGTTGTCCCCGGTGCCCTAGGGTCTCCCCTCAGCCGATCCCCCTCTCCTTCCCTCGGCGCGCCCGGGTAAGTCTCACGTGCCACGCCCGTCGCCCTGCCCACCATGCTCTGGCTGAGCTCGAGCTTCGGCTCGGGATAGACGCTCGCCGTGCCTCCCACCACCTCGGACGCCGCGGAGAAGACCGTCAAGTTCCCCTTCGCATCCTACCTCATCGCACGTACCTCTACAGCCTCTGGAACGACTTCTCCGACCGGTCTTCTTCCTCTTCTTCCCGGACAGCAGCCTCGCCAGGTTCAGAGCTCGTCTGCGTCACCGCAGGCTCGACTCCGTTGCCGTATACTTGTCCTTGGGTAAGGAGGTATATCCAACTTCGTCCCTGCTCCTTCTTGTCGTCAATAGATGACCATAGGTGCTGCTTCGATTCAATCTTTCCCGTGCTCTCGGTGCTCTGTCGATCTTTGTAGTTTTAGTTGCACATGTTTTGCTGTTGCACGTGCAACGTGCTCTCCCCTGTTCCCACATGCGCGCTCAGCTCCGCATGCATGAACCGCACACGCACGCCATTCCCGCATGCCACCGCCACCATGGCAGCACGGCAAGCTTGTGCATTTCCTCTGCCCGCTCTCGCCCATGTACACACGCCGCTATGCGTTCCATGAGCTTCGTGCTCGGCGTTGCTCGCGCACCCGCACCGCACTCCCATGCACATCCGCATGCCCGCCGCCGCAACCTTTCCGGTGTCGCCGTAGCTATCTCTTGCCGTTAGCGGACGCCATGGCCCCCGAAGTCGAGCAACTGCTCGAGCTCGGCGCCCTGCCCCCTCATAGACGCATGCATCCGTACCCTTTCCGCCGCCCGGAGTCCCCATCGGTTGCCGCCGTTGCCCTCGCCGCGGCGCCGTCTTCTCTGCTTGCAACAGTTGCTCGATCTGCTGCCTATCTAAAAGGGGCCGAAGCCCTTTTCCTATCAGTAGCGCCTGCCTAGCCCAGTGGTTGCCGATGCAGAGCCACACCGGGGAGAACCGGGTTCGATCCCCCGCGGCTGCATATTTCTTCCCCCCTTTTTTTTCCCGTTTCTTGCACTGTGAGTATGACAGGGTGGCCCCACCTGTCATACTCTCTTAGCCTGTTTGTTTTTTTATTATTATTTATTTTATTATTATTATTTGTTTTATTTTTCGTTCTCAGCGAATATTCCATTTCTGGCATATGGAATATGTCCTTTTCGGGCAAGTCCATTTCTGGACGTTTCCAAATATGGAAAATGCCATTTCTGTTATTTACCATTTAGGGCAGGTTGTATCTTTGTGCATTTGTGATGATTTTTCTACAGCAACCCTAACATATTATATATGTTTTTGGGGTAGAAAAATCCCACCAATCCAGCGGTGGCATTAGTTTCTGCATTTGAGCAAGTTCATGAACTTGTCATTTTACATCATGATGTTGTCTTGTCATTTTTGTGTGGTTTGTTTCAAGCATGCTATGAGGTTGTTTTGCACAATGATAGCTTCTTTTCATGCCTACCCCATGCTGGACTTATTTCATCCCATGATATGCTATGTAGTGAGTTAATCAAGCTTGTTAACATGCCAACATGAATCTGTCTTGCCATGTCCTGTAATTTCACCAAGTCTGAATCTGTTAACGAAACTTGCTATATTGACATGGGTGCTATTATATTTTCTGATCCCTTTTGGCTCTTGGTCATTAAGGGACTTTTGTTCAATGCCTTGAGTAGATTCATGCCATGCCATATTTTTCTATGTCTTGTTCCTGTACCGGGTTGTTTGCTTGCTCTAAACATGCCTTCCTGATGTTAATTTCTGGCATGTTAGTATTTTCACCAAGTCTGTGAAGCTGATATGTTTTGCACTTTTGCCATGCCTGTTTGGACCTGTTATGGTGTGAATTAGCCGTAGATCAGTGTTCATCTTTTGTCAACCATCTTGAGTAGATCACTGCCATATGCTTTGTTGGTACGTTTGGGTGCAGTAGCTTAATTTCTTGTTGCTTGCTATGTGGCATCATGCTGTTAATGGCAGGTTTGTGCCATTCTTGTATTGCTTGTCATCTGCAAACCGTGCATCCGATTCCGGTGATCTTTATATCGATTTCAACCGAAATCATCTCACCTTTCCAGCGGCATACTTGGTTTTCCAAGTTGATGCCTTGTTCATCATTTTCCTTAGAGCACGCATATGCAATGCATCTCACATCTCGCATATCAAGCCAAGTTTTGCATCATGTTGATAGAGCATCGCCCGTGATTTAATGTGTATCCATTGCATGTGTTCATGCATTCGTAAGAGCCGGGAGACGAGTACCACAACGAGGAACCTGTTGAGTCTGTGGCGAGGATCAAGCTTTCGACAACTCGAGAACTTTGCAGGCAAGATGACCATACCCTCGAAATCACTTCTATCTTTGCTTGCTAGATGCTCGCTCTTTTGCTATGCCTATGCTACGTTACCTACCACTTGCTATATCATGCCACCCATATTGCCATGTCAAACCTCGAACCATCCTTTCCTAGCAAACCGTTGATTGGCTATGTTACCGCTTTGCTCAGCCCCTCTTATAGCGTTGCTAGTTGCAGTGAAGATGAAGTTTGTTCCTTGTTGGAACATGGATATTTTTGGGATATCACAATATCTCTTATTTAATTAATGCATCTATATACTTAGTAAAGGGTGGAAGACTCGGCCTTATGCCTGGTGTTTTGTTCCACTCTTGCCGCCCTAGTTTCCGTCATACCGGTGTTATGTTCCTTGATTTCGCGTTCCTTACACGGTTGGGTGATTTATGGGACCCCTTGACAGTTCGCTTTGAATAAGACTCCTCCAGCAAGGCCCAACTTTGGTTTTACCATTTGCCACCTAAGCCTTTTTCCCCCGGGATTTCGCGAGCCGAGGGTCATCTTTATTTTAACCCCGGGCCAGTTCTCCTTCGACTGCTGGTCCAACTTGAGCGATGTCCGGCGCCCCTTGGGCAATCAGGGTCTATGCCAACCCGACGTATGGCTCATCCGGTGTGCCCTGAGAACGAGATATGTGCAGCTCCTATGGGGATTTGTCGGCACATCCGGGCGGCTTTGCTGGTCTTGTTTTACCATTGTCGAGATGTCTTGTAGTTCGGGATTCCGAGACTGATCGGGTCTTCCCGGTAGAAGGAATATCCTTCGTTGACCGTGAGAGCTTATAATGGGCTAAGTTGGGACACCCCTGCAGGGTATTATCTTTCAAAAGCCGTGCCCGTGGTTATGAGGCAGATGGGAATTTGTTAATGTCCGGTTGTAGAAAACCTGAAGTTGACCTTAATTAAAATACATCAACCGCGTGTGTAACCGTGATGGTCTCTTCTCGGCGGAGTCTGGGAAGTGAACACGGTGTTGGAGTTATGTTTGACGTAAGTAGTTTCAGGATCACTTCTTGATCGCTACTAGCTTCATTTAACGTGCCTTGCTTCTCTTCTCGCTCTCTTTTGCGAATGTAGCCACCATATATGTTAGTCGCTGTCGCAGCTCCACCTCACAACTTTGCCCTACCTATAAGCTTAAATAGTCTTGATCTCGCTGGTGTGAGATTGTCGAGTCCCCGTGACTCACAGATTCTACCAAAACAGTTGCGGTGCCGACGATGCGGTCAGGTGATGCAACCGAGCTCAAGTGGGAGTTCGATGAGGAACATGGTCGTTACTATGTGCCTTTTCACGATGATCAGTAGTGGAGCCAGTTGGGACGATCGGGGATGCATGTAGCATTTGGGGTAGTCTTCTTTTATTTTGGTTCCGTAGTCGGACCTTGAGTGTAATCTGGATGATGGATGTTTATTTATGTATTGTGTGAAGTGGCATTGTAAGCCAAATATGTATCTCTTTCCCTTATGTATTACATGGGTTGTGTGAAGATTACCTCACTTGCGACATTGCTTTCAATGCGGTTATGCCTCTAAGTCGTGCTTCGACACGTGGGAGATATAGCCGCATCGAGGGCGTTACAGCTGGGAAGACCGTGGCCCTCGCCAAGGGTGGCGTGACCGACCTCGCGAGGATCGCTGGCAGGATCAGCCTCGCGAGGGAGGCTGGAGGGATCAGCCTCGCGAGGAGGCTGGAAAATCGCTGGCAGGAAATGCAGGCCTCCCTCCTCTGCCGCCGCAGCCAAGGAGAAACGAGGACCATCATCAGGACGAGGGGGCTGGGGGCTTCCAGGAGCCGCGTGCGATCACTTGCATCCTGGGTGGAGCTCAAGCCCCAGCCTCTCAACGCATCTTCAAGCAGTTCGCCCGCGAAGTGAATGCAGTCCTCCCCAAGCTCGAAGCCACGCGCCCTCTCAGGTGGTCAGCGTGCGCCATCACGTTCAGCTCAGCAGATAAGTTCAAGTGCGCGGCCACAGCCGGAGTCCTCCCGATGCTTTGTTCCCCAATCATCAACAACGTGCAAGTCACCAGAACCCTCATCGATGGCGGAGCAGGGCTCAATGTCCTATCCGTAGAGACATTCAACAATCTCCAAGTGCCTTACAATCAGCTTCAGCCAACCAAGCCTTTCTCCGGAGTCACCGATGGCTCCACAGTTCCAATTGGGCAGGTCCGCCTCCCTGTAACCTTCGGGGCACGCGACAACTACCGCACCGAGCTCATCGACTTCGATGTCGCCAACATTATCCTGCCATACAATGCCATCCTCAGGTACTCAGCTCTGGCCAAGTTCATGGCCGTGACTCATCACGGCTACAACATCGTCAAGATGCCAGGAAGCGGCGGAGTCATCACGGTGCCTTGTGAAGAGAGAGACGCAGTGTGCTCCCTCGAGCGAGCTTTTCAAGCCGCGTCGCTTGAAGACCCAGATCGTAGGAGCGGGAGGCTCCCCGAGACTGCTCCCAAGAGGAAGAAGGCATCGCCAGGCCCGACCCCTCGGGAGGCAGGCCCCTCAAGGTCCGTTCCTGTTCAGGGGGCACCTCCTTCTGTCGCATAGGAAGGCGCGCCCGGCGCCCTCCTCATGCAAGGCTCGGGGGCTCTCTCCTGGAGGGCCACCGACCTGGCTAAGGTCACGAGGGAGGCGCTTGGGCACCACTTGGAGGCGTGTTTCTGAGCACGTTTCCCTCAGGAAGGAGGGAGGCAAGGAGGGCCAAACCCTCAGGAGTTCGTCAGCCAGATCATTCAGGAGCTGCAGGAGTCAAGAGTCATGAGTGGCAGCCGCCGCTACCTGGCCGTAGCTCCCCATCCAGGCGAGGATGGTGGGCTGCAGCGTGCATCGACATACCAGGGCTCAACCGAGCCGCCTCTCAGGAGCGCTTCTGGCCCTCACGCGCGGGGCGCTATGAAGGTCCACCCCACGGCTACGTTCGCATGCCCTACGGTGTGCCGAACGCGCCGCCACGCCGCCAGCCGCCTCATGGGGAACATCCTGGAGGCTCAAGAGGCCAGGCGTTCCGCAGTCCTGGCGGAAATGGAGATGGTCCACGAGGAGCCAGCAGCGCCTCCGGAGCCTCCCGAGGCTCCTGGGCCTGGGGGCTCGTGAAGATCGGCTTCCACAGCCCACGACGTCAGCTACCTCAGCATCCCTTCGTCTTCAACGTTATCAGGTGACATCCTTCAAGTTTCATTTTCAGCTGGGAGCGCCCCCTAGGGCTGCATCATTCCCAGGCCGCGTAGGTCCGTCCCTGCGGCATGTATCCCTTTTACTTCATGTTCCTAGCTTACTTTGTCGGGGGCGCCCCTCGGGCTGCATCATCCCCAAGTCGCTCGGGCCGGACCCAGCGACGCCTGCCTTCCCTGCACCTATCTAAATGAACTTGCTCCTTCGTGATTAACGTGCTTGACCTAGTTACCTGCTCAATTGACACCAACTGATGGAGCTGCTCCCCAACGGCACGACCCTTGCACATGGGTCCGTCCCTGCAACACCGACCAACCTGAATGGCTGAGCTCTTGCCCCGGCAGCCCCGCACGGCGCCACCTCGTCAGGCCTTCAGTGCCTCGTCACCACTCCAAAGCAACCAACGGCTGACCGTCGCTTGTCATAGCGGACTCTTTTTCCTCTTGTGGTGAAGCGCCGTGTTTTGGAAAAAGGCCCGGTGCCTGTGAAGAAGGCAAATGCCTGTGAAGCGCTGCGTTTTGGAAAAAGGCCTGGTGCCTGTGAAGAAGGCGAATGCCTGTGAAGCGCTGCGTTTTGGAAAAAGGCCCGGTGCCTGTGAAGAAGGCGAATGCATGTGAAGCGCTGCGTTTTGGAAAAAGGCCCGGAGCCTGTGAAGCTTCTCTATTTATGAAAGGCCCGGTGCCTATGAAGAAGGCAAACGCCTGTGAAGTTTATTTTTCTGAGAAAGGCCCAGAGCCTGTGAAGAAGGCAAACGCCTGTGAAGTTTATTTTTTCTGAGAAAGGCCCGGAGCCTATGAAGAAGGCCAGTGCCTGTGAAGCTTGCCGCCCGTGACACTCTCACGTAATAATGAGTTGGGGCTGTACATGCCCTGAGTCTCGTGAGCGCCACCAGTGCCACAGGGGCTCCCTCCCATGCCCATGGGCAGCACTTAGCTCCTATTTGGTGAGAAGACGTCGAAGACTAGATTAGGTGCCGGATGCAGCTTTTCTCATTTGCTTTCTGCAGTTGGCTTGTTCATTCCCATTTGAAGTTTTATTGAAGTTGTTGCCGTCTTTGGCTTGTGACTCTTTGCCTTTTTCGCTCTCCTGCCTTGATTTCTCCTGTGCAAGTCTCGCGAGGGAGCAGCGCGGGCACCCTCGCGAGTGTTTTCTGTCCTTATCGTTTGAGGCTTCCCTACCCGGGTCCACTACAGGAGCACCCCCTCCAGTCCGTGCCCCACGGGCACCGCGACACGAACACAGGACCTGGGTCAGTCGCCTCCACAGCTGAGGCCGGGAGCTACCTCTCCAGACTAACCTTTGCAGGACATGAAACGTTCGATAAGGCCTCGGCCTCGGGAAGAAAAGGCCACGACCGCCCCCCCCCCCCCCCCGAGCTAAGTAATTTCACGCCAGCGTGTGGCACAAAAAGCATAATACCGAAATAGCGGAAACAATATGATAATTAACAGCAATAGTCCAAGCACGCCCCCGCGGGGCCCTACACTACTGTCTCCTTGCGCAGGAAAAGAAAAAGAACAAAACAGGCGCGACTCGCCCGACACCAACTCGCGGCGGGAGCTCGGACTGCCTTCGGAGCTCAGGCGGACTCCCTTTCGCGCTCCACCGAGGCGCGACGGTGGGCAGACCCGCTACCTCCCCCCAGGCGGGCGTGGTGGCTGGTCGCGGCCACCGCTGGAGGAGCCGTTGTACGGAGAAGAGACGCCAAAGCTCGACGAACCCCGAGCGCCGTCGATCACACGCGCGCTGCCATCTTCATCGTCGCCGGGGCTAGGCTCACGGTCGCGGTCGTCGTCCTCGGGGCAGCACCCAGCGCGGCGACCATCTTTCCCGAACACCCTCACGTAGAGGGTGGCATCGCCATCGAACTTGAAGTGCAGGGTGCACCACTGCTCGCACCACGCCGCTGGCAAACGCTTGCCAGCCATGGGTCAGGGCCACACTCCTGCCGCGGAGACCTCCAGCGAAGCTCAGGGAGGCCCGGCTACAAAGAACCGTCCTCCCGAGCCGAGAGGCCGCCTGGGCGCCATGAAGTTCACCTAAGAAGAAGCGGGAAGCCGGGAGCCGGTCTTTGGTCGGCTCCACCGACCACACGACAAACTCCGGCAGCACCTCCGCTGAGCGGAAGTGTGGCCTAGGGGGTCGTGTGGCCGTAGCGCGCCCTGCATCAACGGCTTGCAAGGCTCGACTCCATGGCCTCCATGGCCGCGGGGAGCCGCTACGGGAGCCACATGGTGCTTGCAAGGACGGTCTCGACCGCCCTTGGCCGGGGAGAGTCAGGCTCTACCTGGCGGGCCTTTCCTTTCTCTGCAGCCGAGAACCTCTTCAGCGGAGCCATGGAGAAGAAGGAGAAGCAAGAAGAGATGGGCTGGAAGGGCACGCGCCGTTCCGTACTTATAGACGTGGAAGGCCAACCGTCGACCTCCACGACCGCAGGTAATCATGACCAGCTTCGCATGCAGGGACTTGTCAATTCATGCAGTTGTCGAGGCGTCGTGGGGAAGTGGAGACGCCCACGTCCAATCAACCGCCACGCAGCGCCCAAGGCCGCAGTTTGTTAGAACTCTTGGCGCTTGCACTGCCCCTTCGCTTCTGCTCGGCCAAGTCCAGCGCCTTGGGCCCGGGGCCACTGTCGCTGTTCGGGAATGGGGTACCCAGACTTGCACTTCGCTGCGGCTGCGGCGTGGCTCAAGGGGGTGGCCCAAGACGGCCCATCTTCATCGGCGCAAGCTCAAGACCCTCGCGAGGGCTGAGCCTCATGAGGCGGACGATGTGAAGCTTCCTCGAGCACGGCCTCGTCAGCCGGGCTCGCGAGGAGGCGGAGAGATCAAGGCGGGTACCTCACGAGGTGCCCATGACGCAAGCCATGACGACCAAGGGCGCCAGGCGGGCGCCAGCCCGCGCAGTGTCCTCATTTCCTCTTTGGTGCAAAGGGGGCAAGCGCAGGCGAGAGCATCAAGCAAAGGCATCCGTTTTGGTGCAACAAGACCAAGACCTTCGCAACGGCAGGAAGGAAGTCATCGTGGAGCCCAAGCCGGCGTCACTACCAGAGCCTTTGACAGGCGAGGACCAACTTTAGTCAGGATAAGTGTACTAGATGTTCCCCTTCAAAATGGCCAATTGTTGGCGCCCTTCCCGCTCAATATTTGGGAAGAGGCCCAGGGCCCTTGCCTATAAATAGGACTAGCCACCCACAGGGTAGAGGCATCTTAGAGAGATAGAGACATCTCGCCTCATCTTAGCTTGATCCAATCCGATCGAGAGCCTAGCCACAAGAACACCTCACCCTCGTGAGGCTGTTCTTCCTTGTATTTTTCATCATCAGCCCAAGAGGCAATCCACCACACCACACACTAGAGTAGGGTGTTACACCACAATGGTGGGACGAACCAGTATAAACCCTGTGTCTCTTGTGTTGTTCCTCTGATAGCTTATATCCTAGCGAGGCTGCGAGGTGCTGGTAGGTAGGGGGCAAGATCTCCGCGCGCACCCCAGAGTTCGAACCTACAGGGTCTGCCGGAACCCGAAATCCGACAGAGGTGCCCATCGGGTGGCTCTCTTCGTCATCCTCTGGGCCAGCGTCTCCACGTCCCTGCAAAGATGAAAACGAGTCAAGGAAAGCCGCACGGACTGAGGGGATGGAGATGACAAAAGACAAGATACTTACCCATCCTCCACTTCCTCTTCCGTTACCTTCCTCTTCCTCCTCGGGCTAAGGGACCCGAAGTCAAAGACGACCTTCGTGTCGTCATCCGCGGGAGGAGGGGAAGCAGGTGGAGTCCGAGGACACTTGGACAAAGAAGAGGTGGTTGCTTTCCTCTTTGCCACTGCGGCCTTCACCACCTTCTTTGCTGCCGCGGCCCTCGTCAGGTGCACGGACTCCCCTGGACTTCTTGCCGCTGCTCGATCCTGCCGGGGCCGGACCAGCTCGCCGGAGCTGGCCCGCTGTAGGACACGCCTTTTTTCCAAGGCCGGAGGGTCGTCAACACCGACCTCTTCCTCGGTCGACTCGTCGACCACGTCTTCGATGAGAGGGGCCCCGATGTCGGTGCTGATGGCCTCCCCGGCAGACCCCGCCCATCCGCCAGCTCTTAATCCTCCACAACAACCTTGGCCTCGTCCTCCACGTGACCGGCGCTGCCGGCCTCCTTGGAGAGCTCCGCCTCCGCCACCCTGGCGGTGATGTAATCCAGCTCCACTTGGGAGGTTTCCTGGATGAGCAGCGGCTCGGCATGGACATACCTCTCTGACAGATTGTCGAAGAACTGCTGCACCTGATCCGCCCCCGGCTCGGCCCAATTCGGGTCAAGGCCATGCACGTTGAAGTCTGGCATGATGGCGATGATGTCGGTTCGGCGGGAGTTGTTGCTCAGCGGGACCACCCCCAACGGCTACCCGAATAGGGCCCCCCTAACGACCTTTCGGCCTTCGCGGCCTTGCCGGACCTCTCGGCCCTGCCGTTGCAGTGCACGTCAAGCTAAAAAAGCCTCTAGCACAAATGGGCATGCCCGTTCACCATGAGGTTGTGATCCAAGCCAGGGCGAAGCCTCATGACGCCGGCCGCGTTTGTGAAGAGCCAGGCCGGCCTCCCCTTGTTGTGCAACGGAGCAATTCGGCGGTGGATGAAATCTGCCCCGATCATCTCAAGGGTGAGCCCGGCCATAGTAAGGTGATGAATCCTGGTGGCGGCGATCGTGAGCTTCCCATCATCGGTGTCGACATTGCTCCAGTCATCCCTGCGAACCGGCGGCGCCTGGCGAACCCGGCAAAATTCCCGCGAATCCTCCTCCTCAATACAGCACCACCGGCTCCGCCACTCCTCCCACCTCTCCTTCTAAGCAACCTCCGGATATGTCCCCTTCCCCTGGTTCCTTGGGATCCAAGTGACACAAACCGGGGATGGCGCCTCCCTTTTGGATGCGAGGGAAGAAGTAGTGGCGAAAGAGCGCCGTGTTGGGGTGCACCCCGACGAAGCCCTCGCAGAGATGAGTGAAAAGAGCCATGCACGCCACGGCATTTGGAGTAAAGTCCAGAAGGTGGAAGTCATAGGTGTGCATGACATCATTGATGAAATCGGAGAAAGGGGGAAAAGCCTGCAGGAAAAGTAGTCGACGAAGAATGGTTACCGATTCGGGCCGGCCTCGGCGAAGCCGGTGGGGACGATGCGCGTGGCAGGGTGCCCCTTCATCTTACACCCCCACAGGGGATTGAAGTAGTCTCGGAGGTGGATTGCATCGACCGTCGACGGAAATTAGGCGAGCTACGTCCGTCGCGCCACCAACTCACTCTCCGGCGCCTCCCTCTCCCCGGCATCCTTGGCCACTCCCTTGCCCCTACCGGTCTTTGGCACCATGGCGGCTGGAGGAGGGACGAAGAATCAAGAGCAATGGGGGGCGGCGGCGGCGAGTGAAAGCAAGAGCTTGAGAAGGAAGAAGGGAGGAGCGGCAGTTCCGAGATTGGAGAGAGCACAAGGGGTAAATGGGCGTCGCGTCCGCAGTTTCTCCTTTTTAATGGGGAAGGCGCGGGCCGATTAGTTACCATTTACCACGATGTGACGCATGAGGGCCCCACGTCACACACGACCCTCCATGACGCGCATTCCACGCGGGTCGTGGGGAAGCGCAAGCGACCGAAGGAATTACTGCAGTAAAAATCCGCCCCGCCTGCCGCGCACCGTTCTGGGCCTAGCCCAACAACGCATCACGCTTATGTGTGGCCCAGGCCCGGGGGCTCCTATCGGTGTACTAAAGTAGGGGCTCCCCTTTGTACCCCTTTACTTGTGCACGGGCAGTCAGAGCCGCGCCCGCGGCCACACTGAGCAGGGCAGAGGAGGGAAGTGGGAGCACAAGAAAACCGGAGCAATGCCAAGACCATAGACACAAAGAGCAAAAGGGCGAGGTGGACTCCCGCGGCAAGACCCTTGCCGGGGCGGCCTTCGCGGCCCCGGCAAGAGCCTTGCCAGGGCAACTTGCCCAACGCCGACAGGGCAGACCACCCTTGAGCCCAAAGGCCCCAACACCATCAAACATATTGGAACCAAGGCTCGGGAGGCACTTCTGTGGTGGCATGTAGATATTTGTGAAGATCATCAACATTCAAGATCAGATGAGGACCAGAAGACGATGATCCTCGGCGGGATCCTAGACGAGGAAATCCACGAGACCCCCGGCAAGACCCATGCCGGGGACGATCGCGATGCCACGACAAGACCTTTGTCGAGGCCCCAGCAAGACCCCTGCCGAGGACACCCGCGGGGCCACAGCCAGGCTCGCGTCTGCCAATGCTCCACCGCCGTTGCCATACAGCTGCCAGCCCAACCAGCTGGGTAGGCACCTGTGTGGCAACGTACGTCTTCCAGACCGACTCAGCAAGCACCTGCGTGGTGGCATGCAGATCTTTGTGAAGATCCTTCCACCACGCCATCTCAGCAGCCTGCCAGCCTACATGGCGTCGCATGCCTCGTTGGCCTAGGCGCGCTCGGAGCAAGACAGAGCGGCGAACGGGACGGGCCTCGTTGCCGTCCCAAATAAAGCAACGGGACACCTAAGGAGCGCATTTAATGTGTCTTGTCCCGTAATGACAGGCGATAAGCTTGTACACTATACACCTTTCCACCTCATGTGTGCCACTGTGGCGACCCCTTTTGACTATAAAAGGAGGCCCGAGGCATCCAGGAGAGGGATTCGGATCTTTTGGACAAGTTACACCCCGTAGCTAGTTTAAGAACTCAAGAACACTCGAATACACACCAAAGCAGGACTAGGGCATTACGCATCCTCGCGGCCCGAATCTGGGTAAACGATCTTTGTGCTGCCTGCCAGACCGGCCCTTTGCACAACCTGCGCCCGCCAACCGTAGAAGGGATCCTAGTGATTCCATAGGTGTCAATTTCCCCCGACAGTTTAGAAAAAAAGGTTTGTGTCAACAAGAAAGTTATTTGTCCCTAGGCAATCGATAACAAGTACCGGTAATCATTCTTGCAATTTTATATGAGGGAGAGGCATGAGCTAACATACTTTCTCTACTTGGATCATATGCACTTATGATTGGAACTCTAGCAAGCATCCGCAACTACTAAAGATCATTAAGGTCGTGAAACCCAACCATAGCATTAAGTATCAAATCCTCTTTACTCCCATACGTCATACCCCACTTACTAGGGTTTAAGCTTCTGTCACTCTCGCAACCCACCATAAGCGAACCATGAACATATTGCAACACCCTACAGCGGGGGCCCCTCACGTTTGCGTGAGAACGGAGGGCACCGTAGGGCAGCACCATAAATAAAAAATACAATCATACCAACCAAGATCACGGTTAACCCACAAAATAAAACGGATCTACTCAAACATCATAGGATAACCATAGATCATTGGGAAATAATATATGGAGTTGAGCACCATGTTTAAGTAGAGATTACAGTGGGGAGAAGGGGTGTTACACCGCTGCATAGAGGGGGAGAGAGTTGGTGTTGACGGTAGCAAGATTGTAAATGTAGATCGCCATTCCGATCGTTGCCTTGGCGGCACTCCGGCACCACCGGAAGCGAGGGGGAGAGGGCCCCCTCCTTCTTCTTCTTCCTTGGCCTTCTTCTTCTTCCCCCTCTGGTCCATGATGTCCATGGCAGCGGGGGGAGGGAACCCCTCCGAGGTTGGATCTCCCTCTCTGTTCTCTTCTGTTTCACGTTCCCCTGATCTGGCCGAAAACCGTTTCTTATATTCCGGGAGATCCGTAACTCCGATTGCGCTGAGATTTTAACATGATTTTTTCCGGATATAAGCTTCCTTGCGCCCAAAGTAGAGCTCCAATCAGCGTTCGAGGAGGGCACAACCCACCACCACGTGCCAGGGGCCTCTGGCGCGCCCTGGTGTCTTGTGGGCTGTGTGGGCCTCGGTTTGCGGTGATTCCAACTCCCAAAAATCACATATATTCCAAAATAATTCTCTGTAAAATTTTATTGCCTTTGGACTTCGTTTGAGATGGATTTTCTGCGATACAAAAAAGCAAAAAACAAGAACTGGCACTGGATCAATAGGTTAGTCCAATAAATCATATAAAAAGTTGCCAAAAGTATGTAAAAGTTGTATAATATTGGCATGAAACAATCAAAAATTACAGATACGACGGAGACGTATCAGCATCCCAAAGCTTAATTCCTGCTCGTCCTCGAGCAGGTAAATGATAAGAAATATAATTTTTGATGTGAATGCTACCTAGCATAAACTTGATCATATATCTGATAATGGCATGAATATTAAGACATAAGTGCTTCAGAGCAATAGTCTATAATTTGACATAAAGACATCTATACTCAGGCATCCCAACAAACAATCATGTCTTTCAAAATATCAACGCTAAAGAAAGCTATCCCTACAAAATCATATAGTCTTGTCATGCTCTGTCTTCTTAACACAAAGTATTTATCATGCACAACCCCAATGACAAGCCGAGCAATTGGCTCATACTTTTTAACGCGCTTCAACTTTTTCAACCCTCACGCAATACATGAGCGCAAGCCATGGATATAGCACTACGGGTGGAATAGAGTATAATGATAGGGGTAAATATCAAGAAGACAAAAAAGTAAGAAAGTCTCACACCGACGCGGCTAACCAACGGGCTATGGAGATATTGATATCAACGTGAGGAGTAGGGATTGCCATGCAATGAATGCACTAAGAGCTATAAGTGTATGAAAGCTCAATATGAAAACTAAGTGGGTGTGCATCCCGCCGCCCCCTACTTTACCCTTCTCCCCCAGCCGCCATGGCACCGAAATCCGTCAAGGGCAAGGGTGTGGCTAAGGATGCCGGAGCGGTGGAGCCACCGGAGAGTGCGCAGGTGGTGCAGCAGACGCAGTCCGCCCTCTTCCCCTCGACAGTTGACGTGTTCGAGCTTCGGGAAGCCTTCAAGCCCCTGTGGGGGGTGAAGACGGGGGGAGAGAAGTCGGGGCATCCAGCCACGCGCGTCATCCCCGCCAACTGCACCGAGGCTGCCCCAAATCGGTACCCCTTTTTTGTTGACTATTTTTCCTGCGGGCTTTGTCCTTCCTTCTCTGATTTCTTCAGTGACATCATGCACACCTTTGGCTTCCGCCTCTTGGATTTTACACCGAATGCGGTGGCGTGCATGGCCCTTTTCGTGCACCTCTGCGAGGGTTTCGCTGAGGTGCACCCCAACATGGCGCTCTTTCGCCATTACTTCTTCCCTCGGATCAAGACGGGAGGCGCCATTTCTGGTTGCGTCACCTGGATCCCAAGGTCCAAGGGAGTGTACCCGGATGGCGCCATGAAGGAGAGGTGGGAAGAATGGCGGGGCCGGTGGTGCTGGATCGAAGAGAAAGACCCGCCGGCGTTCTGCGAAGTTCGCCGGGTGCCGCCGGTCCGCAGAAGCGATTGGAGCGACGTCGACACCGATGACGAGAAGCTCACGATTGCCACCGCCAGGATCCTTCGGCTCATCGAGGCCGGGCTCTTCCTCGAGATGATCGGGGCAGACTTCATCCGCCGCCGGATCGCTTCATTGCACAACAAGGGGAGGCCAGCCTGGCTCTTCACGAACCCCGCCGTCATCATGCGGCTCCGCCCTGGCCTCGACCACAATTTCACAGTGATGGGGCACGCCCATTTCTGCCAGCGAATCTTCCAGCTTGATGTGGGCCGCGATGGCGAGGTCGAGCGGACCATCAAGGTCGCGAGGGCCGCTGCGAAGGCCGGCAAGGTCTTCAAGGGGCCCTTGTTCAAGTTGCCAGCAGGAGTGGTCCCGCTGTGCAACAATTCGCGCCGGACCGACATCATTGCCATGATGCCGGACTGCAACGCGCATGGCCCTGACCCGAGCTAGGCCGAGCCGGAGGACGTCGAGGTGCAGCAGTTCTTCGACACCCTGCACGAGGGATACGTCAATGCCGACGCCGAGCGGCTGCTCGTCCAGGACACCACCCAAGCGGAGCTGGACTACATCGCCGCCAGGGCGATGGAGGCGAAGCTTACCGAGGAGGCCGGCATCGCCGATGGTGTGGAGGACAAGGACGCGATGGCCGCGAAGGAGGAGGAGCTCGCCAGGTGGGCGGAGGCTGCTGGGGAGGCCAGCAACGCCGACACCGAGGCTCCTCTGGCTGAGGATGCGTCCGATGAGTCGTCGGAGGAGGAGACCGGGGCTCTGGACCCTCCGGCCACGGGGAGAGGGCGAATCCTTCGGTGGGCCACTTCCGGCGAGCCGGTGCGGCCCGTCAGTGCCGCGCAGTGGCCAAAGTCCCCGGAGGAGTCCGCGCGTCAGACCAGGGCCGCGGCGGCGAAGAAGTTGGTGAAGGCCGCGACAGCGAGGAGGAAAGCATCTGCTTCTTCTTCGTCCAAGCGCACGCAGACTCCGCCCTCCTCCCCTCCTCCAGCAGATGCCGACGCAGGGTTCTCTTTCGACCTCGGATCCCTTAGCCTGAGGAGGAAGAGGAAAACAGCAGAGGAGGAGGTGGACGACGAGTAAGTATCTATCTTCTTCCTGTCATCTCTGTCTCCTCAATTTGTGTCACTTGTCTTAACTTGTTTTCATCTTTGCAGGGACGCGGAGACGCTGGCCCAAAGGGTGAAGAGGGCCAAGACCTCGGCGGGTGGTCAGCCCCCGGCTGCTACTTCAAGGGCACCTCTGGTGGTGCTGAGTAGCCCGGACAGCAGCCCCCGGCCCAGCCCCCAACGTAAGCTCATTACTCCCCCCTCGTCGACACGTGTTAGGGGTGTGATACTTTGGTGCTGACCTTGCCGGGTATGTAGGAGGAGAGCTGCAGCAGGAGGAGCCGCAGAGGGCTACTCCCAACACGCCGCCCCCATCGACCACGCCGCCCCGAGGGGCATCCCCGGTAAGGGCGCCAAGCACCGAGCCCACGCACATGGAGGAGGAGGAGGAGAACTTGGGTGCTAGCAGCTTCGCCTTGACGCCAAATGTTGGCGGGGAGGGGACTTCTTTTTCCCAGCCTGGCACTGGCACTAGTAAGTCGCTCACCTTTCGTCCCCGTTCCTTTTTCTTTCTGGCTCTTGGTCTTGGCCTTGCCTCACTCCCTTCTTTGATGTCCAGAATCCTCCTCGGTGAACCCAGAGGACGTGGACGCCATCATCGAGGACGTCGCCAAGGCCGCCGAGGCGGACGCCGAGAAGATCACCGCCGAGGAGGCTGCCAAGGGTGCTGCTGAGGACGCCGCCAAGGGGCCTGCCGGGGAGGCCGGCAAGGCCGCCGCTGAGGAGGCCGGCAAGGGCCGCTGCCGAGGAGGAGGAGGAGGTGGCTGATGACCAGCCTTCCTCCTCTGCTGCTTCCGGCTCCGGCAAGTACCTGAGGGTGAGTGGCGACTTGTTCGTCCACCTTCTAGGCGCGTCGAGCACCAGTATGCCCGTCGAGGGAGATGTGTTCGATGACGAAGTGCTTGCCGCCACCGGGCTTGAGGTCGTTGATGAGCCGAGCGTTGGTGGCGACGGCTCCCAGGAGGGGCGGCTGCTCCAGGCCATGGGTGCCAACTTCCGGAGACTCCAGGCGCTCCATCGTGCCCGCCTGGACAATGTCAGGTCCAGGGCGGCGGTGGTGGAGAAGGCGGAGGCAGACCTCCAGAAGCGTGTCGCCGAGACGCAAGACTGGTTCCGCTAGGCTCACGAGGAGCTGAGGACCGCCCAGGGCGAGCTGGCCAAGTGTGATGTAGAGCTCACCATGAAGCTGGCCGACATCGAGAAGGCCCAAGAGACGAGAAGAACTTGGCCACCGCCGCTGAAGCTGCCCTGACCCAGCACGAGGCTGCACTGAATTCCCAGGAGGAGGACCTTGCCGCGCGCGAGGGGAAGCTTGCCGCCACGCTCCGTGGCAAGGATGAAGAGATGCGGACACTTGTCTTGCAGCAGACCAGTAAGCTGGAGCAGAGGCACAAAAAGGCGCTCGATGCCCAGGCCCAGGTTCACGCCGGAAGGGTGAAGGAGCTGGAGGTGGGGCGCGACAAGCTGAAGGAGCAGGCCTTGAACATGTCCCAGGAGAAGGACACGCTCAATGGCGCTCTGACGGAGGCGCGGGGCACGGCCATCAGCAAGGCCGGGGAGCTCTCCGAGGCCATCAAGTCCATCAAGGACCTCATGCTGAAACTGGAGGGCCTCGAGGGGATGCTCACGGAGGCCAAGGCCTGGGAGGGGATCCTGGCCAAGCAGCTGGAGACCGAGAAGTAGCTGCAGAAGGACGAGGCCGCCGAGCATAAGGACTTCAAGGAGGGCGTGAACTGCTGGATCGGCCGCCTCGAGGACGTCGCCGACAGGATCACCGCACAGTTGGCTACCATGGGGGTGCCAAACGTGAGGTACGCCCTAGAGCGCAGCGGGACCACCAACGCCAAGCTGACCCTGTTCTTTGAGTGCATTCTCGGGGCCCTGGAGCAGCTTCACGCCAACCGGGCAGCCTCGCTGGCCGACGAGACCCGGAGGCTTTGCCAGGGCGCCATGACCAAGGTTCTCACCAAGGTGGCACACTGATACCCGACCTCGACTTCGACGCTGCGCTGGAGAGCTTCTTGGGAGGAGTCTTGACCTCGCGCCGCTTCGAGGCGCATCAAGCCCATCATCAGTCGTGTCGGCGGAATTCTGAGGGTGGAGGGCCAGCGCCGGGATTAGGCGCCCCGTTTCTTATCATCGCTGCAGGTTCATGGCTAAGAAAATATCTATCTTTAGTTAGAACCGCAGCAACAATTGATGTAATATAACTCTGCAGTACTTCGAGATTATGCATGTTATCTTCCTGTTCGATATCCCTTTGTATGTCCACCCTACATTAACTGGGTAGGTTTGGCGGCGCGCAAACCCAAGGCAGCGTCTTGGGGATGGATCCCCATTGGCCTGCCGGTTGTGCGTGCTGCCGGGCGAACCACATTACCGCCCTTAGCGCGACCGCCCGAACTATCGAGCTTGACTCGAGTTGGAATCGGGAGCATTGCCAAGTGTGGAAGGCTACCCCGCCACTCTCGACGCGACCGCTTGAGCTGTTGAGCGAACTCGAAACAGAACAAGGGCGCTGCCAATCGCAGGGGGCTTATGCAGGTTTTTCATACATAGGCAAGACCTCTGAGGACGATAACCTTATGTATAAGAGGAAATAATTCAAGGCTCTGAATGACTTAGCTTTTCTGTCGCTGTGCTGGCGTCCTTCGCGTTCGTGGGCGACGCCCTTTTCTCTTGGCCGTCTCCTTCTTGGGAGCCATGGCGACGAAGAAACGCTAGGCTAGCTACTAGACCGGATTCTCACAATTGTGCCCCCTACCTGGCGCGCCAATGATGTCGGTGTGGAACGACACCTATGGGATCACAAGAATCCCTACTACGGTTGCTGGGGCACAGGGTTGCGAGAAGAGCGGGACAAGTAATCAGCACAAGGATCGTTTACCCAGGTTCGGGCCGCGAGGATGCGTAAAACCCTAGTCCTTCTTTGGTGGGTGTATTTCCGAGAGTTCTTGAGCTCTCGAACTAGCTACGATGGGTGCGTGGTCCCAAAGAGCCGAACCCTCCTCCAGTATGCCATGGGCCTCCTTTTATAGGCGAAAGGGGCTACCACAGTGGCATACAGCAGGTGGAAAGGCGTACAGTATTACGAGCTTATCGCTCGTGTTACAGGACAAGTCGCATTTAATGCGCCGCTGAGGTGTCCCCTAGCTTTATCGGGGACAGGGGCGAGGCCCGTCCCGTCTGTCACCACTACTCCTCGCTTCGACACGCGCCCTGGCCAGCGATGCGTGCGGCGCCATGTAGGCAGGCAGGCAGCTGAGGTGGTGTGGTGGTAGGGTCTTCACGAAGATCTGCATGCCGCCACGCAGGCGTCTGCTGAGTTGGCCTGGAAGCTGCATGTTGCCATGCAGGTCTCGTGGCTCTCCTCGGCAAGGACCTTGTCGAGGATCTTTGTCTTCTAATCTTCATCTGTTCTTTAATATGTCTTCACAAAGATCTGCATGCCACCACAGAAGTGCCTCTCGAGCCCTGGGCCCACGTGGCTGATGGTGCTGGGGACGTGGTCTCAAGGGTGGCTTGCCCTGTTGGTGTTTGGGCGCGCTGCCCCGGCAAGGGTCTTGCCAGGGGAAACTTCTCCGCCCCTCTGCTTCTTTGTGTTCTTGGTCTTGGCGTTTCTCTGGTTGTCTTGGGCTTCGGTTTTGCCTTGGTTCACCTCCCCTACTCTTCTTGGTGTGGCCGTGGGTGCGGCTCCGACTGCCCGTGCACAGGTAAAGGGGTACAAAGGTGCGCCCCTTCTTTTGTACACCGACATTATGTGTGATAGAGCATATCATATCACGGGGTTTGGATGCACCGGCGAAGTTTGCACCGACTCTCGAGATGAGAAAGGGCAACGCACGGTACCGTAGAGGCTAGCAAATTGCGAAAAGGTAAGAGTGCATATAATCCATGGACTCACATTAGTCATAAAGAACTGATATACTTATTGCAAAAGTTTATTAGCCCTCGAAGAAAAGTACTACTTCGCATGCCCCTAGGGGGATAGATTGGTAGGAAAAGACCATCGCTCGTCCCCGACCGCCACTCATAAGACAATCAATAATAAATCATGCTCCAACTTCATAGCATAACGAGAGACTATACGTGCATGCTTCGGGAATCACAAACCTTAACACCAATATTCTTACTAACCACAACCGTTTACTAGTACCTCCCACATATTATCATCTCTATATCGCAAAAACTATTGCAAGGAATCAAACATATCATATTCAGTGATCCATAAGTTTTATGTAGGATTTTATGACTAACCATGCAATTGACCAATTCCTTTTGACTCTCTAAATAGATATAAGTGAATCATGAGATTTTAATTCTTTCTACAAAAGATCATGCTCTAACAAATATAAGTGAAGCAAAAGAGCATTCTTCAGACAACGGTTTTCTATGTGAAGAGAAACAGGCAATCCAAACTTCAAATGATATAAGTGAAGCACATGAAGCATTCTATAAAGCCACACTCAAAATATATAAGTGAAGTGCAATGAGCATTCTATAAATCAACCATGGACTATCTCATACCAGCATGGTGCATAAAAGAAAAGTGAAAACTAAATGCAAAAGACGCTCCAAGGTTTGCACATATCGCATGAACGAAACGAATCCGAAAACATACCGATATTTGTTGCAGAAAGATGGGATGCCTTCTGGGACAACCCCAAGCTTAGACGCTTGAGTCTCATTGAATATTTACTTGGGTTGCCTTGGGCATCCCCAAGCTTGAGCTCTTCCTCTCCTCCTTCTCCTCACATCGATACCTCCTTGATCTTTGAACACTTCATCCACACAAAACTTAACCAAACTTTTAGTGAAGGGGTAAGTGAATATGGCAATGAAATCCCATCATGTACTGCTGTAACATTATTGTATAATTATAAACAAAGATTACCCACTGTATGCTATCACAATTCTATGGCCTCAAGTCAAGGAGGCTTCAACAAGAATTCAAACATACGTAAATAATGAAGCTATAACAGCAATATGTGAAAACATGACAGTCTGTAAAGATTTGAACATCCACCATACTTCTGTAACTCTAAAGTTTTTGAAACAATTAGGAAACATAAACAATTTGTATAGAAAGACAGTGCAAAAAGTTTCAGAACCGTTGGACGTTCCAATAAAAAAATGTAAAATCGCGCACTACAGTCAAAGTTTCTGTTTTGCACCGCACAAACCAACAAGCAATTTAAACATCCTAAAGGCAAACCTTGGCACATTATTTTTATAGTACAAGGGGATAATTATTTTTGTTGAAAAGTTTTGTCGGCGTTCTGGGAACGGGGGTCCCAAGACTTGCCTGCCTGCGGCCTGCGGCGTGGCTCAAGTGGTGGCCCAGTAAGGCCCGTCTTCATCAGCACAAGACTCAAGACCATCGCGAGGGGCCAAGCCTCGTGGGGCGGATGACACAAGACTTCCTCAGGAGCGGCCTTGCCAGGCAGGCTCGCGAGGAGGCAGAGAGATCAAGGCAGGGTACCTCGCGAGGTGCTCGTGACGCAAGCCATGACGATCGAGACCAGGCGGGCGCCGACCAACGCAGTGTCCTTGTTTCCTATTTGGTGCAAAGGGGGCAAGCACAGATGTGGAGTACCGAGGCATCAGGCAAAGGTTGCCATTTCAGTGCAACAAGACCAAGACCAGCGGAGCGGCAGGATGGAGGTCACCGTGGATCCCAAGACAGCGTCATCACCAGTGCTTTTGGCAGCCGAAGACCAACTTTAGTTAGGATAACTTGTACTAGATGTTCCCCTTCAAAATAGCCGTTGTTGGCGCCCTTCCCGCTCAATATTTGGGAAGAGGACGAGGGCCTCTATAAATAGAGCTAGCCACCACCGTAGAGGGCATCTGATAGAGCCCTAGTTAGAAAGAGAGAGGCGATCGAACTCACCCAAGCAGTTCATCGCACCAGCTCAAGAACACCTCTCGCGAGGCTGTTCCTCCCCTGAACTGTTCATCATCAGCCCCTGAGGCAATCCACCACACCACACACTGGAGTAGGGTATTACACCACAACGGTGGCCCGAACCAATATAAATCTTGTATCCCTTGTGTTGTTCATTGTTTTCAGCTTAGATCTCACGAGGTGATCGGACGTAGATCGGTAGGGGAGAGATCTTCATGCGCACCCCAGAGTTCGAACCTTAAGGGTCTGTCGGAACCCAACATCCGACATTTTGGCGTGCCAGGTAGGGGTGCGCCAGAATCTTCTTTCTTCCGTCTTACGCTCCGCCGTGTCACCGCCTCCATGTCCGACGACCCGACAGCCAACTTCGACTGCTGGGCGGCATGGCCTCCCCATGCCGTGCCGCCTGCTCAAGGTGACCTCAACCCCGCACCCCAGGCAGCCCGCGCCCCGTAGTATGTTGCGGGACGCGGGCGGCGCGGTCAGGCGTCCCCTTCCCTCACTCCACGGCAAGTACGATCGGCAGCAAGGGCCTCAAGCCACGCTGCGGCCACGGCGCCGATCACCCGACGGGAGCAGGCAAACATGAAGGCCGCGCTCACGATGGCGCGAGAGCTGCTGCGGTGCAGACTGCAAGAGAGCAGCCGCGACGTGCTGCTCAAACGCGTCGCCGAGCTCCTGGATGCCGCTGCGTCAGGGGCTCCCCCGTTTTGCGTCCAGCTTCCACCCCAGGCCCCGGGAGGATCACGAGGCGGGCCAATCCGCACCCACGCGCCCCCCGGCGTGCCTCAAGGCTTCATCAACACCGGCTTGGCCATTAGCGCTGAGCAACAGGCTGCGCCGGCACCGCCCCTGGTAAGCAAGGGCATGCGTATCGCTGCCTTTGGTCCCAGCGGGCCGCCACCTTACCGTCCCAAAGATGGAGCTTCAAGTCGAGCTGCATGGCGTGTGGAGCACCAAGGCGAGGCCTTTGGGGTGGTGCCCCAGGAGGCATGTGTGCCCCACATGGTGGATCGAGGGTACACGCTAGAGGAAGACCATGGCTCGTTCCTCGGGTCAGGCTGGGAGGAAGAGGCGCCAGAAGCCGAGCTCCTTCGGGAGCCTCACGGGAGCCTCGACAACTATCGGGTACTGCTAATTCCTTAGGAGCAGGCTTATGCTAACCATGGGTCGCAGGAAGTTCAGGTCACCACAGCGGATGGCTGCCCCAGTGTGGCAATCTCCTTCCCCTCAGGAGGAGGGCACTGTGGGCAGCAGGAGAGGGGACGGGAGCCAGGCTCCCCACCACGGCGTGCGGAGCAAGGAGTTCTTCAGAGGTAGGCCCTTTGCCGGGGAGGTCCCCGAGGGCCTGCCCCCAGCAGAGGACCTGTGGTCGTCGGGGGAACCGCTGGCTTCCCCTTTTCCCCATTGGCGTCGTCCTGGTTTCCGGTCGCCGTCGATGGGGCCAAGGGTGGCGCAAGGCGGGGCCCTCATCTGGCGATATGAAGCAAGGCCAGTACCTGTGAAGAAGGCCCAGTGCCTGTGAAGCTCGCCGCCCGTGACACTCTCACGTAATAATGAGTTGGGGTTGTACACGCCCCGGAGTCTCCGGAGAGCCGCCCTCGGGCCTCAGGGGCTCCCTCCCACGCCCAGTGGCAGCACTTAGCTCCGCACTAGTGAGAAGACGTCGAAGACTAGACTAGGTGCCGGACGCGGCCTTTTGCTTTTGCTTCCTTTTTCGTGCGAACAAGCTTTCTCGTCTCGGATCTAAAGTTGAAGTCGAATTTGCGTTTGTGTGTGCGGGGAGGGGTGTTGTGTCTTATTCGTGTGCTTTCTCGTGCCTCGATTTTTGTTCAAGTTGGAATTCACACTAGATGCCTCCCTCTCGCAGGTCCCTCGCGAGTAGGGAAGGGCCCAGCACGGGCGCTCGCCGTCCCGCGCTTGGTGTTCGCTCCAGCCAGGCTCTCACCGCAAGGTCAAATGGGACCCCCACGGGGCCCTCGAATGGACACCGCAGGCCCACTCGAGGCTCGCCAAGACAAAGGTAAAACCACGACAACCTAGTCACCGCGACAAGCACAGCATCATGCAGGCACTCATCCGGCGCCAATCTTAACAACACCTAGGCAACAACTGTCGGATGTTGGGTTCCGGCAGACCCTTAAGGTTCGAACTCTGGGGTGCGCACGAAGATCTCTCCCCTACCGATCTACGTCCGATAGCCTCGTGAGATCTAAGCTGAAAACGATGAACAACATAAGGGACACAAGATTTATCTCGGTTCGGGCCACCGCTAGGTGTAATACCTTACTCCAGTGTGTGGTGTGGTGGATTGCCTCAGGGGCTGATGATGAACAATACAAAGGACGAATAGCCTCGCGAGAGGTGCTCTTGAGCTGGTGCGATGAAGTGCTTGGGTGAGTTCGGTCGCCTCTCTCTCTCTTTGGCTAGGGCTCTCTCCCCTATCTGTCTATAGTGGTGGCTAGCTCTATTTATAGAGGCCCTGGTCCTCTCCCCAAATATTGAGAGGGAAGGGCGCCAACAACTGCCATTTCGAAGGGGAACATCTAGTACAAGTTATCCTGACTAAGGTTGGTCTTCGGCTGCCAAAAGCACCGGCGATGATGCCGTCTTGGGCTCCACGGTGACCTCCATCCTGCCGCTCCGCTGGTGTTGGTCTTGTTGCACTGAAATGGCAACCTTTGCCTGATGCCTCGGTACTCCACATCTGTACTTGCCCCTTTGCACCAAAGAGGAAACAAGGACACTGCACAGGCCGGCGCCCGCCTGGCGCCCGCCTAGTCTCGATCGTCATGGCTTGCGTCATGAGCACCTCGCGAGGTACCCTGCCTTGAACTCTCCGCCTCCTCGCGAGCCTGCCTGGCGAGGCCGCTCCTAAGGAAGTCTTGTGTCGTCCGCCCTGCGAGGCTTGGCCCCTCGCGAGGGTCTTGAGTCTTGCGCTGATGAAGATGAGTCGTACTGGGCCACCACCTGAGCCACGCCGCAGGCTGCAGGCAGGCAAGTCTGGGGACCCCCATTCCCAGAACGCCGACAGTAGCCCCCAGGCCTAAGGCGCGCTCAGACTTGGCTTAGCGGAGAAGCGAAGGGGCAATTGCGGAGCACCGCGGGCCCCATCTACCTGCGGCCTTGGGTGCCGTGTGGCGGTTGATTGAACATGGGCGTCTCCACTTCCCCACGCTGCCTCGGCAACCGCTCGACTTGACAAGTCCCTGCATGCTGAAATGGGTCATGATTACCTGCGATCGTGGAGGCCGACAGTTGGCTTCCTTCCGGTTATAAATGCGGGAGGGCACAAGCCTCCGCTGTACATCTCCCTCCTTGCTTCTTTCTTTCTCCCCATCCCAGCTACTCGCCATCTCCCATGGCGCCACCGAAGAGGTTCTCGGCCGCAGAGAAGGGAAAGGCTCGTCGGGAAGGGCCTGACTCGCCCCCGCCCAAGCGCGGCCATGGTCGTCCACGCAAGCATCCTGTGGCCCCCGCGGTGGCTTCCCGTGGTCGCAGCGGTGATCCCCTGCGCGGCTGCGGGCGCTTGGTTGGCGAGGGAAGGCGCGCCGTGGCTGCACGGCCTCCCAGGCCGCGCATACACTCGGCGGAGGTGCTGCCGGAGTTCGTCGTGTGGTCGGCGGACCCAACCAGCGCCTGGCTCCAGCTTCCTCGCTTCTTTGCAGGTGAACTTCCGGCCGGCGCTCCAGGCGGCCTCTGGCTTCAAGCGGACGGTTGCTGCAGCAGGGCCTCCTGGGCTTCGCGGGAGGTCTCCGTCGTCGGGAATGTGGGCACGACCCACGGCCGGGTAAACGCTTGTTCGCTGCTGGGTCTGAGCCAGTGGTGCACCCTGCACTTCAAGTTCGATGGCGACGCCACCCTCTACGTGAGGGTGTTCGGAGAAGACTGTCATCGCGCTGGGTGCTGCCCCGAAGGCAATGATCGGGATGAAGATGATGGCAGGCGTGTGGTCGTCGGCGTTCGTGGCTCGCCAAGCTTCGGCGGCTCTCCTTCGGACAGCAGCTCCTCCAGCGGTGGCCACGACCAGCCTCCACGCCGTCGCGCTCGCCTTGAGGGGGTAGCGGGTCAGTCCGCCGTCGCGCCTCGGTGAAGCGCGAGGAGAAGTCCGACTGAGCTCCGGAGGCAGTACGAGCCCTCGCCGCAAGTTGGTGCCGAGCAAGCCACGCCAATTTTGCTTTTCTCCCTTCCCTGCGCAAATAGAAAGTAGCGTAAGGCCCCGTGGGGGCGTGCTGGACTGTTGCTGTTAATTATCATGCTATTTCCACTATTTTTGTGTTGTGTTTTGGTGCCGCATGCCTGCGTGCATGAATTACTTAGCTCGGGGGAACTTGCCGCAGTCTTCGCTTCCCGAGGCCGAGGCCTCGCTGTGCGCTTAATGTCCTGCAAGGATTAGTCAGGAGTGGTAACTTCCGGTCTCGGTCGCGGAGGCGGCCGACTGAGGTCATGTGTTTGTGTCGCGATGCCCGTGGGGCACGGACTGGGAGGGGTGCTCCCGTAGTGGACTTGGATAGGAAAACTTTCACGACCGACTTTTTCAATAAATAACTATTGAGAAAGTCGATCTTTAAATCCCAGTATAGGAAAAAGTCATCCTTTCTGGTAGACAAATGCTTGATAAACAGAGAACCAGTAGCACCAAATATATTACAAGGTTGAGCTGAGGCTGCTCAACAATTTATTACAAGCTCGCCAATATCTTACATATGGGCGGTCATGACACAGGGGTGTGGTGGCATGCTACTAGCTCCAGGAAATAGTGGTGGATAACTTGACTCCTAATCGGCAGCTCATCGAAAGGCCGGGGAGGATCGATGAATTTATTCGGGGTTGCGGAAGTGGATAATACAATGACCAAAACAGGATCGCATCGGACCGACCGGGACTCCTCTAGGCGCCGGACTCGCTATCAAACTCTTCATCCAAGAGATCGCCTTTCATCAACATCTCGCCAAATCAACAAGCCGTGAGTACTTTGAAAGTACTCGCAAGACAGTTCGGACAAAAGATATAATCAATGAATGCATGAATGCGTCATGAATAAAGGATGATGCCGATATGACAACGATATTATTGCAGGACTTGATAAATAAAATAAATAATCGAAAACCGATCGGTGTCCGGAGCGACGCCTCGAAGGTAAATAAATAATATGAATGCCGCAATCGGGAGTCTAAGCGACACCACATAAAGGGCTTAAAAGAAATGTCAGCAAGGCGTCTTAGCGACACCACGTAAAGGGCTTTAAAAGAAATGCCACAATCGGACGCCCGAGCGACATCACATAAAGGGCTTTGAAAGAAATGCCACCGCCGGACGCTCGAGCGACATCGCAGGCTGTGGCTTGCAACAAATGTAAATAACAGATATGCCACCGCCGGACGTCTGAGCGACATCACGCATGTGGCCTATAACAAAAAGTAAATAACAGGTATGCCACCGTCGGACGTCTGAGCGACATCACAGACAGGGCTTGTAATGAATGTAAATAACAAGATTATTCCATCCACAAGAATAATCTTTTAACCGGATTTATCACACATAAATCCCACCGGAGTTTTGTCACTGAGGCTGATAATTCGACAACATAAGATGAATATAGTACTTGAACAAAGTACAAGATAATTGAAAGATTTGAGACTCTGCAGAGTTTGGATGAACTGACCACATCCAACGGATTTCCGTAGTCACGAAGGACTAGTTCCGTTTATGGTATTTCAGTAGAAACACATTTAACTAGTACACACCCATTTCACCTCACGAATGCCAAGAATCACCCTGGACAACGTCCAAGAAAAACTTTGAGACGGGGAGGCCACAACCTCGAGTAACATGGGATCAGATTTCTATACGCTACCGTAAGGGTGCCCTCTCGGTCCCAACCGAAACACCCATGCCCCTAACCGGATGACGGGCTTTAATCCAGGGCCATGGAACCCTCATCCCGCCTCTCTATTTGGTGTGTACCAGAAAACGACGGTAACTTACTATGCCATATTCCTTTCGGAAAACATGTGACAAAGATAGGAAGGAATGAATGGAAATGTGATTTGTTTCACGATGACACGGAAGTCAAAAAGATCTGGCATAAGACTAGCATGTCACAACACTGCCATCTTACCCATCCTCATGCCAACACATGGCTATGCAAATATGTATCCAACAACATAATGCTTTCCGAAACTTACTTTCCGCTTATGTGCATGAAATATAACATTCAAAGTGATGTTCATAAACATGCCATGACTATACTAAATGCAAACATGCAACAACACTCATCATATCAAGATTTCAAACATGCTTGCCTGGTTCGGAGTAGTCGGAGTTTAACTGTGTGAAGTTTGCACCTCCGTCACCTCCTCCGGTATCTACGGTATAAGAAAAAAAATACGTACGCAACGTAAATACCATGAGTGTACAGAAAAGTGTTCCCAATATTTATCAAATAAAAATGACAAAAAACTAGACAGAAAAATAAAGATGGCAGAAAAGGAATCAATCAAAAATCATTTTCTGTTAAAAAGTTATAAGAGTTTTAGTCCAAGGACCCATCTGTAATGAAACATAAAGTTTCTAGGGGGGCTCTGTGGAAAAGTCCAGGATAACGTTTCGTTTTAAAGAAACGTCTGTGAGGCTGACAGACGGGCTCCACCTGTCGGGTTTGAAATTTCAAACGGATAAAACAGAGCGCGACGACGCCCAAGAGGTGCGGTGGTCGCCGGCGGCGATCCACGGCGAGGCTAGGTGATCGGGGGTTACCTTCGAGATCAGTGCACCGTTCCGTGTCTGTGGGTGGTGGTGGTGGTCGCCGGCGAGCACTGTGTCGACGGCGGCCCTTGCTCCAGCGGACGGCGGTTCGGGCAGTCGTGGATCAAAATAGGAGTGGGGGTTAGTCTCCTAGTTGCTCGAGAGGGTTGTTGACGAAGTAAGGGCGTCGGAGACGGCCTCACCGGAGCGAATCGAGGTGGAGGCCGAGGCGGAATGGGGCGGCCGGAGTCGGGGAAGAAGGGCCCCTCGAGGCTCTCCTAGTGGCTAGGCAGGGTCTAGTGAGGTGGTGGAGTCGTGCGGGGGCGAGAGCAGGCTCGGGGGTGCTATATATAGCCGGCCCGAGTCGGTTGCCGTGAACGGATAAGTCCGGCGAGTTGATTACGGGCGGCCGTGGCTGGACGGTCGGCTTAGGAGCTTGAGCATCGCCTAGGTGGAGTAGTGGTGCCATTTTAGGGTCCAGCTCAGCACGGGAGGCAGGTTTACGACTTGCCCTCGACGGAACGGCCGCACGGCCCGTCGACGGTAGAGAACGCGCTCTGCGCGTGCCCAGCCACGGTGACGGTGCTGCATGCGTGCGCTGGCAAGGGGATGGCCACGCGGAGCCACCAGGTGGTTTGGGCGGCGCCGAACGGCGTTGAGCCGCCGTTTTGCTCCCTGTCGGCCGTTACGGTGTTTCGGCCGCCGCAAAGTACGCCGGCGCAGGCGGGCCAGGGCGCCATCGATGTCGGGAAGGCGCCAAGCTGCGGTGGAGCTCCGGACAAGCTGCGAGCATCGAGCCAAAACGCACAGCAAGCATGTCACTGAAGTTCTGTCAAGAAACGATAATCGAACTTTCTGAATTTAATGAATATGAACAACACAGTGCATGCCAGGTGTTCGACAAAATGATTCTGGTATCCAGGGATTTTTCCTTGAGCTGATTTTTGGTGGAGTGGTCTCTCATTGCAACTAGAGGTTGCCTGAATTTTGGTGGAATTTTTGGAGAAGTGTAGATATGAATTTCACCAAATTTGGCAAATCTGGTCCAAACTTGCAAAGTGAGTGAAATTTGAAATATTTGAAAAGAAGAAGAGTGGATCAAGATGGTTCTGGGTTGTGGGTACAAAGGACTATCCAGGGGTGTTGATTTGAGGTCAAAAATCAAAAGCATTAGGGTACTTGCTTTGCAAATCACCTAGGCTCAAAAGAAAAGACAGAATTATTTTGGGAGGAGAATAATTGGAATAAAATCCAAAAATGGATTTTATTAGTTTGGACAGAATGTTTGGGTTGTACCAAAGTGGGAGGAGGGGTTTTTGGGGGAGTTTCACCATAGGAGGCATGGTAAACCAGAGTGGATAAAAATCAAATGAAAGACCAAAAATCAAAAGGGTTTTCTTTTTAAAAGAAACTAAATCCAAGAAAAAAAGATTTTTGAGAGGGCAAACTTAGAAGATGGTTTTAGGAAGGTTTTAAATGACCTTCTTCCAAACCAAGCAAGGCTCTTTTCTAAAAACAAAATCACAAAATTTTGGAGTGTCACAAAGACCTACCCCTTAGGAAAAATCTCGTCCCCGAGATTTCAGCTGATCCTTAAACAGGTGTGGGTGCTCTGTCCGAAGAAAATCCTCGCTCTCCCAAGTTGCTTCATTCTCGGTGTGATTACTCCACTGAACTCTGAAAAACTTAATGGTTTTCTGTCGGGTCCTCCTCCCGGTAAGTGAGGTCTGGTTGCACGTCAATATTCTCATGTGAAACTTGCTTCTCTGGGTTGCTCACGTATTTTCTCAACTGCGAGATGTGAAACACGTTGTGGATACCGGATAAGTCTCCGGGTAGGTCTAGCTGGTAGGCTACCGTGCCTCTTCGGGCCACTATATGAAATGGTCCGATGAATCTTGGTGCTAGTTTCCCCTTAGTCTTGAATCGTTGCAGACCCTTCATAGGAGAAACTCTCAGGTATACTAATTCTGCAGGTTCAAAACTGATTTCCCGATGCTTTCAGTCGTAATAACTCTTTTGCCGACTTTGAGCTATTTTGAGTCGATCTCTAATTGTCTTAACTTTCTCCTCGGCCTCCTTGAGCATATCTGGGCCAAAGATATGGCTGTCTCCGGTCTCTGACCAATTTAGCGGGGTACGACATCTTCTCCCATATAGTGCTTCAAAGGGTGCCATTTGCAAGTTGGCTTGATAGCTGTTGTTGTATGCGAACTCTGCATATGGCAAACTTTCTTCCCAACTGTTCGTAGAGGTGAGGACACAGGCTCTTAGCATGTCTTCTAGGATTTGGTTTACGTCTGCCCGTCCGCCCATCGATGCAGGGATGGTGTCACGGTCTTGAAGGCTAGTTGGGTTCCCAAAGGCTCGTTGTAGGTGATCCCAAAATATAGAGACGAACTGTGGTGCCTCTATCGGAGATGATAGTCTTAGGGACTCCATGCAAAGTGCATTTACACGGGCAAGATAAAGTCCGCCGCCTCTCGAGTGGTGTAAGTTGTCTTTACCGGAATAAAATGTGCCACCTTGGTTAATCTGTCAGTTATGACCCATATGGCATCATTTCCGTGTCATGACCGTGGCAGTCCAACGATAAAGTCCATCCCAATCTCGTCCCATTTCCACTCGGGTATCTTATTTGGCTGTAACAGTCCGGCTGGTTTCTGGTGCTCGGCCTTGATACGTTGACAAGAGTCACTGAGATGCAATGAACGTGCTACATCTCTCTTCATACCGTGCCACCAGAAATTTTCCTGAAGGTCTTTGTACATTTTTGTCCCTCCAGGATGGATTGAATACGGAGCTGTGTGACTTTCAGCCAATATCTGCTATTTGAGGTCCTTGACATTTGGTACGCATAGCCTCTCTCCGTACCACAATATTCCTTGCTCATCTACGTTGAATTCTGAGGCTCTTCCCAAACTCACTTTTCTTTTTATGCCCTCAATGCCGGGTGTCCGTGGCTGGGCTTCCTTGATCCTTTCCATCGGGTAGGTTGTATCTCTATATTCGACACACGCCTTCGGTAACCATTGTTAGATTGAGTCGGGCAAATTCCTACTGAAATTCTGGCCTCAACTTTGGTATCCTGTCGTCGTTTGTGCTGGGATTTCGACTAAGTGCATCTGCCACAACATTTGCTTTTCCGGGATGATAGTGGATTCCAACATCATAATCCTTTACCAACTCTAACCAGCGTCGTTGCCGTAAATTTAACTCTGGCTGTGTGAAAATATACCTAAGACTCTTATGGTCTGTGTATATCTCACAACGATTCCCAAGTAGGAAGTGTCTCCATTCCTTGAGTGCATGGATGACCACGCTAATTCCAAGTCATGAGTGGGATAATTCTCCTCATGCTTGCGTAGTTGTCTAGAGACGATGCAACTACCTTGCCTTCTTGCATCAATACGCATCCGAGGCCTTTCCGGATGCGCCACAATATACCTCAAAATTCTTGTGTATATCTCGCACAATTAGTAATCTGGTGCCGTTGTTAATTTGCTTTTTAGCTCTTGGAAGCTTTTCTCACATGCTTCATCCATTCAAACTTCTTGCCTTTCTTGAGCAATTGTGTCATGGGCTTTGCTATAGTGGAGAATCCTTCAATAAATCTCCGATAATAGCCTCGCCATTCCCAAGAAACTCAGACGTCTGCTACTTAGCTGGTGGTCTCCACCAAGTACAGCCTTGACTTTTTCCGGTCTCTTGCAATACCTTCTTGGGTTAGATGTGACCCGGAAAACCCACCTGCCTTAGCCAAAATTCACATTTGCTGAATTTGGCGACGATTGATGTTTCCGGTTCTCCGAGTACAATCCTCGAGATGTTCGGCGTGCTCTTCCGGTGTTTTGGAATATATCAGTAATATCATCGATGAATACCACAACAAACTTGTCCATATACTTCATAAATACTTTGTTCATGAGGTGAACAAAATATGCGGGGCGTTAGTTAGCCCGAATGGCATCACTTGTGAACTCGTATATCCCATATCCGGAGGTGAAGGCGGTCTTGGGAATATCTTTTGTTCGTACTTTTAATTGGTGGTATCCTCGATCTCAAGTCAATTTTGAGAAGACTTTGGCAGGCGAGCTGATCGAATAAATCATTTATTCGGGGCATTGGGTATTTGTTCTTGATTGTGACCATGTTGAGAGCTCGATAATCAATACATAACCTCATTGTCCCATCCTTCTTCTTGGCAAACAAAATTGGAGAACCCCAAGGTGAGGAGTTGGCTCGTATGTATCCTTTCTCCAACAATTCTTTTATTTGCTTCTTCAACTCTACTAATTCGGATGGTGCCATTCTCAGAAGGTTTCTTGTAAATAGGAGCGGTTCCGGGTGCTAGCTCAATGCTGAATTCTATCTCTCGGTCCGGTGGCATGCCTGGTAGTTCTTCTGGAAACACGTCTAGGAATTCACATACTACTGGAACCTTGTTCAGCTCAGAAACGTCCACCTTGTTTAATCTAGGTTGCCGAGGTATTTGTCTCTCTTTGGCTGAAACTTTTATTTTCTTCCCATGATGGTGTGTGAGAATCACGGTACGGTTGAAGCAGTCAATAAAACCTTTGTTGGTGGTTAACCAATCCATTCCTAGGATGACATCCAGTCCTTTGCTTTCCAAAGACAATAAGGTTGGCGTAAAACTTCAATCCTTCAAATTCAATAACCACACCTTGACGGTAACTCTGGGTCACTTGCTTAATTCCAGGGACTTGATGATCATTGATTTTTCCAAGGGAAGCATCGAAAAATTATTTTGCAAAGCAAAACTTTTCGAAACGAATGAGTGAGAAGCTCCAGAATCAAACAAAACCATGGCAGGTATTGTGTTGATGGGGTACGTACCGAGTACGATATCTGGGCTGTTCTGTGCTTCCTCTTGGGTCATGTGGTTCAAGTGACCTTTCCGGTGGTTGTGGTTGGGGTTGAAATTGCTTCGCTTTGGTGCTGAATTATTGCCACCATTATTGAGCTTCGGGGTTGAGTTCCTTGGCTTGGGGCACTGCTTGGCATACTGCCCTTCTTCTCCACAAGCATAACAGGTAACGCCTGGGCGATAGGTGAACTCTTTGTCTCTTGCATGGAAATTCTTGATTGGACGTGAATTTTCCGTCGGGGTTTTGTGTGTTCTACCCTTCTGAATTTCCGTCTTGTTTTTGGGGTTGCGAGCAAAAGTAGTCTGGTCCCTTTTATGCTTATGAAATCTTCCAGGCTACGTCGCTCATTTTCCAGAGTAATGGCCTTATCCACCAATGTTTTAAAATCTGGAAAGGTATGCACAACTAGCTGGCACTTAAGGGCGGGTGCCAGGCCTTCCAAGAATTTTTCCATCTTCTTGCTTTCGGTCATGCGTTCTTCATTGGCGTAGCGAGACAGCAGAGTGAATTGGCTGTTGTATTCGACACTGTCATGGCCCTTTGCTTGAGTTCATCAAATTCTTTCTTCTTGATTTTCATGACGCTCTTAGGAATATGTGCCCCACTTAAACCTTCTTTGAAATTCTCCTGTGATTTCATTTTCGTTGGGGTGCATGTGCAGGAAGTTTTCCCACCATGATGCAGCTGCTCCTGTGAGATAATGTGGTGCATACAATACTTTTTCACGGTCTGAACACTGTGCGATAATTAATTTTCTCTCCATGTCTCGAAGCTAGTCATCGGCCTCAAGAGGCTTGTCAGTATGAGAAAATGTTGGGGGACGCGTCTTTTGTAACTCAGATAATTTGGATTGCAGTTGATACTGGCCACGGTTACTTCCCATATTGATGAATTGGTTCATCATTTCCTGGTGTTGCTGCTGACTCTGTTCATACAAACGACAAACTTGTGTAAAAGCTGTTTCAATCGCCCTGTTGACTTGTCTCGACCTCGAGTGAAATTGTGGTTCTGCGGTGTGCCATAATTTTCTTACGGCTGAGTTGGCGTGGATGCGTCCAAGGGCAGAGACATCTTTCACTCTGGGGATATATTTTGTGAACTTGTAAGATAAGAAAGAGAGTCACAAAAGTCAATAAAATCACACACAAAGAACATTTTTAAACTCCGTGATATTTTTGGAAAACACACGATTATGCCATGGAGAAGGTCTATTAGATATCTTTCACTCGGGCATAATTATACATTACATCACTCAGGATATGCGTACATAATCCTGACATGTTATTTAAACTAGTGCACTCCTCCGCATCCTACATGATGCTAAATAGGCTACTTCTCACAACCTATGTACATATAAACATATTACACAAGTCGAAACATCGCATGGCGTCTCACGCTGCATCACCGGAGATGGTGAGGATCTCCCTTGGCCTGCCGAGGGTGAGACGTAGTGACGTTGGGGAATCAACTTCCTCCTCGCTAATAGGTTCCAGACGAGGAACGCTGAGCTGAGCTGATGGAGCAGGTGTCGTAGGCGGAGTACCCTGAATAAGAGTGGGCGGAATATGTGGAGTAGCACGTATGGGAGTGGGTGCAAAAAGTGGTGCAGCGCGAACGGGAGTGGGTGCAATAGCCTGGTTGAATTCCTCAGTGGTAGGCAGACGACGGCGTGCGATGGCGAGAATGGTAGGCGAATGAGAAGCCGAGGACGAGATAAAGGTCAGCGGTGGAGCGGTGTGTAGGAGTTCCCTCCTGTTAGCAAAGCATAGCCATGAACCGAGTCCATGCGGGCAGCTACAAGGTCGCCCACCATGCTTTGTCAAAGGCTGCCTCTGTGGCTCGGAGGTACTCGACAAGCATCTCAAAGGCCTCGTCTTGCTCTCCTCTAGGGCAAGAGAATGAGTAGTGACAGGTGTAAGGCACATGGCATGGAAGGTAGCGATAGCGACGTGTCTTCATTGCAGGAAGGACGTCCCGAAGACGAGCTATCGCCTCGCGGGCTGCCATCTGCATAGCATGCCTCTCTGTAGGCATGGCTCTCCCCAAGAAACAGAAGCGGCGCATCTCAACACGCCCTCCCCTAAATTGCACCGCGGCTTGGTGCATGGTTAGACTATCATTGATCTTGTGTGGATAAAGTGTGAAGACTGGGCGCACGGATGACCCCATCGCGACCCGAACGATGAAGGACAGGAGTTTGACGAACCCCTCTGGCACGTTGGCGAACATTTGAGACTCGCAGTCGCTGCCGGCCATCTACAAAAGTAGGCAAAAATTCTGAGTGATCAGATCATAAATTTTTATGCTGACTGTCAGAAAGATGACTACATTTTGTAAAAACAAGAATAAACACTGCCATGCTAATAATTAAATTAGCGATCACACCTAGTGGCTTCCTACAGTCAGCCTGGCTCTGGTTACCAAGTCTGTCACGACCGACTTTTTCAATAAATAACTATGAGAAATTCGATCTTTAAATCCCAGTATAGGAAAAAGTCATCCTTTCTGGTAGACAAATGCTTGATAAACAGAGAACAAGTAGCACCAAATATATTACAAGGTTGAGCTGAGGCTGCTCAACAATTTATTACAAGCTCGCCAATATCTTACATATGGGCTGTCATGACACAGGGGTGTGGTGGCATGCTACTAGCTCGAGGAAAAAGTGGTGGATAACTTGACTCCTAACTGGCAGCTCATCTAGCGTCGGGCGAGGCTCGATGAATTTATTCGGGGGTTGCGGAAGCGGATAATACAATGACCAAAACAGGATCGCACGGGACTGACTGGGACTCCTCTAGGCGTCGGACTCGCTATCAAACTCTTCATCCAAGAGATCGCCTTCATCAACATCTGGCCAAATCAACAAGCCAGGTGAGTACTTTGAAAGTACTCGCAAGACAGTTCGGACAAAAGATATAATCAATGAATGCATGAATGCGTCATGAATAAAGGATGATGCTCATATGACAACGATATTATTGCAGGACTTGATAAATAAAATAAATAATTGAAAACCGATCGGGTGTCCGGAGCGACGCCTCGAAGGTAAATAAATAATATGAATGTCATGATCGAGGCGTCTAAGCGACACCACATAAAGGGCTTAAAAGAAATGTCATGATCGAGGCGTCTTAGCGACACCACGTAAAGGGCTTTAAAAGAAATGCCACGCCGGACGCCCGAGCGACATCACATAAAGGGCTTTGAAAGAAATGCCACCGCCGGATGTCCGAGCGACATCGCAGCATGTGGCTTGCAACAAATGTAAATAATAGATATGCCACCGTCGGACGCCCGAGCGACATCACGCATGGGCCTATAACAAAAGTAAATAACAGGTATGCCACCGTCCGGACGTCTGAGCGACATCACAGACAGGGCTTGTAATGAATGTAAATAACAAGATTATTCCATCCACAAGAATAATCTTTTAACCGGATTTATCACACATAAATCCCACCGGAGTTTTGTCACTGAGGCTGATACCCGACAACATAAGATGAATATAGTACTTGAACAAAGTACAAGATAATTGAAAGATTTGAGACTCTGCAGAGTTTGGATGAACTGACCACAGCCAACGGATTTCCGTAGTCACGAAGGACTAGTTCCGTTTATGGTATTTCAGTAGAAACACATTTAACTAGTACACACCAATTTCACCTCACGAATGCCAGGAATCACCCTGGACAACGTCCAAGAAAAACTTTGAGACGGGGAGGCCACAACCTCGAGTAACATGGGATCAAATTTCTATCTGGCACGCTCTAAGGGGTGCCCCCCTCTCGGTCCCAACCGGAAACACCCATGCCCCCTGACCGGATGACAGGCTTTAATCCAGGGCCATGGAACCCTCATCCCGGCCTCTCTATTTGGTGTGTACCAGGAAAACGATTTGTAACTTACTATGCCATATTCCTTTCGGAAAACATGTGACAGTATAGGAAGGAATGAATGGAAATGTGATTTGTTTCACGATGACATGGAAGTCAAAAAGATCTGGCATAAGACTAGCATGTCACAACACTGCCATCTTACCCATCCTCATGACAACACATGGCTATGCAAATATGTATCCAACAACATAATCCTTTCCGAAACTTACTTTCCGCTTATGTGCATGAAATATAACATTCAAAGTGATGTTCATAAACATGCCATGACTATACTAAATGCAAACATGCAAAAACACTCATCATATCAAGAGTTCAAACATGCTTGCCTGGTTCGGAGTAGTCGGAGTTTAACTGTGTGAAGTTTGCAGCTCCGTCACCTCCTCCGGTATCTACGGTATAAGAAAAAAATACGTACGCAACGTAAATACCGTGAGTGTACAGAAAAGTGTTCCCAATATTTATCAAATAAATATGACAAAAAACTAGACGGAAAAATAAAGATGACAGAAAAGGAATCAATCAAAAATCATTTTCTATTAAAAAGTTATAAGAGTTTTGGTCCAAGGACCCATCTGTAATGAAACAGAAAGTTTCCAGGGGGCTCTGTGGAAAAGTCCAGGATAACGTTTCGTTTTAAAGAAACGGCTGTGAGGCTGACAGGCGGGCTCCACCTGTCGGGTTTGAAATTTCAAAGGGAGAAAATAGAGCGCGACGATGCCCGAGAGGTGCGGTGGTCGCCGGCGGCGATCCACGGCGAGGCTAGGTGATCGGGGGTTACCTTCGAGATCAGTGCACCGTTCCGCATCCGTGGGTGGTGGTGGTGGTCGCCGGTGAGCACTGTGTCGATGGTGGCCCTTGCTCCGGCGGACGGTGGTTCGGGCAGTCGTGGATCTCGCCGGAGGGAGCTGCGAGGATCAAATAGGAGTGGGGGTTAGTCTCCTAGTTGCTCGAGAGGGTTGTTGACGAAGTTAGGGCGTCGGAGACGGCCTCACCGGAGCGAATCGAGGTGGAGGCCGAGGCGGAACGGGCGGCCGGAGTCGGGAAGAAGGGCCCCTTGAGGCTCTCCCGGTGGCTAGGCGGGGTCTAGTAAGGTGGTGGAGTCGTGCGGGGGCGAGAGCAGGCTCGGGGTGCTATATATAGCCGGCCCGAGTCGGTTGCCGTGAACGGATAAGTTCGGCGAGTTGATTACGGCGGCGCTATGGCTGGACGGTCGGCTTAGGAGCTTGAGCATCGCCTAGGTGGAGTAGTGGTGCCATTTTAGGGTCCAGCTCAGCACGGGAGGGAGGTTTACGGCTTGCCCTCGACGGAACGGCCGCACGGCCCGTCGACGGCAGAGAACGCGCTCTGCGCGTGCCAAGCCACGGCGACGGTGCTGCATGCGTGCGCTGGCAAGGGGATGGCCACGCGGAGCCACCAGGTGGTTTGGCGGCGCCGAACGGCGTTGAGCCGCCGTTTTGCTCCCTGTTGGCCGTTACGGTGTTTCGCCGCCAAAAAGCACGCCGGGCCAGCGGGCTGTGGCGCCACCGATGCCGGAAGAAGCGCCAAGCGGCGTGTGGAGCTCCGGACAAGCAGGCAGGCTGCGAGCATCGAGCCAAAACGCACAGTGGACATGTGATCGTAGTTACGCCGAGAAACGACAATCGAACTTTCTGAATTTACTGAATATGAACAAAATAGTGCATGCCGTGTGTTCGACAAAATGATTACGGTATCTGTGATTTTTCCTTGAGCTGATTTTTGGTGGAGTGGTCTCTCATTGCAACTAGAGGTTGCCTGAATTTTGGTGGAAGTTTTGGAGAAGTGTAGATATGAATTTCACCAAATTTGGCAAATCTGGTCCAAACTTGCAGTGAGTGAAATTTGAAATATTTGAAAAGAAGAAGAGTGGATCAAGATGGTTCTGGGTTGTGGGTACAAAGGACTATCCAGGGGTGAAGAGTGGATCAAGAGGCCCTTCTTCACCAGCGCGGAGCTAAGTGCTTCCACTAGGCGTGGGCGGGAGCCCCCGAAGCCCGAGGGCGGCTCTCCGGAGACTCCGGGGCATGTACAGCCCCAACTCATTATTACGTGAGAGTGTCACGGGTGGCGAGCTTCACAGGCATTGGCCTTCTTTCAAGGCTCCGAGCCCTTCTCAGAGAAATGAGCTTCACAGGCACCGGGCCTTTCTCAGGGAAATGAGCTTCACAGGCGTTGGCCTTC
Source organism: Aegilops bicornis (assembly GCA_021605145.1). Classification (NCBI taxonomy): domain Eukaryota; kingdom Viridiplantae; phylum Streptophyta; class Magnoliopsida; order Poales; family Poaceae; genus Aegilops; species Aegilops bicornis. Next base: position 517,180,149 of record CM038672.1, on the reverse strand, counting down.
TTCACAGGCACCAGGCCTTTCGCAGGGAAATGAGCTTCACATGCGTTGGCCTTCTTCATAGGCACCGGGCCTTTCTCAGGGAAATGAGTTTCGCAGGCATTGGCCTTCTTCACAGGCACCGGGCTTTTCTCAGGGAAATGAGCTTCACAGGCGTTGGCCTTCTTCACAGGCTCTGGGCCTTTCTTCAAGGGTAGAACTTCCGGAGGTGCTGGATGTTCCACGTGTTCGGGATGGGCACCCCCTCCTGAGTCTCCAAGCGTGCGGCGCCTGTCGGATGTTGCTGGGTCAGGCCCTCGTGAGCTTCTCCCCTCTTCCCCGCACTTTCCTTCGTGCTCTACGTCCTCAGGTCCCGGCCCTCGAGCGAGCTCAGCCACCGCTAGTATGAGAGGTCGCGATGCTGTGGGTCAAGGCCAGGGGGTGAAGGCCGGAGAGCCAGTAAGAGCCCATGAGTCGCGATGCTCAGGCGCCCCCCTTTTAACGTGCGAACGGATCGTACGGGAGAGAGGGAGAGGGGGCTCACGACGCCCCCACGCTATTCCTTACGCGGATCCTGCACACCAATCACGAGGGAAAAAGGTCTGCCATTACGGTTGCCAGCCAGCCGTTGGTTGCTCCGAGGGAGTGATTGAGGCACTGAGGGCTGGCGAGGTAGCGCTATCGGGGCTGCCGCGCTGCGAGCTCGACCACTCAGATTTGTCTGTGTTGCAGGGACGGACCCATGCGCAAGCGCCATGCCAGAGCGAGCGGCTCCAAAGGTAGGTGTCAATCGAGCAGGCGATTATCTCAAGCATGTTAGTCACGAAGAAGCAAAGAAACTTAGATAGATGCAGAGAAAGCAAACGCCACAGGGTCAGCCCCGAGCAGCTTGGGGATGATGCATCCCGAGGGGCGCCCCCAACGAGGTAAGCAGAAGACATAAGCAAAATAGATACATGCCGCAAGGACGGACCCACGCGACATGGGAATGATGCGGCCCTGGAGGCGCTCCCAGCTAAAACGAAACTTGAAAGAAGTCACGTGATACCATTGCACAACGAGTGTCGGAGTAGCTGGCGGTGTGGGGTGAAGAAGCCGATCCTCACGAGCCCTCGGGACTCCGAGCCTCGGGAGGCTCAGGAGGTCCGGGCGGCTCGCTAAGGTCCATCTCCATCTCCTCCAGGAACGCGCGATGCTTGGCCACCCGAGCTTCCAGGATGCTCCTCACCAGGCGCTGGTGGGCAGCAGCCGTGTTCGGCAAGCCGAAGGGCATGCGAACGTAGCTGTGCGGTAGACACGTCCAACGCCCCACGCGCGAGGGCCAGAAGCACTCCTGAGACGCGACTCGATTGAGCCCTGGGTAGTCGATGCAGACGCGTAGCCCGCCATCCTCGCCTGGATGGGGAGCTATGCTGGGCAGGCGGCGGTTGCCGCACATGACTCTCGATTCCTGCAACTCCTGAGCGACCTTGGTGATGAAATCCCGAGGGTTGGGTCCTCCTTTCCTTGCGCCTTCCTGAGGGAACCGTGCCACGAAGCACGCCTCCAAGTGGTGCCCAAGCACCTCCCTCGTGATCTTGGCAAAGTCGATGGCTCCCCAGGAGAGAGCCCTCGAGCCCTGCCCGAGGAGGGCGTCGGGCGCGCCTTCCTATGTAATGGAGGGTGGCGCCCCTTGGACGGGTGCATGTCCGAATGTGGCGCCTCCGGAGGTGCCTCCCTCCTGAGGCTTTGAGCCAGGTGACGTCTTCTTCTTCTTGGGAGCTACTCCGGGGAGGTTTCCATTCTTGCTATCCGGGTCCTCGATTGACGTGGCTCGGAAGGCGCGCTCGAGAGAGCACACTGCATCCTTCTCTTCACAAGGGACCGTGATGACCCCTCCACTTCCTGGCATCTTGAGGACGTTGTAGCCATGGTGAGTCACTGCCATGAACTTGGCCAGGGCCGCATACCTGAGGATGGCATTGTATGGCAGGCGAATGTGAGCGACGTCGAAGTCAATGAGCTCGGTGCGGTAGTTGTTGTGCATTCCAAAGGTGGCAGGAAGGCGGACCTGCCCTATCGGGACAGTGGAACCATCAGTGACTCCTGAGAAAGGCTTGGTTGGCTGAAGCTGATCATATGGCACTTGAAGATTGTTGAACGTATTGACGGACAGAACGTTGAGTCCTGCACCGCCATCGATGAGGGTCCTGGTGACTTACACATTGCTGAAGACTGGGGAACAGAGCATTGGGAGGACACCGGCCGTCACCGTGCACTTGAGCTGATCAGCTGAACTGAACATGATGGCGCACACAGAGCACCTGAGAGGGCGCGTAGCCTCAAGCTTGGGGAGGACTGCATTCACCTCGCGAGCAAACTGCTTGAAGATGCGCTGTGAGGCTGGTGCCTGAGCGCCGCCCGAGATGCAAGCGATTGCACGTGGCTCCTGGAAGCCCCCAGCCCCCTCGTCCTGATGATTGTCTTCATTCCTTCTTGGTGGTGGTGGCAGAGGAGGAAGGCCCGCGTTGCCTTGCGAGCGATCTTCATGAGGCTGATCTCTCCAAGCTCCCTCGCAAGGCTGGTCCTGCCAGCGGTCCTCGCGAGGCCGGTCACGCCACCCTTGGCGAGGACCACAGTCGTCCCAGCGTCCTCCACCTCTTGCTCCGCCTCGGCCGTAGCCCCGATCGTTGCGCTCGGGACGTCGACCGACTCGGCCTTCTCGCACGGCCCTGAGCTCTTGACATTCGTTGGTGTTGTGGGTATGAAGATTGTGGTACACACAGTACCGGCTGCCCTTGGACAACTCCGGCTGGTCCCTGCCGCGCTTCGTGTCCGGCTCTGCTGCGAGCACAGCTACTCCTTTGCGCTTCACATCCTTGGCCTTGGCTTTCTTCTCCTCTGGTCTGCCGCCGGGAGCTCGAGAAGGGAAAGGCATCCCTCCTTAGCCCTTGCACACTTGGAAGCCAGGTTGCACAACTCCAGTGACGCACACAGATCTTCATGGATCGCCAGCTCCTCCTTCATCTTGATGTCGCAGACGCCATCAGAGAACACCGAAATGATGGCCTCCTCGGTCATCCTGGGAATCTTGAGGCGAGCGTTGTTGAAGCGCTGGATGTACTTCTGCAAGGTCTCTCCAGGCTGCTGCTTGATGCGGCGTAGGTCACCCACGACCGGCGGACGGTCGCGAGTGCCCTGGAAGTTGGCGATGAAGTGGGTGCGCATCTCATCCTAGGAAGAGATCGTGCCAGGGGCCAGGTTCAGGAGCCAGGTGCGGGCGCCGTCCTTGAGTGCCATGGGAAACCAGTTCACCATGACCTTTTCGTCCCCGTTGGCGGATTCGATGCCCAGCTCGTTGAGCTGTAGGAACTCCGCGGGGTCGGCAGTGCCGTCATAGCGAGGGGGCAGGTCAGGCTTGAACTTGCCTGGCCAGGCGACACTCTGCAGCTCGGTGGTGAAGGCGCAGCAGCCTGCGGTGGCCACCGGAGCTCTCTGCTGATGCGGGGCTCGCTCCTGGGGATTCCCGCACGCTGCTGCCTGGAGCAGCGCGGGGTCTTGACGTGGTGGCGCAGGGATGCGGTCGTGGCACACCGGTGCCGGGAGCACGCGTGCACCTTCTTGGGGACAAGGGATTTCTTGGCAGCTCCTTTCTTGTCACGCGGGTGCCGGACACGGTGGATCTCGTCCTTGGGCCGCGCGCCTCGGAGCCAGGGCGCCTTCTTGGGGAGGAGGTAGTGGTGGCACCTCCTGATCCGCGCCTCCTGCGCAGGACGGAGGGCGTGGCAGCGAGAGGGACGGCATAGGAGAACCCCCTGCGGCGCTGACGAGCTCGGTGATGCGGGCGAGCCAGTCCTCGTAGAGGTTGTCAACGGGACGGTAGTGAAGGAGCTCACGTGCCAGGAGCAACGCGGCATGCGCGTCCGTGGGGGCGCGACGGGCGTGGGATGATGAACCGGCCGGGGTCAGCGACGGGGTGGCGGTGCAGCCTTCCCGCCGCACGGAAGGATGCAAAGACGAGGCCTGCTGCTCGTTCCCCGCCGGGCCGGTGGCGGCGTTGGCGGCAGGCGACGGGGAACGACGGGGACACCAGCCGACGGGAGCCGTCTGGGCGACACGACGGGCGGTGAGAGCAGCCCGACGCTCGGCGCGAGCCCGACGAGCGTCAACCATGGACACGACGGAAGATCGAACACGAAGTAGCGGAAGAAAGATTCCGGCGCACCCCTACCTGGCGCGCCAAATGTCGGATGTTGGGTTGCGGCAGACCCTTAAGGTTCGAACTCTGGGGTGTGCACGAAGATCTCTCCCCTAACGATCTACGTCCGATTGCTTGTGAGATCTAAGCTAAAAATGATGAACAACACAAGGGGCACAAGATTTATACTGGTTCGGGCCACCGTTGTGGTGTAATACCTTACTCCAGTGTGTGGTGTGGTGGATTTCCTTAGGGGCTGATGATGAACAGTACAAAGGACGAACAGCCTCGCGAGAGGTGTTCTTGAGCTGGTGCGATGAACTGCTTGGGTGAGTTCGATCGCCTCTCTCTCTCTCTCTCTCTCTCTCTCTCTCTCTCTCTCTCTCTTTCTCTCTGGCTAGGGCTCTCTCCCCTCTCTGTCTATGGTGGTGGCTAGCTCTATTATAGAGGCCCTGGTCCTCTCCCCAAATATTGAGCGGGAAGGGTGCCAACAACGGCCATTTTGAAGGGGAATATCTTGTACAAGTTATTCTAACTAAAGTTGGTCTTCGGCTGCCAAAAGCACCGGAAGATGACACCGTCTTGGACTCCACGGTGACCTCCATCCTGCCGCTCCGCTCGTCTTGGTCTCGTTGCAATGAAATGGCAACCTTTTCCTGATGCCTCGGTACTCCACGTCTGTAAATGCCCCCATTGCACCAAAGAGGAAACAAGGACACTGCGCAGGCCGGCGCCCGCCTGGTGCCCACCTGGTCTCGATCGTCATGGCTTACGTCACGAGCACCTCGCGAGGTACCCTGCCTTGATCTCTCCACCTCCTCGCGAGCCTGCCTGGCGAGGCCGCTCCTGAGGAAGTCTTGTGTCGTCCGCCTCAGCAATCTGGCCCCTCGCGAGGGTCTTGAGTCTTGCACTTGATGAAGATGAGCCGTCTTGGGCCACCACCGAGCCACGCCAAGAGGGCCCGCAGGCGAGCAAGTCTAGGGACCCCCGTTCCCAGAATGCCGACAACAATCTTCTTACACGAGGGGCTTCGCCTCCCAAAAATGCTCTCACAACCTTCAGGGCCATGCCCAAGTCTCTTCCTGCACAGGGAAAGCAGCGGGATGAAGCGCGGGATCAATCGGACAAATCGCTCGCTGCATCTCCCCGGGCGTCCCAGGAGGTGTCGCTGGCACCACCGTCGTCGCCGCTAGCCTCTTCATCACCGTTGTTGGCGTCGTCTCCACCACCGTTCACCACGACGCCTTCATCGACAGCAACGATCACCCCGTCGTCGTCGGAAGTAAAGGCCCGGACGAGCGCATCAACATTGTCCTCCACCCACCGCGCCAAGTCACCTCGGACGGCCTCAGGCATCGGGGCGATGGCGGCATCGAAGTCGAAGAGGGGATCGAGGTTCTGAAGATGGCTAAAGATGCGGGAGAATGCCCGCGCGAGCAGGCCGCGGCTCCGTTCCTCCACCAGCTGGCGAGACCTCTCAGAGCGGTTCTCCAGATGCGTCACCACGTCAGTGAAGAACTGGAGGTTGCCGGCGTAGTTGGTCACATGCGGCTCCTCGGCGGCAGCCTCGCAGATGTTGCCCAAGGCCGTGTTAGCCCTTTCCCTGAGCGTTCGGAGCATGGGGCCGTGCATGTGTTCCAATGTCTGCCGCAGGCGGATCTCGTCGACATTCCGCTCCGCAACAGCCTCGGCATCATCAACCCGCCGTTGGAGAAGGAGCATTTCGGCGCGGGAGGAGGCCAGCTCAGCCTGCGCCGAGCCTAGCGCGGCAACGGTGGCCTCAGCTTGCTGTGTGGCTTCAGTCAACCTGGTCCGAATGGCAGTAGTCCTGCCCGCGGCTTCAGCCCTAATCAACTCCAGCCACTCTTCGTACTCGCGCTCAAGGCCGGCGCGAGCCTCCGCCACGCGAAGGTCGATCTCCTCCTAGATCCGGGCCTCCCGCGCGCCAACGTCGTCCTCCGCCCGGGCGACCTGGCGCTCCCTCATCTCCAACCGCTCCAGATCGAGGTTGCGCTCGGCAGTCTCCAGCGTCAGCACTTCCTCGCGCCTCCGGAGCTCCTCCTCCTCGGTGGGCCCCCCCTTCAGCAGTGCAAGAGCGGATCGGCGCAGCTCCACCTGCTGCTCCAGGGAGTTGCACTAGTCTTGGAGCTCCCACACGCGCTCCTCCGCAGCTTCACGTTCTTTGTCTGCCTCCTTAGCTTCCTCAAGAGCCCGGGAACAGGCCTCCCGAGAGGTCGCCAGGGATGCCTCGGCCTTGGCGTTTTCAAGGTCACGCTAGTGGCGCGCGAGACCAATGGCCGCCTTCAGCTTGCGCCGCTCCTCGACCAGCCTCAAGCCTTGGCTTGAGGCAGCGTCTTGACCGCCCGGCTCTGGAGGCTGGCTCACTACATCGGCTGCCCTCTGGAGGAACTCTTGGCGGAGAGCGCTGCGCTCCCGCTCACGCCCAAGCACGTCGTCAACACCATCCTCCGCCATCGACGCTAGCGGAGGGCCTTCGAGTGGTTTGCCCCCTCTCGGCAGGGGGCTGGGGGCTGGTGCCCCTGCGATCGATGGGCGGGCCTCGCAGGGGACCCAGCCGGGCTTCGATCCACCTCCCGCTGAGGACCCAAAGATCGGCTTCAGCCACTTGCCGCCTATGATCAGTGGAGGAGCTCGGGGCAAGCTGGTGGTCCCCGAGGAGAGCTCACGAAGGAAGAGCGGCGCGCCGACTGGATTGAGGCGCGCCGCAAGCCGGCCTGCATCTCCAGTCGAGCTTGCACCTAGGGCGGCACGCAGACTCGGGGCGGCCAAGGTCGGTGAGGGAGGAGAAGCCTGAGGAAGCGGCTCGTCAGCCGGCTCCGCGGGCTCGTCAGAAGAAATCCTGAAAGACCACGATCAACAAAGGGAGATGCAGACAAGGAACTGTGAGAAGGAGGGACTTACTCGTCCATGGCAAAGTACTTCCTGTGCTTCAGTGGGCGGAACGGGCGATCATCACCACCGGAAGCCTCCTTCCTCTTGCGAAGGGCCTCGAAATCTATGCGGAACCGGCCCAGGCTCGCGACGTGAGGGCCGGCGTGCGGCATGGGAGCCGAAGCATCGGGACGGCCTACATCAAGGGCACCAGCCTGAGAGGAGCAACCAGGTGTCACCTCTTGGTGGCCTGCCGATGCCTCGGGGACTTCGGCCTCGGGGGCGGCAGGCCGCGCCCCCTCATCAGCCATCACCTCGCGAGGGGCTCCGTAAGCTCCGGAGGATGACGCTTCGAGAGTCCCACGCGACATCAGCACCTCGACATCAGGCCCCCCAGCTCCTGCCGATGCTTGCCTCCCTGCGACGGCTCCTAGGGCAAGGACGGCGCGGGCGGCTGGGGGAAGGACCACAGCAACCGGGCTCTCATGGGGCCCCACGAGGCCAGCTGGGCGCAACCCTCATTCGTCGAAGCGGGGCATCTGCTTCATGAAGTCGACCCTGTTTGAGCAAAGGTACAACAGGGTGCCTCCATGACGAACGCTGCCAGGAGTGGGGTCGCCAGTCAGGACCAGCAACACCTTCTTCAGCGTCTCAGGCGTGAGATCCCCTTCCTGGAGCCTCATGCGGTCCTGACAACCGGACTAAGCCCACATTGGGCGGGAATGGCGCTGGAGAGGAGCGATGCGACGCTGGAGGAACTCCTTAACCACATGGGGCACCATCACCCCGAGCTCCCTCGGCCTCTCGAAGCGATGCCAGGTGAAGGCAAGCTGGGGGCTCGTAAGCTTCTCGTGACCCCAACCAGGATTGGGGATGGCAGGAAGCGTTGGGTGCGAGAGAAGGGGGCTGGGCACCCCGATGTCCACATAATACCACCGCTCCTGGAATCCGCTCACGGAAGGTGGGAGGCCGAAATCGATCCTTGAGGCTGCCGTCTCCGGCACGGCCTGGAAGCTCACGCATCCGAACACCGGAAAGGGTCGGACAAGTGCAGAGAAAAGAAGTGGCGCAAAAGGGCAACGGAAGGGGTAATCCCCACCATGGCCTCACAGACAAAGGCGAAGATAGCAAGCAGAGTAGTGGATTGGGGGCCAAGATGCAGCATGTGGATCTAGTAATGAGAAAGAACCGCGTTGAAGAAGGCAGAAAAGGGGGGAACCAGGCCTGCCCACAAGGCATCGGCAAAGAATCGGACCTCCGTAACGATCCTGTCGAAGGAGGTGTGGGACGCGGGCCAGACCGTTGTCTTCCCGCATTCATTGAAGCTGGAGGCAAGCACGGAGCGGACCTTCTCCAAGGCTTCCAGGTTGAGTATGAGCGATTCGTCGACAGCGGGAGCAGACGCCGGAGGCGCGCTGGTCGAGGGCGCAGGTTTCTTCCTCTTATCCTTTTTTGTTGGCGCCATGACAATGGGAAGGGAGAAGAACTCGAGATGGATTGGAGGCAGACGCAGAGGCTCGAGGGGGTAAGGGGAACAAGGAGCGCACGGGCTGCGAAGGGAGGATAACTGTGTACAAGCCTTGTGGCCGCCTAGCCAGGCGCGTAATGGGGAAGCATGGGGAAGGGGAGACGCCCACGTCCAATCAACCGCCACGTGGCACCCAAGGCCGCAGGCTGATGGGCCCGCGGCGCTCCGCACTTGCCCCTTTGCTTCTCCGCTAAGCCAAGTCCGAGCGCGCCTTGGGCTCGGGGCTCTTGTCGGCGTTCGAGCAGGGGTCCCCAGACTTGCCTGCCTGCGGCCTGCGGCGTGGCTCAAGTGGTGGCCCAGTAAGGCCCGTCTTCATCAGCACAAGACTCAAGACCCTCGCGAGGGGCCAAACCTCGTGGGGCGGATGACACAAGACTTCCTCAGGAGCGGCCTCGCCAGGCAGGCTCGCGAGGAGGCGGAGAGATCAAGGCAGGGTACCTCGGGAGGTGCTCGTGACGGAAGCCATGACGATCGAGACCGGGCGGGCGCCCGAGTGAGGCGCCCGGCCTGCTGCTTGATGTCCTTGTTTCCTCTTTGGTGCAAAGGAGCAAGCATGCACGTGGAGTACCGAGGCATCAGGCAAAGGTTGCCATTTCAGTGCAACGAGACCAAGACCAGCGGAGCAGCAGGATGAAGGTCACCGTGGAGCCCAAGACGGCGTCATCACCAGTGCTTTTAGCAGCCGAAGACCAACTTTAGTCAGGATAACTTGTACTAGATGTTCCCCTTCAAAATGGCCGTTGTTGGCGCCCTTCCCGCTCAATATTTGGGAAGAGGACGAGGGCCTCTATAAATAGAGCTAGCCACCACCGTAGAGGGCATCTGATAGAGCCCTAGTTAGAAAGAGGAGGCGATCGAACTCACCCAAGAAGTTCATCGCACCAGCTCAAGAACACCTCTCACGAGGTTGTTCCTCCGCTGAACTGTTCATCATCAGCCCCTGAGGCAATCCACCACACCACACACTGGAGTAGGGTATTACACCACAACAGTGGCCTGAACCAGTATAAATCTTGTGTCCCTTGTGTTGTTCATCGTTTTCAGCTTAGATCTCACGAGGTGATCAGACGTAGATCGGTAGGGGAGAGATCCTCGTGCGCACCCCAAAGTTCGAACCTTAAGTGTCTGCCGGAACCCAACATCCGACAAGTTTCTATAATTAAGATTCACAAAGTTTCCGTGAGCATGAACAAAGTTCAAGGAGCTCCCCCACTTCAACTATGCTTGTCTCTCTCACTTTCACTTTCCTTTTTGAAAAGTTTTGTGTTCCCCTCTATATTTTTTTTGTTTTTAAACTTTATAAAAGCACTCAACAGAAATAAATTACTCTCTAAAACTTACGGGTTGTCTCCCTGGCAGCGCTATCTTTAAAGCCATTAAGCTAGGCATAAAGGGCTCAAGTAATGGATCCACCCGGATCCCAAGGTATATCAAAACCAATTTTAATTAACAATGATTTGGCCTTTAGTACTGAGCACAAAGCAACATATACCATGCAATGACGAAGTCTAACTCTCTTCCTATGCATTGGCATGTCATACAAGAACAATTCATGCACATCAAGTAAAGGCCAATGCATAGCACAAGCAGTTTCTTGCAATTTTATCATGGTGGAAACAGAGAGATGTGGAGATATAGTTCCTCTCTCATAATAACTGCAAGAAGGAGCAGCAAGCACATGCATATTATACTCATCAAAATCATCATGTGCAACGGTAAAAGTCAACCCATCAATATAATCCTTAATGAAAGCAAACTTCTCCAATGTAGTGTAGTTGGGAGAATTCAAAAAGATAATAGGACTATCATGTGTGGGTGCAATAGCAACAATGTCATTCTTAACATAAGGAACTATAGCAAGTTCATTTCCATAAGCATAATTCATATTGGCATCTTGGCCACAAGCATAACAAGCATCAAGTTCATCAATAAGGGATATTTCAAATGAATCAACGAGATCATAGCAATTATCATAGCATTCATCCTTCGGTAAGAACGAAGGGGCATTAAATAATGTATGAGTTGAAGAGTTACTCTCATTAGAAGGTCGGCACGGGTAGCTAATCCGCTCTTCCTCCGTTTGTTCTTCGCTCTCCTCATCATCTTTTTCATCCAATGAGCTCTTAGTTTCATCAATTTCTTCTTCCATAGACTCCTGCAAAATATTAGTCTCTTCTTGGACAACGGAGTTATTCTCAATAAATACATCGATATCATAATTGTATTTATAACTATCATAGCAATATTTAAGGATAGCAAGATTATCAGGTCTATAAACTGAATCATCAAAATCTTCAAACTTTTTAAACAAAGATTCAATTTCATAAGCACCCTTAAAAGCAAAAAATTCTTCAATTCGTTCCACATCATAGTAATCATATATACCATTAGCATAAGAAGCTAAGGTTTCATTATCATTAAATTTGCATGAAAAGGGAAGATGGGGAGCATTCATCCTAGAGCAACAAGTATAATCATATCTAGAGCACAGATTCCAAGCATACCACTTGAATATATGAATTTGATCCCATAACAATTTCCCTTTATGAGTCAAGCGATAATCCCTAAAGTATTCACGTTGATCCAACGTTACTCCTATTATATACTTGAATGGGGTTTTCTCAGGATTATCAAAGTAGTGCATAATATCTTTTCCATAACAAGCATCGAGGGTTTTAGGAGGTTCCCCATCTCCATGAGTAGAAGGTACAATTAATTTTTTTGGGTTTTCGTGTTCCATATCCATAACTAAATATAGAGAACAACTTAGAACAGAAAATAAAATGTACTTAGTGATAAAGGAAACAAGCACACACGAGAATATTTACCCCACGCTATTGCTCCCCGGCAACGGCGCCAGAAAAAGGTCTTGATAACCCACAAGTATAGGGGATCGTTTGTAGCCTTCTTCGATAAATAAGAGTGTCAAACCAACGAGGAGCTAAAGGTAGAACAAATATTCCCTCAAGTTCTATCGACCACCGATACAACTTTACGCACACTTGACGTCTGCTTTACCGAAAATAAGTATGAAACTATTTTGTAGGCGTGATGCTAGAACTAATTTGCAAGAACAAAACTAGAAGTACTTTGCAAGATAATAAAAGTTAGGTGTTTAGAAAAGGGTTTGTGTCAACAAGATCCCTAGGCAATCGATAACAAGTACCGGTAATCATTCTTGTAATTTTATATGAGGGAGAGGCATGAGCTAACATACTTTATCTACTTGGATCATATTCACTTATGATTGGAACTCTAACAAGCATCCACAACTACTAAAGATCATTAAAGTCATGAAACCCAACCATAGCATTAAGTATTAAGATCTCTTTACTCCCATACGTCATAGCCCACTTACTCGGGTTTAAGCTTCTCTCACTCTCGCAACCCACCATAAGCGAACCATGAACATATTGCAACACCCTACAGCGGCGGCTCTCACGTTTGCGTGAGAACGGAGGGCACCGTAGGATAGCATCATAAATAAAATATACAATCATACCAACCAAGATCATGATTAACCCACAGGACAAAACGAATCTACTCAAACATCATAGGATAACCATAGATCACTGGGAAATAATATATGGAGTTGAGCACCATGTTTAAGTAGAGATTACAACGGGGAGAAGGGGTTTTACACTGCTACATAGAGGGGGAGAGAGTTGGTGTTGATGGTAGCAAGATTGTTGATGTAGATCGCCATCCCGATCGTTGCCCCGTCGGCACTCCGGCGCCACCGGAAGCGAGGGGGAGAGAGCCCCCTCCTTCTTCTTCTTCCTTGGCCCCCCCCCCCTAGATGGGAGGAGAGTTCCCCCTTTGGTCCTTGGTCTACATGGCGGTGGAGGGGCGGGAGCCCCTCTGAGATTGGATCTCCCTCTCTGTTCAATTCTGTTTGGTGTTCCCCTGATCTGGCCTAAAACCGTTTCTTATATTCCGGGAGATCCGTAAATCCGATTGCGCTGAGATTTTAACATGATTTTTTTTCCAGATATAAGCTTCCTTGCGCCCGAAGTAGAGCTCCAACCGACGTTTGAGGAGGGCACAACCCACCACCACGTGCCAGGGGCCTCTGGCGCGCCCTGGTGTCTTGTGGGTTGTGTGGGCCTCCGTTTGCGGTGATTCCAACTCCCAAAAATCGCATATATTCCAAAATTATTCTCCGTAAAAAATTATTGCATTTGGACTTTGTTTGATATGGATTTTCTGCGATACAAAAAACATGCAAAAAACAGGAACTGGCACTGGACACTGGATCAATAGGTTAGTCCAATAAATCATATAAAAAGTTGCCAAAAGTATGTAAAACTTGTATAATATTGGCATGAAACAATAAAAAATTATAGATACAACGGAGATGTATCAACAAGAAGGGCTTCCCTCTAGGAGGTCCTTACACAAGTTACATCGGAACAACTTTCATAATTTGGTTCATAATTATGGAGTGGAGAACACTCCTCGTACGCGTATACCATCCAATAGGGATATATCCCGTCCAAGTGAAAGTGGTGCAGGTAAAAGCTCTTGGTGGCCTGAAAATAAGCATATTTTAGAGTATATTCAGAAGAATGCAAATATGCTACAACGTGTACTCTAAGAATTGCAGGACCTGAAGGGTAGCTTGACGAAGCTGACAGAAACCTCATCACCACCACCTCCTAAGAAGGAGACTTGAGTACATGGGTATGCGCACTCCCCTTGGCTTGTGCCAAGCTTGGGGGAGGTGCCCCGGTATCATATCACCATCACATATTTACCTTTATTGTTTTTCTTAGTTTGATCCTTTTGGTTATATCTTGGTTTAGTAGAATAAAGTTTTTTAGTATGATCTAGCTTTGAGTTTTGCTTTGTGTTCCTTCTATCTAATCGAGTCCGAGAGTTATTGTCGGCATTCTGGGAACGGGGATCCCCAGACTTGCCTGCCTGTGGCCCACGGCGTGGCTGGGCAACAGGCCGTATGGCCCATCTTCATCAACAAGGCATCCAAGACCCTCGCGAGGCGGACGACGCAAGACTTCCTCTGGAGTGGCCTAGCCAGGCAGGCTCACGAGGAGCGGAGATATCAAGGCGGGGCAAACCTCACGAGGCACTCGTGACGTAAGCCATGACGAACGGTGCCAGGCGGGCGCCAGTGCGCACAGCGTCCCCATTTCCTCTTTGGTGCTAAGGAGGCAAGCGCAGGCGAAGAGTACCGAGGCATCAGGCAAAGGTTGCCATATTGGTGCAACAAGACCAAGACCAGGAGGACGGCAAGGCAGAGGTCATCGTGGAGCCCAAGACGGCGTCACCCCGGGGCTTTTCGCAGGCAAAGACCGCTTTTGTCGGGATAGCTTGTACTAGTTGTCCCCCTTCAAATTTGCCCGCCGTTGTTGGCTCCCTTCCCGCTCGATATTTGGGAAGAGGACCAGGGCCTATATAAGTAGAGATAGCCACCACAGTAGGGGCATCTGATCTTAGCTTGATCCAATCCGATCAAGAGCCTAGCCACAAGAACACCTCAACCTTAGGAGGCTGTTCTTCCCTTGTACTGTTCATCATCAGCCCAAGAGGCAATCCACCACCACCACACTGGAGTAGGGTATTACACCACAACGATGCCCCGAACCAGTATAAACCCCGTGTCTCTTTCTGTGTTGTGAGTTCGTCGAGTTCATCCGCAAGATCTTAGCGAGCTAGAGCATAGATCGGTAGGAGGGAAAGACTTCGCGTGCACCCCAGTGTTCAAACCTTAAGGGTTTGCCGGAACCCCACATCCGACATTTGGCGCGCCAGGTAGGGGTCCGTCGTAGTTTCCCTTCCGTCGGTTTGTTGCTCCGTCGCTTCCATGGCGGACGCTCGCCGTGCTCGAGCTGAGCGTCGGGCTGCCCTCTCCACCCGCGTCGCTCAGACGGCTCTTGTAGGCGGGCCACCTCGTCGTTCTCCGTCTCCCGTCGCCAACGCTGCCACCGGCCCAGCGAGGAATGAGCAGCAGGCGTCCTTGCTGCATCCTTCGGTGCGGCAAGATGGCCGCACCGCTACTTCGTTGCTCACCCCTGCTGGTTCTTCGTCTCACGCGCACCACGCTCCCATGGAGGCACGGGCCGCGCTCCTCGCGGCGAACAAGCTCCTGCGCTACCACCCCGTCGACGACCTCTACGAGGAGTGGCTCGACCGCGTCGCCGAGCTCGTCTGCGCCGTCTCACTCTCTGCCTCCTCAACCCGCTGCGGGCGACGGGGTTCGTGGCATGCCTCCACCGACTCAACTCCAAGACGGTGCCTTGGCACCAAGGCGCGCACCTCCGCGGCGTGATCCGCCACGCCCAGCGCCCGCGCGTGAAGAAAGAAGCTGTCAAGAAATCCTGCGGCCACGAGAAGCTACGCCGGCGCTCCCCTTGCCACCTCGTCAAGACCGTGCACCGCCCGCAGTGGCGCAGCTCGAACCCCGTCAAGACCAAGCTCCACTCCTGAAGCGGGCCCCGACAACCATGGCAGGCTGCCGCGCCTTCACCCCCGAGCTGCATAGCGTCGCCTGGCTAGGCAAGTTCAAGCCAGACCTGCCTCCTCGCTACGACGGCACCGCGGACCCCGTGGAGTTCCTGCAGCTCTATGAGCTGAGCATCGAAGCAGCCAACGACGATGAAAAAGTCATGGCAAACTGGTTTCCCATGGCTCTCAAGGATGGGGCCCGCTCTTGGCTCCTGAACCTGCAGCATGGCTCGATCTCCTCCTGGGACGAGATGCGCAACCGCTTCGTCGCCAACTTCCAGGGCACTCGCGACGCCCACCGGCCGCGGGTGATCTACGCCGCATCAAGCAGCAGCCAGGAGAAACTCTCCAGAAGTACATCCAATGCTTCAATAACACCCGCCTCAAGATCCCCAAGGTCACGGACGAGGCCATCATCTCCGTGTTCTCCGACGGCGTCCGTGACGTCAAGATGAAGGAAGAGCTGGCTATCCGCGAGGAGCTCTGCACCTCTCAGGAGCTGTTCAACCTGGCGACCAAGTGCGCAAGAGCTGAGGAGGGGCGTCTTTCCCTCCTTTAATTGCCCGCTGCCGGAGCAAAAGAAAAGAAGACCAAGGCCAAGGACGTGAAGCGCAAGGAGGCAGTGGTGCTCGCAGTGGAGCCCGACACCAAGCAAGAAAGAGATCAGCCTGAGTCGTCCAAGAACGGCCGACCGTTCTGCGCCTTCCACAACCTGAATACTCACAACACCAGCAACTGCCAAGAGCTCAGAGCCATACGAGAGGGACGCTACGGTCGATGCCCCGAGCGCAACGACCGGGGCTACTGCCGCGGAGGTGGACGTGGAGGCGGACGCTGGGATGACCCTGGCCCGCGCCAGGAGTGGCGCGACCAGCCTCGCAAGGACCGCTGGCAGGACAACCTCGCGAGGGCGCCTGGAGGGACCCGCCTCGTGAGGATCGCCCCCACGGCAACACCGGGCTTCCTCTGCTGCCGCCACCAAGAAGGAATGACGACCACCACCAGGACGAGGAGGCTGGGGGCTTCCAGGAGCCATGTGCGATTGCTTGCATCTTGGGCGGTGCACAAGCCCCAGCCTCTCAGCGCATCTTCAAACAATTTGCTCGCGAGGTGAACGCAACACTCCCCAAGCTTGAGGCCACACGCCCGCTCAGGTGGTCCCAATGTGCCATCACCTTCAACTCGGCAGACCAGCTCAAGTGCGCAGCCACCGCGGGCGCACTCCCAATGCTGTGCTCCCTACCATCGGCAATGTGCAAGTTACCAAGACTCTCATCGACGGCGGCGCAGGCTCAACGTCCTATCCGTCGACACGCTCGACAATCTCCAAGTGCCCTATGAGCAGCTCCAGCCAACCAAGCCTTTCTCGGGGAGGATCGATGGTTCCACCACGCCGATAGGGCAAGTCCGCTTGCCCGTCACCTTTGGCAAGCGCGACAACTACCGCACCGAGCTCATCGACTTCGACGTCGCGCACATCCGCCTGCCATACAACGCCATCCTCGGGTATCCAGCCCTGGCCAAGTTCATGGCAGTCATTCATCACGGCTACAACGTTCTCAAGATGCTAGGAAGCGGAGGAATCATCACGGTCCCGTGTGAAGAAAGGGATGTGGTGTGCTCTCTTGAGCGTGCCTTTCATGCCGCGGCAATCGACGACCCCGACAGCAGAAGTGAAGGCCCTCCGGAGACCGTCCCCAAGAAGAAGTTGCCGCGCCGCGCAGGACCC
This sequence comes from Aegilops bicornis, assembly GCA_021605145.1. NCBI lineage: Eukaryota > Viridiplantae > Streptophyta > Magnoliopsida > Poales > Poaceae > Aegilops > Aegilops bicornis. Next base: position 517,163,382 of record CM038672.1, on the reverse strand, counting down.
CAAGGAGACGGTGCCGCGTCAGGCGCCTCGTCAGGATCAACGCCCATTCCAGGGGCGCCTCCCTCCATCGCATAGGAAGGCGCGCCCGGCGCCCTCCTCGGGTAGGGCTCGGGGGCTCTCCTCTAGAGGGCCTCAGACCTTGCCAAGCTCATGAGGGAGGCGCTTGGGCACCACTTGGAGGCGTGTTTCGCGGCACGTTTCCCTCAGGAGAACACAGGGCAAGGAGTGCCCACCACCCAAGAGTTCATCACCAAGACCACCCAGGAACTGCAAGAAGCAAGAGCCATGGACGGCAACAGCCGCTCATAGGGTGCAGCTCCCCATCCAGGCGAGGATGTCAGGCTGCGTCTCTGCGTCGACGTCCCAGGGCTCAACAGGGCCGCATCTCAGGAGCGCTTCTGGCCATCACGCGCGGGCCGCTGTGAGGGCCCACCACACAGCTATGTTCGCATGCCCTTCGGCTTGCCGAGCGTGGCGTCGGCCCATCGGCGCAACTTGCGGCAGGTCCTGGCGTCTCAGGAGGCCAGGATCCACGCCATTCAGGAGGAGATAGATACAGTCTTCAGGGAACATCCTGAGCCCCCAGAGCCCCCCGAGGCTTAGGGTCCCAGTGGCTTATGAGGAGTCATCCTTTCAACGCGTGGCTTCAGGTACATCAACTCTACTTCGTCTACAGAACCAGGTGACATCTTCCAAGTTCGTTTAAGCTGGGAGCGCCCCTCGGGCTGCATTATTCCCAGGCCGCACGGGTCCGTCCCTGTGGCATGTATCCCTTTTGCTTTAAGTCTTTAGCTTACCTTGCTGGGGGCGCCCCTCGGGCTGCATCATCCCCAAGCCGCTCGGGCCAGACCCAGTGGCATGTATCTTCCTGCATTTATCCAAGTCGATCTGCCCTTTATGCTTAACCTGCGAATGGCTATCTCCTGCTCGATTGCCGCCCGCCGCGGGCCTGTTCACCCTATGCAATCCGCTTGCACGTTAAAAGGGGGGCTCCTGAGCATCGCGACTCAGGAGCTCTTACTGGCTCTCTAGCCCTCACCCCCTGGCCTTGACCACGGCATCGCGACCTGGCATACCAGTGGCCGAGCTTGCTCGAGGGCTGGGACACGAGGACGAGAGTGCTTGCATCTAACCGCCCTGCAGGAACATACGGTCACCAAGACTCAAGACCAGGCACAACCCGCCTTGAGGTAGGGCCTCGTGAGTCCCGTGCTGGCTCACGAGTGCCCATATACACCTCGCAGCCCTGCCGTGGAAGCCACGTGTCAGGGCGGGGCTGTACATGCCCCGGGGGCTCCTCCCGGAGGGGGGCCCCATCCCACGCCCAAGTGGAAGCACCATGCTCCGTGCTGGCTGACGACACTGCCGAGGAGCGGCTATGCCCATGCACAAGCGGAAGCACTATGCTCCGCGCTGGTGATAAACAACTGAGGGCGACCCCACTGTCGTGCCAACCTCAGGGAGCCCAGAGCTCAGCGCCCAGCCTTACCGCAACGCCTCCCCTCGGGAAAGCCGCGCATGGGGGCTGGGCAGGAGGGCTGCACATCGGTCGCGCCCAAGTGCATGCCACCTAACCAGGTCCCCCGGACCTGGGTATCGCGCGCCCCACCCGAGGCCTCGGCGAGGGAAGGTATGGGAATTGTTTGCACGTCAAGGGGGACTCCTGAGCATCGCGACTCAGGATCCTAACTGGTCACGTAGCCCCTCACTCCTTGGTCCATCCTGGTCTTCGGTCGGCCCAATGGTGGTTGAGGTATGCGTGGGGCCGGGCTCTGCCGACATAGAACAATAGTCTATCCCAGCGAACCCTCCCTATATGCTGTTTTGAAAGGATCGAGAAGAGGTGTCTAGAGGGGGGGTGATTAGACACTAAGTACCAAAAATTGCAGTTTTTAACTTCTTTAAGTTGGAGTGGAGTTTTGGCACAAGTTTAACAATCACAATAAATAACAAGCAAGCATGCAATGAGTATATGAGCAGTGGAAAGTAAAGCATGCAACTTGCGAGAATGTAAAAGGAAGGGTTTGGAGAAATCAAACGCAATTGGAGACATGGATGTTTTTATCGTGGTTCTGATAGGTGGTGCTATCGTATATCCACGTTGATGGAGACTTCAACCCACGAAGGGTAACGGTTGCGCGAGTCCACAGAGGGCTCCACCCATGAAGGGTCCACAAAGAAGCAACCTTGTCTATCCCACCATGGCCGTCACCCACGAAGGACTTGCCTCACTAGCGGTAGATCTTCACGAAGTAGGCGATCTCCTTGCCCTTACAAACTCCTTGGTTCAACTCCACAATCTTGTCGGAGGCTCCCAAGTGACACCTAGGCAATTTAGGAGACACCACTCTCCAAGAAGTAACAAATGGTGTGTTGATGATGAACTCCTTGCTCTTGTGCTTCAAATGATAGTCTCCCCAACACTCAACTCTCTCACACAGGATTTTGATTTGGTGGAAAGAATATTTGAGTGGAAAGCAACTTGGGGAAGGCTAGAGATCAAGATTCATATGGTAGGAATGGAATATCTTGGCCTCAACACAAGGGTAGGTAGTTCTCTCTCAGAAAGTGTGTATTGGAAGTGTAGGTTCGTTCTGATGGCTCTCTCCACGAATGAAGAGTGGGTGGAGGGTTATATATAGCCTCCACACAAAATCTAACCGTTACACACAACTTACCAAACTCGGTGGGACCATGTTAAACTCGGTCAGATCGATTTAGCAAATCTAGTGACCGTTAGGATTTTCGGTGGGACCGAAATGCAACTCGGTAGGACCGATATGGTTAGGGTTAGGGCATAACGTAATCTCGGTGAGACCGATTACACAAACTCGGTAGGACCGGTTTTGGTAATAAGCTAACCAGAGAGTTGGTCAGGCAAACTCGGTGAGACCGATTACACAAACTCAGTGGGACCGATTTTGGTAATAAGCTAACCAGAGAGTTTGCATTGTAATCTCGGTAGTACCGATTTCTCAAACTCGATGAGACCGATTTTGGTAATGGACATACATAGAGAGATTACAATCCCATCTCGGTGAGACCAAGATCCCTATCGGTGAGACCGATTTGCCTATGGTTTGTGACAGTGGCTATGACATCTGAACTCGGCGGCGCCGGATAGAAAGAATCGGTGGGGCCGAGTTTGAATTTTGGTTTCGGACATATGTGGATGTGGGAAAGTAGTTGAGGGTTTTGGAGCATATCACTAAGCACTTTGAGCAAGCAATCCATTAAGCAACACCTCATCACCTCTTGATAGTATTGGCTTTTCCTATAGACTCAATGTGATCTTGGATCACTAAAAATATAAAATGTAGAGTCTTGTACTTGAAGCTTGAGCCAATCCTTTGTCCTTAGCATCTTGAAGGGGTTCCACATCCTTTAGTCCATTCCACTTCATTGTTGAACTTATCTGAAACATACTAGGTAAAAGTGTTAGTCCAACAAGAGATATGTTGACATTAATTACCAAAATCACCCAGGGAGCACTTGTGCTATCAATCTCCCCCTTTTTGGTAATTGATGGCAACATACATCAAAGCTTTAGATAAAGATATAGAGAATAGCAAGTAAAGCTTTAGAAAGACATGTAACATGCATAGGCTCCCCTACATGTATGCAATCATGTGAATATGGAATATTGAAGCATGTGAGAGCATAACCATGACAGAGTAGGCAATGTGTTACATGTATCTTGGCTATATGCATCGAGATCGGAAGATGTGAATGTGGGAAATGTACCTTCATGCTCATGAGTCCTTCTTGCAAACAATATGTACATCAGCAAGAATTCCTCATACACATGATTGTGATGCATATACTTACCATGTGGTCTTGAGTTGGCTTAGGATGGAATGAACCTGCGTAAACAAGGTTAGGTAACACAGATACACCTACTAGCCAGAGAAAACAAAAGAAACCACAAGAGTACCAAGACTGGGATGACATGTAGAGTGAGTACTAAGTACCACAATAGATATTGACATGTCCCCAAAGGTAAAGATATGCAAGGAATTTAAGAAATTTCTTTCCCTTAGATGTCTTGCTCCCCTGAATCTAGCATGGGATCTTTGGGGAGAAGATAGGGAATAGAAAATCAGAGCTCAAAGAAACAAATGAACAGAGCTAATGCAAATAAGCACATATGAACATGTCTTTCCCCTCAAGAAGACATGTGGCATCTCTCCTCTTGAACATAAAGCATCTGGGATCCTTGAAGATTACTCTTTCCTTGAGTCACTACAAAAAAATACACTTCCGTGATGATACGTGTTTGTCACAGTAGGTCGCGTTTTTTGTCATGCATGTATATCCATGACAAATTTATGACATAATCAAGATAGTCATACATGTGCTGTCGTAGAAGTGTTCCATGACATTACCAAAATTATCATCATGGAAGTGTCCACTTCCATGACGATAAATCACGCAGCGTCACGTAAGTGCTTTTCGTCCAAGGGTGACCGACACGTGGCATCCACCGTAACATAACGCCGTTAAGCTATTGGGTCGGGTTTTGGATCCGATAACCCGTTAACAGCCCCGACCAATGGGGATTTTCCACATGTAAAATCATCATTGGCTGGAGGAAACACGTGTCGACTCATCGTTGGGACAGATGTCATCCACTCATTGGATGGACGGCGCATATGATACATCGACACGTGTACGGACCAATGAGGCCCATTCTGTGAAAAGGCGGCCCATTTGACTTGGTCAAAGGTGGCGGGCCGGCCCATGGAAACCTGTTAACGGCCTGTTCGCATATAGCCCATTTACGGCCCGCTAACCCAAGGCCCGTTACGCCCTATCCGAATTAGGCCCAGTAGCGTCATCTGGGCCATCCAATATGATTCCAGCCCGTTTTCACTTCTGGCCCATGTATGGCCCATGACGTCTTTCGGCCCATATGAGGCCCTATGTAACTCTTGGCCTATTAATGGCCCGTGGTGAAACTGGCCCGTAATGAACAGTGTATCACTTTACACCCATTAACGGCCCGTGGTGAAACTGGCCCGTAACAAACAGTATATCACTTTATACCCATTAAGGGCCCGCTATTTAGTTGGGCCGTTTCCAGCAAATGTTATCTTTCGGCCTTCTCAGAGCCCATTTATTCTTGGGCTCATTTCCAGCATTCGTTTACTTACGGCACGTTACTGTCATTTTCTGCTTGTGGGCCAAATTCAGCCCGTGGTTACATCGGCCCGTTTGTGGTCTGTTAATATGTTGGGCCGTTTTCATAGCGTCATCAAATACGGCCTATTAATGATGGCCCGTTATGGTCATACGGCCCGTATAAGGCCCATTGATGATAATCTGACCCGTAGAAGCCCCATTGTTTCTGACCCGTAGAAGGCCCATTGTTTCTCTGACCCGTAGAAGGCCCATTGTTTCTCTGACCCGTAGAAGGTCTCATCGCTTTCACGGCCCGTAGAAGGCCCAAAGGTTTCTACGGCCGTGGGAGGCCCAAAGTGTCACTACAAGAAATATTAGGCCATGGTTATTGTGGCCTAGTTTTAAAAAAGAACTGCACCGACTACAAGCAAACAAATAAACAAGACAACAAGGAAATAAATAAGCAAGCAACTTATGCTAGGCTATCACGGTACATTACACATATTACATCCATTGGGCATAAAAGTTCGCCACCAATTGCAAATATAGGGAACAAAGCAGCATATCATATACCTTTGGTTGTCAAAGTTGGCGACCAGCGCAAATAAACGTCGCAGCAAAACAAATCCAGAACTGAAACCACTTCAGAAGATCTCAAGAAACAATATCCTGGGTACCCATAATGCTGGCAAGATGCTTAGAAAGCTTATTAAATTTCTCTTGTTTGGCGCTTAAATCCTCCGGTAGCTTCTTTGTTGCACCAGAAAATATGCATCTGAATTCTGCAGGGACTTCCTTAGTCCTTCAGCTTCCTGTCGCAACACATCTGATCGATGTCTTTCAACTTGAAGTTGAGACTCAAGAAGACGAACTGATTCAGGCAGCGAGTTCGAAGAGCTTGTGCGGTGATAGTGACGATAACTTTCGAACACTACATCAAGACAGGACTTTTGGGTTCCCTCACGTCGTCAAGATAGTTTTTATCAGCTTTCTTGGAGACCAACAGGATGTCTCACTATCTTGAACCTTATGTGCATTACTTCCTTTACCATTGGATAACGCGACATCGTTTCTCCAATATTTTGTCCGCATTCTAAAAGAGAAACAAGCGAGACACATCACATGTTTACCATGTTGTATATGAAACTCATTTTGGTAAATGAGTTCGGTAGTAAAGTGGACAGGATAACAACATGAAACAACCATATATCTATGTACCATGGTCACTTTATGGTCTATATCATTCTAGTTTTTGTTGCCAAATCAAGATAGAGACACAGTTCAAATAATATTTGTTCAAGACAAAGCGAGAATAGACAGAATATAAGTGTGGGTAACTATAGAGCAATAACAACACTTGTAATGTGCATGACATGAGAACATAAATGTTTATTCAATTGAAACTGAAATCAACATAGAGCAGGTTACAACAACAAACCAGTTAAAGAAAGGTTTAAAACATACCTGTTGCACCATTGGAATTTCAATTCCATCCTTCAAATTTGAAAATAGTTGGTATGAGTAAATACAGTAATGCAAGAGCAAAGGAGTATGAACCATAGCTCTGAGAACTGCACGAGAACAAATCTTCTTCTCCTTTAAGCGTTGAGTTGTGATTCGGAGTGGTGGTCTTCGTGCTTTGGGCACTGCAGTTCCCTTACTAACCGCTTCGTGTTTGGGTGCTCTGTGGTGGAGACGGTCTTTGTGTCAAGCTGGGCCCAGGTTACTATCTGTCGGGGTTGGGGTTAGAAGGGGTGTAGCTGGTTCTCCGCCAACTGGGTAGGGGTACAATCTGCGAGTCTTGGTTATGTGTGGTGGATCTGGTCCTTGGGCAAGTACAACCGTGGTTCTATCTGGATCAACTGGTAGCACTATCTTTTCTGAAGACCGTGTTGTTACTCCCTTAGATACTTCCATCACGCTCTCCAATTCAAATGGCTGATAAACAAGAAAAGTAATTGAAAGTATAGAAATTGTATGATAGACAGGTGCAATGGATAGTGGGGAATAAAAGAGGGCATGAAATAATTCATATTTATGTTGTCTAACCAAACAGGATAGCATGACACAATTTCACATATATGATGGCTAACTAAACAGGATAGCATGACACAATTTCACATTATGATGGCTAACTAAAAAAGATGGAAAGACATAGTTCAAAATATGAGACTATGTAAACAGGATGACATAACATAACTATATAATGTGTCTATTAAATAGGTTGACATGCCATAATTCACATACATTCATGGATAGAATGCCATAATTCTAAATATGATGACTGTAAACACTAAACATGATGAGATGATATAACTATATGATGTCTTTATTAAATGGGTTGCCATGCCATAATTCAGATAGATGATGTGTATGTACTATGTAAACATGATGGCATGATATAATTCAAATATGATTTATATAGTAAGCAAGTAAGAAGATGGCAATCTATATATGATGTAAAAACTAAGCAATGCAAGACAACATGCATGACATGGGTAATATAACCCTGCCAAGTTTGAGCATAGACCTCAGGGAGGAAATAGGACTGGTCATCAGTCTCTCAATCCTCCTCTGAGGAGCTCTCTGTCACTTGACAAGATGTCTGCCTTCAGCGAGTAGCATTATCTGCTCTGAATACCTTGTTTGCACTCGAGATACTTCCATCACCGCTTCAAATGGCTGATGCGGGAAGAGTAGTTGAATATACAAACATTGTCGACAAATGGAACACGTAATACAAAAATGATAGCATGATATAATTCGCATACATGATGATTGGCTAAACAGCATGGCATTGCATAATTCACATATATAATGCCTTTGCAACAAGATAGCATTGTATAATTCACATATATAATGTCTTGCAATAAGATGGCAATGCATAATTCACATATATGGTAATTAGACACTGACAGGTGGCATTCACACAAAGAATGTCTAAACTAATCAAATGGCATAGCAATGCGAGACACCATACACGCGATATGAGCAACATAACCCTGCCAAGTTAGAGCATACACCTCGGGGATTGACTGGTCATCTGTCTCTGAATCCTCCTCTAAGGAGCTATCCGTAACCAGCGAGATATGCACTTCGTCAAATAGCATAGTCTGCTCAGAAGACCTTGTTTTCACTCCAGAATTTGCCATCACCGTGTCAAATGGCTGATGCACACGAAGAAGCGATTGAATGTACTAACATTGTTGACAAATGTAATATGTAACGAAAAAAGGATGGCCTGATATAATTTACATATAAGATGACTGGCTAAGCAGGATGGCATTGCAAAATTCACATATATGATGCCTAGCTAAACAAGGTGGCGTTGCATAATTCACATACACGATGAATAAACTAAACAGATGGCATTCGCACAAACGATGTCTAAACTAAGCAGATGACATATTTGATGTATAAAGTAAGCAATGCAAGACACCATATGCATGATATAACCAACATCAGCATGCCAAGTTAGAGCGAAGACCTCAGGGGTTAAATAGGAGTTATCTTCTCCTTCTGAATCCCCCTCAGAACAGATATCTTCCTCTCGATTACAATCCAAAATGCATGGAGGGGGGCTGCTTTGCGCCTACCATGGAGCGACGTCTGCATGAAATTATATTGCCACACAAGGCTCGTCTCTTTTGCTCTACATGTTCAGTTCCATTGTTTACAATAAGCATCATGGATAGGAATAAAACATAGTGAGATTATGTAAGGAGTGCATGCGAGAAATCCAGAGTGATGGTAGCAACCTGTGGATAGACCCAAAACTAATAATAGCAGGCGGATAATGGCTTGATTAATAATCTGAGATAATGGCTTCTTTACTGTTTGTTTCCCACCCAACATGAAACTCATACTAGACACCGGAGATTAACCAGATAGTAGATAGATACTATTGATAGCGGCCCCGCTATGTACCCCACAACCATTTAAAAACTCCAGTTTGACCATTAGTTTGGAGCTGACTCAGAGTCTAATCGGTGAACAGGACGATAAAGTAGCATGTAATATTAAGCGATGCATAACGTGGCGGACACGAAAGAGTGTGACCTCTCTTGCGGACCCGTGTAGTCCTCGAGGTCATCTGCTTTCGGTTGATGATGGTAATGCAGTTTTCATGGCTGCCGGTAATGGGGAAGAAAGATCCGAGGCGGCGAAGACAGTCGGAGGCGGATCCCTGCTGTCTTTGGACCCATACATCGTTGGAGCAGGTGAAATTTGGGGTGGACGACGGCGATAGGAGCCAGGACAAACCATGCAAAATTTTCTTTGACAACTATCTGTAAGAGAAGTAATTCTGTAAGGGCTCATTTGAATTGGAGGATTCCAACAATGCAGGGATAGGAAATAGACAGGAACAGGATAGGAATGCATGTGCAAAACAGAGAATTTAATAACACAGGATTTCTGCGAATCTGGGTGTTTGATTTACAACAATTGGAAGATCACAGGATGCAAAGAAGCATGGTTAGATTAAGTCAAACCACAAGAAAATGTACGGTTATAATGCTATGATGCTACTATCTCTTAGTCGTGTGCTTCATGAATAGGAATTTGAAAAGGAGGACAAGTGAAAATTAAAATTCCTACGTTTTTTCTTTCAAGGAGACACTAAAGGAACAAATCCGTGTGCTCAGTGGACAATATATATATCATGTAGTGTTAAAAAGAGATGCAACAAGTGTACAACCTCTTTGTTGAAGCCATGTCGATCTCAACGTGATTGGGTTGGCGGTGAGGATGCTCCGCTGACTTTCTTTGTCGGAGGAGGGGAAGAATATCTTAGGCGTCTGGAGATGGAGCCCGAGGTACTGCTCCACTGTGATGGAGGGTTTCGTCGTTAGAGCAGCTCCGGTGAGTTGTACGACGCCGAGGCTGAAGCAGGAGAAGAGAGACAACGAACAACGTTAACCTGAGTGGAATTCTAATAGCATCTCCAATACATGACGTAAAATACATAACCACAAAGTGCTAGATGTAAAATACATCAGCCGCTCATCTCTGAACTTAACTGTCAAAATAGAACTTAAGCGCCGGCCCGAACTTAAGCGTCGGCCCGAACCTAAGCTGTGAAACTGAATTTTCTTTGTCGAAACTGAATTTTGTTGTCGGCCCAGGCAGCACTAGCAAGGTGAGGCTACACGTCGGTCGTCTGACTTTTTCATCTCTGGTGGGTCTATTTTGCAGCCATTGGATCTGAAATCAAGGGCCTACAGTTCATCGTCAACCCCCACCCCCTTGAGCCGCCAGCCACCACCGGCCAAACAGCAGCCCCCGCCGCCCGCGGCCGGCGGTGCGCCGCCCCGCCCGCCCCGAAAACACTCCCCACCGCTGGTCCGCCGCCGCCCCGGCCATCCCTCTAGGCCCCCCCGTGCCGAGCTTTTTCTCCGGCGATCCCCACGCCACCGCCCCGCCACCGCCGGCGACCACCGCCCCCATCCTGAACCCTAAGATAGATAGTGGGGTACCTCTCCGGCAAGGCCCCCTCCCTGTTGTGGCTGGTTCTTCCTTCACCCCGGTGAGCCCATCCCTTGAAAATCGACTGACCCAAAAGTCGATTCAGTCGACTGAAGTGTAGCTAAATCGGAGCAGCATCGCAAGCAAGAGCAAGAGCGAGAGCAGCAGCACGAGCAAGAGCAATAGCGAGAGCAGACCAGGCAGGGGACCGAGAGAAAGAGCAGAGCAGCAACACGAGCGAAAGCTAAAGCAACAGAAGCTCCTACTGATGTGGACGTCGCCGCCGAGGGAGCGACCGAGCGCCTGCAGCACCGTGTGATCGAATCAACAAGAAAATGCGGCGATTAGTGTACCCTCTTTGGTGGCGCCGATTAGGCCGCAGCTTCATCCGAGGAAATGGTGATGATGATGCTTTTTCGGTGGTGCAGGTGAAGACGGCGGCGTGGAAATGGAGGTGGCACGAAAGACGAGGGGAACGTCGAGGCAGCTCCTTGGAGGTGGAGGACGGGGTGGCTAAACCAGCGGGACGATGAGATCGACGACGGATCCTCATCCAGTACGGTGGATGAGGGACGTCGAGGTGTTGCTGTGGACGACATCGTCGGGGAAGAGGCTCCGATTGGGTGGCGGACGGAGCAGGGTGTGGGGTTTAAATCGCGGGTTTCGCGGCCTCGGTGTCTGAATGGGTGGGCGGATGGGATGGCAGTGGGGAACCATGGCTTAGAGACACGCTTGTCCGAAATGTGGGGTAAGTTACGAAAGTACCCCCCACCGATTTGAGGCGGTTCTTTCGGTTCAGGGGTACCACAGGCATTTCGCGTGTCGGGATTTCATAGGATGTGGGAGTTTTCACGCGCATTGTAATTTCGGAATAGCAAGGCGCGGGTTGAGATGGAGGGAGTTGTCGGAGCACAACGAGACAAAGATATATCTTAAATATTTCGGGCTAACAAGGCGCGGGTTGAAATTTCCGGACAGGCCTAACGTGTACTGTACCAAATCAATGCGCACTAGAAATGTCATTCAAAACTTTGAATTCATGTTATGTTCAATTAAAATATTTCGCTACGTGTATAATGCATGCAACCTACTACTCAAATGAACGTTTTAGTGCATTCCAAACGTATATACTACCGCTTCAATATGAACTAAATTTGAATAAGATCTAGAGTAATGATTGTTGTGAAGTCAAAGCATTTGAATTTGTTCCTCTGTTTTAATAAGATCTACAATCATCATTATTGTCAAGTTAAACCATTGTTTGTGTATTATCTTCACAGCACACCACATGATTAGTCTCGAGTTACATATGAACTATGTGTACTATATGAACTCGAACTAGATTTTTTGAATCCACTTTATTTTGATTTCAAATCACATTACATTTCTAGCTCTAGCTAGATCTTCATAATCTAAACCATGTCTCATATGTATAATGTGTTTATCACAATATGTGTCAGGACCCCGATTCCAAGTCACATCGATCTAGCCGGTAACACCTCATATCACTTTGCGGCCTCACGCACGGTATTCCCACGGGTGTCGCCTTACCATGGCCCGGGACCATTTGCGCCTTTTGGCTCACGTATATGATAGTGTCGCTAGCATCCATATGACGGAGAACCCGGGCCGACATGGCTAGTCGTGAACCCAAAGCGGCACTAACCCATGGGGACAGGCATACATGAATCACATCGAGCATGTCGGTCATCAACGTGTGAATCCGGGCTGTAGCACTGGGCTAACAGGACTCCGGATGTCACCGCGTGACATTTCCCCGAAGGGACAGACACAGGAACAAAGAGAAACACATGCCGGCCAGTCAAGTGTCCAGGCGGTAGTGCTTTGGGCTAGCGAGGACTCCGGTGAACCGGCATGTAGCGGACTACTATCGCTCAGGAAGCACTAGACTACATTTCCCCATATGAAAGGCTGCCAAGGATAAACAACTAGATTGTCGGATCCCACACATACCAAGCAATTCAAACATACACACAATATGCTCGATATGTGTAAATACAACATGGCATCCCAACATAACTATACGACTCAAGTATTTATTCATTAGGCTCCGAGGAGCGAGATATTACAAACATGGGTCTCTCGACCCATCATTCAGAGCATACAAGTCAAACACATGCGGAAGCTAAATATGTCTGAGTACAGACATCTATAAATGAAAAAGGCTGAGAAGCCTGACTATCTACCAGATCCTGCCGAGGGCACAAGATCGTAGCTGAGGTAACAAGCTAAGCGTCAAGTCCACAGCGGAACTACTAGCGAGGCCCGGCGTCTCGCTGCAAAACATATAATAAGAAAACGTGAGTACAAATGTACTCAGCAAGACTTACATCAGAACTAACTACATATGCATCATTATCAACAAAGGGGGTGGTGGAGTTTGACTGCAGCAAGCCAGCTTTGACTCGGTGGCTATCTGAACTACATTGCAAGTAACTGTTTTGAGGTGGCGCTTACGAGTCCACATATTCACCATGTCAATACACCACTATGGATCCGCTCCTGTCTTCCTACGAAGCGCCATCCATAGCACTCACGCTTATCTTGCGCATTTTAGAGTATCCACTTTCACTTGTCTATGAACTGCAGGCAACCCAGAAGTCCTTTACCGCGGACACGGCTATTCGAATAGATGATGTTAACCCTGCAGGGGTGTACTTCTTCACACACGCTCTCGCCACGTACCACCATGTACACGTCGTGTATCTCGGCAACCTTCAAGCGAAAGCCTGGCGAGGGAGTCAGCCACGACCTGACTAACCACACAAGTCTCTAGTCTAGGTTTATCGCCTATTCGGGTTCCATCCGCAAGGAGATCCGCCGGGTGTCGCTCACGGCCCCAAACGATGTGTGCAGGGTTCCCGAGACACCAAGCAGGCGCCAAGACACCGGCCACGGTGTATCTACCGCATCATAGCCCACCCCTAGGGTCAGCGCCACGCACGGCCTCCAACACATATCCTACAAACACGAAACTAGTTGCAACTCCTGGACAGAGATCAGGTTGATTAATAAGTCGAGAGGGGCACTTAAGCATTCCAATGCATGGTAGTAACTGTTCATGGATCACAAACACAGAACTCAGTTCCTGAGGACAGCTGCAATCAGACAACCCACCATGTACTCCTACATGGCCTCTCACCGCTACCTTTACCAAATCGTGTTCACACACTTAGCTCACACACACGATGGGACATGTTCACACACCATTCCAATTCATTCCCGATGAATCGGACTGACACAACTCTAAGCGAGCAGGCATGACAAACAAGCATGAGCGAGTAGGCACATCAGGCTCAAACAACTCCTACTCATGCTAGTGGGTTTCATCTATTTCTTGTGGCAATGACAGGTCATGCAGGAGGATAAAGGGGTTCAACTACCGCAGCAAGTGAGATGAATCATTGTTGTCCTAATGCAGTAAAAGAGAAGCAGGAGGCGAGAGAGTGGGATTATATCGGAATGAACAAGGGGTTTTGCTTGCAGCACTTCGAAGATATTATAGTTCTTCCTCGGTGTCATCGAACAATCGTCGGAACATCGTCTCATCGAGAGGGGACGATCACGGCAAGAGAGGAAGAACACAATCAATGCAATGCGACAATATGATGCATGATCATGACATGGCAATATGATGTGAGTTGAGCTAATGCATCTAGCAACGGTCCAAATGAAGTTGGTTTGAACCCAAGGTTCAAATTCAAACTCCATGTAAGGCATTTCAAATGCCATTTATTCAAATTGTCTTATACAGCAACTTTAGTTTGTTAAAACATGCATGAAAATAGTACAGATGGATAGATTAGATTTTTCTGATCATTTTTCATATGTAACTTATTTGATTTGGAGCTACGGTTGAATTACTACAATTTTTAGAAGTTTTGGCTAATTTCTGGAATTTCCTGTAAAAGGATAAATCCAGAAAAGATTTCTCGCATCGACATGACGTCACCGTGATGTCGGCAGGTCAACGAGGGCTGGTCGGGTCAAACCTGACGATGGGGCCCCTTGGGCGGTGACACGATCTTTGGTTTGTGTGGTCGACGGGTGGGACCAGGTCAACGGCCACGTCGTGATCAATCTTGCCGACGTGGGTCCTGATTTTATTAGTTAATCTTACTATTTTGGTTAGCGGTAACCTAACTAAGTGGGTCCCATTCTCAATGTCTAAATGTTAATCCGGAGGTTGGTTAGCCCCCAATCTAATGGCCACGTCGGCTAACTTAAACGATTAGCCGGCGCTAAACAGGACGCGACGACGCTCCTCGTCCGGGCGATTCCGCGACGAGAGCGTGCGCGGCTGGTCTCGTTGGAACGGCCGTGATGCGGTGCATCCAACGATGGTGGTTGCGGGGGCTGGGGCGGCCGGAGACAACGGCGAGGAGCTCGGCCACGGCGGCCGGCGTTCGGTGTCTGGCACGGCAGCCTTCTGGCGTGCAAGAGAGGGAGCGGAGAAGGGGAGCAGGGGCAGGAGCTCACTGCGGTTGCGACAAGGCCAACAGCGAGCTCGGGGAGGAACGGGAGCGAAGCAGGGCAGCGAGGGGATCTCTGGCGGCCGGAGGCGAAGATGGCGACGGCGACGGCTCCACGGGGCGCTCCGGCTTGCGTGGCTGGACGTAGGGCTTCAACGCAAGGAGGCGAAGCTCCCGTGCGTGTCGGAGAGGCGAGGGGGAGGGGGTGGCTACGGCAACGGTGGCCGGTGGCGACGGGGGCGCTCGGTCGTGAGAGAGAGAGAGCTAGGGAGAGGAGAGGAGAGGACTGAGGAGAGTGAGCGGGTCAGTAGCGTGGCGTCGTCGAGCCTTGTCGGCGGAGGGACAGCGGCGAGCGAGGAGGTGGCGGCCTTGGCCTTGGCGGTGGCGTGTCGAACCGCGCCCGTCCTCTGGCGGGGAGGAATCTGACAGGGAGGGGGGACAGCTGAAATTTGGGCTGGCCAGGCGGCGGCCGCCTGATCTTTGAGCGGCCTGAGGAGCCGGCCTTGAGTAAGTCGGCCCAGTAAGCTTTTCCTTTTTTGTTTAACTTTTCTATTTTCGACATTTGTTTTGATTTAATAAAAATACTAAATCATTTTATTTTCTTATGCCAATTTTTATAGGAGCTAATTATATTATTCTAGAGCTCCTTAATAAATGGCATAATTTTTGGACATATATTATATATATAACATATATATATCCAATGCAAATAGTTATGCATTAATTCCAAATGCCCAAAAGAAATACTTATGAGCTCCTAAAAATATTGGTTTAATTTTTATCTCTGTCCAATATTTTCAGAAAGCAACATGAACATTTTCTTGGATCTTTTTGGAGCAATTTTTATCTGAGTCATTTCCAGAAATGATTCTGAGGGTTTCACAAATCCTCATTTCAAATTTAAATGGAATTTAAACATGATGCACACATGACTAGCTAGTCTACGTCATACCAGAACTAGGGATGTGACAACTCGCCCCCACTAAAGAAGAATCTCGTCCCGAGATTCAAGGTGTGAGGTAAGAAGACAGAAGGGGCACAAACTAACACGGTCTTCACGATCCAGGTTGCACTTCATATGAACGTTGACATGATCACCATCTTTATCTCAATGTCTTGCCTTGAGAACTACATCCAACATGACAACGGGAAGAAAGGGGGGATTTTAGAAGAATCAATCTTCTTGAGGTTCGAACAATTTTAGGATCATCTTAATGATCACAAGATCAACTCACAAAATGAGACATAAAAACATCTCTGGAGCGGAGAGGTAAAACATGCATCAGGAGGGACGGAAGAAACAATTTTACGAGGGTTTCAAAGTAGCGAGGGAAATTGCCATGATTCCAGAACGGGGCACCTTAGGGAAGGTGACTCGTAGATTTGTTACCTTAAGTGGCAAAAAGAACTACTTTTGATATAGAGATCATTGAGACTCTTTATACCAGCCTCAGGCAATCACAATCGATCATTTGAAGGAGTTCGAAAGAATGACATACTTAGACTAGAATGGATGATGTGGACTACCTTGTTGAAGACAACACAATGGATGATTTTGCTTATCATCGGAAATAGATGGGACCCATGGTAGGACCACTTTTGAAGATGATCCTAAACAACAATTACTGAGAGGGCAGCCCATGGGAATTGGCGCAATGGCGGTGCAAGCTGGGAACAACATGCAACTGTTGGGAATGTTCCAACCATCTTATCTGCCTGAGATTCAGATCAGATTGGTGATAGGATACTTCAGACTCAGCATGTCCGAAAAGAAAGGTTACAACACAAATGGACGAGATGACGTTGCGAGATTCTCGGGATATGAACTACGATAGAAAGCTCCAAAACATGAGCTGATTCTGCTACATACATGTGAGCATGTTGTCCAAGACAATAATGACCACACAGTAGTCTTATAATAAAACACTATAGAGTTCTGGTCGGGAACTATCATCGAGGATATTGAAGTCCTTGTATAAGCCGCGGTCTTAAGAAGGAACTTCTTCTCCTTGAACAATTCAATCAGTGGCTTGGTGTGCTAGGGACAAATATGGAATGGAGGTAGCGAGCCTGTCAAACCATAGCATACTTCGCACATGCATGGCTGACTTGGGATGGTTCCAGAGAAAACAAAAACAATCTGTCTCAAATTCATGGCGGCAACTTACATCAAATGCACGTGAATTCGAGGAAGTCACTTCTTTCATCCAAACATAGGCTTCATGAACGAAACACGAAGGTAATGCTTACAAAGTTTCCAACACTAGGTTGATGTTCAACATGAATCATGGGGGAGACAAAATGCTGCTGGTGGGCTCAACAACAACTCATCGAAATTTCCATATCACTGGACCTCCACCATCATGTGAACACGGTGATAGCATTGGTCAGACCAAAAGATGTAATGGTGTATGCTCGAGGGATCAACCACGAGTAAGACAACATTACGAACATCATTGGTTACGATTTGACTTGACGATAGCCCATACTCAAGTCAAAGTTTTGACAAGGCAATAGATCCAACAAGCGATCACGAGGGACCAATCGATGAAGATATCATCTTTCTTCAACACACACTCAAGAGGATATCCCTTAAAATGAACTAAGTTGGACAAGCTTTCATCTTCCAACTCTCCAAGTTGTTGTCTAGCTTAACCGACTAGCTCAGGGGTATCCAACACAGATTCTTGGAGAATGGCTGGTTTAGAGAATAACCAACTTGATCACGAACTCAACATAGCGGTCAGGTGACAACCTGGTGATACTTCCGAGAAGATAATCGGAATATCATGAACCACCGATATGTTACTAAGCTCGAGAACAATCCTACTTTTCAGGGCAAGATGATATGATCAAAAGAGTGAGGAATTGACACAGTCCTAACTCATTGATCGAAGAGTGCACCAAAAATAAGGACTAGATTGCACGGTCAATCTTAGAATGATGATTCAAAAGCCAACACGCTAAGAGTGAGAACATTGTCCATTTACTACCAAGCAACAAGGTTGCTAGGAGTATCGATTTCACACATCACGATTCACTTTGTTAGCATTCCGGTTACATTGACACGGGACCAAGGAATGAATAATGATAGCGAGAAGTATCACTACGTCAATAATTCATAAGGGAAGGTGCAATTCTCATGGCGTTCCTGACATGAAGTGGGTAATACTTCAGGGTAGAACAGAACAAAAGCTGAATTGGCATTTTGATCTGCGGAATACAACTACTTTGACCACTCCAAGAAATGGATGAGGCGCTGGAGTTTGTTTCTCCTAGTCATTCCAGAATTGAATGGCTGGACGGACCACAAGAATACTAGGCATCGATGAACGGATGCACGCATACTCTTGATTATCAATTGATAGACGGGGGTCAGAATACAACTAAGGAGGAACAACTCGAGGAACATATGACTTTCTGAGTTGTGGTTGCATAGATTAGATGTCGAGCGAAGCTCAACATTTCTTCCGGATAACCCATGCGGAAAGGGTAGAACTGGCAGAATCAGAATATAGAATGGATGACTCATCAAGAGCACTGGTTGTGATCTTTTGGTTTAAAAGAACTCCTGCCAAGAATGGTTCATGGTATTTGGAAGAATGAGATACCACAGACCTCGAGGACTGTCGCAAGGTTACTAATATCCTAAAGGAACTAGCAACACTATCAACATTAGGTAAGTAGGGTGAATCTCGGGTCAAGAACCCAGGAGTAGAATACCTACTATCCAAATGGCATCACGGGATGCTTTCAAGAATAATGGCCAGAATCATCACACTGGGGATACAAAAGCATTGCCAAATTACTAGGTGACTTCCTAAAACACCTAGGGTCATAATAATAACTCCAACATATATGTCGAGGCAGCGAATATCTCAACATACTAATTTGTGTGATTAATCTGGCCCAAATGAACATTAGAAATGGAGAGAAGGGATTTGCAAATGCATCAGACTATATAGAAATCTGGGATGACTCGGACAGCATAACGGCTGTAAATGCTCAAAATGATTTGAGACATCCTGCAAAAATGGTGGCATAACCACTCAGAAGCACAACATCAAGGTTCCGAGACCAACTATGGACACACGGAAGTAGTAGAAACTGAACTGGGGCGTAAAACCAACAATCTTAAAAGTCTATGGATTAGTAACACGTCATCCTGATAGATAGATGAGAAACCTAGTTCTTAAACCCCGTAGAAAAGAAGAGGATTATTTCGAGATCAGAAGGCCATGAGGTATAAGGAGTAAAAAGAGCCTTACGTTCCCTTCCACAATCAATTCCCTTACATAACTAAAGCATTTCTAAACACAACTTCGACCAGTTTGGCTTGGTAAACCTACAGGCAGTCAGGCTCTGATACCAAAGCTGTCAGGACCCAGATTCCAAGTCACATCGATATAGTCGGTAACACCTCATATCACTTTGCGGCCTCATGCACGGTATTCCCACGGGTGTCGCCTTACCATGGCCGGGACCGTTTGCGCCTTTTGGCTCACGTATATGATAGTGTCGCTAGCATTCATATGATGAGAGAACCGGGCCGACATGGCTAGTCGTGAACCCAAAGCGGCACTAACCCATGGGGACAGGCATACATGAATCACATCGAGCATGTCGGTCATCAACGTGTGAATCCGGGCTGTAACCTTTGGGCTATGAGGACTCCGGATGTCACCGCGTGACATTTCCTCGAAGGGGCAGAACCACGAACGAAGAGAAACACATGCCCGGCCGATCAAGTGTCGAGCGGTAGTCTTTGGGCTAGCGATACTCCCGAACCGGGCTGTAGCGGACTACTATCGCTCAGGAAGCACTAGACTACATTTCCCCATATGAAAGGCTGCCAAGGATAAACCACCAGATTGTCGGATCCCACACATACCAAGCAATTCAAATATACACACAATATGTTCGATATGTGTAAATACAACATGGCATCACAACATAACTCTATGACTCAAGTATTTATTCATTAGGCTCCGAGGAGCGAGATATTACAAACATGGGTCTCTCGACCCAGCATTGAAACATACAAGTCAAACACATGCGGAAGCTAAATATTTACGAGTCTGAGACATCTATAAATGAAAAAGGCTGAGAAGCCCGACTATCTACCAGATCTGCCGAGGGCACAAGATCGTAGCTGAGGTAACAAGCTAAACATCGAAGTCCACGCGGCACTACTAGAGAGACTAACGTCTCTCTGAAAAACATATAATAAGCAATCGTGAGTACAAATGTACTCATCAAGACTTACATCATAACTAACTACATATGCATCATTATCAACAAAGGGGTGGTGGAGTTTGACTGTCAAGCCAGCTTTGACTCGGTGTCTATCTGAACTACATTTGCCAAGTAACTCTTTTGAGGTGGCGCTACGAGTCCACATATTCACCATATCAATACACCACTATGGATCCGCTCCCGTCTTCCTACGAGAACGCCATCCATAGCAATCACGCTTATCTTGCGCATTTTAGAGTATCCACTTTCACTTGTCTATGAACTGTACATGCAACCCAGAAGTCCTTTACCGCGGACATGGCTATTCGAATAGATGATGTTAACCCTGCAGGGGTGTACTTCTTCACCTGCGCTCTCGCCACTTACCACCATGTACACGTCGTGTATCTCGGCAACCTTCAAGCGGAAGCTTTGGCGAGGAGTCGGCCACGACCTGACTAACCACACAAGTCTCTAGTCCAGGTTTATCGCCTATTCGGCTTCCATCCGCAAGGAGATCCGGCCGGGGTGTCGCTCACGGCCCCAAATGATGTGTGCAGGGTTCCCGAGACACCAAACGGGTGCTCGGTACACCGGGCCATGGTGTATCTACCGCATCATAGCCCACCCCTAGGGTCAGCGCTACGCACGGCCTCCAACACATATCCTACAAACACCAGAAACTAGTTGCAACTCATGGACAGAGATCAGGTTGATTAATAAGTCGAGAGGGGCACTTAAGCATTCCAATGCGTGGTAGTAAGTTTTCATGGATCACAAACACAGAACTCAGTTCCTGACGACGGCTGCAATGAGACAACCCACCATGTACCCCTACATGGCCTCTCACCGCTACCTTTACCAAATCGTGTTCACACACTTAGCTCACACACAGTAGGACATGTTCACACACCATTCCAATTCATTCCCGATGAATCAAACCTGACACAACTCTAAGCGATGGCAGGCATGACAAACAAGCATGAGCAGTAGGCACATCAGGGCTCAAACAACTCCTACTCATGCTAGTGGGTTTCATCTATTCTTGTGGCAATGACAGGTCATCACGAGAGGATAAAGGGGTTCAGCTACCGCGGCAAGTAACAGATGAATCATTGTTGTCCTAATGCAGTAAAAAGAGAGCGAGGAAGCGAGAGAGTGGGATTATATAGGAATGAACAAGGGGGTTTGCTTGCACAGCGCACGAAGATATTATAGTTCTTCATCGGTGTCATCGAACAATCGTCGAACGTCGTCTCTTGAGAGGGGCGATCACCGGCAAGAGAGGAAGAACACAATCAATGCAATGCGACAATATGATGCATGATCATGACATGGCAATATGATGTGAGTTGAGCTAATGCATCTAGCAACGGTTTAAATGAAGTTGGTTTGAACCCCAAGGTTCAAATTCAAACTCCATGTAAGGCATTTCAAATGCCATTTATTCAAATTGTCTTATACAGCAACTTTAAATTGTTCAAACATGCATGAAAATGGTACAGATGGATAGATTAGATTCTGATCATTTTTCAAATATAACTTATTTGATTTGGAGCTACGGTTAACTTACTATAATTTTTAGAAGTTTTGGCTAATTTCTGGAATTTCCTGTAAAAGAATAAATCCAGAAAAGATTTACTGCGTCAGCATGATGTCACTGTGATGTCAGCAGGTCAATAGGGGCTAGTCCGGGTCAAACCTGACCAGTGGGGTCCACTGGGCAATGACACAGTGCTGGTTTGTGTGGCTGACGGGTGGGACCAGGTCAACGGCCACGCGTCGTGATCAATCTTGTGGCGTGGGTCCATAGATTTTATTAGTTAATCTTACTATTTTGGTTGGCCGGTAACCTAACTAAGTGGGTCCCATTGTCGGTGTCTAAATGTTAATCCAGAGGTTGGTTAGCCCCTAATCAAATAGCGGCCACGTCGGCTAACAAACGATTAGCCGCGGCGCTAAACAGACGCAACGGCGCTCCTCGTCCGGCGACTCCGGCGGCGAGGCGTCTTGTGGCTGGTCTCGTTGGAACGGCCGTGATGCGGTGCATCCAACGATGGTGGTTGCGGGGGCTGGGGCGGCCGGAGACAACGGCGAGGAGCTCGGCCACGGCGGCCGGCGTTCGGGTGTGCGCGGTGCAGCAGCTACGGCGTGCAAGAGAGGGAGCGGAGAAGGGGAGCAGGGGCAGGAGCTCACTGCGGTTGCGACGAGGCCAACGGCGAACTCGGGGAGGAACCGGAGCGAAGCGGCGGGCGAGGATCTCCGGCCGGAGGCGAAGATGGCGGCAGCGGCGCCGGCTCCATGGGGCGCTCCGGCTTGCGTGGCTCGACGGAGGGCTTCAGCGCAAGGAGGCGAAGCTCCCGCGCGTGTCAGAGAGGCGAGGGGGAGGGGGTGGCTACGGCAACGGTGGCCGGTGGCGACGGGGGCGCTTGGCCGTGAGAGAGAGAGAGCTAGGGAGAGGAGAGGACTGGGGAGAGTGAGCGGGTCCGGGGGTGCGCGTGGCATCGTCCAGACGCATCGGCGGAGGGACAGGCAGGCAGGGAGGGAGGAGGTGGCGTGGCGCAGAGGTGCACGCGTCGGGCACGCGCCCGTCCTCCTGGCGGGAGGAAGACGACAGGGGAGGGGGGACAGGTGGGCTAGGCTGGCCAGCTGGGCCGGCCAACCGCCTGATCTTGGGCAGCCACGAGGAGCTGGCCATGAGTAAGTCGACCAGGTAAGCTTTTCCTTTTTTTTGTTTAACTTTTCTATTTTCTGACATTTGTTTTGATTTAATAAAAATACTATATCATTTTATTTTCTTATGCTAATTTTTATAGGAGCTAATTATATTATTCCAGAGCTTCTTAATAAATGGCATAATTTTTGGACATATATTATATATATAACATATATATATCCAATGCAAATAGTTATGCATTAATTCCAAATGCCCAAAATAAATACTTATGAGCTCCTAAAAATATTGGTTCAATTTTTATCTCTGCCCAATATTTTCAGAAAGCAACATGAACATTTTCTTGGATCTTTTTGGAGCAATTTTTATCTGGGTCATTTCCAGAAATGATTCTGAGGGTTTAACAAATCCTCATTTCAAATTTAAATGGAATTTAAACATGATGCACACATGACTAGCTAGTCTACGTCATTCCAGAACTAGGGATGTGACATTATGTATGGTGCCCCGCCCCCTACGCCTACAAGTATTTAGATGTGAATTGCAAACACCACACATTACCACAAATTCAAATAAAATGTGAGAATGTTCGATATATAGTATTGTTTAGATTGCTCGATATTTAGTTGTAAGCTGCAAAGCATAAATTATCACAAATTCAAATAAAATGTGAGATTGTTTGATGTATAGTATGTTTTAGATTGTTCGGCATTTAGGCATGAGTTGCAAATGCCATGCATTATCACATTATGGTATAACATGTGCACAACACGTGTATCACTGCTATATTCATGCATGCAATGTTTAAAACACTATGATCTGCTATTCAAATATATGAATCCGCTTTCATATCAAATTATGATCTTTTTTAGTCTCTTACACCCACACAATCCTCTAGCCTTTGTAGCTACCACTAACTTTCTCTCGTGCATGCACACGCCCTCCTCGCCCTCCTCCTCCCTCGTCATTCTATCCACCGGGCACATTCATTTTTTTATTTAGGTTGTTCTCCCAGAGTCTCCACAACTCCTTTCCGACACACACTGATCGATAAACCTCTCCAGCGATGCCTGCCTACAGCATACACACACAGCTTCAATCTCCTCCTTTATGTGTCCTTGCCTCGTGTCTCTCATATGGTAAGACACACGTGTAAACTCTCGCCCCTCTTCTCATCGATCTCAGAACCGCACACTCCTCCCCATATCTAGCTAGTAGTTGGGCCTCTCGCACCACCTCCTAGCTCCATTCTCTCTGTCTATCCGTCTCACTAGGCCTTATTTGCCTCTAACAAATGGACGTACACCGACCGATCTCTCGCTATACATATAGCCAGCTAGGTCCTTATAACTCGTTTTACCCACACATCGATCGATCTACCTCATTAGTTGTGTCTCTCCCTTTCCTCCGACAAACAACAATTGATCTACCGATCTAGTTAGGTTTGCTTACCAAACACATGGTTCCCCTTCATCATCAATGGATGCGTCCCGACAAATCTATCACGCACAGGCACACATAGAAACACATCCCCACTCTTATTTATAACATCGCAGTTCCACCCTCAGTTTGTCTAGTAAGCCTCTCTCAACATCTCCGAGAAGCAACTCCATCACCCATCCAGCACTCTACCCCTCTCCCTCCCTCTCCCTCCCTCTCTCTCTCCTCTCTCTCTCTCTGTCCCATCATATTTCCCGTCCTTCAGTTATGTATGGATGTCGACCGATCTCCCTCACAAGACATAGCTGGGTCTCTCCTTCTCAACACATATACGAGTCGTTCTACCTCTATAGTTAGGCCTCTGCCTACCCCTTCCCACCCCCTCCCCACACACACCGATACATCAAGCGCTCTAGTCATGTCTCCACGCCACACACAAACTTGACATGTGCCCTCTAACGTTCCAGTAGGCCAGTCGCCCCTATATCTTTGACTTGCACACACACACACACACACACACACACACACACACACACACACACACACACAATTTCGATGGCTCTCTTCATCGATCTCGCACCCACCCACTTGATCCTCTCTTCGACTCTATCGATAGCTATGACCCCTCCCTCTCTTCTCGTGGATTGCCCGACCCTCTATTTATGATATGGATAGGCCTCCATTTCACACACATTGCATGCAAAATTTTGTTTGAGATGTCATCGACACATATTCCCACAAATAATTCATGAAATCAACCCCCACCCCACCCCACCCCCACCACAAAACAAAAACACTCATGAACGCGGTTTGTATCTCTCACACACACCCACGTAGGTGGGGGCGTGCCTGAAGAGAAGAGGTGCATGCACGAGCACGTACTCCGTCTCTTTCCCAACCACACCAGCGGGTGCACGGTGGAGCTCATTTCTGTCTGAAAAAGGCAGCCCACATGGTAATTTGGCACGTGTCTTGGTTGTCCACTTGGTGGAGGGAGGATCGTCTACCACGGGTGAACAAACAAATTGCGACTTGACGTTATGTTAAATTAATAAAAGAGGCAAACCATGTGGGGCCTACCTTAGAGGCAAGGCTCTATACCTTTGGAGTACTTTTGATGTGTCCCGTCAACTTCATGAGCGAGGAGAAGCTTGCTTAGTCTGCTGTCTCCCATGCAGGCGCGGTGGCTCATGAGACGAGGTGAAGCTTGCTCCTCCCTCGCCCATCTTGTGTGATGGCTAGGACGATGAGAAAAATGTACCACTCCCTCCTTTTACTCCTCGTCCCTACTACCTTGGTTATAGAGATTATATCATATTGTTTGGAATATATATGTCCTTTAGTAGATTTCAATATGAACTACTAGTACATACTCCAAACAACGATGTATATAGGCGTATTTTAGAGTGTACATTCACTCATTTTGCTCCGTATGTAGTAGCACTCTCCCTCGCCCTCGACCCTGCATACGTGGTGGACGTGTAGCAATTCATTCGGTCTCATATAGCCAGAACGATATATACTGCACTACCATTATTGCTCGACTTCTCGAAGAGGCGAAGAGCCAATCGCAAGGTTAATATTTTGGAGATGCCTAGCACAAGGTTAGTAGGTGCCGCGTCATTTAGAAATAAATTTTTTCTTCAGTGGCACGTACGCAATATGATAGGTTCATATGGAGATAAAAGGAAACCGCTCCACTATCTTATATATTTACTAATTGGAGGCACCATACGAGACACCATGTTAATCCTTAGAATTAAGAATTTTTCGCCATCTGATCAATATATAATGTTTCTATAGCCATCGGATGGAACTAGAGACCTACTCTTCTATCCCACGTATAGGAATCTTCTTCCCCTTGGACTGTCTAAGCTTTCAAAAAAAAACTGAGCGTGTCTCCTAACCCACGTACGGGAATCTTCTTCCCCTTGAGCTTTCCCAAAAAACTGAGCCTCATCACCTCATAGATTTGGCATACGTGAGGGTATCCTCTTTGTCCCTCTCTTTATTCCCCTCAGGAGAAAATCTAAGACCTCCTTCGTTTGATGCTTTGATCTATCCATCCATGAGAATGAAAGTCCTGGCCTCCATCTTCATGGGTGCTTCAATCTTGAAACGACCCCTGCCCTTGATCCTGATTCGTCTCGAGCGATCTTCATATTTGTGGCTTTGAATTGTGCTAATTGTGCACACAGGGTCATGGTATGGGGCAGCCAACCCCTAGAGTCGGTCTTTCTAATCCTCCACATCCATGCGTCCTCTGTTTTACTGTTCTCAGGTTCCAGCTTCTCCATGACCACCTTCCTTTGCAAGCTATGAAACTTCCCAAGTTCGATCAACCCGAGCAAGCTAAAAGCCAAGGTTTAATTTTGGGACAATAATTGAATTGGAGATGTATCGATGATAGTGCGCAGCTGGTCGGGCAACCGTAACATCCATGCGTCCTCTCTTTTACTGTTCTCAGGTTCCAGCCTCTCCATGACCACCTTCCTTTGCAAGCTATGAAACTTCCCAGGTTCGATCAACTGACCATGCTGAAAGCCAAGGTTTAATTTTGGGACAATAATTGAATTGGAGATGTATCGATGATAGTGCGCAGCTGGTCGGGCGACCGTAATTTCCATGGGGCTGTTCATGGATGTTGGGCGGAGGAACAGTGGCGGGCTGGTGATGCAGCGGCGCTTCGAGTTTGCAACGCATAACTCCTAGCAGGCAAGTAAGCCCGTGCCTGAAAATTCCTGATCTTCTCCCGCTGGCTGAATTCATTATAAAATCCCAATGAATAGGCTTGATTACATAGTTAGGACGGGCCAGCCTACACGGTTGCTTGCTAGGGTTGCTCTCTTCACACTCTCTCGCACAAAACGACTGTGGCCACATCTCTAACATCCCGGCGGATCACGTCCGCTTGGGGAAGGGGTGGATGCTTATTGTAGATGCGGTGGCCGTCGCCGATGGTGAAAACCCACTGTCGGCACGTCCGGATCAGGGGTCCCCGCCGTTCTCTCTCAAAAAGCCGGTGAGGTTGCCTTCGTCCCTTGCTCACTGCCGCAACGTGGGCATTTGCCGCCTCCCGCTGCCCTCCTCAAGGTTGAGCTACGTCCCTCAGGTACAACTCCCTTTACAGCCGGCTTGCACCACTGCTCCAGCCGCCCACATCACTCCCTATGGATATTTCTCTACTTCTTTGCCCCTCACATACCTGATACCTTTATTGGCTTCTACGTACTGTATTTGTGATGAGTTTATGTCTCATCAACTAGTCCTAGTAATCTTATTCTAATCACGCTTCTTCAATTTCTTTGCCACAAGGATGCTCATCTCGATTTTGGTGAAACTGCACAAAATGATCCGATGGTCAAAAGGTTGCAAACTACATTTATTAGGAAGCTCGAACGTTGCCAGCAGATTGAAGTCTGGTCAGGGTTCACGGTTCAAGGGCTAGGGACTGCATGGATCGTTTTTTTCTTTAGCTGCCTCTGTTCCAAAATAAGTGTCAACTTTGGTAGTAGTACAACTTTGAACTAAAGTTTGCACAAAGTTGATACACTTATTTTGGAACGGAGGGAGTACATATTTGCTATGATCTGTCAATCATTGAGATGCAATAGCATGCATGTTAGTCTCCTTTGTATTTGATGAAATGTTGCAACGGGCAACCTTGGGCGTAAGATACATGTAACAGAAGCTGGAAGCTTCATAGCATTGTACAAATTTATCTCATTTGATAAATTACGATGCGTACTAGTCCTATACTAGTACTTCCTCCATTCCTAAATATAAGTCTTTGTAGAGATTTCACCATTAACCACATGCGGATGTATATAGATTCATTTTAAGTGTAGATTCATTCATTTTGTTCCGTATGTAGTTCACCTAGTGGAATCTCTACAAAGACTTATCTACTAGTAATAGCTAGCCCCCACTACTAGGAATTCTCTATCCTCTCCTTGAGCCACATCATCAAAATTTACGTAGCCATTAGATGAAGTATATCAGTCATAATAGCCGTCTGATCTAGACGTTGAGAGGCTCCGCACTAAGCCACATGCAAGCATGCAGAAATACCATGGCACATGCATGTGAGTGGGTTTTAAATCACATCAACATGTCTGCATGCAAGCATGCACCGGTAGCATGCATGTAAGTGAGCTTTTAAGTCCCATTAACATGTCAAAAAGAAAAATATAATCCCATTATGCAGTAGGAGTTGGCTGGTCTTTTTTCCTTACGTGGGATGATCTAAATGATGATGGGAGTTTATTTAGTTTGGCTACCACATTTGTCATGCGGTTATAGAGTTTTTTTAGTTCTATGAAATCGATAATTTCTTGTGAGATAGATATACTGCTGTTCGCGGCAACACGCGAGGACTCATCTAGTAATATTTAGGAGCGGAGGGACTACTATGTAAAGAAGTTATGTGTCGTATTTGTCATAGTGTGAGGTGGGCCATGTAATCACCGAGCTGCGTGTTTTCACTGCTCTTGCACTCCTCCATTGTAAGAATGGAGAAAATTGTAATCTACTACCTCCTTTACGCGGCGTGGGACATCCGGCAGTCCTACCACCTCGATAATAAAGACTAATGAGCCGTCAAATCACATAGACCCAGTGATAAGTTGAATGGACGAAGCAACCATCACTCTTGTGCGGTGAGAGGTCGCTTCCGCTCTGCCGGGCATGAATGCGGCACCGATTCTTTGGGCGGCGCGGCCGTTTTGGCGGGAAGCACGCATGGGCGATGGAGGGGCTTTGGGTGGGCCAGGCTGGTCAGGAGCGGGCGTGGCAGCTGTCCGCATGTCCCTACTGGACACGCCTGGAAACAAGAGGATGCACCGACTCTCGTGGCTAAAATCGTACACTACACACCATATCTCTGTAGGAGTAGGTCGATCTGTCGCACTCTCTAACACACACATGCTTTATTAAACACACACACGCACTGCATACGCACCTTGGTCCCGTTGCACCTTCTAACGTGACTTATTACACCTAGGCGGAGGGAGTAGTAAGTATCTGAGATCACGGTGGCACACTGACTTAAGTAGAATACAAGTGCCCAAAATTTGTGTGCATGTTATAATAAGGATTCACTTAAAATAATGCATTGGCGAATAGAGGGATCAATTGGACAGTGTTCCCGAGCGATGGCGAGATGTGTGAGGTAGTAAGATACACATTGGCGCTTTTAATTTTCTTTTTAATTTGTTTGTTTCACCCTCATTGGTGGGACCCAGCATTACTACGTGGAGAGAGGTAAGGTGACTAAGGCTGCATTATTTCTACACCACTTGTGGACTGTCTTACCACCAAAGCCACATGACACGATTATGATTGAAATCCTAATGACTCCCACACACAAAAAAACACGGCATGCACTGTCACACGAATGCAGGAATGTATAAAGGTTATTTTCCTCTCGTTGAACATAACGGGAGGGTTGTGTAGCTAGTTAGCTTTGTTCGCTCATCAAACTTGAGGTCTCGGGTTCGATAACTACACTTGAGCATAATTTTTGCGGGAGGATTCTTTGTTGGTCAAAATGTTTTCTAGGGTTTGCACGCTTCACTCTCTCTCCGATTATATATACTGCCTTTGGAGCCTCAGCGCTTGTAGTTGCTCTCTTCACACTCTCTCGCCCTCTCCCGCTGGAGCCTCAGCGCTTGTAGTTGCTCTCTTCACACTCTCTCGCCCTCTCGAGATCTAAACAAGACTTCGTTGGCCTCTCTCTCCCCTCACTGCTGCTCAAAGAGCCGGCAGGATCAAATCCACCGGGAAAGGAAGGAGGCTTAACTGCTGTCGCCATCGGCGAGGAGAATCCACTACAGCGCTGCTTTTCACTTTCCACCCATCGGCGGCGGAGAGGGCCTCCGACCCCTTCTTCTTCGCAGCCGTCCGTCGCCCACGAACCACGCCCCAAGAACCTTATGGTATAATTTACTTACTCCACATGCATTGCTCTAGCTGCATGTATACCATGAATCTAGGACGTGGTTCAAAGAGGAATGGAGTGGGGGAAAGTAGTGGGAAAAGTTGTATATAGCATGAATCTAGGACGTGGTTCAAAGAGGAAATGAAGGGGTAAAGTTGTATAGCATGAATCTAGGATGTGTTTCAAAGAGGAAAGGAATGGGGGAAAGTAGTGGGAAAAGTTCTATCGCATAAATCTAGGACGTGGTTCAAAGAGGAAAGGAAGGGGCAAAAGTACTAGTTCAAAAAGGAAAGGAAGGGACAAGCCTGTAGAGTTTGAGCAGGACTAGATTTGCTGTGCTCACATAGGGAAAGGTGTCTAAAGATAACAAAACTGGGACCAACACAAATATGCTCCTTGGTTGTTTGTTCTTTGTTGCAACAGACTGTGCATGACCACAGTACATCGGTAGATGCACATTGTCTTTGGTCGTCCTTGTCTGTGCAACTCATTAGCTGTTGTTAATCTAAGGCCCTGTTTGGTTAAAAACTCCCTAGTCCCTACCTGCTTGGTTCCAGGGACTAAACATGGACTAGAGGTTATTAAATGACATGATAAAAGACCATATTACCCCTAGTAATGAACTAATAGAAACAAGGTGCGATGCGTGGCAGGGGCAACTGTTGGAAAAGTCCCAAAAAGACTCCCTCAGGGTCTTCTTTCTTTAGTCCCAAATGCCCACTGTTAGTCCCGAAAAGTCCCTCCTGTTTGGTTTGGATGTGACTGACACGGAGTTTTTTTAGTCCCTACACCAAAATGTCCCTGTAAACAAACACCCTCTAATAAATGCCGCTGGAAAATTGATGTAATGCCACAGTTAAAAGAAAATTAGAAGCTTAACGAATTTTATTGTTCATATAATCTCTATGTTAATATTAATCAATGCCACCGTTTGATAAATGCTACTGTCTTGCTTTCTTTCCCATTTAGATAAGGTAGATGCTTCTTTTTGTTGGCTTCTGTGTCATCCACCGTTATTGACCACTAATTGTTTCCTTTGCACCTCTGTGTAAACAGGGTTATCTACTTCACCTTGTTGCCATTGTGACCTTTTGTTGCCTTTGCACAAAACACTTTTGTTTTAAGAGTGTTTTGTGCAGTTCAACCAAAATATCACAACAACGTTAACTTGATTGCTTGATCTTAGTGGAACTGCACAAGAGGAGATCTTACTTCCTATCGGTTAAGGCAAATTTGGTTCAGATCTTCTTCATACGAGTTGTTTGAATTCCGCATCATGAGAGGTTAGTACTAGCCTTCTTTCACATGATTCTGCGGTGTGCTTTCATATGTTGTGCTACTTATGCGATAATGTTGCTTGATTTTAGTGAACTGCACAAATGGAGACAAGACTTCCAATCTGTATGTGCACCGTAATATCCCATTAAGGTAAGATAAGGATATTTCACAACTGCAGGCCTGTATTTTGCCACTTTCATCAGAAAATTAAGTTTAGTACTATACTTTTGCTCCCTAATTGACATGCGAAATCTTACATTGAAGGCGAAGCTTGTCTGTTATTGAACCAAGTGATGAAGGGGGAAGAACAAGCGGAAGAAAAACAAAAATCAACTCCCGGTGCTGTAATGAAACCTTTGGAACTGTGATGACACAAGTAATGATATAGTTTTGCATCTTAATTTATTGCTAGGATGGAGCGAGCAATTGTTTTGCCTTGATTTGATGCCATACATAATTATCTCTACTTGTGCAAACAGGGATCTTCTTTGAAGATACCATATATTTTAGTGGAACTGCACAAGAAGATGTTGGAAACATTAAACTAATCGAGGAGTATATAGTAAGCATGGCCACTCCCGTAGATAGCAGCAGATGGTTCCGGAGAAGTGCTTCATCTGTATGCTCTACACAATCAGCCTCCTGACAAATGTTGGTACTCACCCACTGATTTCATCCATATGATTGAGCTTTGTCATCTCTATTGGTGTTGTGCTACTATTTAGATATTGTCATGAAAAAGTGGTATTGTCCTTGAGAAGTGCTTCATCTGTGCTGTTTTAAATATTTCCTTTCCATTTTTTCGAGCAAACAGGGATCATCTTCCTCTAAAGAAGAATATGGAGTGCGATGAAGTGACTAGTTCCGATTATGCGGGATGAAGAAGCCACGACTATCTTCTCATCGGAAGGAGGCGGTTGAAGGATGGTTACATTACTCCCCACAAGACCAAACTAACTTCAGCTCACAAGGGTGACAAATCTCCATTTTTTCTTTGTGATCTTGTGAGTACAATGTTGTTCTAGGATTCTTTCTGGTGAGTTCCATTTTTCTAAAAGTGTGCTCTACATGGACCATGTATGTGCATGTTGAAACTGTCAATTCATAGTACAGTTTGCTTTATACTAATCACTTTTTTGTATTTGTGCAAACAGGGGTGCTCAGCTTGATTTCAACAGGAACTGCACAAAATGTTCATGAATACATCGAAACATTCATTTCCACCACAAGAAAGGAGGTGCCCATAAGTTCAAGGCGATGCAACATATAAGGTCGAAATCATACAAGCTACGCGCGAATTTGGTTGATTTTGGTGGAACTGCACAAAAAGAACAGATGGTTTATTTAGCACGAGGTGCCATGCCAATGTTTGAACTGATGGCAAACCCTGCCCATTCCACAATCGTAGGCATTTGATATTTTGGAATGGGACAACCTTGTCAAATTTTTCTCATTGATTTTAGCAAGATATGCGTTTGATATTTTCGAATGGGACGCCCTTTGCTGTCAGAAGTGGCGATTAATTTTTTCTTTATTCTTTAGTTGTGAAGTAAATATTGCCTCTGACATGTGAGTCGCTGAGATGCAATGTACAGAAACGCTAAAAAGCTGCTCAAACTCTTTGTACTCCTTATGTTCCTTTTTACTTCGCACATTGTGAAAGTGCATACTTTTTTGTATAAGATTGGTCAAAGTAGAGATACTTTGTTGCACACAAAACTTGTATGCGGACTAGAAAGGACCGGAGGAGTACATGTGAAACTTCTGCAAGCGTGGTGATCACCCTAGGAATAATGCTAAATGCGTATTGTTTTGCATGTTCATCCAATGCAGTTAATACAGGAACTTGAACTAATCGAAATAAATTCATTCATACACGGTCGGATT
Source organism: Aegilops bicornis (assembly GCA_021605145.1). Taxonomy (NCBI): domain Eukaryota; kingdom Viridiplantae; phylum Streptophyta; class Magnoliopsida; order Poales; family Poaceae; genus Aegilops; species Aegilops bicornis. The sequence continues at coordinate 517,129,850 of CM038672.1, read as the reverse complement.
TCATATAAACATGCGGATTTCATTACATTTCATACATTCTTTAACTAAAAAGGGGTGTTTGTGGCGCATGCATCTCCCGAGATGCAGAGGCGAAGTCATCCTCCTTTTGAAAAAAAAACTAAAAAGGCGGCTGGAGGTATAATTAATTAACGAAGCTACCCACATGTCCCGTTGAGCGAGCAGAAGCTTGGTGACTTAGCTGCAGGTGCGATTGCGTAATTGACATGTGGCCTATTGGGCCCACGTGTCGATCGATAGCCAACCGCGATTCAAAAAGTAGAAGCAGCGTTCTTCTCCAAGACAGCTCTCCGACTCCACGTCGCCGCCAAGAAGCTAACCGGCCGTCAATGGTCAACCCGCCTAGCTTGGCTTCAACCGGAGGGTAGCAGCGGTGGCCTTACTTGGACCCGAGTGGCGGCGACCTACCGTGTTCTACTCTTCCTCGTTTTCTGTGTGGTGCCGCCTCGTTGGCAGCGGGGCGGTGCGGGGCCTCGGCGGAGCCGGCGATGTCCTCTGTCTCATTGCCGGCGGGCGGCGCCTCAGCGGAGCGGTGGAAATCCTCCCCCACGTTGATGGCAGGATGGGGCCTCGGCTGAGCCGCCGATGTCCTCTGCATCATTGTTGGCGGGGTGGGGCCTCGGTGGAGCCGACAGTGTCCTCTGCCTCGTTGTTGGCGCCCGCGAGCACCGGGCCGCGTCGTCGATGCCAGTGAGCGGGGACTTCGTCCGGAGCCGACAATGCCCTTCGCCTCGTCCTCGGTCTCGCCAAACAGCGCCTCGCCCGCTTCGCCGCCCTCTTTGCTAGACTCTTTGTGGCGGCGCAGCCTCCGCCACCCGCATGCGGTACCGCCCGGCCTTCGGCGGCCCTTGCGGCGGAGCGATCTGGTCGAGCAGCGCCTCCTGCTCGCGGCGATCTGCTCCTCCGCTGCAGTGCTCTGGAGGAGATGGTGGTTGTAGGCGGCGTCGGCCTGCGCCTCCCGGAATTGTTCCTCACGCATCGGCCTCACCCTGTCCATATATTGGGCACGGGCTTCGCCGATGGTCATGGTGCAATGCACCGGCGAGGATGGCGCGGAGGAGGGGGTTGGCGCCGGAACGTCGACTACCATGTTCTCCATTAGGACGTCATCGTCCTCCGGCTACCTGCCGGCCAGCCGGTCGGCAGCAATCGCTGCCATCTCCTTGTGGTCCGTCGTCCGCCCGTCCCGAAGAGCGCTGGAGCGCGAGGAAGCCATGGTGGGCAGTAGTGGTGTGGACAGGAGAAAGGGAACATATGCGGATGACTGCGGCTATGGCCGGCGCAGCAGTTTATATAGCAATGGTGGGCGGGCGGAGGGACGGACGTGTGGCACCGGAGTAACCGCGCCGGCAACAGCGTATCATTAATGTGTGCGGCAGATGGACGGACGGACGGCACTTGTGTCGTTTGAAGGCGAACAATCGCTGCACGGGAAGCGAAGGCGGTAGCGGCTGTATTTCGAGGCGGAAGCAGCAGCGAGGAGATGACTTTACTTGGATAGGATGACAATGGGGACCCACCAGGTCCATAGCCTCACGTACGCAAGTGCCTCCTTATTATATATATATATATATATATATATATATAACTATAATTTATTTTGCTTCCTCCTGGTTTTCTGACATCACAGTCCCACACAATAAATGAGAGAATTGCACAAGAAGCGGCTGACAGCTGGGACCAAGCAGCTCGAGCAGTATTTGTGTTTTTGAGGTGTGAGCACTGTAGATTTTTTTGATGTTTACCCCAGATATTAATTTTTCTCCTCTGAACAACAACGAAAACATCGCTCCGGTATTAATCGGTAGCTGTGGCCCGTCTAGCCCAAAGCGATATCCAGCCGGATATTAATTTTTTCAAGTTGAAAATGGCTAGCCCACTATACCTTTTTTAGGAATACCCGAGCAAGGTCAAGTTGTTATTCACCGCCCCGCTGGGCTGCAAATCTTTCCTAGGAGGGATGCATTAGGCTTGACAAGAAAATGGGCTTTAAGAAATAATAAATGGGATGTAATTATAAAAACTGGGTAGTAACTATGAAAAAATGCACCAAATAGTGATTACTTTATAAAATATTATTTTTGGAATATTGAAAATTTTAATTTGATTTATTTTTGCTATCGCAATTTTTTGTTGGATTTTTACGTAATATAAATTTATATTGAAATTGTATTTAATCTGACTTGAAATTTCGGGATAAAAATATTCGGATCCCATCAAAATGTGGGAAATTTTTATTGAATTCTGTTCTGAACGGTTGGTTGAAATGGGCTGTAGTTTTAACAAACTGTAAATGGGCTGTAGTAAATTCCATTAGAATTCAAAAATGGGCTACACATTCTTACAAATCTCAAATGGGCTATAATTTCTCTGCCACACACTTCTGGCCTTACTAAGTTGACGCGTCCCCTAAAAAAACAGAGTTGACGCGTATGCAAGGCTTTGTCAACTTATAGTCAACACAGAGTCCATCCAACGGATGCCGTGCTTCTTCTTCAATCTCGGATATTCTAGCTTCACCCGCCAAAAAAATGATTCCTCCCCCTAACATCTAGGGCGCACCGTTTCAGAAGCTGACATGTGGGCCTACTAAGTTGACGTACCAAGGGCTTTGTCAACTTAGTCAATAATAAACGATTCTAGCTGCAGTGACCGTACGATGTCCATCCAACGGCCGGCGTGCTTCTTCAACCTCTGGTCTTCTTGCTCCCGTCGCCCAAAGCAGCGCCGGTCGTGCTGCCTGCTCCTGCCTCCCGTGGACGGCTGTGCTGCCTTGAGGCCTCATCGCCCTACTACTCCCACCGCTGGCCAGGCCATCCCTCCACTCACCCACACCCCTCGTTATTCTCAAGGGCGACGGCAACAGCCCAAACCAGTGAACCCTCGTACTCCTCTCCGCGTGTGCATCCATCGCCGCGTCTTCCCGACTCCGCGTCATCCCTTCCTAGGCCTCGTTGCGTCCCACCGCCGTGGTGCTCTCGGCGCGGCGTGGTCAACGTGGTCAAGGAACGACTTCCATCGGATGTGGACATGCGTGGAGAGGCCGACCGGGTCTCACGGCAGCCGCAAGGAAGTGCCTCCTTATTACGCTGCCAAAATAATTATTCCTCCACGGCGGTGGGGACCCTTTGGGCCAGACCACCGTATTTTGTGAAAAAATGATTAAGCCCCGACTGCTGGGACCCACGAGCTACATCTTCGCACGCAAGGAAGTGCGTCCGGGAAAAAAATGATTCGCCCCCCTGACTGCTGGGACCTAGCAGCTACACCTTCGCACGCAAGGAAGTGCATCCGGGCAAAAAAACGATTCACCCCCCTGAGTGCTGGGACCCAGCAGCTACACCTTCACACGCAATGAAGTGCGTCCGGGCAAAAAAAACATAATGATTCCCCCCTGACTGCTGGGACCCACTAGCTACATCTTCGCAGGCAAGGAAGTGCCTGACAGTCGGGACCCAGCTGGTCAAAGCGTACGTAGCATTGTCATCCTGGTCGCGAATGTGTACGTACATACTGGTCGATGTAGAGGCGCGCACGTGTCGTAGTAGAGGCGCGCACGTGTCGTAGTAGAGGCGCGCACGTAGCAAGGCCACAAGAAAGAAAATACGGCCACGTATGTGTACATACGGGCGGTGTCTCGAACGCCTAGTCGCGCATACGTACGGCGAGGGCTCGTGTTCATGGGGAGGCAATGGAATGCGTCGTGTTCATGGGGAGGCAACGGAATGCGTCGTGTTCATCGGGAGGCAACGGAACGCGTGGGAGCCAACCAGCTTGGACGGAACAACAATGGAAACGAGGCCTGGCGTACCGCAGAGCGGAGGAAACGGCCTTGTGTTCGACCGGCCACGTTTGGAACGGGGTCCTGTTGATCGGGAGGGGTGTGGCGTACCGCAAAACGGAGGAAACGGACCTCCTACGGTCGAAACGGGGGTCCTGTTGATCGGGAGGGGTGTGGCGTACCGCAAACGGAGGAAACGGACCTCCTACGGTCGAAACGGGGTCTGTTGATCGGGAGGGGTGTGGCGTACCGCAAAAGCGAGAAGCGGACCTTCTACGATCAAAGCGGGGGTCCTGTTCATCGGGAGGGTGTGGCGTGCCGCAAAAGCAGGACTCCACGGATCTGTTCATCTCCACCGTCAACCTCCTCCGGCCTCCACGGGCTCCTGTTCATCCGGCCTCCACCGTGCGCTACTCCACCGGCCTTTGTTCAACCACCCCTCCCACGGGCACCCCTCCACCGTCTACGGGTCATCCAGCCCTCCACACCCCGGGGTCCTGTTCAACCACCCCCCCACGGCCACCCCAACACCTTCTACTATTCATCCCCCCCTCCACACCAGGGGTTCCTGTTCATCTTGAGGCAACGCCACCGATCAATATTCATCCAACCCCGCAACGCCCTGTTCATCCAATCGATCGGCTTGATTAGCGGCAGCAGAGCGGCGAATCGCTCCATCGGGTTGATTAACAGACCATCGATCGATCGCTCGAGTTCGATGGCGTGTAACTGCAGTGCAATCGCTTGGGTTCGATTAGACCCCAATGCCTCGCTTCGGGTTCGATTAGAGCCAACGCCTACGCACACTGCAGCAGCGTACGTGTCACGAGAAAGCAGCGCATCGCTCGGCCCCGACCTCCCACCGTAACCGGCAACTCCTAGAAATTTCCCTACCCCTTGCTTCTACCACGGTTTTTTCCGTCATGGACGGCCCAAAGAATGTCATGCAGCTGCGTCTCCAGCCCGCCCAGGACGAAAAGCCCATTTTCTGTCATGACTTTTTGTCATAGAAGTAGGAGCACACCACATCTATGATGATACCGGGTTCTGTCACAATTATCGTCATAGAAGTACATATGTATGACATAATTTTTTTTTGTTCGGCCCAAAATGTCACGGATGTGTCTTTTTTTTGTAATGAGTATTCCCTCCCCCTAGAGATATGATTAAGATTTGATGTGATCTCTCTCTCCCCCTTTGACATCAATTTCCAAGAAGGGTCTTCTGGAATTTGTCGTGAATGGGTTTGGTCCTTGAGTCTGACAAAGCACTAAGGTAAATGTGATGCTTGTAGAGGACAAGATTCATTGAGTGGAGCTGGATCAAGAGTAAAGCAGGAATAATTGGCAAAATGTTTTTCCTGTAGTGAAATCGGTGGCACCGAGTTGTATGCTTCGGTTGCACCGAAAAACTTCGGTTAGACCGAAAACAAGAAACCGGTGGGACCGAGTTCATCACAGAGAAAAGCACTTGTCATCTCAGCTCACTAGACAGATAAGATCTCACAAGGATTTGCAAGGAATTAACTGAAAGATTTGCAATGAATTGGATGCAGGGAATGCAGAACACAAGAAAAGAGAAGAAAAGGAAAAAGATGGTAATCTAGATGAAGTTTTTTTTGAAAGGGGAAACAAATATGCATGAGATAAATGCAAAAGGAAACACAAGAGAACTTCATCTAGAATTGGGCGGTGACAAAGTCACCTATGTTACATTATATTGACTTAGGAGTCAAGTGAGATCACTTGATCATAGGTCATACTTATCGTTTAAGCGCAAAATGGGGTTGCCATTTTTCGTTTAAGCATCTTGATGTATTCACATCTTGTCGAGTTGCTTTGATTCATGACTTGGAGTAAAGCTTCTCTAAGATGGAATAACATACCTTGCGTGGTGGTGTTGATCGTGATCATGTAGTTGAACTTGTGTGGGTTGCTCAAGGTTGATGTAGCTCATCAAGAGTTGGGAGCACCACTAGGAATTTGAGTTCATCTACCTACATGGGTTAGTTTTCGCAAGGAAGAGAACTTGTGTATCCAAAATGACAATCATGAAACTCAACATAGAATTTGCCAAAGGATATGTTTGAATGGTTTCGTGCTTCCTTGTCTTCAACCACCATTGTGTAGAGACTTGGTGATGTTGAGATTGCTCAAGATGTGAGTGAGTTGCAATCTCATAGATTTAGATTCATCCAAGTACCTACAAGGGTTAGATAACATGCGAGATGCAAATATATCCAAGACATAAGATAGTCATCATAACAGACATATCAAGGATTAGTCATAAGCTCAAGTCTTGCATGTATCCAATGGAGTTCCTACTCCAAGTTTGAAGCATCAATTTTTTCAATTCACCTCTTAACCTGCAAAACACTTTCTCATCAAGTGGTTTAGTGAATATATTTGCTAATTGCTTGTCGGTACGAACATGCTTAAGATTAATGTCACCCTTAGCAACGTGATCTCGAATGAAATGATGACGAACTTCAATATGCTTAGTTCGAGAGTGTTGCACAGGATCGTGAGCAATCTTGATAGCACTTTCATTGTCACAAAGTAATGGAACATGTTTCACATATATCCCATAATCTTTAAGAGTTTGGGTCATCCAAAGTAATTGAGCACAACATGAACCAGCGGCAATGTATTCCGCTTCGGCGGTGGATAAGGATACTGAGTTTTGTTTCTAGGAAGACCAAGACACAAGAGATCTACCAGGAAATTGACAAGTACCCGATGTCGATGTCAAAACCGGCGGATCTCGGGTAGGGGGTCCTGATCTGTGCGTCTAGGCTGATGGTAACAGGAAGCAAGGGACACAGATGTTTACCCAGGTTCGGGCCCTCTCGATGGAGGTAAAACCCTACTTCCTGCTTGATTAATATTGAAGATATGGGTAGTACAAGAGTAGATCTACCACGAGATCGTAGAGGCTAAACCCTAGAAGTTAGCCTATGATAGTATGATTGTAATTGTGATCGGCCTTCTAAGGACCAACCTCTCCGGTTTATATAGGCCCCGGAGAGAGCTAGGGTTTACATGGAGTCGGTTACATGGAAGGAAATATAATATCTGGATCGCCAAGCGTGTCTTCCACGCCAAGGAAAGTCCCAGCCGGACATGGGTCGAAGTCTTGAGTCTTGCATCTTCACGCTTCAATAGTCCGGACGTTGTATACAGTCCGGCTATCCGGATACCCCCTAATCCAGGACTCCCTCAGTAACCCCTGAACCAGGCTTCAATGACGATGAGTCCGGTAGCCTTGATCTTGTCTTGACATTGCGAGGCGGGTTCCTTCTCCGAATACTCCAAGGTAGTTATCGAACACTTGAACCGTGTCCGGATCCACAAAATGATCTTTGATGTCTACTACGCAATCTTCTTCTTGTAGACGTTGTTGGGCCTGCAAGTGCACAGGTTTGTAGGACAGTAGCAAATTTCCCTCAAGTGGATGACCTAAGGTTATCAATCCGTGGGAGGCGTAGGATGAAGATGGTCTCTCTCAATCAACCCTGCAACCAAATAACAAAGAGTCTCTTGTCTCCCCAAGACACCCAATACAATGGTAAATTGTATAGGTGCACTAGTTCGGCGAAGAGATGGTGATACAAGTGCAATATGGATGGTAGATATAGGTTTTTGTAATCTGAAAATATAAAAACAGCAAGGTAACAAGTGGTAAAAGTGAGCGTAAGCGGTATTGCAATGATAGGAAACAAGGCCTAGGGTTCATACTTTCACTAGTGCAAGTTCTCTCAACAATAATAACATAGATAGATCATATAACAAGCCCTCAACATGCAACAAAGAGTCACTCCAAAGCCACTAATAGTGGAGAACAAACGTAGAGATTATGGTCAAGTACGAAACCACCACAAAGCTATTCTTTCGGATCGATCTATAAAAGAGTTCGTACTAGAATAACACCTTAAGACACAAATCAACCAAAACCCTAATGTCACCTAGATACTCCATTGTCACCTCAAGTATCCGTGGGCATGATTATACGATATGCATCACACAATCTCAGATTCATCCAACCAACATAAAAGTACTTCAAAGAGTGCCCCAAAGCTACTACGGGAGAGTCAAGAACGTGTGCCAACCCCTATGCATAGGTTCCCAATGTCACGAAACCCGCAAGTTGATCACCAAGACATACATCAAGTGTTCTCATAAAAGACTCAATCCGATAAGATAACTTCAAAAAGGGAAACTCAATTCATCACAAGAGAGTAGAGGGGGAGAAACATCATAAGATCCAACTACAATAGCAAAGCTCGCGATACATCAAGATCGTATCACCTCAAGAACACGAGAGAGAGAGAGAAATCAAACACATAGCTACTGGTACATACCCTCAGCCCCGAGGGTGAACTACTCCCTCCTCGTCATGGAGAGCGTCGGGATGATGAAGATGGCCACCGGAGATGGAGCCCCCCTCGTGAGTGCAGAAAGGGGTCTGATTGGGTTTTCGTGGTTACGGAGGCTTGCGGCGCGGAACTCCCGATCTATCTTCTGTTACGGAAGTTTTAGAATGCGTAGGGTATATATGGGTGAAAGAAGTGCGTCGGTGGAGCTACGGGGCCCCACGAGGCGGGGGCGCCCAGGGGGTGGGCGCGCCCCCACCCTCGTGAGCACCTCCGTATCTTCGGCGTGGGGTCCAAGTCCATCAGGTGGGTTTCCTTCCAAAAATAACTTCTCCAGTTGATTTCGTTCCGTTTTGACTTCGTGTGATATTCCTTTTCGTCGAAACACTGAAATAGGCATAAAACAGCAAATCTGGGCTGGGCCTCCGGTTACAAGGTTAATCCCAAAAATAATATAAAAGTGGATAATAAAGCCCAATATTGCCTAAAACAGTAGATAAAGTAGCATGGAGCAATCAAAAATTATAGATACGTTGGAGACGTATCGAGCATCCCCAAGCTTAATTCCTGCTCGTCCTCGAGTAGGTAAATGATAAAAAAGAATTTTTGATGCGGAGTGATACTTTGGCATAATTTCAATGTAAATCTTCTTAATTGTGATATGAATATTCAGATCCGAAAGATTCAAGACAAAAGTTCATATTGACATAAAATATAATAATACTTCAAGCATACTAATCAAAGTAATCATGTCTTCTCAAAATAGCATGGACAAAAGAAAGTTCATCCCTACAAAATCGTATAGTTAGGCTATGCTTCATTTTTGTCACACAAAGGTGTTCCCAACTTCTATACCCCCGATGACAAGCCAAGCAATTGTTTCATACTTAAATAATCTCAAACTTTTTCAACCTTCACGCAATACATGAGCCTTGAGCCAAGGATATAGCACTATGGGTGGAATAGAATATGATGATGGGGATTGTGTGGAGAAGACAAAAAGGAGAAAGTCTCACATTGTGAGGATAACCAACGGGCTATGGAGATGCCCATCAATTGATGTCAACATGAGGAGTAGGGATTGCCATGCAACGGATGCACTAGAGCTATAAATTCTCAACAAAATAAAACTAGTGGGTGTGCATCCAACTTGCTTGCTCATGAAGACCTAGGGCATTTTGAGGAAGCCCATCGTAGGAATATACAAGCCAAGTTCTATAATGAAAAATTCCCACTAGTATAAAAGGACAACTTATGAGACTCACTATATGAAAAACATGGTGCTACTTTGAAGCACAATATATGAGACTCGCTATATGAAGAACATGGTGCTACTTTGAAGCACAATATATGAGACTCACTACATGAAGAACAAGGTGCTACTTTGAAGCACAAGTGTGGAAAAAAAGGATAGTAGCATTGCCCCCTTTTTTTTGGGCCTTTTTTTGGCGTTTCTCTTTTTTTGGGGACAATGCTCTATTGAATGATGATCATCACACTTATATTGATTACAACATAAGGATTACAACTCGAAACTAGAACAAGGTGTGACTCTATATGAATGCCTCCGGCGGTGTACCGGGATGGTGCAATGAATTAAGAGTGACATGTATGAAAAATAATGCATGGTGGCTTTGCCACAAATACGATGCCAACTACATGATCATGCAATGGCAATATGTCAAAAGTAAACTATGTCATGATGATGATGAACGGAACGGTGGAAAGTTGCATGGCAATATATCTCGGAATGGCTATGGAAATGCCATAATAGGTAGGTATGGTGGCTGTTTTGAGGAAGATATAAAGAGTTTTATGTGTGAAAAGGCGTATCATATCACGGGGTTTGGGCCTTTTGGTGAAGTTTGCACCAACTCTCAAGGTGAGAAAGGGCAATGCACGGTACCGAAGAGGCTAGCAAAGGCGGAAAGATAAAAGTGTGTATAATCCATGGACTCAACATTAGTCAAAAGAACTCATATACTTATTGCAAAAATTTATAAGTCATCAAAAATCAAGTACTATGTGCATGCTCCTAGGGGGATAGATTGGTAAGAAAAGACCATCGCTCGTCCCCGACCGCCACTCATAAGGATGCACAAGCCAGGTACACTTCATGTTTCAAATTTGTTACACAACTTTAACCATACGTGCATGCTACGGGATTTGCTAACTTCAACACAAGCATTTCTCAAATTCACAACTACTCAACTAGCATGACTTTGATATTATCACCTCCATATCTCAAAACAATTATCAAGCATCAAACTTATCTTAGTATTCAACGCACTCAAAAGAAAGTTTCACATATCTTGAACACCAAGTATATTAACATTAAGCAAATTACCATGCTATTAACGACTCTCAAAATAATATAAGTGAATCATGAGAGATCATTTATTTATTCAAAATAAAACTACCACCATGCTCTAAAAGATATAAGTGAAGTACTAGAGCAAAAACAAACTACTCCGAAAGATATAAGTGAAGATCAATGAGTAGTCGAATAATTATGCAACTATGTGAAGACTCTCCCATTTAATAATTTCAGATCTTGATACTTTATTCAAACAGAAAGAAAAGCTAAATAAAACTACATTGCAAGGATAGCACAACTCATGTGAAGAAGCAAAAACTTAGGCTGAACCGATACTAACCGATAGTTGTTGAAGAAGAAAGGTGGGATGCCTACCGGGGCATCCCCAAGCTTAGATGCTTGATACTTCTTGAAATATTATCTTGGGGTGCCTTGGGCATCCCCAAGCTTGAACTTTTGTGTCTCCTTAATTCCTCTCTTATCATGGTTTCTCTTTTTATCAGAAGCTTCATTCACAACAAACTCAACAAGAACTCGTGAGATAGGTTAGTATAAACCAATGCAAAACCTTATCATTTTCTACTGTAACAAATCACTAAAATTATTATTCAACATTGCATACTAAATGTCTCTGCATACTTAATATTCCTATCCCCAAATAGAATCATTAAACAAGCAAACATATGCAAACAATGCAAACATAACAGCAATCTGCCAAAACAGTACAGTCTGCAAAGGATGCAAGATTCATCATACTTCCCTAACTCCAAAAATTATGAAAAAAAATTCCCACTGTAATAAATTTATCAGATCTTTATATGCAAAAAGTTTCAACATTATATAATTCTCTGACTTTTCTGAGGAATTTTTACAACAGCGGTAAACTTTCTGTTTTCAAACAGCAACATGTATACTAGCAAAATAAGCATGGCAAAGGCTATCCTTGACTTTTTTATTGAAACTAAAGATGAAAAACATTATTCTAACTAACATCAAGCAAATACTAACAAGAGAAAATGATTCTCCAAGCAAAACACATATCATGTGGCGAATAAAAATATAGCTCCAAGTAAAGTTACAGATGAACGAAGACAAAAGAGGGGATGCCTTCCGGGGCATCCCCAAGCAAACTCTTGGTTATCCTTGAATATTAACTTGGGGTGCCTTGGGCATCCCCAAGCTTAGGCTCTTGCCACTCCTTATTCCGTAGTCCATCGAATCTTTACCCAAAACTTGAAAACTTCACAACACAAAACTTAACAGAAAACTCGTGAGCTCCGTTAGCGAAAGAAAACAAAAGACCACTTCAAGGTACTGTAATGAACTCATTATTTATTTATATTGGTGTTAAACCTACTGTATTCCAACTTCTCTATGGATTATAAACTATTTTACTAGCCATAGATTCATCAAAATAAGCAGACAACACACTGAAAACAGAATCTGTCAAAAACAGAACAGTCTGTAGTAATCTGTAACTAACGCAAACTTCTGGACCTCCAAAAATTCTAAAATAAATTGGTGGACCTGAGGAATTTGTCTAGTAATCATCTTCAAAAATAATCAACTAAATAGCACTCTCCAGTAAAAAGTTATAGCTAATCTCGTGAGCACTAAAGTTTCTGTTTTTTACAGCATGATCATAAAGACTTCACCCAAGTCTTCCCAAAGGTTCTACTTGGCACAAACACTAATTAAAACATAAAACCACATCTAACCAGAGGTTAGGTGTATTATTTATTAGTAAACAGAACCAAAAAGAAAGAAACTAAAATAAAATTGGGTTGCCTCCCAACAAGCGCTATCGTTTAACGCCCCTAGCTAGGCATTATGATTTCAATGATGCTCACATAAAGGATAAGAACTGAAACATAAAGAGAGCATCATGAAGAATATGACTAGCACATTTAAGTCTAACCCACTTCCTATGCATAGGGATTTTGTGAGAAAACAACTTATGGGAACAAGAATCAACTTGCATAGGAAGGTAAAACAAGCATAACTTCAAGATTTTAAGCACATAGAGAGGAAACTTGATATTATTGCAATATGTAGAAGCATATGATCCTCCCTCATAATAATTTTCAGTAGCATCATGAATGAATTCAACAATATAACCAGCACCTAAAGCATTCTTTTCATGATCTACAAGCATAGAAAATTTACTACTCTCCACATAAGCAAAATTCTTCTCATCAACAATAGTGGGAGCAAACTCAACAAAATAACTATCATGTGATTGAACATTAAGATCAAGATGACAAGTTTCATGGTTATCACTATTGTTTAAAGCATACGTGTCATCACAATAATCATCATAGATAGGAGGCATGCTTTCATCATTGTAAATTTTCTCAACAAAGCTTGGGGGACAAAAAATATCATCTTCATCAAACATAGCTTCCCCAAGCTTGTGGCTTTGCATATCATTAGCATCATGGATATTCAAGGAATTCATACTAACAACATTGCAATCATGCTCATCATTTTTACACATATTTCATGCCAAGCATTCTATGTAATTCTTCTTCTAGTACTTGAGCACAATTTTCCTTTCCATCATACTCACGAAAGATATTTAAAAGGTGAAGCGTATGAGACAAACTCAATTCCATTTTTTTTGTAGTTTTCTTTTATGAACTATACTAGTGCTAAAACAAGAAACAAAAAGAATCGATTGCAAGATCTAAAGATATACCTTCACTTACCTAGCCTCCCTAGCAACGGCGCCAGAAAAGAGCTTGATGTCTACTACGCAACCTTCTTCTTGTAGACGTTGTTGGGCTTGGAAGTGCACAGGTTTGTAGGACAGTAGAAAATTTCCCTCAAGTGGATGACCTAAGGTTTATCAATCCGTGGGAGGCGTAGGATGAAGATGGTCTCTCTCAAGCAACCCTGCAACCAAATAACAAAGAGTCTCTTGTGTCCCCAACACACCCAATACAATGGTAAATTGTATAGGTGCACTAGTTCGGCGAAGAGATGGTGATACAAGTGCAATATGGATGGTAGATATAGGTTTTTGTAATTTGAAAATATAAAACAGCAAGGTAACAAGTGGTAAAAGTGAGCGTAAACGGTATTGCAATGATAGGAAACAAGGCCTAGGGTTCATACTTTCACTAGTGCAAGTTCTCTCAACAATAATAACATAGATAGATCATATAACAAGCCCTCAACATGCAACAAAGAGTCACTCCAAAGCCACTAATAGCGGAGAACAAACGTAGAGATTATGGTTGGGTACGAAACCACCACAAAGCTATTCTTTCGGATCGATCTATAAAAGAGTTCGTACTAGAATAACACCTTAAGACACAAATCAACCAAAACCCTAATGTCACCTAGATACTCCATTGTCACCTCAAGTATCCGTGGGCATGATTATACGATATGCATCACACAATCTCAGATTCATCCAACCAACATAAAAGTACTTCAAAGAGTGCCCCAAAGCTACTACCGGAGAGTCAAGAACGTGTGGCAACCCCTATGCATAGGTTCCCAATGTCACGAAACCCGCAAGTTGATCACCAAGACATACATCAAGTGTTCTCATAAAAGACTCAATCCGACAAGATAACTTCAAGAGGAAAACTCAATTCATCACAAGAGAGTAGAGGGGGAGAAACATCATAAGATCCAACTACAATAGCAAAGCTCGCGATACATCAAGATCGTATCACCTCAAGAACACGAGAGAGAGAGATCAAACACATAGCTACTGGTACATACCCTCAGCCCCGAGGGTGAACTACTCCCTCCTCGTCATGGAGAGCGCCGGGATGATGAAGATGGCCACGGAGATGGATCCCCCTCCGGCAGGTACGGAAAGGGGTCCTGTGACGCCCGAGACCGATGCTCGAGAAGACTTCCATATATTCCGGGTTTAAATCGTGTGTTTCATTTGTGCCTGCCCTTTTTATTTTTGCATTGCATCATGTCATCATGCCATCATCTCATAAATCTTTTGCAACTCAACTAAATAAATGGCATGGATCTTTGATCCATTTAAATCGAGGAATTCACATGGTGATTCTCTTTAAAACATATCCTCTCGATATTTAGGGAGCTATAATAATAATTCCATTTATTTGGAATTAACCATAACACACTTGCAAAATAATTTCGTTCCTTTTCTACTTCAAGTTTGGTCTTCACCCCTTGCCATATTTCTTTCATCATTTTCCGGAGCCCCACCGAAATCCTCAACATTTTTGGACCTTCCCAACCCTCACTTCTTATTCAAACCATTTGAATTTAAATCAAATGAGTTTGAATTTAAATCTTTCAATCATGGCCTTTCTATTTTTCTTGGAACAAGCATATTTTTGCGAGTCCGGGAAATTACCCCCATGCGTAAATGCTATCCCAAACACTTCCTTTCCTCTTCTTTTCCTCTTTGGTATTTTCTGTTTTGGAAAATAAAAGAGTAGAGGGAGAGAAGCAGACCAGCCGCAGCCCAGCTACAACCTATCCCTAGGCCCATGGCCTTGGCCCAGCCGTGCCCTTGCTAAACCCTAGCCCGATCGAACCCTCCTCTCGATCACTCCCATCTCCTCCTTCCTCTCGCCGCCACACACACAAACATCGCCAGGGAAAGGAGCTCCCCGCGCTGCAAGGTCGGAGCCCCTCGATCCCCATCTCCTTCCCGCAGCGCCGCCAGCGCTCGATCTCCCTCCCCCTTGGTCCATCTCTCCCTCGAGTGCGGCCTCAGCCTCCCTCCTCCTCGAACCCGAGCCCGAGCGCGTCGCCCCTGCGCCTCCACGTCGTCTTCGCGCGCGCCACCGCCTTCCTGCATCGACGTCGCGATCTACCTCTGTTTCGCCCTCCTCCTCAGCCCGGCCTCCCCTGCTTCGCGCCAAGGACACCGCCGACAACGGCGTCGCCATGGTCTTCTTGAGCACCTGCAACGCTGGTCCTCCTTCCCGAGCTCGACCTCGTCCGTGGAGCGTGCAGCTCGCGTCTCCACACCTCCTCGCTGCCCGTTGTGCTCGGGAGGTCGAGGGGCGCCCTGCTGTCCCCAGCGCCTGCTGCCTCCTAGAGTGCAGCGCCGTCGCCGTTCGTCTTCAACCGCGGGGCGCAGTCCTCCTCCAACCCGTCGAGATCCGGCTGGCCTCCGCTGCCTTGGCCCGTCCCGTCGGAGTTGACCTCCACCGCAGCCACGCCATGAGCGAGCCGCATTGACTTCCCTGCTCCACCACCATCAGCGCCCGGCAGCACCTCCTCATCCGGGACTCGTCTTTGGTGCTGCTCATGCCGCTGCCTTGGCCTCTCACTGTAGCCCCTCGCCAAGCATTCTACGTGATACTGCCCTTTTGTCCGTTGCCAAGGCCCTTTGAATCCGAGGACACAAGATGGCCTCTGTGGATTCCTTTCGACAAGTACCTCTACGACCACATGCCGCGACTACGTGGATTCACTAAGTACCCCAAGTTCGACTACATGGATACGACAAGTTCCTGTCCGGACATGTACGACTGCCGTTGCCAAGATCGCGAGTACCTCTACCGTCGCCGTGAACGACTACTTCTACGACGTCCGTGAACCACTACTTCCACTACCGTCGCGAGAACGACTACATCCACTACGGCCCGTGTACCACTACTTCCTCCGATGAACTCGTTCCGCCCAAAACCTGCGCTTCAAAGGTATAACCGCCGGGGCGACCTTCGAGAATGAATGTGTGTGGTATGTGGTGCTCGTGTTTGCACCGTGTCCGAATTGTCACTCGTTTCCTTGCCACTAACCCGTGGGAACCCGGTATCCGGATCACCCCACCATCTTTGCATGTTACGCACATCCACACTTTCCTTTGCACCGGTATCTCCATGAGCTACCGGAACCGATATGTTGCCGTGGCATCATTTTCGGATTCGCCGTCGTGGCACCCTTTTTGTTCCGCCATGGTGACCAAATGCTTCATAACATGCTCATGTCGACATTTTCATAAAAATTGCATAAACCTTGATTATGTCATCCGCATCATGTTAACAACATTTAAATGGTTAAAACTGTGTTTGCTTTAAATTGCTAAACGACATGAGGATTTTCCGAAATTATCGTTTGTTGTTTCCGGCCTCATTTAAACTTGCCTAAATAGGTAGTTTAATTATGCTTCACCCCTTGCCATGTTTAATAACATTTAATATTGTTGGGTCCATAACCGAGAGGGAAACTAAATAATTGATGTGGTGTTTCGTCAATATGCAACTCGTTGCATATTGGGCTCCATTTAACTTGTAGTTTTGTTTGTGCATATTTCCATGCCATGCTATCTAAACCGGACATGCATCATACTTGGTTGTGCATCATGCCATGTTTGTGCTTGTTGGTTTACCATGTTGTTTGTTTGTTTCTGGGTTGCTTCTCTCGTTAGCTTTGGTTTCCTTCCGGAGTTGTGAGGATTCGTTCGACCACGTCCGTTTGTCTTCTTCATGGACTCGTTCTTCTTCCTTGCGGGATTTCGAGCAAGATGACCATACCCTCGAAATCACTTCTATCTTTGCTTGCTAGTTGCTCGCTCTTTTGCTATGCCTATGCTACGATGCCTACCACTTGCTTATCATGCCTCCCATATTGCCATGTCAAGCCCCTAACCATCCTTTCCTAGCAAACCGTTGTTTGGCTATGTTACCGCTTTGCTCAGCCCCTCTTATAAGCGTTGTTAGTTGCGGTGAAGATGAAGTTTGTTCCTTGTTGGAACATGGAGATGTTGTTCCTTGTTGGAACATGTTTACTTGTTGGGATATCACAATATATCTTCTTTAATTAATGCATCTATATACTTGGTAAAGGGTGGAAGGCTCGGCCTTATGCCTGGTGTTTTGTTCCACTCTTGCCGCCCTAGTTTCCGTCATACCGGTGTTATGTTCCTTGATTTTGCGGTCCTTACATGGTTGGGTGATTTATGGGACCCCCTTGACGATTCGCTTTGAATAAAACTCCTCGGCAAGGCCCAACATTGGTTTTAACATTTGCCACCTAAGCCTTTTTCCCTTGGGTTCTGCGGACTCAAGGGTCATCTTTATTTAACCCCCCCGGACCAATGCTCCTCTGAGTGTTGGCCCAAACTAGAGCGCTTTGCAGCGCCCCCTCAAGGAAACTTGGGGTCTGGTTTTAGTTGTACAGACTGCTCATCCGGTGTGCCTTGAGAACGAGATATGTGCAGCTCCTATCGGTATTTGTCTGCACATTAGGCGGCTTCTTTGGTCTTGTTTTACCATTGTCGAGATGTCTTGTAGTCCGAGATTCCGAGACTGATCGGGTCTTCGGTAGAAGGAATATCCTTCGTTGACCGTGAGAGCTTATAATGGGCTAAGTTGGGACACCCATGCGAGGTATTATCTTTCGAAAGCCGTGCCCTTGATTTATGAGGCAGATGGGAATTTGTTAATGTCGGTTGTAGAAAACCCGAAGTTGATCTTAATTAAAATACATCAATGGCGTGTGTAACCGTGATGGTCTCTTCTCGGTGGAGTCCGTGAAGTGAACACGGTGTTGGAGTTATGCTTGACGTAGGTTGTTCTAGGATCACTTCTTGATCATAGTTGTTCGACCATGCCTTGCTTCTCTTCTCGCTCTCTTTTGCGAATGTAGCCCCCATATATGCTAGTCGCTTGCTGCAGCTCCACCTCACTACCTTCTCCTACCCATAAGCTTAAATAGTCTTGATCTCGCGGGTGTGAGATTGCTGAGTCCCTGTGACTCACAGATTCTTCCAAAACCAGTTTGCAGGTGCCGATGAAACCGTGCAGGTGGCCTTTTGAGCTCAAGGAGGAGCTCGATGAAGATCTTGTTCATTGTATTTTTCGTTTGATTGATCGATAGTGGAGTCCAGTTGGGACGATCGGGGATCTGTGTAGCATTTGGGGTAGTCTTCTTTTATTTTGGTTCCGTAGTCGGACCTTGATTGTATCTGTATGATGTAATGCTTTACTCATGTATTGTGTGAAGTGGCGATTGTAAGCCAACTATGTATCTCTTTACCTTATGTATTACATGGGTTGTGTGAAGATTACCTCACTTGCGACATTGCTTTCAATGCGGTTATGCCTCTAAGTCGTGCTTCGACACGTGGGAGATATAGCCGCATCGAGGGCGTTACAGTCCCGATTGGGTTTTCGTGGTTCTGGAGGCTTGCGGCGGCGGAACTCCCGATCTATCTTCTGTTCTGGAAGTTTTAGGGTACGTAGGTATATGGGTGAAAGGAGTACGTCGGTGGAGCTACGGGGGCCCCCACAAAGGCGGGGCACGCAGCCTGTGGGGGTGGTGGCGCGCCCCACCCTTGTGAGAACCTCCCTATCTTCGACGTGGGGTCCAAGTCCATCGGTGGGTTTCCTTCCAAAAATAACTTCTCCGATTGATTTCGTTTCGTTTTGACTTAAATGCGATATTCCTTTTCCTCGAAACACTAAAATAGGCATAAAACAGCAAATCTGGGCTGGGCCTCCGGTTAATAGGTTAGTCCCAAAAATAATATAAAAGTGGATAATAAAGCCCAATATTGCCTAAAAAGTAGATAAAGTAGCATGGAGCAATCAAATATTATAGATACGTTGGAGACGTATCAATCTTCACATGCCACCGTAAAGAGAATGGTATTTCACAAATGCAATCTGCTGACAAATTTTTAGGCAACGCGGCGTGTCATTATGGTCGGGTCATTATTCTAACCGTTTTCCCACAACCAGCCACAACGCATATTGCGAGGCGGTTTCCTCGACACGTCTTGTCAAAGCAGAGATCGTGTCCCCTTACCACGGGATTCTCATCAATACGGGTATGGGTAATCCAACCGCACCGCTAATCGCGGCGATCGGGAGGCAAAACGGGTTCCACCAGGCAAGTGGGGAGGCGCGAAAAGCATTTACCGCCCCTATAAAGAGACAAGGCCTCTTTCTCTTTGCCCACGCCTTTCTCCTTCCGCTAGCTCATTCCCCTCTTTTCGAGCCCTAACGCCCAAGCACTCTTCTTTTCCACCGAAGAGAGGCTTTTCGAAGATGTCCGGATCCGGTGCAGGAGGCAGATGGATGGCCTCTACTGTCCAGGAGAAGTATATCAAGAAGCTCCGGGACGCCGGGTATCTGGCCCAAAAGATCGGCCACCGTCTCCCACCGGCGGAACAGGTCGTCCCCACTCTGGAACCTCACGAGAGAGTCGTGTTCCTTCCCCATTTTGTCCGCGGGCTTGGGTTTCCCCTGAACGCATTTGTTCGCAGAGTCATGTATTACTATGGGATTGATTTTCATGATCTTTCCCCCAACTCCTTCCTCAATATCTCGACGTTCATCGTGGTAATGCGAAACTTTTCTTGGATCTCACCGACTTGACTGTGGTGAAGATTTTCAATGTGAAGCCCAAGGTGGTGAGTGGCGAACACGCCGAGTGTGGCGGCGCCATGGTGAGCAAGATGCCCAAGGCCGTTTGGCCGAAGGGCGCTTTCAACGACTCCATCAAGGAGTGGCAGCAGCAGTGGTTTTATATCACTGAACCACGCGGCAAAAAGTGGGCCGCAGCTCCTAAGTTCAGATCCGGAGCTCCACTGCGGCTCACGTCCTGGCCCAAGAAGGGCCCGAACTGGTCCTCGTCCGATGAGCTGTCATTGCTCCAGACGCGCATCTAGAGTGTGGTTGACAGGGACGTCAAACTCGTCGACATGGTCCAGGTGATGCTAGTACCCCTGGTTCTCCCTTGTCAGCGCCGAGCCTACACTCTGTGGGAGTTCGACCCAACCGAGCACCAAACCCTTCAGGAGCTCTATGACTCCTCCCACAAGGATATCTGGAAGGTTCTCTTCAAGTCTGGCAAATCGTGGCCAGGCTCCGCCGAGACCCTTGGTACCAATTATCCCATTCGCAAGCCGGTGAGTTATGACCCGCTCTGTCCATCCACGCTTCGGTTGACATGTCATGAGGGAGACATCTTAATCGCGTTTCGTCATGACCTCAGGGATGGATAAAGAAGGTGGAGCGGATTCATTGTCCAGCCCCGCTGCCGGAGGAACCGGCCGGACCTCTTGAGGAAGATCTTTGGTCCCTGCGCCTTCTGGCGCCAAGGAAGGAGGCCTCCAAGAAGGTCAAGAAGACCCGGAGTGGCCTCCGTCACCGCGAGGCTTCGGACGCAAAATCCGAAGACTCAAGCGATGCTCCTTCTTCGGAAGGCGAAGATGAAGAAGCAGAGGAGGACGAGCCTCACTCTGAAGGTGGGAAGAAGCATGCAGCTTCCTCGTCCCTGGAGGCCGAATCGCCCAAGAGGAGAAAAGGTTCCCTCCCAGAGGCATCCACCACGGAGTGGGATCCTAGGGCCCAGCCCCTGGAGAAGTCGTAAGTATACAAAGTCCGAACATGCATATGCGTCCGGGATTGTTTTTGGGTATATTAGTTTTAACTGTTGCTATGTTTTCCATAGTCCGGCAAGATCTCGCGCCGGACAGTCCTCATCCAAGGATTCGCTGAGCTCGGACGGCTTGGCGAGCGAGACGCCTCCACAAGCCCCTTCCCCCAAGTCCCAGCGCGACACTGCAGTGTCGTCTCAACGGGGCCCGGACCAGGGGGGCATATCACTGGACCCGGACACACGGGAGCGATGGCCCCTGAGTGTGCCGTCAGCAGGGGCGATCTTGGATTCGGCCCACAGCTGAACAAGGTCCACGAGACCTCTAAGGCTCCTGGATTGGGCGAGTAGCCAACTTTGACGGTGGGAGGCCTGCCTACCCCGCCGGCAACCTCTGTTCAAGCAGAGTTGCCAGGCGGTCTATCGACAACATTAAAGAAAGCGTCTATCGTCGATGAACATCGGACCCTTATGGGTTCGGTGGTTGAAAAGATTCAGTCCGTCGAGAGCGGGCTGAAGGAGTCCTGCCTTGGCCTTATAAAGGACTTTGAGGTATGTTTCCTAAGAAACCTTCGAGGAATCGTCACAATATGAGTAGTATCCCCTGATACACTGTCCGGCGGAAGAGAGAGAGCCGGGCAGGGGATCAAATCCTCTCTTGTCGTGGGAACTCATGTTAATGATGTGTACCTCTGTGTTTGAAAACAGGCGTCTGCGGAGAAGATGGCCGCTCATAATGCGGAAGTGTTCGAGCTGAAGCGGAGCCTGGAACGGGCCGAGGAAGAACTTGGCTGCGTGAGGAAGCAATTAGAGGATAAGCAAGGTATGTTGAAACATTGTCTTGCATTAGGCACGAATAAGTAATTGTGCCTAGTAAAAAGTATTTGTGTTGTATGCCCTAGGAGCGAGTGCCGAGTATGAGGCACTGAAGCAGGTTGTGGCTGATGCCGACGAGAAGGCTGCCGCTTTCCTGACTTGAATTAGCACCAGCTTTCCTGACTGGGAGTTGCTAGAATTAGCACCAGCTTTCCTGACTTGACGCTTATGACCATTGCGCCGAGGCTTGAGGATGCTTCTTCTTGTGTCCTTTGTATTGTTTTGGACCGTAGTGGTGTGTTGACGTCGGGGCATGTGCCTTGGGTTCTCTTGCTTAGGTTGGGGTGGCCGGTTGTGCCCTGTGTGCCCTTTGTCGGGGCTGTCGGGTCCATATCTTTTGGTGGCCAGGACCTTGGTCCATCTGTCCACCAGCAAATCTTGGTCAGTTTTAAGCTGTTGTTGCTTCCTTTGCAGGCCCTTTGCCGTGGCCATGAGCCATCGCTCGAAGCGATCTTGTTCCACTGGATCTTAAGGCACGCTGAATTCGTCATTGCCGAGGCTTGCCTCGTCCTCGAAGGGGGGCGTATAGTTGTCCCTCTCCAAGTATCCCACAGTGGCCCGTCCGGCCTTCTGAAAGCCAGGCCTACTAGGGTTATATTCATCTTCGGCACCATCCGGATTTTTTTCGTCTTCTGGGCCGGTATTGCTATGGCGGAGCTTGGAGCGGCGCCGATGACGCCCATGCTTTGCTTTTCTCTCTAAGGGATTATCCTCCGTTGCCTCATCGCCATTGGTTTCCTTCGGAGTGTCCGCCATATATATATCATAGGGATAGGCGGCTTTCCACCGCCTAGTGAGCGCTGCTTCATGTTCTTCTCCTGCATCGTCGTCTATACCGTCGATGCCTTCAGAGTTGAAGTCTAGTACGCTGGTTAAATCATCGACTGTGGCAATGAAGTGGGTGGTGGGTGGGCAACGAATTCCTTTATCGCCTGCTTCCCGCTCAAGCCGGACATAGTTTGGCCAAGAGCTTCCTGACAAAGAGAGAGACTTTAATGAGTCCAGCATGTCGCCAAAGGGCGAGTGCTGGAAGATATCCGCAGCGGTGAGCTCCATTACCGGAGCCCACCCTGGCTCGACTGGCTCGGGAGTGCGCGGATTGGGACCGGCGTCAGGATACGAATCCGGGGGTTCGGAGTCACAGGCCACCACAGAGGGAAGGCCAGTGTTCGGCTCCACCACCGATGAGTGCGCAACCTGCAGGGCGGGGTCCATCCTTCCGTCCTTAGGCAGCGCAGCCTGCTCCGGATTTAGGTCCGTGGCTACTGCGGGGGTGATACCCCGAGCTTCGTCCGACAGCAGGTCCAAGCCATGCTCGTCGTGACTGTCCGGTGCTCCTGGCATAGGCCCGAATCCATCAAAGATCAAGTCTCCGTGAATGTCCGCCGTGTAGTTCAGGTTTCCGAACCTGATCTGGTGGCGGCGTATTGTCGATCTGCTCTAGATGGCCAAGCGAAGTTGGCTGCGGTAACCGCCCGAACACGAAGATCTGTCCGGGGAGAAAGGTCTGACCCGGGATCGTGTTTTTGACGATGACTGGAGGAGCCATCGAGCCATCCAGCGACGACACAGAGGAACTCTCAATGAAAGCACCAATGTCGGTGTCAAAACCGGCGGATCTCGGGTAGGGGGTCCCAATCTGTGCGTCTAGGCTGATGGTAACAGGAAGCAAGGGACACGGATGTTTACCCAGGTTCGGGCCCTCTCGATGGAGGTAAAACCCTACTTCGCTTGATTAATATTGAAGATATGGGTAGTACAAGAGTAGATCTACCACGAGATCGTAGAGGCTAAACCCTAGAAGCTAGCCTATGATGGTATGATTGTAATTGTGATCGGCCTTCTAAGGACCAACCTCTCCGATTTATATAGGCACCGGAGAGAGCTAGGGTTTACATGGAGTCGGTTACAAGGAAGGAAATATAATATCCGGATCGCCAAGCATGTCTTCCACACCAAGGAAAGCCCCAGTCGGACACAGGTCGAAGTCTTGAGTCTTGCATCTTCACGCTTCAATATCCCGGACGTTGTATACAGTCCGGCTATCCGGATACCCCCTAATCCAGGACTCCCTCACCCGAAGTGGACTTTCTATCAACCTTGTCACCGGCATAGTTCGAGTCGGAGTAGCCAACAAGAACGAAAGAAGACCTCTTATGATACCAAATGCCAAAATTTGGTGTATGTATTAAGTATCTCACTATCCTTTTCACAGCCTTAAGATGACATTCCTTAGGAGCAGCTTGATATCGTGCACACATGCACACACTTAGCATGATATCGGGACGTGAAGCACAAAGATATAACAATGAACCAATCATAGAGCGATAAACCTTTTGATCAACCGGTTCACCATCTTTGGTCAAATCAAGATGTCCACTAGTAGGCATGGGTGTAGTCATACCTTTGAATTCTTGCATATTGAACTTCTTGAATAAGTCCTTGGTGTACTTCGTTTGAGAGACAAAGGCACCTTCCTTAGTTTTCTTGATTTGCAAACCAAGAAATAATTTGAGTTCACTCATCATAGACATCTCAAACTTCTCCGACATTAGCTTCCCAAACTTTTCACTAAAATGAGGGTTAGTAGAACCAAATATAATATTGTCAGCGTTCTGGGAACGGGGGTACCCAGACTTGCCTGCCTGCGGCCTGCGGCGTGGCTCAAGGGGTGGCCCAGTACGGGCCATCTTCATCAGCACAAGCTCAAGACCCTCGCAAGGGGCCAAGCCTCGCGGGGCGGACGACAGGAAGCTTCCTCAGGCACGGCCTCGCCTGGCTGGCTCGCGAGGAGGCTATGAGATCAAGGCGGGGTACCTCGCGAGGTGCCCATGACGCAAGCCATGACGACCGAGGGTGCCAGGCGGGTGCCAGCCCGCGCAGTGTCCTCATTTCCTCTTTGGTGCAAAGGAGGCAAGGGCAGACGAGAGCATCAAGCAAAGGCAACCGTTTGATTGCAACAAGACCAAGACCATCACAACTGGCGGGAAGGAGGTCATCGTGGAGCCCAAGCCGGCGTCACCACGGAGCCTTTGACGGCGAGGACCAACTTTAGTCAGGATAAGTGTACTAGATGTTCCCCTTCAAAATGGCCAATTGTTGGCACCCTTCCCGCTCAATATTTGGGAAGAGGCCTAGGGCCTCTGCCTAAAAATAGGACTAGCCACCCACAGGGTAGAGGCATCCTGGGGCATCTGGCATCTTGGATCCAGAATCCAGAAAAGAGCTAGAGATCAAGCAATCTAGAGAGAGAGAGAGAGCGACCGAATTCCCCCTAGCAGTTCGTCGCACCGGCCAAGAACAGACCCTCGCGAGGCTGTTCTTCCTTGTATTGTTCATCATCAGCCCCTGAGGCAATCCACCACACAACTCTCTGGAGTAGGGTGTTACACCACAATGGTGGCCGAACGATATAAACCTTGTGTCTCTTGTGTTGCCCTTTGTGTAGTTTATATCCTTGCGAGGCGACGAGGTGCAGGTAGGTAGGGGGTGAGATCTCCGCGTGAACCCCAGAGTTCGAACCTAGAGGGTCTACCGGAACCCAAAATGCAACATTTGGCGCGCCAGGTAGGGGTGTGCCGGAATCCGCCTTCTGCCACTTCGCGCCCCGTCCCATCATCATCATCATGTCCGGCGACCAGGCGGGCAACCCCATTCCACAGGCGGCTGGCCCGCCCACCTTGAGCTGCTTCATGTTGGCGACCCCATGCCCAGGCAGCTCGCGGTCCATGAAGGCGCTGCAGCGCCCAGCAGCGGTCGAACAGCAGCAGTTCTCACGCTGCGGCAGGCGCGGTCGGCGGCGAGGGCCTCCAACCACGCCGCGACCATGATGTCGTACACCCGACGGGAGCAGGCGAACTCAAGGGCCGCGCTCACGGTGGCCCGAGAGCTACTACAATGCAGGTTCTTTGGGCAGCTGACGTCTGCCAGAGCGGGTGGCGAGCTCACAGGCCGCGCGCCGGGATCACCCTTCTACACCCAGCTGCCATCTCAGGTCCATGGCAGCCCACACGGAGGCCCCACGGACGCCCGCGCAACTCCAAGTGGATTCCAACGCCACCCCAACGCCAGCCAGGCCATCAAGACTAAAGCCGGGCGCCGCCCGCCCGACAATGAAGAAGGACTCACCATGGCCCATGGCCCCGGTGGGCCACCGCGCTACCACCCCCCAGGTGGGCGCCTCAAGCAGGACAGCGTGGCACACGGGGCACTACGATGCAGCATTCGGGATGGCGGCCCCGGAAGAGTACGTGCCCCACATGATGGATCAAGGGCACGCAGCAGAGAGACGAGCAGGCTCGCTCCTCGGCCCAAGGCTGGGGGACGAGGCACCGGCTGAGCTCTTCCAGGAGCCCCGGGAAAGCCCCGTCGACCACGCTGGGAGCAACGATTATCGGGTACCGCTAATTCCTCAGGAGCAGGCATACACTAACCATGGATCGCAGGAGGTACAGGTCGTTGCAGCGGACGGCTGCCCCAATCCCGCAGTTTCCTACCCCTCAGGAGGAGGGCGCCGGGGGCTGCAGGAGAGGGGCCGAGATCCGGCATCACCACCGCGGCGTTCGGAGCAAAGCGTCCTCAGGAGGTAGGCCCTCTTCCGAGGAGGCGCCTCAGGGCCTACCCCCGGCGGAGGACCCGTGGTCGTCGGGGGAACCGCTGGTGACCGCTCTACCCCATCGGCGGCGTCCTTGGTTTCCGGCCGTCGTCGATGGCACTAGAGTGTGGTGCAAGGCGGGGCCCTCGTCTGGCGATATGAAGCAAGGCCGGTACCTGTGAAGAAGGCCCAGCGCTTGTGAAGCTCGCCGCCCCGTGACACTCTCACATAATAATGAGTGGGGCTGTACACGCCCCGGAGTCTCAGGAGCGCCGGCCTCAGGCCATGGGGCTCCCTCCCACGCCCAGTGGCAGCACTTAGCTCCGCGCTGGTGAGAAGACGTGCAAGACTAGACTAGGTGCCGGACGCGGCTTTTTTTGCTTTTCTTGCTTTTCCCCTTTGGCTGTCGCTTTCCCCCTTTTTTGGATTTAAGTTGGATTCGAGCTTGCGATTTGCGTGTGTTCGGGGAAGGGGTGTTTAGTCTCGTTCGAGCAATCTCTTGCGTTCTGGTTACCACTCTGCCTCAGCTGCCTCCCCTCATGAGCCCCTCATGAGCCGGCCAGAGCCCTAGCATGCGTCTGAGCCAGGACCGCCATCACCGCGCCCTCTTAGGAGGTTCTCATCACAGGTTAAATGGGCTCGTTCAGGGAGCACACGGAGCGCCACAACCCTCCGCGGGCTATCTTGGGGCCCACGCGGGTTGAAGGTAAACAAGCCAGCCAGCTCGTCGCTAGGCCAGCCACTTGGTGCAGTCGTACGAATGGTATCGCATCTACTAATACGCTAACTGCAAGTTTTTACACGAGGGGATCCCCCTCCCAAAATGCTCCTACAACCTTCAGGGCCAAGCCCGAACTCTGTCTGCGCAGGATAAGAACGCAGGAGCGACACGCGGTCAATCGGATAAATCCCTCAATGCATCCTCAAGGTCACCTCCTGAATCGTCGCTGGCGTCGCTGGCCTTGCCATCGCCCTCTGCGTCGCCGTCAGCGGTGTCGGGGCCATTCACCACGCCGCCTTCATCAGCAGCCACGACCACGCCGTCGTCATCAGTAGCGAAGGCCCTGACGAGGGCATCCACGTTGTCTTTCACCCAATGCGCCAGGTCCTCCCGGGCGGCCTGGGGCACTGGGGCGATGGCGGCATCAAAATCGAAGTTGGGGTCCATGTCCCGAAGATGGCTGAAGACGCAAGAAAAGGCACGCCCGAGCAGGGCGCGACTCCTCTCCTCCACCAACCTGTTGGCTCTGCCCGACCGCACCTCCAACTGCGTCACCACATCAGTGAAGAACTGGAGGTTACCAGCATAGTTAATTGCATGAGACTCGCCGATGGCCGCCTCGCAGATGTTGCCCAAGGCCGTGTTAGCTCTTTCCGGGCGGGAGCATAGGGCCATGCTCGTGCTCCGAGATCTGGCTACCGGGCGTATCTCGCCCTTGTTCCGCCGCCAAGAACGGCCTCGGCCGCGTCCACCGGCAGCGTAGAAGAAGCATCTCGGCGCGGGAGGAAGTCAGCTCCTCCTGCGCCACGCCAAGGGCGGCCCGGGAAGCGTCAGCCTACCGCGTCTCTTCATCCAGCTTGGCCCTCAGGGCGGAGGTCCTGCCTTCCGCTTCGGCCCTGATCAACCCCAGCCTCTCCTCGAACTCGCGCTCGAGGTTCAAGCGAGCCGTTGCCACTCGGCGATCAACCTCTTCCAGGACTCGGGCCTCCCGCGCAACGACATCATCCTCCGCATGCGTCACCAAGCGCTCCCTCATCTCCAGCTGCTCAAGATCGCGGGCACGCTCGGCAGCTTCGAGCGTCAGTGCCTCCTCGCGTCTCCGGAGCTCCGCCTGGTCGACCAAAGCCCCCTTCATCGATGCAAGGGCCATCTCACGCAACTCCACCTGCTGCTCCCGGGAATTGCTCCAGGCCAGGAGCTCCCGCGCCCGCTCCTGTGCCGCCTCACGCTGCCGGTCAGCCTCCTGGGCCTCCTCGACGGCCCGGGAACGGCCCTCCCGTGAGGCCGCCAGCGACACCTCGGCTTTCTCATTTTCGAGGTCACGCTGGTGGCGCGCAAGGGCAACAGCCACCTTCAGTTTGCGCCCCTCTTCAGCTAGGCGCAGGCCCTCAGCTTCAAGGCGTGCGTCTTCGTCGTGACTCTACACCAAGCTGGCTCCTTTGCTAACCGCCCTTTGGAGAAACCCTTGGCGAAGGGCACGGCGCTCTCGGGAGCGCTCGAGCACGTCTTCTGCATCTTTATCCGCCCCAGGTGTGCGCGGGGGGCCACGAATCAGCACTCCCCCTCTGGGTAGGGGGCCGGGGGCTGGCGCCCTCGTGATGGCCGGGCACGCTTCGCCAGAAGCCCGGCCTAGAGCCGGCTCGTCCCCGAATGAAGAAGAAGGGCCAACCTCAACCAATCGCCGTCCACGACCAGTCGAGGAGCCCAAGGAAGGCTGGCTATGCCTCGGGAAGGCTCGCGAAGGAGGGTCGCGAGGTGCGCAGAACCATGATGCACCACAGGATGGCTCACCTCTCCGACCGGCATCACCACAAGGGCAGTGCTTGAGCTCGGAGCGTTCGAAGATAGTGGAGAGGGCGAGGCCTGGGGGGATGGCTCCCCAGCCATCTCCGTGAGCTCGGCAGGAAGGGCCCTGCGGAGCGAGGATCAGCTGAAGCAACGGGAAAATAAGGAATTAGGAAAGGGGAAGGCTTACTCGTCAATGGCAAAATACTTCCTGCGCTTCAGCAGGCGGCAAGGGTAATCATCACCCAAGGCCTCCCTTCTCTTTCGGAGAGCCTCGAAGTCCACGCGGAAGCGGCCCAGGAGTTCGGGCGAGGTCAGCTGCTGACGAGGAAGAAGCACCAAGGTGACCAGCGTCAGGGGCGTCGTCCTGGCGCACGCCGCCGGTCGCCTCACCAAGAAGGGTAGCCAGGGCCTCAGGGGCCTCGGCCATGGGAGCCGCGGGCCGTGGCTCAACGCCTTCAGCCGCAGCAGTGCGGGCCTCAGGAGCTGCCACCTCAGGAGTGCTGCCTGGCATTGTCATCCCGGCGGAGGCCCCCTCAGCCTCCGGTGGCCCTTGCCTCCCTGCTCCACCACTCGAGGAAGGACCGCCGTGGGCGTGGGAAGGCGATCGCCACTCTTGGGTTCTCGCGAGGCCCCATGAGGGCCTGCGGGCGCAGCCCCCATTCGTCAAGTTGGGCATCTGCTTCACGAAGTCACCCCTATTCGAGCAAAGGTACATAAAGCACCCCTTGCCGTATGCTGCCAGGGGAGGGGTCCCCAGTAAGGATCGTGAGAACCTTCCTCAGCACTTCAGGCGTCAGGTCCTCCTCCTGGAGCCTCATGCGGTCCTCACGCCCACCGAAGGCCCACAACCGGTGGGAATGGCGCTGGAGAGGGGCAATGCGGCATATGAGGAACTCATTCACCACCTTGGGCGCCGTCACGCCGAGCGCCCTCAAGTCTGTGACGATGCAGACGAGCAGGCCGGGGCTCGTGAGCGTCTGCCCCACCAATTGGGGACAGCGGGCAATGTTGGCTCCGAAAGCAGGGGGCTGGGCACCCCGACGTCCACATACAGCCACCGCTCGCGGAACCCAGACGCGGGTGGAGGAAGGTTGAAATCGATCCCTGAAGCCGCAGTTTCTGGTGCGGCAATAAAGCTCACGCACCCCGAGCATTGGGTGGGGTCGATGAGGCGCAAAGAGAAGAAGTGGCGCAGCAAGGCAACTGAAGGAGGGATGCCCATCATCGCCTCATAGACAAAGGCGAAAATGGCAAGAAGAGTAATGGATTCAGGACCCAAATGCATCATATGGATCTGGTAATGGGAAAGCACAGTGTTGAAGAAATTGGAAAAGGGGGGAACCAGTCCCGCCCGCGAGCGTCGGCAATGCGGACCTCGGTGACTATCCTGTCAATGGTGAAGTGAGAGCGGGCTGCCAGACCGTCGTCCTCCGCACTTTTCGTTGAAGATAGTGGCGAGGCAGCTGACCTTGCCCAAGCCTTCTCGGTTTAGTATGATCGACCGATCGACGGCGAGGAGCCGTCGGCGGCGAAGCGGCGAAGCGGAGGCACAGGCTTCTTCCCTTTCCCCTTCTTCGTCGGAGCCATGGCCACAGAAAGGGGGAGGATTCGAGATTGGATTGGAAGCGGAGACTGGATCTCGAGAGGATGAAGAGCAGGAGACGGTCGAGCGGAGAAAAGAGGGATGACTGTGTGAAACCACGGGTCCGCCTATCTGAGCGCAAAATAAGGAGGCGTGGGGGAACAGGGACGCCCACGTCCAATCAACCGCCACGCGGCGGCCGAGGCCGCAGGCTGTTAGGGCCCGCGGCGCTTCGCACTTGCCCCTTCGTTTCTATGCTAAGCCAAGTCCAGGCGCGCCTTTGGCCCGGGGGCTACTGTCGGTGTTACAGCAGCGGGGGTACCAGACTTGCACTGCGGCTGCGGCGTGGCTCAAGGGGTGGCCCAGTACGGCCCATCTTCATCAGCACAAGCTCAAGACCCTCGCGAGGGGCCAAGCCTCGCGGGGCGGACAACAGGAAGCTTCCTCGGGCACGGCCTCGCCAGGCTGGCTCGCGAGGAGGTGGAGAGATCAAGGCGGGGTACCTCGCGAGGTGCCCATGACGCAAGCCATGACGACCGAGGGCGCCAGGCGGGCGCCAGCCCGCGCAGTGTCCTCATTTCCTCTTTGGTGCAAAGGAGGCAAGCGCAGGCAAGAGCATCAAGCAAAGGCAACCGTTTCGGTGCAATAAGACCAAGACCATCACAACGGCCGGAAGGAGGTCATCGTGGAGCCCATGCCGGCGTCACCACCAGAGCCTTTGACAGGCGAGGACCAACTTTAGTCAGGATAAGTGTACTAGATGTTCCCCTTCAAAATGGCCAATTGTTGGCGCCCTTCCCACTCAATATTTGGGAAGAGGCCCAGGGCCTCTGCCTATAAATAGGACTAGCCACCCACAGGGTAGAGGCATCTTGGGGCATCTGGCATCTTGGATCCAGAATCCAGAACAGAGCTAGAGATCAAGCAATCTAGAGAGAGAGAGAGAGCGACCGAACTCCCCCTAGCAGTTCGTCGCACCGGCCAAGAACAGACCCTCGCGAGGCTGTTCTTCCTTGTATTGTTCATCATCAGCCCCTGAGGCAATCCACCACACCACACACTGGAGTAGGGTGTTACACCACAATGGTGGCCCGAACCAGTATAAACCTTGTGTCTCTTGTGTTGCTCTTTGTGTAGTTTAGATCCTTGCGAGGCGACGAGGTGCAGGTAGGTAGGGGGTGAGATCTCCACGTGCACCCTAGAGTTCGAACCTAGAGGGTCTGCCGGAACCCGAAATCCGAAAAATATCATCAACATAAATTTGGCATACAAATAGTTCTCCATTGACCCTTTTAGTAAAAAGAGTAGAATCAATTTTACCAATTTCAAAGCCTTTTTCAATAAGGAACTTGGTCAAGCATTTATACCATGCTCTAGGAGCTTGTTTAAGACCATAAAGGGCTTTGTGAAGTTTGTAGACATGATCAGGTTTCTTAGGATTGACAAAGCCGGGAGGTTGCTTAACATAAACTTCCTCCTCAATTTCACCATTTAGAAAAGCACTTTTAGCAAGTAAGATGCGAATGGACTCAAGTCTAGCAACGGGAGCATAAGTCTCACCATAGTCCATACCTTCGACTTGTGTGTAGCCTTGGACGACGAGACGTGCTTTGTTGCGAACTACTTGTCCATCTTCGTCTTGCTTGTTGCGAAACACCCATTTGGTACCAATGATGTTGTGGTTGTTGTCGGGCTTCTCAACCAATGCCCACACTTGATTTCTCTCAAAGTTGTGTAGCTCTTCATGCATAGCGTTTATCCAATCCGGATCTTCCAATGCTTCTTCAACCTTCATAGGTTCAATGCTAGAGATGAATGAGTAATGTTCACAAAAGTTAGCTAAACGAGTTTTAGAGCGAGTGATTCTCCCGGTTTGGATATTATTGTAGATTTGCTCGACGGGATGGTATTTAGCAATTCTTGCTCGAACTCGCAAAAGCTTTTGCTTGGGTCTAGGTTGAACATCTTGTTCTTCTTCTTGGCCTTCTTCATTGTTGGCATTGCCGTTCTCTTGTCGTGGTGGAGAAGGAGGTTGTTGGCGTTCGTCTTGGTGCACTTCCTCGTTTTCTTCATCTTGGTGTGTCCCACTTGTGGATGCCTCCGTATCAACTCTTGGTTCACCTTGTCGTGAAGTAGAAGCTTCCACTTGGACGGACGAGGTACTCTCCGTCACCTCCGTTGGACGAATCTTGCCAATAGACAAGTCTTGGATTGCTTAGAGGGATCTTTGTCTCCTACATCAATTGGCAATTGCTCTACTTGCGAGCCGTTAGATTCATCAAACTTCACATCTACCTTTTCTTCAACCTTTCGGGTGAAATTGTTGTAGACACGGTATGTGTGAGAGTTTGACCCATAACCAAGTAGGAAACCTTCATGAGACATAGGAGAAAATTTAGAACGACGATGCTTATCAAGAATGTAGCACTTTGAGCCGAATACTCGAAAGTATCCAACTTGGGGTTTGTTTCCGGTGAGAAGCTCGTATGCCGTCTTGCCGAGTAGCTTGTGAAGATACAAGCGATTTGTTGCATGACAAGTTGTCTCAACCGCTTATGCCCAAAAGTGCTTCGGCTTCTTGTACTCATCATGCATCGTTCTCGCCATTTCAATGAGCGTCCGGTTCTTCCTCTCAACAACTCCATTTTGTTGAGGTGTGTATGTAACCGAGAACTCGTGTGAAATAACTTCTTAAATCAAGAAAGGTATCCACATTTGCGTTCTTGAACTCCGTTCCGTTGTCGCTGCGAACCTTCTTGATCTTCCCTTCAAATTGATTTTGGGCCTTCCTAGCGAAGTTTATGAAGATCTTTTGGACCTGCGATTTATCATTGAGAAAGAACACCCACGTAAATCTTGAAAAATCATCAACTATAACTAGACCAAAAGAATTTCCACCGAGACTTTTGTAAGAGTTGGGACCAAAAAGATCCATGTGAAGTAGCTCGAGTGGCCTCCTTGTGGTCATGATGTTCTTCACGGGATGCCTTCCTCCAACATGTTTACCTACTTGACAAGCGCTGCAAAGTCTATCCTTATCAAATATGACATCGTTAACGCCAAGGTTATGATTTCCTTTAATAAGCTTGTCAAGGTTTCGCATACCAACATGACCTAGTCTTCTATGCCACAACCAACCTTTAGAAGATTTAGCAATAAAAGCAAGTTCTAGGTTGAGCCTTTTTAGTGAAATCAACAATGTAGAGATCACCTCTCATTACACGGTAAATACCATTTTATGATTATCTCTACGAAACACTTGGCAATCTACTTCAGTAAATAGGACATTGAAACCGAAATTAGCAAGTCTAGATATTGAAAGTAAGTTGTAGCCAAGAGATTCAATGAGCATGACATTTTGTAAGGAGCTATCATGTGAGATGGCCACTTTACCAAGGCCAACCACCTTACCCTTTGAATTATCACCAAAAGTAACATATTTTTGAGGGCCGGCGTTTTCAGCAAGCTCACGGAACATGTCTTTATCTCCGGTCATATGATCAGTACATCCACTATCAAGGACCCATTCCTTTCCTCCAGCCATGTAGCCGCGAAGGTTTGCCATAAGACCAAAGTGTCTCATTGCATAAATCAAGATCATATTCACTATCATCATCCTCATCATAGTATCCATGTTCAACATCATCTTGTGATTGATCAATTCCTAGAGA
This sequence comes from Aegilops bicornis, assembly GCA_021605145.1. Lineage (NCBI taxonomy): Eukaryota > Viridiplantae > Streptophyta > Magnoliopsida > Poales > Poaceae > Aegilops > Aegilops bicornis. The sequence continues at coordinate 517,095,795 of CM038672.1, read as the reverse complement.
GGGTAATTCATTAGACAAATGATCATTTCTATGATTGTCTTTATGGATTCTAATAGCTTGAAATAATATTGCTAATGATTCCAACATCTCCTATGGCACGCATGAGATTTGTAAGCTCAAATAGACAATCACCAAAGCTAGGATCACTAGAATTCATCTTACTCAAGGCAATAGACTTATGGAGAATTTCATATAAATTTTTCAAGGAATAATCTGAAATCGTTCCTCAAGAAATTTCCATATAGTATAGGCACAATCAAGAGTAGGCAAACTAGCAGGTCAAGTTTTTGGGCAATCCTCTTATGATAAGATTGATAGTTCTAAGATTGCGAATCATGTCAAGATCCTCTTGGTGTGGGATGCAAGGGATCAATATGAGGTGCACAAGGGCTAGCAATGTACTTGTTCAAATGATATTCATTGAAAATCTCAAGCATTTCATTTTTCCACTTATGAAAATATTCTCCATCAAGAATAGGCACTCTATGTCTAAGACTCCCCAAAGTAGAGACATCCATCTTCCTCCAAAGGTGTTTAAACCAAGGCAATGGATACCAAAGCTCTGATACCAATTGAAAGGATCGAGAAGAGGTGTCTAGAGGGGGTGGGGGTGATTAGACACTAAGTACCAAAAATTGCAGTTTTTAACTTCTTTAAGTTGGAGTGGAGTTTTGGCACAAGTTTAACAATCACAATACATAACAAGCAAGCATGCAATGAGTATATGAGCAGCAGAAAGTAAAGCATGCAACTTGCGAGAATGTAAAGGGAAGGGTTTGGAGAAATCAAACGCAATTGGAGACACGGATGTTTTTGTCGTGGTACCGATAGGTGGTGCTATCGTACATCCACGTTGGTGGAGACTTCAACCCACGAAGGGTAATGGTTGCGCGAGTCCATGGAGGGCTCCACCCACGAAGGGTCCACGAAGAAGCAACCTTGTCTATCCCACCATGGCCGTCGCCCACGAACGACTTGCCTCACTAGCAGTAGATCTTCACGAAGTAGGCGATCTCCTTGCCGTTAGAAACTCCTTGGTTCAACTCCACAATCTTGTCGGAGGCTCCCAAGTGACACCTAGCCAATCTAGGAGACACCACTCTCCAAGAAGTAACAAATGGTGTGTTGATGATGAACTCCTTTCTCTTGTGCTTCAAATGATAGTCTCCCCAACACTCAACTCTCTCTCACAGGATTTGGATTTGGTGGAAAGAAGATTTGAGTGGAAAGCAACATGGGGAAGGCTAGAGATCAAGATTCATATGGTAGGAATGGAATATCTTGGCCTCAACACAAGGGTAGGTAGTTCTCTCTCAGAAAATGTGTATTGGAAGTGTAGGTACGTTCTGATGGCTCTCTCCGCGAATGAAGAGTGGGTGGAGGGGTTTATATAGCCTCCACACAAAATCTAACTGTTACACACAACTTACTAAACTCGGTGGGACCGAATTATTAAACTCGGTCGGACCGATTCAGCAAATCTAGTGACCGTTAGGATTTTCGGTGGGACCGAAATGCAACTCGGTAGGACCGATATGGTTAGGGTTAGGGCATAACATAATCTCGGTGAGACCGATTACACAAACTCGGTAGGACTGATTTTGGTAATAAGCTAACCAGAGAGTTGGTCAGGCAAACTCGGTGAGACCGATTACCCAAACTCAGTGGGACCGATTTTGGTAATAAGCTAACCAGAGAGTTTGCATTGTAATCTCGGTAGTACCGATTGCTCAAAATCGGTGAGACCGATTTTGGTAATGGACATACACAGAGAGATTGCAACCCCATCTCGGTGAGACCGAGATCCCTATCGGTGAGACTGATTTGCCTAGGGTTTGTGACAGTGGCTATGACATCTGAACTCGGTGGCGCCGGATAGAAAGAATCGGTGGGGCCGAGTTTGACTTTTGGTTTAGGACATATGTGGATGTGGGAAAGTAGTTGACGGTTTTGGAGCATATCACTAAGCACTTTGAGCAAGCAAGCCATTAAGAAACACCTCATCCCCTCTTGATAGTATTGGCTTTTCCTATAGACTCAATGTGATCTTGGATCACTAAAAATAGAAAATGTAGAGTCTTGTACTTGAAGCTTGAGCCAATCCTTTGTCCTTAGCATCTTGAAGGGGTTCCACATCCTTTAGTCCATGCCACTTCATTGTTGAACTTATCTGAAACATACTAGGTAAAGTGTTAGTCCAACAAGAGATATGTTGACATTAATTACCAAAATCACCCAGGGAGCACTTGTGCTTTCATGTTTGCACGTCAAGGGGGACTCCTGAGCATCGCGACTCAGGAGCCTAACTGGTCACGTAGCCCCTCACTCCTTGGTCCGTCCTGGTCTCCGGTCGGCCCAATGGCGTTCGGTATCTGTGAGGCGGGCTCTGTCGTCTGAGCATAAAGCAAATAGGAAGGAAACCGCGAAATCTCGAAGCAAATATTACAAGCATATTGTCTTCACAATACCAAATAAAAGTCTAATCGCCTCCACGAGGCCGGTTACATGTCGCAGGAATGGAACGGGAGAAATGGCCGCGGGTCACGTCTAGACGTCGCCAACGCCTGCGGAAGGCGCTCACTCGTGATCGGCTTTGTCTTCACCACCAGCCGCAAGGTCGACGACGCCGGACAGAGGAGCGGAGACAAAGCCGCGGAACCTCCGCAGCAAGGCCCCCACTTGATCCCGCACAGCCGCGGCAGCTGCCTCTTATTGATCTTCAGCCACAGGCTCTAGCAGCTCGTCAAGGCGAGCGTTGGGGTCACGGAGGTGCAGATGGCTGAAGACCCGAGTCAGCGCAGCTGAAGATAGGACGCGAGCTTCTGCCTCCGCCATGGGAGCGAGGCCGTCGACGACCTTCTCAAGCGCCTTCACCACGATAGGAAGCAGTTGGGCGGGGCCGTCCTCGTCAGTGTCGGAAGGCTTCTCGAGGCGCGCTTCGTAGAGCGTCTTCAGCGCCTCGCGTGACCTCCTCTCAAGATTGGCGAAGGCCACGCGATCTTCCGCCAGGACTCACGCCTTGGCATCAAGATCGGCCTCCCTCGCCCCCATCTTCTGCTCCAGCTCTTCCAACCGGTTGCGCTCGGCAGCCTGCTTCTTCCCCAGCTCCACCAGTTCAGAATCTCGGTTCTTGACGGCTTCCTCCCGGGCCTTCCTCTCCTCCTCCTTCTCCTAGCGGCGGCGCACCTCCCCCGCGTGCTTGTCGTGCAGGCTCTGCAACTCGCCCTCTAGCTCTTGGCAGCGGTCACGGGCGACCTTGGCGTCTTGCAGCGCTGCGTCACAATCGGCTGCAGCGCTGGCGGCGCCTTGCTTCTCCTTCTCGAAAGCCTCGGCAGCTTGGCTCAGTGCCGCATGAACTGCCAAGTCAGAGTGAAGCCAGCCAGAGGCTAGTTCCAGACGCCCGGCCAACAAGCGCGGGTCCACGCTCAGGAGATCCGCCCGTAGCTGGGTCATCTCCGAAATGGCACGCTCCAAGACGGCAGCAGGAGTAGAAGCACCAGGAGACGGAGATGCAGCGGAAGGAGGAAGCGACGTCGGTACCAGGGCTTGGGAGACCGCGGGTTTCGGAACAGCTGGGACCTTGTCAGCTGTGCCAAGTACAGGCACCTCCGGAGCCAAGGGGGCCATGGGGGCTGACTCCATGCACCGAGGCTCCTCTTGGCCTCGCGAGGACGACCGAGTTGGGGAGACACGGGTGCTGCTGCCTCCTTTCCCCTCGGAGGGAGGCACGGCCACCGAATCCTCCTTCCTCTTGTTTGCCAAGGTGTCAGCCTGATTAACCAAGGGCAAGCATCAGGAAACAACGAGCACAAGCAAGGACAAAGCAAAGCTCAAGCCACTTACCGATCCACTGCGACGTATTCCACTGACCGCTTGAGAAGCTTGAGGCTGACAGTGCAGCGGGACACGAGGCGGTGCGACACCGGCGGCGCCAGGCGGAGAGGAAGCAGAACCGGATCCAGCCCCAGGAGGTATCGGAGCAGAGGCAGTGCCTCGGGCCACCAATGATGACCTGCTCTTCGTCGGGATGGGAGGTTGCCCCCTCTCCTTTTGGCGGGCATCGGCATCAGCATCATCAGGAAGGGCGCGGAGGATTGGAGTCTCCCCCACCTCTTCCAGGGTCCTCTCCGAGTCCTCCTCCTCTTCTCCCTCTCCGTGGGACTCACCAGAAGACACCTCCACTTGGTTCTGCGCCATAGGGGCTTCCGCAAGCGCCGGCCAGCCGGCGCACATCAAAAGTTGGCCTGGAGGCGACGAACTCTTCCCAGTCCCTGCGCTTGAACAGGGGAAGGAAGGTGCTAGCAGGGTACTCTTGGTTGTCCCCGACTATGTGGCGCAAAACGGCGTCCAACTCATCACCAGGCAGGTCCCCGGCATCAAGCGGGTCTTGGTTTCCTTCTCGTCGAGCTCCCAGAGGGGGCGAGCGCGCGCCTGGAGCGGGGCAACCCGCAGTATCAAGAACTCCCTAAGGAGCATCGCCCCATCACCTTGGCCGTCCTCGCATTGCCCGGCCTCAGATCGGTCATCATCTTCCCCAGCACCAGCGAGGCCCGCTTGTCGACAAGCTCCGCCTTGGGCCACCCCCCATTGGGAGGAGGCGCTGCTGTGGGCAACTCCAGATGCGGGTCGGCGCGCTGAGCGTCCATCATGACCCATTTGGATCGGATGTTGTCGGCTCTCTTCCCGGTGCTCGAGATCGAGTTGGCCTTGCCGCAGGCGACGAAAATAGCGCATCCGGTGATATGCTTGCCAGTGACACGGAGGAAGAAGAAATGGCACAAGAGCGCCACGGACGGCATGACGCCCAGGTATGCCTCGCAATAGTAGGCGAAGATGGACAGGAGGAGGACAGAGTTGGGATGGAGATGCAACGCCTACAGCCCGTAGTGGTCGTGGACTTCGTAAAAGAAATCAGAGAAGGGAGGAACCAACCCGACGGTGACGCTGCTCGAGAAGAAGGGGAAGAATGTGCTTCCCTCCGGCTCGACTCGCTCATCGGGATGGCGAACTCCGTCTTCCCCACTCGTTGCCTTCGCCTTGATCGGCAGGCACACGGAGGCAAGGCTCTTCTCCGTGACGGTGGGCGTCTCGAGGGCCGGCTCATACCAAGCCGGTGATGAGGAAGACTTGACTTTGCGCAGCGCCATGGGTGGCAGAAGCAGAGCAAGGGTGGAGCAGATCAGGAGATAGCAGCGGCGAAGGGTGAGAAAGGGGATCTGGAGCAAGGCAAGGAAGAAGCAATGAAGGAAAGAACTGCCCGCGCCAGCCTTTGTCAGGGCGAGCAGTTGCCGAGGGAGCGTGGGGAAGCGGAGATGCCCACGTCCAATCAACCGCCACGCGTCGACCGAGGCCGCAGTCTTTTCGGGCCCGCGGCGCTCCGAAATTGACCCTTGGCTTCGCCGTGAAGCCAAGCCCGATCGCACCTTGGGCCCGGGGGCTACTGTCGGCATTCTGGGAACGAGGGTCCCCAGACTTGCCTGCCTGCGGCACACGGCGTGGCTGGGCAGCAGGCCGTACGGCCCATCTTCATCAACAAGGCATCCAAGACCCTCACGAGGCGGACGACGCAAGACTTCCTATGGAGTGGCCTAGCCAGGCGGGCTCAGGAGGAGCGGAGATATCAAGGCGGGGCAAACCTCACGAGGCACTCGTGACGTAAGCCATGACGATCGGTGCCAAGCAGGTACCAGGCGGGCGCCAGTGCGTGCAGCGTCCCCATTTCCTCTTTGGTGCTAAGGAAGCAAGCGCAGGCGAAGAGTACCGAGGCATCAGGCAAAGGTTGCCATATTGGTGTAACAAGACCAAGACAAGGAGGACGACAAGGCGGAGGTCATCATGGAGCCCAAGACGGCGTCACCCCGGGGCTTGTCGCAGGCGAAGACCGCTTTTGTCAAGATAGCTTCTACTAGTTGTCCCCCTTCAAATTTGCCCGCTGTTGTTGGCTCACTTCCCGCTCGATATTTGGGAAGAGGACCAGGGCCTATATAAGTAGAGCTAGCCACCACAGTAGGAGCATCTGATCTTAGCTTGATCCAATCCGATCAAGAGCCTAGCCACAAGAACACCTCAACCTCAGGAGGTTGTTCTTCCCTTGTACTATTCATCATCAGCCCAAGAGGCAATCCACCACCACCACCTTTGGGTAGGGTATTACACCACAGCAGTGGCCCGAACCAAAGATAAACCCGTGTCTCTTTTTGTGTTGTGAGTTAGTCGAGTTCGTCCGCAAGATCTTAGCGAGCTAGAGCATAGATCGGTAGGAAGGAAATGTCGGATTTTGGGTTCCGGCAGACCCTTGAGGTTCCAACACTGGGGTGCGTGCGGAGATCTTTCCCCTACCAACTCATGCGTGAATGGTTAGCGAGGGATCTAAACTACGAACGATGAACAACACAAGGGACGCAAGGTTTATACTGGTTCGGGCCACCGATGTGGTGTAATACCCTACTCCAGTGTGTGGTGTGGTGGATTGCCTCAGGGGCTGATGATGAACAGTACAAAGGAAGAGCTTGGGCGAGTCCAGTCGCTTCTCTCTCTCTCTCTCTCTCTCTCTCTTGTGAATATCCCTCCTTGTCTCTGTGGTGGCTAGTCCTATTTATAGAGGGAGTCCCTGGGCCTCTTCCCAAATAATGAGCGGGAAGGGCACCAACAATTGGCCATTTTGAAGGGGAACATCTAGTACACTTATCCTAACTAAAGTTTGTCTTTGGCTGCCAAAGGCTCTGACGGTGACGCCGTCCTGGGCTCCACGATGACCTCCTTCCTGCCGCTCTGCTGGTCTTGGTCTTGTTGCACCGAAGTGGTAACCTTTGCCTGATGCCTTGGCCTGTGCTTGCCTCCTTTGCACCAAAGGAGAAACGAGGACACTGCGCGGGCTGGCGCCCGCCTGGCCTCGGTCGTCATGGCTTGCGTCACGGGGCACCCTCGTGAGGTACCCTGCCTTGATCTCTCCGCCTCCTCGTGAGCCTGCCTGACGAGGCTGCTCCTGAGGAAGGTTCCTGTCGTCCGCCCCGCGAGGCTTGGCCCCTCGCGAGGGTCTTGAGCTTAAGCTGATGAAGCTGGGCCGCGCTGGGCCCCCACTTGAGCCACGCCGCATGAGCCATGGCGAGCAAGTCTGGGACCCCGTTCCCGTAACGGCTGACAGTGACCCGGGCCCAAGGCGCACCCGGACTTGGCTTAGCAGAGAAGCGAAGGGGCAAGTGCGAAGCGCCGCGGGCCCCAACAGCCTGCGGCCTTGGGCGCCGCGTGGCGATTGATTGGTCGTGGGTGTCTCTGCTCCCCATGATGCCTCGGAAACCGCATGACTTGACAAGTCCCTGCATGCAGAAATGGGTCATGATTACCTGTGATCGTCGAGGCCGACGGTTGGCCTCCTCTGGCTATAAGTACGGAACGGCGCGAGCCCTTCCAGTCCATCTCTTCTTGCTACTCCTTCTTCTCCATCCTTGCCCTTGCTCCGCATTGCGACAATGGCTCCGATCCGCCGGTTTTCCGCAGTAGAGAAGGGAAAGGCCCCCCGAGAGGGTCCCGACCTGCTTCCGCCGAAGAAACGGCTTGTCCTCTGCCGCCGAGATGAGGGCGCCCGGCAGGAGGTGTTGAGGCCCTGGTACGAGCGGCCACCGCCAGGGTTCCCGCTGCCCTTGTACGCCCGCATCGAGGGCCCTGGGGGAGTAGACGCCGAGCGCCACGGACGACGCCGCCGTCGGCGCCGGTGGGTCACGGCAGTGCGCGTCGTTCCTCCTGGAGTCCATGCCGAGGGCTCCTCCCGAGAGCTTGTGCTCCACGCCGCCATGCCTCCTCAATCTTGGATTCACCTTCCTCCCTCCTTCGCCTTGGAGATCCCGCCAAGGGGCTCTCTGGAGCTCTGGGTGCAGCATGCTGGCTGCAGCACCCCTGCGACCGGAGCAGAGGTTGCGGTTGTCGCTCTGGGCAAGGTCTACATGACCCGAGGCTGGGGCGAGATCGCCCGAGTCTGCCGGACAAGGGGAGCCCTCATGATCCACCTAGAGTACGATGGCGCCTCCTTGATGTTCTTCAAGGTCTTCGACGCGGAAGGACGCTGACTAGAATGCTGCCCCGAGAAGGGCGGTCGGGGCGTCGTCGTCACGAGGACTAGGCCCGCCGGTCGCCCCCTTGGCAGCTCCCTGAGCAGCAGTGAAGGGGCTGGAGGGTCCAGCGCCTCCGCCGAGCTTCTGGCGACTCCGGAGACGAGCGACGACAGCTATGAGCCCCCGAGCTCGCGCCGCGCTCGGAGCCGGGCGGGCGCTTCAGGCTACCGGCGCCGGTGATCTGGATGGGGTTGACGCCGGCGCCTGGCGGCCCACTGTTGATGATGGCGTCTCCTGCGGAGGCACGCGTAGTCGGCGTTCCTTAGGATTAGCACCTTTTATTTCCTGCAAAGAATCGAAGTAGCACCCCGCGGGGGTATATAAGGCGCTGGCCATGTTTTGTGAATACTATTTCCTTGTGATGAATCGGTGCGAGATGCTTGTTCTGTCCTGGCTCAGCTCCCCCTTTCTTTCCTCACGAGGGCTTGGTGCTCTGCGCTGACAGGTCCCGGTCCCCAGGTAGGCTTCAGCCGTCGCTGGTATGCCAGGTCGCGATGCCGTGGTCAAGGCCAGGAGGTGAGCAGCCCGAGGTCCAGTAAGAGCCCCTGAGTCGCGATGCTCAGGAGGTCCCCTTTAGTGCTCAAGCAGCCTCCGCTGGGCAAGAAAGGTAGGCAGCTTTGCCGTGACAGAGCATCAGTAGGCGAGGGTTTAGCGCTGAGTCGGATCAGTTTTTGCGTGACTTATCTTGCGGGTTTGGAACAGCGTTCGATGAGGTGCCGTGTCTGCGCGACGGCAACTGCGGTGTTGCTGGGTCGGGACCTCGCGAGCTTCTTCCCTCTCCCCCGTGCTTTCCTTAGTGCTCTATGTCCTCAGGTCCCGGCCCTCGAGCGAGCTCAGCCGCCGCTGGTATGACAGGTCGCGATGCCGTGGGTCAAGGCCAGGGGGTGAGGGCTGGAGAGCCAGTAAGAGCCCATGAGTCGCGGTGCTCAGGCGCCCCCTTTTAACGTGCAAGCGGATCGCGCCGGAGAGGAGGAGAGAAGGCTCGTGATGCCGCCAGCGTTACTCCTGGAGCAGGTCCTGTGTACCAATCACGAGGGGAAACAAGGTTCGTCGTTACGGTTGCCAGCCAACCATTGGTCGCTCCGAGGGAGTGATCGGGGGCACTGAGGGCTTGGTGAGGTGGCGCCTTGCGGTGCTGCCGCGGCTAGAGCTCAGCCGCTCAGATTTATCGGCATTGCCGGGACGGACCCGTGTGCAAGTGCCGTGCCTGAGCGAGCGACTCCAAAGGTAGGTGTCAATCGAGCAGGCGATTAGGTCAAGCATGTTATGTACAAGTAAGCAAATCCATCTAGATAGGTGCGGAGAAAGCATATGCCACTGGGTCTGGCCCGAGCAACTTGGGGATAATGCAGCCTGTGGGGCACCCCCAACAAGGTAAGTAAAGAACATAAGCAAAACGGATACATGCCGCAGGGACGGACCCACGCGGCCTGGGAATGATGCAGCCCGAGGGGCGCTCCCAGCTGAAAACGGTACTTGGAAAGGTGTCACCTGATATAGTCGGAGATGGCAGGATGTTGAGGTAGCGGATGACGCGCGATGAGGACGCCGGCCCTCATGAGCCCTCCGGACCTGGAGCCTCGGGAGGCTCCGGGGGCACGGGGGGTTCCTCGAGAGCCATCTCCATCTCTGCCAGGACCGCGCGTTGCTTGACCTCCTGAGCCTCCAGAGCGCGCCCCAGCAGGCGCTGATGGGAGGCAACCGCGTTCGGAAGGCCGAAAGGCATGCGAACGTAGCTGTGAGGTGGACCCTCGCAACGTCCCATGCGTGAGGGCCAGAGGCGCTCCTGAGATGCAGCCCGGTTGAGCCCTGGTATGTCGATGCAGACTCGCAGCCCAGCATCCTCGCCTGGATGTGGGGCCACGGCGGGCAAGCGGCGACATCTGCACATGACTCTTGACTCTTGTAGCTCCTGGGTGCTCCTCGTGATGAACTCCTGAGGGTTTGGCCCTCCTTGCCTCATACCTTCCTGAGTGCCCGAGCGCCTCCCTCGTGACCCTGGCTAGGTCGGTTGCTCGCCACGAAAGAGCCCCTGAGCCCTGCCTGAGGAGGGCGCCGGGCGCGCCTTCCTATGCGACAGAGGGTGGCACCCCTTGAACGGGCGCGGGTCCTGTTGCCACGCCTCCGGAGGTTCCTACCCCATGAGGGCTTGGACCTGGTGAAGCCTTCTTCTTCTTAGGGATCGCCTCGGGAAGTCTCCCGCTCCTGTGATCTGGGTCTTCGATTGCCGCGGCTTGGAAGGCACGCTCAAGGGAGCACACTGCATCCCTTTCCTCACAAGGCACTGTGATGACTCCTCCGCTTCCTGGCAAATTGAGGACATTGTAGCCATGGTGAGTCACTGCCATAAACTTGGCCAAGGCTGGGTACCCGAGGATGGCATTGTATGGCAGGCGAATGTGGGTGACGTCAAAGTCGATGAGCTCGGTGCGGTAGTTGTTGCGCTGTCCGAAGGTGACGGGAAGGCGAACTTGCCCTATCGGGACGGTGGAGCCATCAGTGACTCCTGAGAAGGGCCTGGTCGGCTGAAGCTGATCGTATGGCACTTGGAGATCGTTGAGTGTCTCGACAGATAGGATGTTGAGTCCTGCTCCGCCGTCGATGAGGGTCCTGGTGACTTGCATGTTGCTGATGACTGGTGAGGAAAGCATGCGGAGGACTCCGGCCGTTGCCGCGCACTCGAGCTGATCCGCTGAGCTGAACGTGATAGCGCACGACGACCACCTGAGAGGGCGTGTGCCCTCAGGCTTGGGGAGGACTGCATTCACCTCGCGAGCAAACTGCTTGAACATGCGCTGAGAGTCTGGGGCCTGAACGCCACCCAGGAGGCAAGCGATCGCGCGCGGCTCCTGGAAGCCCCCAGCCCCCTCATCCTGATGATTGTCTTCGTACCTCCTTGGCGGCTGCGGCAGAGGTGGGAGCCCTGCGTTTCCTTAAGGGCGGTCCTCACGAGGCTGGTCTCTCCAACCTCCCTTGCGAGGCTGGTCCTGCTAGCGGTCCTCGCAAGGTCTGTCATGCCATCCTTGGCGAGGGCCACGGTCTTCCCAGCGTCCTGCGCCTCTTCCTCCTCCTCGGCCGTAGCCCCGATCATTGCGCTCGGGGCATCGGCCTATACGCCCTTCTTGTACGGCCCTGAGCTCCTGGCATTCGTTGGTGTTGTGGGTGTGGAGATCGTGGTACACGCAGTACCGGCTTCCCTTGGATGACTCGGGCCGATACCTGCCTCGCTTGGTGTCTGGTTCTGCCGCGAGCACGGCAGCCCCCTTGCACTTCACGTCCTTGGCCTTGGGCTTCTTCTCTTCTGGATCGGCAGCCGGGAGCTTGAGGAGGGAGAGGCGCCCTTCCTCAGCCCTGGTGCATTTGGTCGCCAAGTTGAACAGGTCCAGGGATGTGCACATGTCTTCATGCATTGCTAGCTCCTCCTTCATCTTGACGTCACGCACGCCATCGGAGAAGGCTGAGATGATGGCTTCCTCAGTCACCCTGGGGATTTTGAGGCGGGCGTTGTTGAAGCACTGGATGTACTTCTGCAGGGTCTGTCCTGGCTGCTGCTTGATGTGGCGCATGTCGCTCACGGCCGGGGGCCGGTCGCGAGTGCCTTGGAAGTTGGCGATGAAGTGGGTGCGCATTTTGTCCCAGGAGGAGATTGTGCCGGGAGCTAGGTTCAGGAGCCAGGTTCGGGCTCCGTCCTTCAGCGCCATGGGGAACCAATTCGCCATGACCTTTTCGTCCCCGTTGGCGGCTTCGATGCCCAGCTCGTAGAGCTGAAGGAACTCCGCAGGGTCGGCGGTGCCGTCGTAGCGAGGAGGCAGGTCCGGCTTGAACTTACCGGGCCATGCGACGCTGCGTAGCTCGGCGGTGAAGGCGCGGCAGCCTGCAGTTGCCATCAGGGCTCTCTGGCGTCACGGAGCTTGCTCTTGTGGATTCCAGCGCGCCGCTGCACAGGAGCAGCGGGGTCTTAATGTGATGGCGCTGGGCGTGGTCGTGGTGCTCCGGTGCTGGGAGCATGCGAGCACCTTCTCGGGGACGAGGGATCTCCTGGCAGCTCCTTTCTTGTTGCGCGGGCACCGGACGCGGAGGGTCTCGGCCCGGGGCCACGCACCTTGGAGCCAGGGCGCCTTCTTGGGGAGGAGGTGGCGGGGGCACCTCCGGCTCCCTGCCTCCCGTGCAGGGTGAAGGCCGAGGCAGCGAGAGGGACAGCGCGGGGGAGCCCCCTGCAGCGCGGACGAGCTCGGCGACGCGGTTGAGCCACTCCTTGTAGACGTCATCGACGGGGCGGTAGCAGGAGCTTGTTTGTCGCGATGAGCGCGGCTCAGGCCTCCATGGGAGCGTGGTGCACGCGGGATGAAGAACCGGCAGCGGCGAGCGAAGGAGTAGCGGTGCGGCCTTCTCGCCTCATCGATGGATGCAGGGACGAGGCCTACTGCTCGTTCCCCGCTGGGCCAGTGGCGGCGTTGGCGGCAGGCGATGGGGAACGACGGGGGTGCCCGCCGACGGGAGCCGTCTGGGCGACTCGAGCGGCCCGAGCAGCCCGGGCGCTCGGGCGCTGAAGCTTCAGGCGGCGTCACCATGGACACGACGGAAGATCACACACACGACCAGCGGAAGAAAGATTCGGCGCACCTACCGGGCGCGCCAAATGTTGGATTTCGGTTCCGCAGACCCTTGAGGTTCGAACACTTTGGGGTGCGGCGGAGATTTTTCCCTACCAGCACATGCGTGAATGGTTAGCGAGGGATCTAAACTACAAACGATGAACAACACAAGGGACGCAAGGTTTATACTGGTTCGGGCCACCGATGTGGTGTAATACCCTACTCCAGTGTGTGGTGTGGTGGATTGCCTCAGGGGCTGATGATGAACAGTACAAAGGAAGAACAGCCTCGCGAGGGGCTGTTCTTGAGCTGGTGCGATGGACTGCTTGGGCGAGTCCAGTCACTTCTCTCTCTCTCTCTCTTGTGAATATCTCTCCTTGTCTCTGTGGTGGTTAGTCCTATTTATAGAGGGAGGCCCTGGGCCTCTTCCCAAATAATGAGCGGGAAGGGCTCCAACAATTGGCCATTTTGAAGGGGAACATCTAGTACACTTATCCTGACTAAAGTTGGTCTTCGGCTGCCAAAGGCTCTGACGGTGACGCCGTCTTGGGCTCCACAATGACCTCCTTCCTGCCGCTCTGCTGGCCTTGGTCTTGTTGCACCGAAGTGGTGACCTTTGCCTGATGCCATGGCCTGTGCTTGCCTCCTTCGCACCAAAGGAGAAACGAGGACACTGCGCGGGCTGGCGCCCGCCTGGCGCCCGCTTGGCCTCGGTCGCCATGGCTTGCGTCACGGGGCACCCTCGTGAGGTACCCTGCCTTGATATCTCCGCCTCCTCGTGAGCCTGCCTGACGAGGCTGCTCCTGAGGAAGGTTCTTGTCGTCCGCCCCGCGAGGCTTGGCCCCTCGCGAGGGTCTTGAGCTTGGGCTGATGAAGCTGGGCCACGCTGGGCCCCCACTTGAGCCACGCCGCAGGCCGCAGGCAGGCAAGTCTGGGGACCTCCGTTCCCAGAACGCCGACAAGAAAGACTTCGCGCGCACCCCAGTGTTCCAACCTTAAGGGTTTGCTGGAACCCCACATTCGATAGTTATATAATAAAGATTAGTATTGAGTTGAGGGCTTTGCTTTCTTGCTATGATCTTGAGAAAAATAAATAAAGAACAAAAAAATAAAAATATTATATAATGATCCTATGGGAAGTCATGACTTCACATATAAGAAGTATGTCACATGAAACTTGTTGTGAGTTGACAAACATAGTGTTGGTCATTGTTGCAATTAATAGGAAGTAATAAAGAAAGAGAGGTCTCAAATATAAATGCACTATCTTGGACATCCTTTATGATTGTGAGCATTTATTAAAATACTATATGCTAAAAGGTTGATGTGGGACAAGGAACATAACATAATGGGTTATGTTCACTTATATCCGAATAGAAGTTATAATTTCATGGATCCTCCAATGTGTTGAGCTTTCTTCTCATCCTATGCTAGCCAAATATTTTGCACCAAGTAGAGATACTACTTGTGCCTCCAAAATCCCTTAACCCAATTTTCCCATGAGAGTCCACCATACCTACCTATGGATTGAGTAAGATCCTTCAAGTAAGTCAGCGTCGGTGCAAGCAATAAAAAATGCTCTCTAAATATGTATGATCTTTTAGTGTGAGGAAAATAAGCTTTATACGACCGTGTGATATGGAAAAAATAAAAGCGACGGACTGCATAATAAAGTTCATCATCACAAGCGGAAATATAAAGTGACGTTATTTTGCATTAAGATTTTGTGCATCCAACCATAAAAGCGCATGACAACCTCTGCTTCCCTCTGCGATGGGCCTATCTTTTATTTTACTTCCTACCCTTATACAAGAGTCATGGTGATCATCACCTCTCCTTTTTATACTTTCTCTTTTTGGCAAGCACTATATGTTGGGGAAGATCCAGATATATATATATATATCCACTCGGATGTAGATATTAATAAACTATTATTGTTGACGTTCCCTTGAGGTAAATGTTTGGGAGGCAAAACTATAAGCCCCTGTCTTCTTAAGTGTGAGATTGAAAATTTGATCTCATAAGTACCACATGAGTGTTAGAAATTATGAAAGATTAAATGATGGTTGAGTATGTGAAACCTGCTACATGAAAGCTCTTACATTGACTCTTTCCTACATTATGATAAATTGCAATTGTGTCAGGACCCCGATCCTAAGTCACACCGATCTAGCATGTAACACATCATATCACTTTGCGGCCTCACGCACGGTATCCCCATGGGTGCCACCTTACCTGGACCGGGACCGTTTGTGCATTTTGGCTCACATATGTGATAGTGTCGCTAGCATCCATATGACAAAGAACCCGGGCCGACATGACTAGTCGTAAACCAAAGTGGCACTAACTTACAGGGACAGGCATACATGACCCAGCAACGAACGTGTCGGTCATCAGCGAATGAATCCGGGGTGTAGCAGCTGGGCTAACAGGACTCCGGAGAATCCGGGCTGTAGCAGGCTAACAGGGCTCCGGTAGACACCGCATGACATTTCCCCGAAGGGACAGGCACGAACGACGAAGGACACATGCCGTCCAGCCTAAGTGTTTCGGAGCAATAGTAAGCTACCATGGCTCAGTGGAAGCACTAGGACACATTTCCTGGTAAGAGAGGCAACCAAGGACAAACAACTAGGTTGTCGGATCCCACACATACCAAGCATTTCAAAACATACACACAATATGCTCGATATGTGCAAATACAACATGGCATCACAACGAAACTCTACAACTCAAAGTATTTATTCATTAGGCTCCGAGGAGCCAAGTATTGCAAACATGGGTCTCATGACCCATCATACAGAGCATACAAGCAACAAGCGGAAGCATAAACATGTCTGAGTACAGATAACTACAAATGAAAAAGGCTGAGAAGCCTGACTATCTACAAGACCCTGGCGAGGGCACAAGATCGTAGCTGAGGTAACAAGCTAAATGTCGAAGTCCACGCGGAACTACTAGTGAGACTGAAGTCTCTCTACAAAACATAAATTAAGCAAATGTGAGGACAAATGTACCCATCAAGACTTACATCAGAACTAGCTACATATGCATCAGTATCAACAAAGGGGGTGGTGGAGTTTAACTGCAGCAAGCCAGCTTTGACTCAGTGGCTATCCTGAACTACGACTGCAAATAACTCTTTTTGGGGTGGCGCACACGAGTCCACATATTCACCATATCAATACACCACTACGGATCCGCTCCTGTCTCCCTACGAGAATGCCATCCATAGCACTCACGCTTATCTTGCGCATTTTAGAGTATACACTTTCACTTGTCTATGAACTGTATAGGCAACCCCGAGGTCCTTTACCGCAGACGCGGCTATTCGAATAGATATTTATAACCCTGCAGGGGTGTACTTCTTCACACACGCTCTCGCCACTTACCACCATGTACACGTCGTGTATCTCGGCAACCTTCAAGTGGAAGCCTGGCAAGGGAGTCGGCCACGACCTGACTAACCACACAAGTCTCTAGTCCAGGTTTATCGCCTATTCAGGTTCCATCCGCGGGGAGTCCAGCCGAGGTTTCCACATACGGCCCCAAACGATGTCTGAAGGGTTCCCGAGAAACCAAACGGGCTCCCGGTACACCGTGCCACATGCCCACCGCATCACAGCCCACCCCTCGGGTCAGCGCTACGCACGGCCTCCAGCATACTACAAACACCAGAAACTACTTGCAATTCCATGACGTATAAAACACACATCAGGAGAAATGGAAGGACGTAGATGACAAGGTTCAATTGGGTAGGCAAAATTCCATGACGTAGGAGATGGTGCATGGTGTCAAGATAGCGATGAAATAGTTGCAATGATTCCATAACGGGGCACCTTATAAGAGGTGACTCGTAGAATTATTCTCTTAAGTGTCAAAAAGAATTACTTTTGATATCTAGATCACTGAACCTCTCTATACCAGCATAAGGCAAATCTCAATCGATCGTTTGAAGGAGTTCAGAAGAATAACATACTCAAACTAGAATGGATAATGTGAACTACCTTGTTGAAGACATCGCAATGGATGATTTTTGCTTATCATAGGAAATGGATGGGACCCATGGAAAGTCCACTTTTGAAGATGATCCTGGACAACAATTACTAAGAAGGTAGACCATAATAAAATGGCACAAAGACGGGTGCAAGCTGGGAACAAAATGCAAATGCTGGGAATGATTCTAGTAACTGTGGAAAACTCAACAGTCAAGAGTGATTCCACTGTTTGAATGGTTATAATATAACCGAAGAAACTGAGATCAAATCCCAATTAATGCCAATGATAAAACCTAGTGCTTGCGCGTGCTCTCAAGAACTTGAGCATTTCCATATCCATCAAGTTTTTACCAACATCCATGTCAAGGATCCTGGCAACACAACATACTACCATGATGAATAGTGATGGACGATGCAGATGCAAAGGAAGAAAACACCTTCTCAGATTTTACCTTAGCGAGGCCAAGGAAACAAAATCTGGATGATCGACCGAGAGACATTTAGCACTCCGCTTCTAATGTTCTCCTTGATGTGCTAGCATAACCCATTTATTGATATGGTTTGGTATCTAGAACATCAAGTAAAAGGTTGGACTTCGGGAGCACAAGAATGCATAAGGAACAACTATGGAAGTAAATCCTACGAAATCCTTATGGGGAGGTGGCCAACTTCCTTAATCAAGATACTACAATACTAGGTCTTCCGGCTGGGTGTGTTGGCCACGACATCCACTTTACCGAGTTATAGAGAGACCATTATTATAGTTCTTGGGAAATGTTCCAACCATCATATCTGCCTGAGATTCAGATCTAGTTGCGGTCAGGACATTCCGGACTCATCAAGTCTAGAAAGAAAAATGAAAGTTTGCAACACAAATCGACAAGATGGCATTGCGAGATTATCGGGAAATGGACTATGGTAGTAAGCTCCAAAACATGAGTGAGTTCTGATACACACATGTGAACACATTGTCCCAGACAAGCATGACCACATAGTAGTCTTACAATGAAACACTACCGAGTTCAGGTGGGGAACCATCATCGAGGATATCGAAGCCCTTGTATACTTATCGATGAACTTCTTATACTTGAACAAATCAATCAGTGGCTTGGTGTGCTAGGAATTACATATGGAATGTAGATGATCAGTCTATCAGACCATAGAATACTTCGCATATGCATGACTGACTTGGGATGATTCCAAAGGAAGCAAAAC
Organism: Aegilops bicornis; assembly: GCA_021605145.1. Taxonomy (NCBI): domain Eukaryota; kingdom Viridiplantae; phylum Streptophyta; class Magnoliopsida; order Poales; family Poaceae; genus Aegilops; species Aegilops bicornis. Next base: position 517,077,879 of record CM038672.1, on the reverse strand, counting down.
AAGCCTTATCAAATTCACGGTGGCAACTTGCATCAAATAGTCGTGAATTTGGGAAAGTCACTTCTTGCATCAAAACATCTACTTCATGAGCTAATACAAAGATCATGCTTACAAAAGTTTCCAACACTAGCTTAATGTCCAACAAAATCAGAGAAAGTAAGGATGTTGTCGATGGGCTCAACAACAATTTATCAAGATTTCCATAAGATGGAATTCCACGACTATGTGAACAAGGCGATAGCATCGGTCAGACCAAAGGATATAACGGTGTATGCCCGAGGACATAACCACGGGTAAGACAACATTACAAACACCATTGGTTCTGATCTGATTTGACGATAGCCCATACTCAAATCAAAGATTGGTAAGATAATAGATCCAACAACTGATCACGAGTGTCAATCGGTGAAGATATCATCTTTCTTCAATACACACACAAACTAAATATATCCCTTTGAATGAACCGAGTCAGATAAAGCTTTTATCTTCCAACTCTCCAAGTTATTGTTTAGCTTATCCAACTAGTTCAGGGGTATCCAACACAGATCCTTGAAGAAAGGGTGGTTTATGGAAAAACCAACTTGATCACGAACTCAACATAGCGGTCAGGTGACAACCTGGTAATACTTCCGAGAAGATATTAGGAAAATTACGAACCACCAATATGTTATTAAGCTCGAGAACAATCTTGCTTTTCAAGGCAAGATGATATAATCACAAGAGCGAGGGATTGACACAATCCTAACTCATTGATCGAAGAGTGCACCATAAATGAGGACTAGGTAGCACAATCAATCTTAGGATGATGATTCAATAACCAACACGCTAAGAATGTGAATATTGTCCATTAACTACCAAGCAACGGAGTTCCTAGGAGTATTGATTTCACACATCACGATTCACTTGTCGGCATTTCGGTTACAATAACACGGAACCGAGAAATGAACAATGATGGCTAGAAGTATCACTACATCAAGAATTCATAACAGGTTGTACAACTCCCATGATATTCCTGACATAAAGAAGGTAATACTCTAGGGTAGAGCAGAACAAAAGCTAGATTGGCATTTTGATCTGTGAAATACAATTGCTTTGACCCAATCCAAGAAATGGATGAGGTGCTGGAGTTTGTTTCTCCTAGTCATTCTGGAATAGAATGGCTTGACGGACCACAAGAATAATAAGCATCGATAACACGAGTGCACAACTACTCCTGACTATCAATTGATAGACAGAGGTCAGAATACAACTAAAGAGAGACAACTCAAAGAAACATATGGTTTTCTGAGTTGGGAAGCATAGATTTAGTATGTCAAACAAGTTCAACATATTTCTTCCAGATAATACATGCAGAAAGGTAGTGCTGGCAGATTCACAATGCAGAATGGAGTACTCACCAAGAGCACTTTGGTTGTGATCTTTTGGTTCAAAGAACTTCTGCCATAATGGTTCATGGTATTGGAAGAACGATATACCACAGACCTCGAGGACTATCACAAAGGTTACTAATATCCTAAAGGAACTAGCAAACACTATCAACATGAAGTAAGTAGGGTGAATCTCGGGTTCAAGAACCCAGGAATAGAATGCCTAGTAATTAAATGGTATCACGGGATGCTTTCGAGAATGACGGCCAGAATCATCACACTGGGAACACAAAACATGTCTAGATTACTAAGTGACTCCCTAAGACACCTAGGGTCATAAGAATAGCTCCAACATATATGTCAAGGCAATAGAGTACCTCAACTCACCGATTAGTGTGCTTAATCTGGCCCAAAAGAACATCGGGAACAGAAAGAAGGAAGTTGCAAATGCATCAGACTATTTAGAAACCTGAGATGACTCGGACAGCATAACGACTGTAAATGCTCAAAAATATTTGAGACATACTGCAACATAGTGGCATGACCACTCAACATCACAATATTAAGATTCTGAGGCCAGGTATGAACATATGGGAGTAGTAGAAACTGAACTGAGACTTGAAACTATCAATTCTATAAGTCTATGAATTAGTAACATGTCATCCTGATAGATAGATGAGAAGGCCTAGTTCTTAATCCCCGTAGAAAAGAAGAGGTTGACTTAGATCAGAAGGCCATAAGGTAAAGGAGTAAAAAGAGCCTTACGATCCCTTCCACAATCAATTCCCCTATATAACTAAAGCATTTCTAGACTCAACTTCGACCAGTTTGGCTTGGTAATCCCTCTGAGCGATCGAGGCTCTAATACCAAAGCTGTCAGGACCCCGATCCTAAGTCACACCGATCTAGCATGTAACACATCATATCACTTTGCGGCCTCATGCACGGTATCCCCACGGGTGCCACCTTACTTGGCCCGGGACCGTTTGCGCTTTTTGGCTCACGTATATGATAGTGTCGCTAGCATCCATATGACAGAGAACCCAGGCCGACATGACTAGTTGTAAACCCAAAGTGGCACTAACTTACAGGGATAGGCATACATGACCCAGCAACGAACGTGCCGGTCATCAGCGAATGAATCCGGGCTGTAGCAGCTGGGCTAACAGGACTTCGGAGAATCCGGGTTGTAGCAGGCTAACAGGACTCCGGTAGACATCGCGTGACATTTCCCCAAAGGGACAGACATAGGAACTAAGTGTTCCGGAGCAGTAGCAAGCTACCACGGCTCAGTAGAAGCACTAGGAGACATTTCCCGGTAAGACAGGCTACCAAGGATAAACAACTAGGTTGTCGGATCCCACACATACCAAGCATTTCAAAACATACACACAATATGCTCTATCTGTGCAAATACAACATGGCATCACAACGAAACTCTAAAACTCAAAGTATTTATTCATTAGGCTCCGAGGAGCCAAGTATTAAAAATATGGGTCTCATGACCCATCCTACAGAGCATACAAGCAACAAGCGGAAGCATAAACATGTCTGAGTACAGACAACTACAAATGAAAAAGGCTGAGAAGCCTGACTATCTACAAGGCCCTGGCGAGGGCACAAGATTGTAGCTGAGGTAACAAGCTAAACGTCGAAGTCCACGCGGAACTACTAGTGAGACTGAAGTCTCTCTGCAAAACATAAATTAAGCAAACGTGAGTACAAATGTACCCAGCAAGACTTACATCAGAACGAGCTACATATGCATCGGTATCAACAAAGGGGGTGGTGAAGTTGAACTGCAGCAAGCTAGCTTTGACTCAGTGGCTATCCTGAACTACGACTGCAAATAAATCTTTTTGGGGTGGCGCACACGAGTCCACATATTCACCATATCAATACACCACTACGGATCCGCTCCCGTCTCCCTACAAGAACGCCATCCATAGCACTCACGCTTATCTTGCGCATTTTAGAGTATCCACTTTCACTTGTCTATGAACTGTATAGGCAACCCAGAGGTCCTTTACCACGGACGCGGCAATTTGAATAGATATTTATAACCCTGCAGGGGTGTACTTCTTCACGTCGTGTATCTCGGCAACCTTCAAGCGGAAGCCTGGCGAGGGAGTCGGGCACGACCTGACTAACCACACAAGTCTCTAGTCCAGGTTTATCGCCTATTCAGGTTCCATCCGCAGGGAGTCCGGCCGAGGTTTCCACATACGACCCTGAAAGATGTGTGCAGGGTTCCCGAGACACCAAACGGGCGCCCGGTACACCGTGCCACGTGCCTACCGCATCACAGCCCACCCCTCGGGTCAGCGCTGTGCACGGCCTCCAGCATACTACAAACACCAGAAACTACTTGCAACTCCTGGACAGAGGACAGGGGTGGTTAATAAGTCGAGAGAGTCAATTAAGGATCCCATTGTGTGGTAGTAGCTCTTCATGGATCACAAACACATAACTCAGTTCCCGAGGACGGTTTCAATGACACAACCCACCATGTACTCCTACATGGCCTCTCACAGCTACCTTTACCAAATCGTGTTCACACACTTAGCTCTCAACAGTAAGACATGTTCACCACATTCCAATTCATCCCCGATGAATCAGACCTGACATGACTCTAAGCAATATCACGCATGACAAACAAGCATGAATGAGTAGGCACATCAGGGCTCAAATAACTCCTACTCATGCTAGTAGGGTTTCATCTATTTACTGTGGCAATGACAGGTCATGCAGAGGAAAGGGATTCTACTACCGTAGCATGTAGCAGTTGAATCGCTGTTGTCCTAATGCAGTAAAAGAGAGCAGGAGCGAGAGAGTGGGATTGTATCGGAATGAACTAGGGGGTTCTGCTTGCCTGGTGAGGGAGTCCTGGACTAGGGGGTGTCCGGATAGCCGAACTATCATCTTTGGCCGGACTCCAAGACTATGAAGATACAAGATTGAAGACTTCGTCCCGTGTCCGGATGGACTTTCCTTGGCGTGGAAGGCAAGCTTGGCGATACGGATATGTAGATCTCCTACCATCGTAACCGACTCTGTGTAACCCTAACCTATCCGGTGTCTATATAAACCGGAGGGTTTTAGTCCGTGGGGCGAACAACAATCATACCATAGGCTAGCTTCTAGGGTTTAGCCTCCTTGATCTCGTGGTAGGTCTACTCTTGTACTACCCATATCATCAATATTAATCAAGCAGAGTAGGGTATTACCTCCATCGAGAGGGCTGAACCTGGGTAAAAACATCGTGTCCCTTGTCTCCTGTTACCATCCGCCTAGACGCATAGTTCGGGACCCCTACTCGAGATCCGCCGGTTTGACACCGACATTGGTGCTTTCATTGAGAGTTCCTCCGTGTATCACCTATAGGCCCGATGGCTCCTTCGATCATCGGCAACAGCGGTCCAGGGTGAGACTTTTCTCCCGGACAGATCTTCGTATTCGGCTGCTTTGCTGCGGGGCCAATTCACTTGGCCATCCGGAAGCAGATCGAAGCTACGCCCGCCATCGTGTCAGATTTGGAAGTTTGAACTATACGGCCGATGTCCGCGGAGACTTGATCTTCGACGGATTTGAGCCACAGCCAGCATGCCGCACTGTCTCGATGGGTATGATCTAGCTCTGCCGCCGAACAGTGTCCTGGAGGCCGCACCTGCGTCCGCTCCGACCCCTAGCTCGGAGCCGACTCCCCCGATCGGGGACGAGTGGTTGGACACTGCCTCAGGGGCTACTATCTCAACGGCGATTGAGCCGAACTCTATCCATGTCCTTTGCGAAGACTGTGACTCCAAGGTGCTGGACTCCTCTCCGGACTCCGAACCCTCCGCGCCCCTGCCAATCGAATCCGATTGGGCGCCGGTCATGGAGTTCACAGCCGCGGACATCTTTCAGCACTCGCCCTTTGGCGACATCCTGAATTCACTAAAGTCTCTCTCTTTATCCGGAGAGCCCTGCCCGGACTACCGTCGGGAAGGTTGGGATGCAGACTGACGAAGAAATTCAACGCCCACCGACCACCCACTTTGTAGCCACTTGTCGATGATTTAACCGACATGCTCGACTTCGACCAAGACATCGGCGGTATGGACGGCGATGCGGAGAAGACCAAGACCCAGCGCCTACAGGGCACTGGAAGGCCACCTCGTCATACGACATATACATGGTGGACATCCCAAAAGATGGGAACGGCGATGGAACAGCGGAGGATGAGCCCTCCAAGAAACAGCCCAAGCATCGACGTCAGCGGCGCCGCTCTAAATCCCGCCACAGCAAAAATGGTGATTCCGGCACGGGAGATAATAACACCCCGGACAGTGCCGAAGACAACCCCCTCTAGCAGGACTCAGCGCAGGAGGAGGGAGATGCATGTCCGCACGACAATGCGGCAGAAAGAGAGGTAGAGGACGATAATTATGCGCCTCCCTCCGAAGATGAGGCAAGCCTTGACGACGCATTTAATTTGTCGTGCTCGAGGATCGGCTGAACAGGAGTGTTTCAAGCGCAGGCTTATGGCCACGGCAAGCAGCCTCAAGAAAAGCAGCAACGACTTAGAGCTGACCAAGACACGCTAGGCAGCGGATGGAGTGAAGTCCTTGCAGCCGAAGAGTATGAACTCGAACGGCCCTCCAAGAGATACCCCAAACGCAGGCTGCTACCCCAATTAGAGGAAGCAGCACCCAAACCTACATCACCAGCGCATGAAGCGGCCGACCGGCCACCCCGTGGTCGCGACAGAGAGGCCTCTAGACCCTCCATCCAAGTCGTACTCCGGCGTCGCCCGAAAAGTACCAAGGCACGGGGAAACGTGCCAGACCTGCGAGACATATTGGAGGAGAAGGCAAGACATACAAGATCGATCTACAGATCGCGTGGGCGCCCCACGACACGTGATCATAATCGTCACGCCCGGATCTGACAACTCTGGCGGGCGAACACGATGAGACAAAGCTCATATGAGCTACGTCGTGATATAGCCCAATACTGAGGCTCAAGACACCCACTATGCTTCGCAGATGAAGTAATGGATCATCAAATCCACGAGGGCTTCAAACCCGTAAACATCGAATCATACGATGGTACCACAGATCCTGCGGTCTGGATCGAGGACTATCTCCTCCATATCCACATGGCCCGCGGTGATGATCTACATGCCATCAAATACCTCCCACTCAAGCTTAAAGGACCAGCTCGGCATTGGCTCAACAGCCTGCCAGCAGAATCAATTGGTTGTTGGGAGGACCTGGAAGCCGCATTCCTTGATAACTTCCAGGGCACATATGTGCGACCACCAGACGCCGATGACCTCAGCCACATAATCCAGCAGCCAGAAGAATCGGCCAGAAAATTCTGGACACGGTTCCTAACCAAGAAAAATCAAATCGTCGACTGTCCGGATGCAGAGGCCCTTGCAGCCTTCAAACATAACATCCATGACGAGTGGCTAGCCCGGCACCTAGGACAGGAAAAGCCGAAATCCATGGCAGCCCTCACAACACTCATGACCCGCTTTTGCGCAGGAGAGGACAGCTGGCTAGCTCGAAGCAACAACCTGGCCAAACATCCTGATAGTTCGGATACCAAGGACAGCAATGGCAGGTCGCGTCGCAATAAGAACAAGCGCCGCATTAACGGCGATAATGCTGAAGATACGGCCGTCAATGCCGGATTCAGAGGCTCTAAACCCGGTCAATGGAAGAAGCCATTCAAAAGAAATACCCAGGGCCCGTCCAACTTGGACCGAATACTCGATCGCTTGTGCCAGATACATGGCACCCCGAAAAACCAGCCAATCACACCAACAGGGATTGTTGGGTGTTCAAGCAAGCAGGCAAGTTAAGTGCCGAACTCAATGACAAGGGGCTGCATAGCGATGACGAGGAAGAGCCCCGGCTGCCGAACAATAGAGGACAGAAGGGCTTTCCCAAACAAGTGCGGACGGTGAACATGATATACGCAACCCACATACCCAAAAGGGAGCTGAAGCGTGCACTAAGGGAAGTATATGCGATGGAGCCGGTCGCCCCAAAGTTCAACCCATGGTCTTCCTGCCCGATCACCTTTGATCGAAGGGACCACCCCACTATCATTCGTCATGGCAGTTTCGCCGCATTGGTTCTTGACCCAATTATTGGCCAGTTTCACCTCACCAGAGTCCCGATGGGCGGCGGTAGCAACTGAACACTGCTTTATCGGATACAAGGCGCAAAATGGGCATAGACCCCTCAAGGATTAAACCTGCAAAGACGACCTTTAAAGGCGTCATACCGGGTGTAGAGGCAAATTGTACAGGCTCAATTACACTCGAAGTGGTCTTCGGATCCCCGGATAACTTTCGAAGCGAAGAGTTAATCTTCGACATAGTCCCGTTCCGCGGCTATCATACCTTTGCTCGGACGAACCTCATTTGCAAAGTTCAATGCGGTGCCGCTTTCGCATACCTCAAGATCAAGATGCCAGGCCCTCGAGGAGTAATCACGGTCAATGGAAACACCAAACGCTCTCTCCGAACGGAGGAGCACACGGCGGCCCTCACAGCGGAGGTGCAAAGCAGCCTCTCACAGCAATTCTCGAGTCCGGCAACTAAACGTCCGGACACTATCATGCGCGCCTGGAGTAACCTACAACAAGACCGCCTGGCACGATTCAAACGCAGCGTGGCGATCCGGCTAACCCCCTCGCGAAATTGCGAAGCGATTTTCTGGCGTACATAACTACGCTCTGGAGATACAATGGGCATAAGGGGAGGGGCATGACCACGACGCCTGAATGCGGCTCAACCGCACGGGGGCTCCGATTGTGTCATTCTTTTCTTTTTCCTTTTCTTACTTTCAGGACTCTGTTTGCGGGCGTCCTGTCCGCACTAGAATTGCGAAGTCACGATGCAACAGCCAGGGAAAGCTGAAAGCTACGTCGGCGTTCAAGTGGTCTCTACTATGAGCATTATACTTGTTTTACATACCATCCATGACTTACCCACGAGGAAGGATATGTTAAATAGTCCCATCCCTTGCTTATCGCACTATTTGTATCGTTATGCTTTTATTTGCAGTTTCTTTTGAATAAACAATACATAGCTTTTGCCTATTATTGCAATCCTTTCTTTATCTATATATATGTTCATTTCATGACATGTTGCACCCGTACACTTTGGTACGGCCAATACACCAGGGCTTAAGTACCCCAAAATTATGGTGTGATAAGTCCGAACACTTTCACAAGTGCGGCACCCCGAACTTATAGCATTATATGCATCGGCTCCGAATCATGTCTTGGGTCAATAGTTGGGTTTGCCCGGCTCCTGTGTTTTGCTGCCTTATGTTCCATTCTATCGGCTAACGCGGCACCAGGAGAACCACTGCGATTGTGCCCCGGTTGAGCTGGGTTGAGCACCTCAGTGGAGAAAGCTAAAACTGACTGTCATGATGGCGCGAGAGCCGGTCGCTGTTCGAGAGGTTTTTTCGGGTCCATAAAGACTTATGCCGCTTAGAGCAAGGAACCGGAATTGTCCGGCCTAGGCGTGGATAGCGCCCCGAACTCGGTCTTCCGAATACTAGGGGCTTCGCCGAAATTTAAAATTATAGAACTCTATGGCTAAGTGAGAGTGTTCAAGCACTATAAGTCCGGTTGCCTTGTTCGTTGCGTTGAGCGCCCCCCTAGATGGACCCAAGAATGGGAACAAGAGTGCTCAAGTTTATCCCAAACACCCCAGCACTCGTGGCATGGGGGCTGAAGCCAACGACTTGCCATCTCTCAAATTTGATAAACGGCCGCCTGAAGGTAATATTTTAAATTATCAAGCGTTGCTTAAGCGCATATGAACAAGTTTTCAAGCGTACGGGATAACAAATGCGAGTCTATTAAAAAATTACATCTGGAACACTCATCCGCTATCTGGCGGGCACCCTTCAGACGCCCTCATAGTACATTTCGGGCGATGCGATGCTCCTTGCCCTTCGGTGGCCCGTCCGTCACAAGCTTCTCCGCATCCAGCTTGCCCCGGTGCACTTTAGCACGGGCAAGGGCCAACAGGCACCTTCAGTGCAGGCGGGCGCTTGATGACTTCAATCCATGGACAAAGGCGTCCACCAGCCATCGCACTAGCCCGAAGTAGCTCCGGGCATGGCCTCCAATAGCCACAGCCGAACTATGAGGCCCTTCATGGCCTGTTCGGCGACCTTGTGGAGCTCGACCAGCTGCTTCAGCTGGTCGCTCAGGCACCGGACGGTCGGCCTCAAAGATACCGAGACCAGAACACCTTTTCCATCGAGCTCCCTCCTTGGCGCGGTAGAATGCGGTGACATCGGACACACTACGGGGCAGATCTGCGAATGCTCCTGGAGAGCTCCGAATCCGGGTAAGTAATAGGTAATTCACTTTCACATGCTTGCTTTGCATAAAGAATGCCTTACCCGCCGCTATCTTCTTTAATGATTCAATTTCTTGGAGGGATTTTTGGGCTTCGGCCTTAGCGGCTTTGGCACTCTCAAGATCCGAGGCAAGCTCGGACTCCCGAGTCTTCAAGCCACGCTCCAAACTCTCGTGTTTTTCCACGAGAGCCTGGAGCTCTTGCCGCACCTCCACCACCCGCTCCTCCTGCTTCTCTTGCTCGGTGCGCTCCGCGGCCGCTTTGCTTTCAGCCGCGGAAACCGCTTCCTTTAGGGTTGCCACCTCATTCGTGGCCCCTACAATACCCATGTTATTCCTGTCATTTTTTGCAACCAAATCCTTTCTATAAGGTATTTCTTTAATAAGGTATTACTTACCTTCCTTGTCCTCGAGCTGCTTCTTGGCAAGGCCGAGCTCGTTCTCAGACCGCTTGAGGCTCTGCTTCAATGCATTGACCTCCGCAATCAGTGCGGCAGAAGTCAGCAGCGTAGCCTGCATTCCCATATTGACACACTTATGTTAGACTCCTGCGTATATCTTTTTAGATCCTTAGTCAGGCTTTTCTTTCGAGCATGAACTAAGCATCAGGGCTCTTGTCTATGCTGGTAATATTTTCACATATTCTAAACTTACCTCAAAGCCTGTTAGAAGGCTGAGTGCAGGCTTCGATCGGCCCGCTCTTGGCGGGTGAACTTTCTGGATCACCACACTCATACTAGTGCGGTGCTCCTCCTCGATGGAAGCGCTGTTAGCGCCTCCGATCGCTATCCGGTGCCTCCGGTTGGACGGAGGACACCGGCGTCTTACCCTTCTTACAAAGGGGCCGCTTGCCGGACTTCGGAACCGCTGAAGGTTCCGTTATGGAGTCCGGACAAGGGTCGGGCTTAGAGCCCCTGGGGGTCTTGCCCCCCACGCGCCTGGAGTCCGGGAGGTCGCCTTGCGGCGCCTCCTGCGCCACCTCCTCTTGACCAGACCCCCCTCAGGGCCCCACCTCGGCGTCGTCCGCAGCGTGTGGTGAGGAGGCGGCCGGAAGTGAAGTACTCTCCACTTCCGACGGATTCAGGGACCCGCTCGACGAAGCGGCGAACTCGTCCTTGGGCGGGCTGCATGATTGTTCGGCATTAGAGAACACTATGCAATGAAAAAAACCATGGGTATTCGGACACTTACGATCTCACCAGGGGCTTAGCCCTTGTTGGCCACTCCTCCTCGTCGTTGTCGGCGTTGGTGGAGAAGTCCGGATGAAGGGTACTTCCCTTCTTGGACCCTCCGGCCTCCCCAGTTGGGGCGGCCTTCCTTTTCTTGTCTCTCCCTGCTGGGGGAGAGGCTTCTTTTTCTTCCTCCTCTTCCTCAGAGGAGGATTCCGCCTCAGAGTTGTCGGGCGGTGAGTCTGACAGCCTCGGTGCCGGAGCTCTTCGAGTTCCCGTGGCCTCCTTCTTGGCCTTCTTCTCCGGCACCACGTGAGAGGTGCGGAGCCAGCAGCCCCATCAATCGGGCGTCTGCTGGGTCTTCTGGCAAAGGGGCCGGACAGTTAACCTGTCCGGACATCTTCAGCCAGTCCTGTTAAAGGTTAGGGAGTTTTAGATCCCGCATAGAGTCAAACTATGAAAAAACAGTCCCATAAAGGATAAAATAACTTACCTCGCTGGCTTGACGCTGCGAGCTGAATCCGCGATCTTCGGTGGCGGATTTGGGAGCCTCGGCGCCCTTGGACAGCACCTTCCAGGCATCTTCGTACGTAGTGTCAGAGAGCCTTTTCAGCGTTGAGTGCTGCACCGGATCGAACTCCCACAATTTGAAGGCCCGTTGTTGGCATTAGAGAATCCGGCAGATGAGCATCACCTGGATTACGTTGACAAGCCTGATATTCTTGTCCACCAGGTTTCGGACGCAAGTTTTGAGTCCGGACAGCTCGTCCGAATTCCCCCACGTCAGACCCGTCTCTTTCCAAGATGAGAGCCGCGTGGGGAAGCCAGATCTGAATTCGGGGGCCGCCGCCCATTTGGAGTCGCGCGGCTCGGTGATGTAGAACCACCCCGATTGCCACCCCTTTATGGTCTCCACAAAGGGACCCTCGAGCCATAGGACTTTGGCCATCTTGCCAACCATGGCGCCTCCGCACTCCGCTTGGCGGCCGCCCACTACCTTCGGCTTGACATTGAAGATTTTCAGCCATAAGCCGAAGTGGGGCTGGATGCAGAGGAAGGCCTCGCACACGACAATGAACGCCGAGATGTTGAGGATGAAATTCGGGGCCATATCGTGGAAGTCCAGGCCGTAGTAGAACATGAGCCCCCGGACAAATGGGTGAAGTGGAAAACCTAGTCCGCGGAGGAAGAGGGGGAGAAACACCACCCTCTCATGGGGCACAGGGGTTGGAATGAGCTGCCCCTCGTCGGGTAGCCGGTGCGCGATGTTGCTTTGGACAAGTATCCGGCCTCCCGCAGCTTTGTGATGTGCCCCTCCGTGGCGGAGGAGGCCATCCACCGCCTCCCGCTCCGGACATAGTTGGAGAAGGTTGAGGTGGGATGTGCGGACTTGGGCGCTGGAGCTGAGTCTTGTGAAATGGATGAGCAAAGGAGGAAGAAGGCGTGGGTGGAAAGGTGGATCCTTATCCCCTTATATGGACTGACTTACGCGTCCCCACCAGCCTGGTAAAACTCGCTTATCTCCCAAGCGCCGTAATCAATGGCGCGGATGGGTTACCCACTTCCGTATTGATGAGAATTCCGGAATAAGGGGGCACGATCTATGCTTTGATAAGACGTGCCAAGGAAACCGCCTCGCTAAACGCGCTACGGTGGAACAGTAAAAAACGATTCATATAAAGGCTTGGCCGTGGTGTGATGTCACGCCGCGGAATATGTCAGCAGATCTGTGCAAAAATTATTCTCTCTACGGTGATATGTGGAACTTGTTTTGAAGAGCCGGACACTATCCTTGTGTTCAAAACCTTCTATGAAGTATTCGGAGGAGGAACCCGCCTTGCAATGCCGAAGACAATATGCGCGCCGGACTCGTCGTCATTGAAGCCTGGTTCAGGGGCTCTTGAGGAGTCTGGACTAGGGGTGCCCGGATAGCCGAACGATCATCTTTGGCCGGACTCCAAGACTATGAAGATACAAGATTGAAGACTTCGTCCCGTGTCCGGATGGACTTTCCTTGGCGTGGAAGGCAAGCTTGGCGATACGGATATGTAGATCTCCTACCATTGTAACCGACTATGTGTAACCCTAACCTATCCGGTGTCTATATAAACCGGAGGGTTTTAGTCCGTAGGCCGAACAACAATCATACCATAGGCTAGCTTCTAGGGTTTAGCCTCCTTGATCTCGTGGTAGATCTACTCTTGTACTACCCATATCATCAATATTAATCAAGCAGGAGTAGGGTATTACCTCCATCGAGAGGGCCCGAACCTGGGTAAAAACATCGTGTCCCTTGTCTCCTGTTACCATCCGCCTAGATGCACAGTTCGGGACCCCCTACCCGAGATCCACCGGTTTTGACACCGACACCTGGCATTTCTGAAGATGATATAGCTCTTCATCTGTGTCATCAAACTCATCGTCGGAACAATGTCTACTGAGAGGGGACAACACCGACAAACAGGGAAGGAACACAATCAATGCAATGCAACAATATGATGCATGAATGTGACATGGCAATATGCTGTTGATTGAGCTAATGCAACTATAAAAAAGTTAAATGAAGTTGGTTTGAACCCAAGATTCAAATTCAAACTCCATATGTGGATATTCAAATGCCATTTATTTGATTTGCCCTAAACAGCAGCCATAAGTTGCTCTAACATGCATGCAAATGGTACAGATGGATAGATTGGATTTTTTTTATAACTTTTCATATATAAATTATTTCATGGAGTTACGGTTGATTTTCTATGTTTTTTAGAAGTTTTGGCTATTTTCTAGAATTTCTGAACTATTTTAAATACAGAAATTATTAATGTGTCAGCATGACATCATCATGAGGTCAGCAGGTCAACGGTGCTAGTCGAGGTCAAACCTGACGTGTGGGTCCACATGTCAGTGACACAGGGCTGGTTAGTGTCGCTGACAGGTGGGCTTGGTCAATGTCGACGTCAGCAAAGTCAATACTGCCGTGTTGGTCCCGCTGGGTTATGAACTAATCTAAATAGAAATTAAATTAACCTAAACAGGCACAGAGGCCCACATGGCAGTGAATCTAGGGGTGTTTAGTAGGGTCATTAGCGCTAATTAAACCGGCGCCACGTCAGCGGTTGACGCGGCGACCACAAAGAACAGCGAGGACTCGCGGAGTTGCTCGGATGGCGCTTCTGAGCACCGCTTCACGCGTGGTTTGCGGCTACGACGAGCTGGTGGTGCGGCGCATCTTCTAGGGCAAGCGCCAGGAGCCGGGGCGGCTTACAGAGATGGCAGCAACGACGGAGGCGGCTGCCGGAGCTCGGGCTCGGCCGTGCGCCAGGCTGCAGTGCACAGGAGAGCGGCTAAGTGGCTGGTTAGCCTCCTGGAGGTTCCAGGAGTACGTTGAAGCGCTCAGCGGCGACAAGCAGGAGCTGCAGCGGGGCATGCGACATGGCAGGCGGCGGTGGAGCTCGACCACGGTGGGAACGGCGGCTACAGCAGCCAAACGAGCATGGGAGCTAGAGGGAGAGGAAGAGGAGCTCACAGCGAAGCCGGAGGCAGTCTCAGCGGGCTCGGGGACACGTCAGAGATGGCGAATCAGCGATGACATTCGGCGGCTGTGGGCGGAGAAGAAAGGTCGCAGCATCTTCTCGGGGTCGTCCGGGCTTGAGTGGGTCGACAGAGAGGTTCTTGGGAGCTGGGCGGAGCTCGGGATCATGGCCACAGGGCAAGGTGACGGTGGTGGTTGAGCAGGCGGGGAGCGGCGGAGACGACAGCGCTCGGCCACGAGGAGCGGAGCAAGAGGCAGAGCAACAGAGGAGGGGATGAGCGAGGGGTCGGTGGGTTCCAGAGGCCACGGGGAGACGATCCCAGCTTCAAGGCTGGCTGTGGAGGGGCCAAGCAGGCTATGCGTTCAAGACGCGGCGAAGCTTCGTGCACTGCTTCCCCTCTGCCTTCTGGCGAGAGGAGGAAGACAACTGACAGGGGAGGTGGCTGGGCTGCATAGGAACTTGGCCGAGGTAAGTGGGCTGTCAGGTAAGCTACAGGTAAGGTTCCTCTCTCTCCTCTGTTTTTCTCTTTTGTTTCTGTTTTCTATTTTGCATGTTTGTTTGAATTTGGTTGCTGGACCAAATCAATTTTTTAAATGCTGAAATCTTTTGTGGATGCTGAAATAATTATTCCAGGGACCCACACAAAGTTTCACTATTATTGAGGCTAGGTAATTATTTATAGAAATTTATAGCCCCGATTCAAATACTTAGTGACTTAATTCAAAGACCAAAAATGCCAATGAAAAATATGCATCACCACTGGATAAGGTTTTCACCTTTCTCACTAGATCATGAACATTTTTAAAGGGCATCTTGATTTCATCAAAAATGTTTTGAGTTGAACCTATTTGAATTATGTTTGGTGCTAGGGTTTAGTCATTCCCCATTTCAAGTTTAATCGAAACTTAAACATGATGCAACACAAGATGCTAGCACTAAACATTGCCAGAACTAGGGATGTAACAAATTGTTTCAATGACCAAGATCATAGTTTGTTGGTTTTCAATAAAGTTTTTGATTCATACTTTACCTTGTGAACGAATTGTTACTTTAGCATAAGAAATTATATGACAATATATGTTGTAGTTCTAAAGATGATCATGATGCCCTCATGTCCGTATTTTATTTTATCAACACCTCTATCTCTAAACATGTGGACATGATTATCGATTTTGGTTTCTCCTTGAGGATAAGCGAGGTCTAAGCTTGGGGGAATTGATACGCCATTTTGCATCATGCTTTTATGTTGATATTTATTGCATTATGGGCTTTTATTACATATTATTGTACAATACTTATGCCTTTTCTCTCTTATTTTACAAGGTTTACACAAAGAGGGAGAGTGCTGGCAACTGGAATTCTGGACCGGAAAGGAGCAAATCTGACAGACCTATTCTGCACAACTCCAAAAGTCCTGAAAAATTACGGAGAATTATTTTCTAATATATAAGAATTCTTGGGCAAAGAAAATACCCTAGGGGACCCACTAGGTGGACACAAGCCTAGGGGCGTGCCCCTAGGGCTTGTGGTCCCCCTGGTAGGTCTTGATAACCCACAAGTATAGGGGATCGCAAGAGTTTTCGAGGGTAGAGTATTCAACCCAAATTTATAGATTCGACACAAGGGGAGCCAAAAAATATTTGAAGGTATTAGCAGTTGAGTTGTCAATTCAACCACACCTGGAGATTAATTATCTGCAACAAAGTGATGAGTAGCAAAGTAGTATGATAGTTTTGATAATAGTGATAGTAGCAATGGTAACGGTAACAGTGATAGAAGTAGTTTTGTAGCAAATGCAATAGTAACAATAGTAGTAGTAACTTAGCAAGAACAATATAGGATAAATTCATAGGCATTGGATCGGTGACTTGTGGATGATATTCATCATGAGACAGTTATAACCTAGGGCGATACGACACTAGCTCCAGTTCATCAATATAATGTAGGCATGTATTCCGTAAATAGTCATACGTGCTTATGGAAAGAACTTGCATGACATCTTTTGTCCTACCCTCCCGTGGCAGCGGGGTCCTATTAGAAACTAAGGGATATTAAGGCCTCCTTTTAATAGAGAACCGGAACAAAGCATTGACACACGGTGAACTTGAACTCCTCAAACTACGGTCATCACCAGGAGTGGTCCCGACTATTGTCACTCCGGGGTTGCCGGATCATAACACGTAGTAGGTGACTATAACTTGCAAGATCGGGTCTAGAACATGGATATAATGGTGATAACATAAACGGTTCAGATCTGAATTCATGGCACCCAGGACAAAAGTGACAAGCATTAAGCATGGCAAAGTCATAGCAACATCAATCTTAGAACATAGTGGATACTAGGGATCAGGCCCTAACAAAACTAACTCGATTACATGATGAATCACATCCAACTCCTCACTGACCAGCGAGCCTACGAAGGAATTACTCACTCCCGGTGGGGAGCATCATGGTATTGGCGATGGAGAAGGGTTGGTGATGACGAAGAACGAAGATCCCCCTCTCCGGAGCCCCAAGCGGACTCCAGATCTAGCCTCCAGATGAAGAATAGGAGGTAACGGCGGCTCTGTCTCGTGGATCATGATAATTCTTTCTCCCTGATTTTTCTGGAAAAATAGGATTTTATAGCGTTGGTTTCAGGGTCTGCGGGGCCACCAGGTGGGGGCAAACCACCTGGGCGCGCCAGGAGGGGGCGCACCCTTGTGGGTTGTACCTACCCAGGTGCCCCCTCCGGTGGATCTTGGCTCTAGAAAGTCTTATTTATTGTATAAAAAATCCTCACAAAGTTTCATTCCATTCCGAGAACTTTTATTTCTGAACAAAAACATCACCATGGTAGTTCTGATGAAAATAGTGTCAGTCCGGGGTTAGTTTCTTTCAAATCATGCAAATTAGAGTCCAAAACAAGAGGAAAAGCGTTAGGAAAAGTAGATACGTTGGAGATGTATCAACTCCCCCAAGCTTAAACCTTTGCTTGTCCTCAAGCAATTCAGTTGATAAATTGAAAGTGAAAGAGAAAAACTTTTACGAACTCTTTTGCTCTTGTTTGCATAAATAAGCTTAAACAACACCCAGGTTTTCAACCAACATTATGACTAACCATGCCGACAATAACTCTTAAAAAATATATTAACTCATATCAATGACATAATCAACTATCAAGCAATAATAAGATATCTCAATCAACAACACGTTATCAAAACAACCATGATATAATATGACAATAGTGGTATCTCGCTAGCGCTTTCCGAGACCGCAAAACATAAATGCAGAGCACCTCCAAAGTTCAAGCAGCGACTAAACATTGTAATTCATGGTAGAAAAGATCCAGTCATGATGCACCCAACATTAGCTACACACAATGCATCAGCATGACAGCAGTGCTCTCAGGTTCTGGCGCTTATTTTAGAAGGTGATGACACAACATAAAAGTAAATAGATAGTCCCTTCGCAGAGGGAAGCAGTGATTTGTAGAGGTGTCAGAGCTCAAGTTTTTAAACAGAGGTAAATGATATTTTGAGACATGCACCCATCACATTTACTTCACGACTATCAGTTATCAATATCTTCCATGCTAAGCACGCTAGTGGCGGTTCCCATGCAATAAGAGTAAAGTTTTACTCCCCCTCCACCATCAATCACACTCCACTGCTTATCCTAAACAACGAGTGGCGTCCATACCAACAACAGTCCCTGGGGAGTTTTGTTTAATTATTTGCATTTTTTTAGTTCGGGACTGGGAATCCCTATTACCGCCCTTCTCTCGCGCGATGGCAAGTGAATGAACACTCGACTTGAGAATAACCCGCTTAGCATGGAAGATACCAACCACCTCATGTCGTTCCATGAACGATCCAAGCACACAAAAAGGGGTATTTATTAGAAGCTTTTAGAGGTGGCACATGCAAATTTACTTAGGACGGCAGGGTAATACCGCATATAGGTAGGTATGGTGGACTCATATGGAATAACTTTTGGGTTCAAGGTTTTTGATGTACAAGCAGAATTCCCACTTAGTACAGGCGAAGGCTAGCAAATAAGTTGAGAAGTGGCCAGCTAGAGAGCAACAACGATCATGAACATGCATTATGCATAAGTAATATTGTACACTAGCATGAGTAGGATATAAACACCATGAACATAAATATCATAAAGGCTATGTTGATTTTGATTCAACTACATGCATGAACATGTGCCAAGTCAAGCCACTCGAACATTCAGAGGAGGATACTGTCGGTGTTCTGGGAACGGGGGTCCCCAGACTTGCCTGCCTGCGGCCTGCGGCGTGGCTCAAGTGGTGGCCCAGTATGGCCCATCTTCATCAACACAAGACTCAAGACCCTCGCGAGGAGCCAAGCCATGCAGGGCGGGCGATGCAAGGCTTCCTCAAGGACGGCCTCGCTAGGCAGGCTTGCAAGGAGGCGGAGAAATCAAGGCAGGGTACCTCGCGAAGTGCTCATGACGCAAGCCATGACGATCAAGGCCAGGCGGGCGCCGGCCTGCGTAGTGTCCTTGTTTCCTCTTTGGTGCAAAGGGGGCAAGCACAGACATGGAGTACCGAGGCATCACGCAAAGGTTGCCATTTCGGTGCAACGAGACCAAGACCAGCGAAGCGGCAGGATGGAGGTCACCGTGGAGCCCAAGACGACGTCATCGCCAGTGCTTTTGGCAGCCGAAGACCGACTTTAGTCAGGATAACTTGTACTAGATGTTCCCCTTCGAAATGGCCGTTGTTGGCGCCCTTCCTGCTCAATATTTGGAAGAGGCCCAGGGCCTCTATAAATAGGACTAGCCACCACGGTAGATGGATGCAGACTTTGGAAGCCTAGCCAGAGAGAGAGAGGTGATCGAACTCACCCAGGCAGTTCATCGCACCAGCCCAAGAACACCTCTCGCGAGGCTGTTCTCCCCTTGTACTATTCATCATCAGCCCCTGAGGCAATCCACCACACCACACACTGGAGTAGGGTATTACACCACAGCAGTGGCCCGAACGATATAAATCTCATGTCCCTTGTGTTGTTCATCGTTTCCAGCTTAGATCTCACGAGGCGCTCGGACGTAGATCGGTAGGGGAGAGATCTTCGTGCGCACCCCAGTGTTTGAACCTTAAGGGTCTGCCGGAACCCAACATCCGACATTTGGCGCGCCAGGTAGAGGTGCGCCAGAATCTTCTTTCCTCCGTCCTACGTTCTGCCGCGTCACCGCCTCCATGTCTGGCGATCGGACGGCCAACTCCGACCGCTGGGCGGATGGCCTGCCCATGCCGTGTCGCCTGCCCAAGGTGACCTCAACCCCGCACCTCAGGCAGCCCGCGCCCTGCAGAACGCTACGGGACGCGGGCGACGCGGTCAGGCGTCCCCTGCCCTCACTCCACGACAAGTACGATCTGCAGCACGCGCCTCAAGCCACGCTATAGCCACGGCGCCGCACACCCGGCGAGAGCAGGCGAACATGAAGGCCACGCTCATGGTGGCGCGAGAACTGCTGTGGTGCAGACTACAAGAAAGTGGCCGTGACGTGCTGCTGGAATGCGTCGCCGAGCTCCTGCATGCCGCTGCATCGGGGGCTCCCCCGTTCTGCGTTCAGCTCCCACCCCAGGCGCCGGGAGGATCACGAGGCGGGCCGATCCGCGCCCGCGCGCCCCCGAGCGCGCTTCAAAGCTTCATCAACACCGGCTTGGCCGTCAGCGCCGAGCGAGGCTGCGCTGCACCGCCCAGCGAAGCGAGGGCATCTTGCGCGCTGTCTTTGGTCCCAGCGGGCCGCCACCTTACCGTCCCCAAGATGGAGCTTCAAGTTGAGTTGCATGGCATGCGGAGCACCACGGCGAGGCCTTTGGGGTGGCGGCCCCGGAGGCCTATGTGCCCCACATGGTGGATCGAGGGTACACGCTGAGGAAGATCACGGCTCGTTCCTCAGGTCAGGCTGGGAGGAAGAAGCGCCAGAGGCCGAGCTCCTTCAGGAGCCTCACGGGAGCCTCGACAACTACTGGGCACCGCTAATTCCTCAGGAGCAGGCTTATGCTAACCATGGGTCGCAGGAGGTTCAGGTCACCGCGGCGGATGGCTGCCCCAGTGCGGCGATCTCCTTCCCCTCAGGAGGAGGGCACTGGGGGCAGCAGGAGAGGGGTCGGGAGCCAGGCTCCTCCCCGCGGCGCGCGGAGCAAGGTGTTCTTCGGAGGTAGGCCCTCTGCCGGGGAGGTGCCCCAGGGCCTGCCCCCGGCAGAGGACCCGTGGTCGTCGGGGGAACCGCTGGCGTCCTCTTTTCCCCATTGGCGTCGTCCTGGTTTCCGGTCGCCGTCGGTGGGGTCAAGGGTGGCGCAAGGCGGGGCCCTCATCTTGCGATATGAAGCAAGGCCGGTACCTGTGAAGAAGGCCCAGTGCCTGTGAAGCTCGCCGCTCGTGACACTCTCACGTAATAATGAGTTGGGGCTGTACACGCCCCGGAGTCTCCGGAGAGCCGCCCTCGGGCCTCGGGGGCTCCCGCCCACGCCAAGTGGCAGCACTTAGCTCCGCGCTGGTGAGAATACGTCGAAGACTAGACTAGGTGCCGGATGCGGCCTTTTGCTTTTGCTTTCTTCCTCGTGCAAACAAGCTTTCTTGCTTCGGATCTAAGTTGAAGTCGAATTTGTGTTTGCATATGCGGGAAGGGGTGTTGCATCTTATTTGCGTGCTTTCTCGTGCTTCTATTTCCGCTCAAGTTGAAATTCACACTAGCTGCCTCCCTCTCGCGGGCCCCTCGCGAGTAGGGCAGGGCCCGGCACTTGCGCCCGCCGTCCCGCGGCCGGTGTTCGCTCCAGCCAGGCTCTCGCCGCATGGTTAAATGGGACCCCCACGGGCCCTCAAATATACACCACAAGCCCACTCGAGGCTCGCCAGACAAAGGTAAAACCGCAACAACCTATTCATCACGACAAACACGGCGTCACACAGACACTCGTCCGGCGCCAATCTTGACAACATGTAGGCAACAATTTTCTTACATGAGGGGCTTCCCCTCGCCAAAATGCTCTCACAAACTTCAGGGCCACGCCTCTTCATCACCGTTGTTGGAACCGCCTCCGCCATCGTTCACCACGACACCTTCATCGGCAGCGACGATCACCCTGTCGTCGTCGGATGTGAAGGCCCGGATGAGCGCATCAACGTTGTCCTCCACCCACCTCGCCAGGTCGCCTTGGATGGCCTCAGGCACCGGGGCAATGGCGGCATCGAAGTCGAAAAGGGGATCAAGGTTCTGAAGATGGCTGAAGACGCGGGAAAATGCCCGCGCGAGCAGGCCACGGCTCCGTTCTTCCACCAGCTGGCGAGACCTCTCAGAGCGATTCTCCAGATGCGTCACCACATCAGTGAAGAACTGGAGGTTGCCGGCGTAGTTGGTCACACGCGGCTCCTCGGCAGCGGCCTCGCAGATGTTGCCCAAGGCCATATTGGCCCTTTCCCTAAGCGTTCGGAGCATGGGGCCGTGCATGTGTTCCAATGTCTGCCGCTGGCGGATCTCATCCGCATTCCGCTCCACAGCGGCCTCGGCATCATCAACCCGCCGTTGAAGAAGAAGCAGTTCGGCGTGGGAGGAGGCCAGCTCGGCCTGTGCCGAGCTTAGCGCGGTGGCGGTGGCATCAGCTCTCTGTGTGGCTTTAGTCAACCTGGTCCTGAGGGCAGCAGTCCTGCCTGCGGCTTCAACCCTGATCAACTGCAGCCGCTCTTCATACGCCGGCTCAAGGCCCGCGCGAGCTTCCGCCATGCGATGGTCGATCTCCTCCTGGATACGAGCCTCCCGCGCGCCGACATTGTCCTCTGCCTGGGCAACCTGGCACTCCCTCGTATCCAACCGCTCAGATCAAGGTTGTGCTCGGCAGTCTCCAGCGTCAGCGCTTCCTCACGCCTCCGGATCTCCTCCTCTTCGGCGGGCCCTCCTTTCAGCAGTGCAAGGGCGGACCGGCACAGCTCCACACTACAAAAAAAAGACACATCCGTGACATTTTGGGCCGAACGAAATTTTTTTCTGTCATACATATGACACTCATCATATATGTGGTGGGCTCCTACTTCTATGACAAAAAATCATGACAGAAAATGGGCTTTTCATCCTGGGCTGGCCGGAGATGCAGCTGCATGACATTCTTTGGGTCGTCCATGACGGAAAAAACCGTGGTAGAAGCGAGGGGGAGGAAAATTTCGGGGAGTTGCCGGTTACGGTGGGAGGTCGGGGCCGAAGCGATGCGCGTTTCTCTCGTACATGTCTGTGGCGTGTGCGAGGCGTTGGCTCTAATCGAACCCGAAGCGAGGCATTGGGCTCTAATCGAACCCAAGCGATTACCTTTGCAGGCTACAGCGTTCTTGAACCCGAGCGATCGATCGATGGTCGTTAGCTGAACCCGATCGGCGATTCGCCATCTGCGCTAGCTGAAGCCGATCGATGTTGCCTCTGGGATGAACAGTGAGTGTTGCGCGGGGGGGGGGGGGGTGTGGATGAACAGTGAGCGGTGGTGTTGCTCTGGATGAACAGGACCCCGTGGTGTCGGATTTCGGGTTCCAGCAGACCCTTGAGGTTCGAACACTGGGGTGCATGCGGATATCCAACCCTCCACCATCTTGTACCTCGCCGAATCGCTGGGACCTAAACTACTAAATGGAACAACACAAGAGACACATGAGTTATACTAGTTCGGGCCACCGTTGTGGTTTAATACCCTACTCTAGTTTGTGGTGTGGTGGATTGCCTCTTGGGCTGATGAGGAACAATACAAGGAAGAACAGCCTCGCGAGGGTCTGTTCTTGGCGGGTGCGATGAACTGCTAGGTGGTGTTCAGCCGCTCTAGCTACTGGTTTCTTGGTGAGGGTTCGGATCTGGATCCCCCTACCCTGTGGGTGGCTACTCCTATTTATAGGCGAAGGCCCTGGGCCTCTTCCCAAATATTGAGCGGGAAGGGCGCCAACAATTGGCCATTTTGAAGGGGAACAGCGGGTACACTTATCCTGACTAAAGTTGGTCCTCGCCTGCCAAAGGCTCCACGATGACTCCCTTCCAGCCGTTGGGCTGGTCTTGGTCTTGTTGCACCGAAACGGATGCCTTTGCTTGATGCTCTCGCATGCGCTTGCTCCCTTTGCACCAAAGAGGAATGGAGGACGCTGCGCGGGCTGGCGCCCGACTGGCGCCCTTGGTCGTCATGGCTTGCGTCATGGGCACCTTGCGAGGTACCCTACCTTGAACTCTCCGCCTCCTCATGAGCCAGCCTGACGAGGCCGTGCCTGAGGAAGCTCCTTGTCGTCCGCCCCGTGAGGCTTGGCCCCTCGTGAGGGTCTTGAGCTTGCGTTGATGAAGATGGTCTATCCTGGGCCTCCTTTGAGCCACGCCACAGGCCTAAGGCAGGCAAGTCTGGGGACCCCCGTTCCCAGAACGCCGACAGTAGCCCCGGGCCTGACGCGCCCGAACTTGGCCGAGCAGAGAGGCGAAAGGGCAAGTGTGAGCGCCCTTGAGCCCCTAACAGCTCTGACCTTAGGCGTCGCGTGGCGGTTGATTGGACGTGGGCGCACTGCTTCCCCACGATTCCTCGGTAACCACCCGGATTCGACAAGTCCCTGCATGCAGAGTTGGTCATGATGACCGGTGATCGTGGAGGCCGACGGTTGGCCTTCGCCGGCTATATAAAATGCGAACGGCGCGCGCCTTCCGCCTATCCTTCGCTTCTCCTCCTCCTCGTTTGCCTGCGGTCGCCATGGCTACGATCCGCCGGTTCTCCAGGGAAGAGAAGGGAAAGGCTCCTCAAGAGGATCCTGACCTGCTCCCCCCAAAGAAGCGGCTTGCCCTCTGGTGTCAGGGCAGGAGCGCTCGCCAGGAGGCGCCCATGCCCTGGTGCGTGCGGCCGCCACCAGGGTTTCCTCTTCCCTTGTACGCGCAAATTGGCGGCCCCGAAGGAGGCGACACCGGGCGCCACGAGCGGCGCCGCCGCCGACGCTGGCGGGTCACGAAGGTGTGCGTCTTCCCCCCTGGAGTCCACGCTGAGGGCTCATGCCGGGAGTTCGTGCTTCGCGTTGCCACGCCGCCTAAGTCTTGGATTTGTCTCCCTTCTTTCTTCGCCTCCGTCGTCCGGCAGGGGGAACCCCTGGGACTCTGGCTGCAGCACGCTGGCTGTGGCACCCTCGCGACCGGGGCAGAGGTTGTGGTAGTTGCCCCAGGCGAGGTCTTCATGACTCGAGGCTGGGGCGAGATCGCTCAGGTCTACAGGACGAGGGGCGCTCTCACGATCCACCTGGAGTACGATGGTGCTTCGGTGGTGTCCTTCAAGGTCTTCGACGCGGAGGGTCGCCGGCTGGAGTGTTGCCCCGGGAGAGGTGGTCGGGGTCCTGCTGCGGTGAGGCAGAGGCCGGCCGACCACTCCCTTGGCAGCTCCTCAGGCGATGAAGGCGCCGGTGGATCCAGCGACTCCGCCGAGCTCTTCGCGACGCCGGAGACGAGCGACGACAGCTACGAGCCTCGATCCTGCGCGCCGCTCCGGGCGAGGCGGGCTGGTCAGGTCGTCGCCGCCCCTGATCTGGATGGGGTTGGCGCCGGACCGGGTGGCCCACTGTTGATGATGGTGTCTGCCGTGGTGGTCCATGTAGGTAGGACTCCTTAGGATTCGCGTCTTTTGTTCCTGCGAGGAGCCAAGAATGTACCCCGCGGGGGCTTGTAAGATGTTTGTAGCCTCGTTTGTCAATATGATCCCTATTGTGAAGCAGCGCGAGATGCTTATTCCGCCTTAGCTTAGTTTCTTCCTTTCGGACCTCGTGAGGGCTGGATGCTCTGCGCCCGGCAGGTCCCGGTCCCAAAGCGGCTTGACCGTTCTTTGGTATGCCAGTCGCAATGCCGTGGTCAAGGCTGGGAGGTAGCGGCCCGAGGTCCGGTAAGAGCCTCTGAGTCGCGATGCTCAGGGGGTCCCCCTTGGCGCTCAAGCAGCCATCATTCGGTGAGAAAGGAGAGCGATGTTGCTAACACGGGGTTGCATTGAGTGTGGGGATGGTGTTGCGATAACTAGTGTGTCCGGAGGGTGACTTATCTCGAGGGTCAGGACAATGCTTCCTGGTGCGGCGTTAGGTCCGTGCCTTGGCCGGCGAGAGATTGCGTGGCGAGGTTGTTTCGTGCTCCTCGGAGGGACCCTGCAGGTTCACCACAAAAGGAACAAGAGCTCACCGTGGCGACCGTTAGTTCTGCCGTTAGTTTCTTGGAAGAGGCGCGAGAGGCCTCGCGAGGTGTGTTCGGGCACCCGTGAGCCAGCGCGGGACTCACGGGGCCCTACCTCAAGGCGGTTTGCGCCTGGCTCAGGGCCTTATCTTCGAGTGTGTTCCTGCAAATTTGGCCAGATGCCGGTGCTTCTCGTCTTGGTCCCGGCTCTCAGGCTGGTCTCATTTGTCGTGGCAAGCCGTGTCGCGATGCCATGGACAAGACCAGAGGGTGAGGGCGGAGAGCCGGTAGGAGCCACAGTCGCGATGCTCGGGCACCCCCTTTAACGCGCAAGCTGGGTTAGATGACGCAACTCTACGTCCTTGGGTCCCGGCTCTCGGGCTGGTCTCAGCCGTCGCTGGCAAGCCAGGTCGCGATGCCATGGACAAGACCAGAGGGTGAGGGCCGGAGAGCCGGTAGGAGCCCTGAGTCGCGATGCTCAGGCACCCCCCCCTTTAACGTGCAAGATTCCGCCACCCAGAAAAAAGGCACCAAATAACAAGTATGGTGGAGCGAGAGCATAATCCTAAGGAAAAAGTAGGAAGGATACATGCCGCTAGGACTGGCCCGAGCGGCTTGGGGATGATGCAGTCCGAGGGGCGCCCCCAACATGATAAGCTAATGACATGAAATAAAAAGGGATACATGCCGCAGGGACGGACCCACGCGGCCTGGGAATATCGCCCTCAAGGCGCTCCCAAATGAAACGAAACTTAAAGATGTCACTGGTGATGTTGGGGACGAAGGGGTGTTGATGTAGCAGACTCGATGGGCTGCGGGAGCCGATCCTCCACGAGCCCCAGGCCCGGGGCCTCGAGAGGCTCCGGAGGCGCCTGGCTCCTCGCGGGCCATCTCCATCTCCGCCAGGCTGCGGCATGCCCGACCTCTTGAGCCTCCGGGATGGCCCTCATGAGACGCCAGTGCTGTTGCCGCGCGTTTGGCAGGCCATAAGGCATGCGACGTGGCTGTGGGCGGACCCTGCAACGTCCCACTCGCGAGGGCAGAGGCGCTCTTGAGACGGCTCGGTTGAGCCTCGGTATGTCGATGCAGACGCTGCAGCCCACCATCCTCGCTGGATGGGGGCCCACTGAGGCGGCGGCGGCTGCCCCTCTTGACCCTTGACTCCTGTAGCTCCTAAATGGCCTTGCTGACGAACTCCTGAGGGTTCGGCCCTCCTTGCCTTGCTCCTGCTTGCGGGAAACATGCTTCGAAGCATGCCTCCACGTGGTGCCCAAGCGCCTCCCTTGAGACCTTGGCGAGGTCGGCGGCCCTCCAGGGGAGAGCCCCCGAGCCCTACCTGAGGAGGGCGCCGAGCGCGCTTTCCTATGCGATGGAAGGAGGCTCCCCCTGGCCCGGTGCGGGCCTTGAGGGGCCTGCCTCTTGAGGAGCCGGGCCGGTCGATGTCTTCTTCTTCTTGGGTGCGGCCTCGGGAGGCCTCCAGCTGTTGTGGTCTGGGTCTTCTAGCGATGCGGCCTGAAAGGCTCGCTCCAGGGAGCACACTGCGTCTCTCTCTTCACAGGGCACCGTGATGACCCCGCCGCTTCCTGGCATCTTGAGGACGTTGTAGCCATGGTGGGTTACGGCCATGAATTTGGCCAACGCTGGGTACCCGAGGATGGCGTTGTACGGCAGGCGAATGTGAGCGACGTCGAAGTCGATGAGCTCGGTGTGGTAGTTGTCGCGAGCCCCGAAGGTGACAGGAAGGCGGACCTGCCCAATCGGGACCGTGGAGCCGTCGGTGACTCCGGAGAAAGGCTTGGTTGGCTGAAGCTGACTGTAAGGCACTTGAAGATTGTTGAATGTTTCCACGGACAGGACGTTGAGCCCTGCTCCGCCGTCGATGAGGGTCTTGGTGACCAGCACGTTCGCGATGATTGGGGAACAAAGCATTGGGAGAATTCGCCGTGGCTGTGCACTTGAGCTGGTCCGATGAAATTTGAACGTGATGGCGCACGCCGACCACCTGAGAGGGCGCGTGGCCTCGAGCTTGGGGAGGACTGCATTCACTTCGCGGGCGAACTGCTTGAAGATGCACTGAGAGGCTGGGGCTTGAGCTCCGCCCAGGATGCAGGCGATCGCACACGCTTCCTGGAAGCCCCCAGCCCCCTCATCCCGATGAAGGTCTTCGATTCTCCTTGGCGGCGGTGGCAGCGGAGGGAGGCCTGCGTTCCCCTGCGGACGATCCTCGCGAGGCTGATCCCTCCAGCCTCCCTCGCGAGGTGGGTCTTGCCAGCGGTCCTCACGAGGTTGGTCGCGCCACCCTTGGCGCGGGCCGCGGTCTTCCCAGCGTCCTGCATTCCTTCCTCCTCCTCGGCCATGGCCCCGGTCGCTGCGCTCGGGGCGTTTGCCGACCCTGCCTTCGCGCACGGCCCGGAGCTCTTGGCATTCATTGGCGTTGTGGGTGTGGAGGTCGTGGTACACGCAGTACCGGCTGCCCTTGGAGGACTCGGGCTGATCTCTGCCTCGCTTGGTGTCTGGTTCGGCCGTGAGTACGGCAGCCCCCTTGCGCTTCACATCCTTGGACTTGGACTTCTTTTCTTCGGGATCCGCGGCAGGCAGCTCGAGGAGGGAGAGGCGCCCCTCCTCAGCCCTGGCGCACTTGGTCGCCAAGTTGAACAGTTCCAAGGAGGTGCATCGCCAGCTCCTCCTTCATCTTGACGTCGCGCACGCCGTCGGAGAAGGCAGAGATGATGGCCTCCTCCATTACCCTGGGGATCCTGAGGCGTGCGTTGTTGAAGCGCTGGATGTACTTTTGCAGGGTTTCCCCTGACTGATGCATGATTCGGCGCATGTCGCTCATGGCGGGTGGCCGGTCGCGAGTACCTTGGAAGTTGGCGATGAAGCGGGTACACATCTCGGCCCAGGAAGAGATCGTGCCGGGCGGCATTCAGGAGCCAAAAGGGCTCCGTCCTTGAGCGCCATGGGAAACCAGTTCGCCATGACCTTTTCGTCCCGTTGGCGGCCTCGATGCCTTTCGTGAAGAGTTGGAGGAACTCCGTAGGGTCAGCTGTGCCGTCGTAGCGAGGAGGCAGGTCTGGCTTGAACTTGGCAGGCCACGTGACGCTGCGCAGCTCGGAGGTGAAGGCGCGGCAGCCCGCCGTGGCCGCGGGGGGCCTCGGACGGCAGAGGGCTTGGTCTTGTGGGCCTCCCTGCGCCGCGGCTGGGGGCAGCGCAGGGTCTTGACGTGCTGGAGCGGGGAGCGCTCGGGCAGCTTCTTGTGGGCGAGGAACTTCTTGACAGCTCTGCTCTTGCAGCGCTGGCGCTGGCGGAATGGGTTCCGCCAGTGGGCCGCGCGCTTTGGGGCTGTGGCGCCTTCTTGAGGAGGAGGCGGCTTAGGCGCCCGGAGTTTCATCGCCCGCGTGGGGCGGTGCGGTGCGGCAGGCAGACGGGCGTGGGGCGCCTCTGCAGCGCCAGACGGCTCGGGCGACTTCGGTCGAGCCATTCTTCGTAAACGTCATCGACGGGCGAAGCGCAGGAGCTCGTTGCCACGAAGAGCCAGCGGGGTGAGCGAAAGCGTGGCGGTGGCTGCGGCTCCCGCCTCATGGACGGTGTCTGGGCGATGCTTCTTGCTCGTCCCGGGCCGGTGGCGGCGTTGACGGCAGCGACGGAACGACGAGGGCGCCCGTCGGCAGAGCTATCTGGGCGACATGGGAGGCGAAGCGGCTCGGTGCTCGGGCGCTGGATTCGACGGGCGTCGAACATGGTTGCGGTGGTCGGGAAGAACGAGGCGGCGAAGCAGATTCCGGGCGCACCCTACCGGGCGCGCCAAATGTCGGATTTCGGGTTCAGCAGACCCTTGAGGTTCGCATTACGTGGTGCGCGGATATCCAACCCTCCACCGTCTCGTACCTCGCCGAATCGCTGGGACCTAAACTACTAAATGGAACAACACAAGAGACACAAGATTTATACTAGTTCGGGCCACCGTTGTGGTGTAATACCCTACTCTAGTTTGTGGTGTGGTGGATTGCCTCTTGGGCTGATGAGGAACAATACAAGGAAGAACAGCCTCGCGAGGGTCTGTTCTTGGCGGGTGCGATGTACTACTAGGTGGTGTTCATCCGCTCTAGCTACTAGTTTCTTGGTGAGGGTTCGGATCTGGATCCCCCTACCCTATGGGTGGCTACTCCTATTTATAGGCGAAGGCCCTGGGCCTTTTCCCAAATATTGAGCGGGAAGGGCGCCAACAATTGGCCATTTTGAAGGGGAACAACGGGTACACTTATCCTGACTAAAGTTGGTCCTCGCCGCCAAAGGCTCGTGATGACGCCCGCTTGGGCTCCACGATGACTCCTTCCGGCCGTTGGGCTGGTCTTGGTCTTGTTGCACCGAAACGGATGCCTTTGCTTGATGCTCTCGCCTGCGCTTGCTCCCTTTGCACCAAAGAGGAAACGAGGACGCTGCGCTGGCTGGCGCCCGACTGGCGCCCTTGGTCGTCATGGCTTGCGTCATGGGCACCTCGCGAGGTACCCTGCCTTGAACTCTCCGCCTCCTCATGAGCCAGCCTGACGAGGCCGTGCATGAGGAAGCTCCTTGTCGTCCGACCCGCGAGGCTTGGCCCCTCGCGAGGGTCTTGAGCTTGCGTTGATAAAGATGGGCTGTCCTGGGCCTCCTTTGAGCCACGCCGTGGGCGCGGGCGAGGCAAGTCTGGGGACCCCGTTCCCGAAACGCCCGACACGTGGTATGGTGGAGGGCTGGATGAGCGATGAGACGGTGGAGGGTGCCCGTGGAGGGTGGTTGAACAGGACCCCGTGGTATGGAGGGCTGGATGAATAGTAGACGGTGGACGGGTGGTTGAGCGATGGCCGTGGAGTAGTAGCGGTGGAGGTTGGATGAACAGGAGCCCGTGGAGGCTGGAGGAGGTCGACGGTAGCCCGTGGAGGCCGGAGGAGGTCGACGGTAGCCCGTGGAGGCTAGAGGAGGTCGACGGTGGAGATGAATAGTATCCGTGGAGTCCTGCTTTGTGGTACGCCACTCCCTGCCGATGACAGGACCCCGTTTGCTGACCGTAGGAGGTCCGTTTAAGTCTTTGTGCGGTACGCCACACCCCTCCCGATCAACAGGACCCCAGTTTCGACCGTAGGAGGTCCGTTTCCTCCGTTTTGCGGTACGCCACACCCCTCCCGATCAACAGGACCCCGGTTTCGACCATAGGAGGTCCGTTTCCTCCGTTTTGCGGTACACCACACCCCTCCCGATCAACAGGGCCCCGTTCCGAACGTAGGAGGTCCGTTTCCTCCATTGTGCGGTACGCCAGGCCTAGTTTCCATCGCCTGTTCCATCCAAGCCCTCCCGATGAACACGACCACGCATTCCGTTCCGACCAAGCCGGTTGCTCCCACGCGTTCCGTTGCCTCCCGATGAACACGACGCATTCCGTTGCCTCCCCATGAACACGACGACGACACTGTTTCTCCGTTCCGACCCAGCCATGTACATGAGCCCTGGCCGTACGTACACATACGTGGTCGTATTTTCTTTCTTGCGCCCTGGTCGCTGTACGTACATGTACATGCTACGTGTGTGCCTCTACATCGACCAGTATGTACGTACACGATCGCGACCAGAATGACAACGCTACGTACGCTTCCACCAGGTGGGTCCCGACTGTCAGGCACTTCCTTGCGTGCGAAGATGTAGCTGGTGGGTCCCAACAATCAGGGGGGCGAATCGTTTTTTTGCCCGGACGCACTTCCTTGCGTGCGAAGATGTAGCTGGTGGGTCCCATCAGTCAGGGGGCGAATCTTTTTTTTCGGACGCACTTCCTTGCGTGCGAAGGTGTAGCTGGTGGGTCCCAGCAGTCAGGGGGAAACGTTTTTTTTCGCGAAATACGGTGGCCCGTCTGGTGGGTCCCCACTGTCAAGTGGAGGAATAATTATTTTCCGCCTAATAAGGAGCCACTTCCTTGATGCGGCCGTGGACCCAACTGTCAGCCTCTCCACGTACAGTCCACGTCCGATGGAAGTCGTTCCTTGACCATGTTGACCACGCCGTGCCGAGAGCACCAGGGCGGTGGACGACGGCGAGGCCTAGGAAGGGGACGACGGGGAGCCAGGGAAGACGCGGCAGTGGAAGCCCGCGCGGAGAGGAGTACGAGGGTTCACTGGTTCGGCTGCGGTGTGAGGCTGCCATCGCCACAGGGCCTGGCCAGCGGTGGGAATAGTAGGGGGCAGTGAGGCCTCCACGGCAGCACATCCGGCCATGGGAGGCAGGACCATGCGGCACGACCGGCGCTTCTTTGGGCGGCTGGAGCAAGAAGACCAGAGGTTGAAGAAGCACTACGGCTGTTGGATGGACATCGTACGGTCACTCGAGCTAGAATCGTTTATATTGACTAAGTTGACAAAGCCCTCCGTCCCCGTCAACTTAGTAGGCCCACAAGTCAGCCTCCCACCAAGGTGGGTCCCAGCTAGCAGGGGGTATTCATTTTTTTGTGCATAATAAGGAGGCACTTCCGGTGGGTCTGAGCTGACAACAGGGGGAACTTTTTTCATGAAATACGATGGCCCGTCGGGTGGGTCCCAGCAGTCAGGGGCAAACATTTTTTTCACGAAATACTGGTGGCCCGTCCGGTGGGTCCCTGTTGTCAGGTGGAGGAATAATTATTTTCCATGTAATATGGAGGCACTTCCTTCCGGCTGCCGTGGACCCAGTTGTCAGCCTCTCCATGTACAGTATTCTTCTGATGGAATTCGGTCGTTAACCACATTGACCACGCCGCGCCGAGAGCACCACGGTGGTGGACGACAGCGAGGCCTAGGAAGGGGATGATGCGGAGTCGGGGAAGACGCGGCAGTGGATGCCCATGCAGAGAGGAGTACGAGGGTTCACTGGTTCGGCTGCGCTGCCATCGCCGCAGAATAACAGGGGGTGTGGGTGAGTGGAGGGATGGCCTGGCCAGCGGTGGGAGTAGTATGGGGGCAGTGAGGCCTCCTTGGCAGCAACCTGACCCGCCACGGGAGGCAGGAGCGGCGACACGGCGCCGCTTTGGTATTTGGAGCAAGAAGACTAGACGTTGAAGAAGCACGGCCGTTTGATGGACATCATACGGTCAGTCGAGCTAGAATCGTGCATATTGATTAAGTTGACAAAGCCCTTCGTCCCCGTCAACTTACTAGGCCCACTATACTGGGTCCCAGCTAGCAGGGGGAGTATTCTTTTTTTGGGCGTAATAAGGAGGCACTTCCTTGCATGCGAAGATATAGCTGGTGGGTCTGAGCTGTCAGTGGTGGTAACTTTTTTTTTCGCGAAATACAGAGGCCCTTTCGGTGGGTCCCATATGTCAGGTGGAGGAATAATTATTTTGCGCGTAATAAGGAGGCATTTGCTTGCGTGCGGCGTCAGGACCCGGTATCAGCCTCTCCACATACAGTCCACTTCAGATGCATGTCGGTCGTTGACCATGTTGACCACGCCACGCCGAGAGCACCAGGGCGGTGGACAACGGCGACGCCTAGGAAGCGAACAACACGGAGGCAGGGAAGACTCGGCAGTTGTTTCCCACGCGGAGGGGAGTACGACTGCATTTGAGGGTTTACCGTCTGCCCGCCGTCGCTGGAGAATAATAGCAGTGTGGGACTATGGGTGAGTAGAGGGATGGCTAGGCCAGCCGATGGGAGTATGGTGGGGCGGTGAGGCTGCTTGGCAGCAAGACGCCCGGCTTGGGAGGAGGGAGTAGGCAGTCCCGCCGGTGCTTGTTTGAGCGGCTGGAGCAGGAAGAGCAGAGATTGAAGAAGCACGGCGGCCGTTGGATGGACATCCAACAGTATACAGGCCATCTGTGGAAAGCCTCGAATCTGTGGAAAACAGCATACATCCCATCTTCCATTATTTCAAATAGTTTACAGCCCATTTGCTAATTCTTACGGTTTTTTTGGAGCCCATTTTCTTTTTGTTAGCATTACAGCCACTATTGTGGCCACGGTTAAAAAATTATACGGAATTTTGCATATGTTGGTGCGGTCTGAACTGTTTTTAATCTCGAAATTTTGAGTCACATTCAGACTGATTTTAAAAATAAATGTATATCCATATAAAATCCAATAAATTGTCCATGCATCAAAATCAATGCAATTTAAAATCTCAAAATGAAAAAAAGATATTTGAAACTAATTGCCGGTTTGATGTGTTTTAAAAATGTACAGCCCATTTCTCATTACTGATATGCCATTTTCTCGGCCAGCCGAATGAAGCTCTCCTCATCTTGAAAGATTTGCAGCCCAAGAGGCCTGATAAAGCGACTTACTTGACAAATCACAAAAAAACGGGCTAGCCATTTTCATAAAAAAAAACTATTGGGTTGGTCTGTGGTAAACATAAAAGAAAAGGTTGTCTAGACAGGCCAGAGTGTCCTGCATAGCCCAGTTGACACCGTAGGGCTCAAAAACAAATTAGATAAATGCCACTCCAATTATGGCGATTCATAAAAATGCCACTGCAATTTCCAAACTTTGAAAAATGCCACTGCAATTTTTGCAAACTTTTAAAAACGCACCTGGCGTTTGCAAACTTAGAAAACCGCCACACTAGACTTCGAAAAATGCCACTAGAAATGGCATGAAATGGCATTTTTCAAAGTTTGGAAATTGCAGTGGCATTTCTCAGAGGCATTTATCAAATTAACCCAAAACAAAAATAACCTGGCGAGCTGCTGGGTCCCTGGTGTCAGCCGCTCGTTGTGTAATTCTCTCATTTATTGACTACATTGACAATGGCATGGGACCCAGATGTCAGAAATCCACTAGGAGGAGCCATTTTTTTATTGGCTTGAAATAAGGAGGCACTTGCTTGCGTACTGCCATGGCCTTAGCGGGTCCCTTATGTCATCCTCTCCACGTATAATCATCTCCTGATTGTGTACGCATCAACTTGCTAGGCCCACAAGTCAGCCTCTAAACCCGTGGAGGACAAATACAACCCATTTTAAAAAATAACAACCCATTCCATACGTTCAAACGGAAAGTTCAACATTCAGAGCAAAGTAACAGGTCTGATCCACATATAGAGTATTGAACTTCCACGTTGACAACCATCATAGCCAAGTTAACTATCTACTCCCACTAATACTCTAGTAGCATACAAGTACTAACTTACTCTTAGCTAACTAGACGATGCCGGCCGCCATCTGTGGTACACGCTAAACGCCGGCACCGGCGTCCTGCGCCTCGCCTCGGACTTGCCAGAGGTGCGATAGTGCGTGTTGCTCGCGCGCGTTGTCCCTTTCCATGCTGGCGTGGTCCACCGAAGCTTCGGCTTCCAAGCGGGAAACCCACTTGACGAGCTGGTAGTAAAAATCGGCATCGCGAACGCGTGCGTGCCCGACAGTCTCCAGGGCTATTTGTCGGGCGCCGGCCTCCACGTAGTCGGCCCTGTTGCGGGCGCTCTACTCGTGACTTAGAGCGTCGGTGCGCTGCTGCTCCATGTCCCGCTGGCGGCGCAAATCGGTGATACGCTGCTCCTCCACCAGGCGGTCGCGCTCCAACAACTCCTGTTCCTCCGCCATGCGGTCGCGCTCCAACAACTCCTCGATCTGCGCATTGCCATCTAAAGACAGATAGAATGCCTCCTCCTCATGCGCCTTCCGGTGAAAAACCGAACAGTAGTTCCGGTGGTGACCGCCTCCGGCGTCGCCTACCGCGGACGGGCGGGGGCATGGCGGACGTGGCGAGCGACGTCGGGCCGGTGGGGGCTTATGAGGATATGGCGAGTTGGGTCACGGTGGCACTGGAGAAGGCCGGGAAACAGTACTTATAGGGGGAAGGTAGCGCGACGGTCATCGGAATTCAATGCATAATGGCTTAGCGCGCCAGCTTGCCATGGAAAACTAGGGAAACTGAAATTATGACTGTGTCGTCCCGTCCTGTCTGGGTCGCACGCCGGCATGGCGGTCAAACGAGTGCACTCGAATCATCTCCCTCCTTGTCAATAATTATTCCACGGATTTAAAAAGCCCGCAACAATTAAAGCGTATCTTTTTTCACATCGGTTAGCTGCCTTAATTACGGCCGGCTGCATGCAGGCACTCAGAATCACTCGCAGGCAGTATGCGAAGCAGCATGCAACGAGTCGCAGCCGAGGGCACGCATGCAGCCACTTAAATCACTGGAATTAATTAGGCTTAAACTTCTGCATGCCGTTAATTATTTCCATGCCTTGGTCTTGCTGCTTTGCTCACGGGACTAACAAACCCGGATGGAGGGAGTACCTTGGTTGGTGAGAGGTTTGAATTAAGCCCTGCAAACCGGAAAGGAGGTACTAGTACGCATGCGCGTGATCCGCTATTTATTCGTGTAGGATCGAGTAGGTCGTTTCTTGAATTGAGCCCTGCAAACCGGAAAGGAGGTAGTACGTGCGTGATCCGCTAT
The DNA here is from genome assembly GCA_021605145.1 of Aegilops bicornis. NCBI lineage: Eukaryota > Viridiplantae > Streptophyta > Magnoliopsida > Poales > Poaceae > Aegilops > Aegilops bicornis. The sequence continues at coordinate 517,041,868 of CM038672.1, read as the reverse complement.
TTATCCGTGTAGGATAGATAGTGTAGCTTGTCAGTTTGTTCAGAGGTAGGCATTTTTATCCGTGTAGGATCAATAGTGTAGCTTGTCAGTTTCTTCAGAGGTAGGAATTTTATTCAAAAAACTGCCACTTCGCATCTTGCGTCACAAATAAAACTGCCAGGAGTGCATTTGTAGGCTAGCTAGTGATCGATCAATAACTTGTAAACACTGAGCGAACAGAAATAAGTAACTGTTAATGCATCTCAATGATTCACAGATCATATACAAACATGTAGCTCCAAAAGCAAAGATCAGCCACTTTGGATCTTGCATCGCAACTAAAACTAACTAGTACGATTCCCATACATAAGATCAACATGTTAATGCATCTCAATGATTCACAGATCATATACAAATATGTAGCTCCAAAAGCAAAGATCTAGAAAAAACAACTGTTCTTCCTACTAACATGGATGCTTCTCTTGGCCAACATTCAAGACAGATCGAAAGACAAATTTGTTTGTGAAGTCTACAATTCCTCTTGCAAACGTAAGTGGTTTCACGAACAGCTGGAACCATGAGAATGAACCCCACATGATGGAGGAACATCCACTGCAATATGATTTGGTCTTCTCTCGATCACACCGCGAGACTATTTTCGGAATAACAACTTTAACTTAGGAAAAATGATGCCCATTGTATAATCAGACCAAAGCAATGAAGCACCTAGTGTTGGCCAGTAAATAGTACAGTACTACTTTTCTGCAGTCCATGAAGTGACTATCCAATCTTTGTGTCTATTTTCAAATGGCAATCGCATGCAGTGACTATACTATTCTCTTGTGCAGTTCAACCAAAATAGCAACGGGCATACATCTCTGTCTGCACAAATATCAAGTAGCTAGTAAACATATACCACACCATGTTCACAGTGATGGAAGAGCTGAAATCAATACAACCGAAATTGAGCATCCAATAATTGAATCCTATCCTGCACCTCCAATGTAGGTCCACCCTGCCAATAAATTCACATGCTAACCACTAGTTTTACTATCTAATGACAGTACAAAAAGAGTAGCAAGATAGTAGCAAACCATGTACCTTCGTAATGAACAACTGATAGTGCCACCAATTGGATATAAAGGTTTAGAAAAAAAATGCTCCTAATGTTGAACCAGTTGGACTTTTTGTGCAGTTCCACTAAAATCGAGCATCCCTGTTTGCATAGATATTGAAAGTGTGATTACTATAAAAGTGGCACTAGTTGAAGCATAGACTCACAAATATAAGCATTCCAATTTCTTAATGGGAAAAGGTAGCAAGACTGTTTCTAACCACCTGTTTGAAGGAATAAATAAAGCAACAATGCTGATGTCGGGAAGGCATACATAGTTTTTTACGAAAAACTGAGCCATTCTGACCTTTCCTCTTCTTTTAAGCAAATTTTGTGCAGTTCTACTAAAATAAAATGCCATCACCGCCATGACAATTCAGTGACACTGCATAAAAGGAAATGACTTAACATTACATCATGATGTCGTATGTAGTCGACGGGCATTAGAGACAAACATACAGATCTCCTCCGATAACATAATGAACATTAATTTTAACAAAGGTGTGACTAGCTTTACCGGGATAATTTGAGTGAACTCTACACCCTCTCGTTCCTTAATATAAGACGTTGCAGTTCAATTTAAAGTACCCAAACGTCTAGTATTTAGAAAAACAGGGAGTAGTTTTCTTGAGCACATATCTGGGAAAGCTTGCCACACTTTATTTATGTCCATACGCTAATGCAACACCATTCAAATACTACAAATCTACACTAATCCAGTGGCTAGTGCAACAGTAGGGTAGTTAGTTTATTACAAGGTACAGTACAATGGTTTTACTGAACAGATTTTAATAAACTCTAGCACTCGAAGGTTTCTATAAGAATTAACAATACAAAATGTAAAGGTAACAAGTTTCAGCATTGGTATACTAGTTGTGCATGAGCATTAAATCAAATACAGAAGTCTGAAGGTTACTAGCATTATTAACTAATGACAGTATAAAAAAATTGCAAACCATGTACCTCCAAGGTAAATATCATTTCGAACTCGGGGGGACCTCAAAAATTGCTATCCCAATCTTGATAATCGATCAAACATAAAAACTTGATCGAACGAATCAAGAGAACAGCCGGAGGAGGAGGTGCCCACTCTTGACCTTTCCTCTTGTCTTCATAATTGTCTGTGCAGTTTAACCAAAATAAAATGACATCAGCGCCTTGGCATTTTGGTGACACTATACAAAAAATTAACTTATCTCATGAAAGTGAGGTATGTAATCTATAAGCATTAACAGTGCAAAAATCTGAAGGTAGTAACAAGTTTCATCGTTGGTATACTGGCTGTGCAACAACATTAGAATGCCTTAGCTGAATTTTTTTAATACATCCACAATCAACAGCTAACCCTGAAATAATCCAGTGACATTAAATGGCATTGCTTAAATTTATCAGTGGCATTAGACTGAGAGCGGCATTAGTTAAATGTGGCATCACTTTAGTAGTAGCATTGCTTGACTTGGCTGCTGGCGTTATACTAACAGCAAAAAAAGTGGCAATAAGAGGATGGGAGGCTCATTCGGACAGTGGGCGCACCAGTACGATGTACCTCCATGGACGCAGAGTGGTGAGGGAGGTATGGTTGCCCAGAGCAACAAATATCCAGGCAGCATATGTGGATTACGTCCCATTTTTGTTCTCTTTAGCCACCTTTTTTCCTATGTGAGGACAACAAACCGATCGACCTGGTCATTCTCTATTGCGTTGTCATGCCTTTCTACCCTTCTTCAACCAAGAGACACGAGACTCGTTCCTTAGCTACTGATTTTCCCCTTTTCAACCTAGATGCGGGTTCGATGCCTACTCTCTTGGACAGTACAGTCTCCCTTCCTTTCCTTATTCAACCTAGACATGGATTAGTCTGCATGAAGTAGGGTTTCCTTTAATAGTGCAAATTATGGTTTTCGTCTGCGTGGCAGAAAGCAGAGGATAGCAAATTGGGAAGACCGTGGAGTGGAAAAAGATCCACATGCAACGACGTGGCAGATGGGACAATAGAACAAGGGTATGGTTCGAAAAGAGGTAGCATACCTGAGGGTCAGCGGGAAGTGGCTTCGCTCGTGATTGTCGTCCTCCGCACACACTACGGCAGCGACCTTGGGGACGGAAGCCATCCCGCGCGGGCGCTAGGTCTGAGAGGACGACCTTGTTGTCAGTGCGTGACCTCGCTCGCCGACAACGAGTGCGTCAACGCTGCACGTCCTTTACTTCCCCGGCGGATCTGTGACCACCGGTGAGGAGGGAGAGAGGGGTCATCTTTTTTAGATCTGGAGAGATGGTGGTAGAGCATATCTACCAAAACAAATACGATTGCCTCGGCAGGATTTTCCTTTCATTCTTCCTCTATGTTGTTTGCGAAATCTGGTTCTTTTGGGGTTATAGTCGATGGTTCTCTTTCTTAGTTCCATCTCTACTGCAAAACTGTGAGAAGCAAGTGGGAAGCCCTTGGCAAGAAAGCGTTGAAGCTCCAGCCTATATATCTTTTTATACTACTAGTACTGGAGGTGGACTAGTGGTAGAGTAGTTTATATTTTCTCTGTGTACAGTACCAGTTAGTCATGCTTCAAAACTGAACGACACACCATTAAAAAAATAAAGGTCGATAACTAATGCGGCACCTCGGGCCAACGCGGCGAGATCGCATTTTGCACGAGAAATTACACGCCATGTTTCGTTGACATGTGGTCCCGTTCCAACATATCAGTGAGACGACGGCGAGTAGTAGGAGTATTTCCAAACGAACGTGTAGGCTGGGGCGCCTCTTCATGAACCGTGGCAAACTGGCAACCGTCCACCGACTCTTCGCCTTTCCCTCTCGATTTGGAAGTGATGTCGCACGCTCTTCCTCTCCCTCCTCCATTTTCCTTCAGCCCTTCACCCTTTCTTCTGCCATTGTTCGATCGTCTTCTCCATGGAGGGAACAGGCCGGAAACGACCACGTTATTCTTGCCCCAATCTGAAAGATGACATGGTTGAGGAACTCATTGATCGGTGCGACGTCATCACCTTGGCTAGCATGGCAGGTTCGTTCAAGCCCATTCTCGACTCAACTAATAACATCATTATAAGGAACCCAAGAGTCAAAGAGCGGTTTGATCTCCCCTATCTTCTTCGCCGTGACCCTGATGACTGGCGCCGTCACGACGGAGGCCTCGCCCTGTGCAAGTTGATGCCGCTTGATAATGATACGTATGATGTTAAGATGCCATCGCTTGAGGGAAAGGCTTGGGCAGGCGCAAATGGAGATTGGGCTGTTTACATTAGGTCCAACTGCGAGCGGGAACTTGTGAATGTGTACACTCGTGACCGGGTTCCACTTCCAAAAATCTCAGCAGACTGCCCAGAGGTTGAGCACACGGTATTGCATACGCTCAAATACAATCATGGTGATTGTCTTCTACGGAAGATAGCAATTTGTCGAGTTCCCTACCGCTCTTGGAATTACAACAACTATGAAGTTGTTGCTATCTTCGACAAGCTTGTTGCCGTCCTTGGTGGTTTGACTCGATGGATATTGCTAAAAAATCAGTTTATGTACACGGATGAGTACTGTGATGCAATTCAATACGAGGGCCTTGTGTTTGCTGCCACCACTCGTGGCAATCGCTTTTGAATGGCATCCTCGTAGTTTCGGTACGTTTGTCTTCCACCGTAATTATAATTGTTTCATCCACATGCATGCGGGTTAGCAAGTTTCCCTTTACTAATTAACATTCTTCTTGTGTTTCCAAGGTCCTGTGAACATTCCACCAGCTATACTTGAAAAAATTTATAACCAAGGGGGAGATGACGATGGTGATGATCACGAGCATGAGGACGAGCAGCGCCCATATACTCTTTTGCGCCTGGCAACTAATTCCGATGGATCACCTCTTCTTGTGTGTATGCAGCCCACTGATGATGTTACTGCTAAGGAAGCAGGTGTAGTCTCCCATGGTCGCACTATCCGGACCTATTCCAACACCTGTTGCATGGTATTCGGGATGGATACTAGTGTGCTAGCGCCAACTCCTTCTCACTGGTACAGAATTGATAGTCTTGGAGAAAACTCGCTCTTCCTTGGACAAAACTATCCAATGATGGTGAAGGCGATCCAACTGTTGTTGACACAACGTTACTACCATTTATGAGAAGCAACTGTGTCTATACCTCGGACATTTGGGTGGTTCCCTACCACGAATCGGTATAGTAGGCCGCTTTAGCCTGGATGATCAGTCCTGCGTTGGTCTCCAGATCGACAATGGATGGCCCGTCCTAGAGAATCACTTGTGGTTCAAAGCAAGCTTTCCAACGCCGAGGAATGGTTGAGTTGAAGTTCATTTCATTGCTTGTTATTTGTTGTGTGGTGAAAACTTCAGTATTTATAATGTATCCTTGTTGTCGATGTGGGTTGATGACCTGTTGTATGTAATAAAATGATATGCATGTGATAAACTTACTAAATTTATGAATGGCTTTCGAGTCGCTTCTCTGAGTGAGTGGTGCGACGAGGCAAAAAACACTATTTTCCGAATACATAATTGTACGTGCATTGCAACAGGTTATCGGATGAGGCCAATCAACAATAGTAGTACACTATTTGTACTAGCTTCACATGCTTCGCGCGTCGGGCGGGTGTTTTTACTGTAGCCATATGTTAATGTGTTCGTTGTATGTAACCAGCACCTTGAATCCTCGATACTATATAGTAGGAGTAAGTAGTAGGAGTAGTAGGGTGGCATGAGCCAGAACAAGCATTCACGTCCAGGAGTACGGCACACGCAACCAGCACGACTTCCATCTGACACCATATTATTTCTTGGAGTCCGTGCTAGAGCAATCTCTTCAACCTCGTTGTTTCTCTAACTTCAGCCATCACGCGGCGGGCGAGGTGGGGGTTTGCCGATCGTCAGTTTCCTTAACTACGGTCCCACTTGTAAGGCCAACTCCAACGCACGACCCCAAATGGACCTCCGTTTTGCACGAACTCCAACGATAATTTCGACTAGAAAAGCAAGACCAAAGAAAACAAGAACCACAAGAATACATTTTACTAGTCCTGTAAGTTGGATTAGTGCCTTCTCGATGCATTCATTGTTGATCTGCGGAGGCTCGATCTTGCGTGCTTCTTTCTTCTTCAAGTGTAAAGAAGTAGACGTTGCTTCCTCGCATCTAGTCTCATGTCTAGCCTCTATTCTAGTAGGAGTATCAACAAGTGCACTAATCTCATCTCTAGCCTCTGCTAGCTAAAAGTGATAGAACATCTACTAAATTGCGCTCTATCAATATATGGATGTACTCTTCTTCGCAATACAAAAACTTGCATCCATTCTACTCCCTACATTTGCACAATACATGCCTTCTATTTGTCAAAATATATATGTATCTAGACATATTTTAGTATATAGGTACATCCATTTTTGGACAAATGGAAGTCAAGTATTTTGGAACGGAGGGAGTACACAATAAAATTTTTAAGTTAGCACAACTAGTTTAATCCGAGAGCACAACCGAAGATTTGGTCGGGTTTCCTTCTTTTGCCGACACGTGGGACATCCAGCATCCATGTCGTGTCATGAAAGAAAATAGAGTGGTAGTTGAAGCCACGAGATGTGCATCTTGGGTTAAACTGTAAATAGAATCTTACTACTCTTGAGTAACTCCAAAAGCGGCCACCGAAGATCTTTATTGGATTTGTTTTTCATCACCAAAGACGTCGAGGTGAAAGATGTGCAGGTTCAGTGAGTCCTCTTGTGTTTTCACTGACATGTGGGGCCGCATGTGAGCAAACAGACGATGGGCTCCGCGCGTCCGCTGGCTGTCTGAGAAGAGAGATAGAGGAGGGCTGAGCACAGACTGCAGGAAATTTTTTGTACGTACCTCGATATAGGCTCGATATAGTGGGGTGGCATGGGCCATAACTAGCATTCACGTCTAGCAGTACGGCACACGCTACCCACACGAGTCCCATCTGACACCAATTTTCTTGGAGTCCGTGCTACAGCCATCTCTTCTCCCTCCTGTTTTCTCACCCATCGCGCGGTGGGCGGGGTGGGGGTTTGCCGATAGTCGGTTTGCTCAACTGCGGTCCCACTTGTAAGTGAAAATGCAACATCAAGACGCATTCCTGCTTGAGCGGCGTGCTGGACCAACCGTGTGGGGGTGCGACGCGAACACGGCAGGCTTTTCCTTTTGAACTCGTAACTTGTAAAATTTGGTTCTGCTCCATGGCGCAACCGATAGATAGAAAATAACGATTTTGCCTAGAGTAATGAGAAGTTTGGTTCTGGCATCGTTCATGGATGGAGTACGTACGAAAATTATGAAGTTGATGGAAAGGTAAGATAATTACTGTAGTATCATATACTACTACATGGATTTGACAGAAAGATAAAAATACATACAGATCCATCAACGACATCCTCATGCCCTAGTGCGTCGGGTCACCAACCGACGTGTGAGGAGCAGCGGCGTTGGCGGCAAGCTCAACGTGCTTCTGAACAGTGACTTCCAAGGTTGCCCTGCGGTCCAAGAAGGCCAGCGTCCTATCGTCCTCCTCTTGCATGTAGTAGTCCTTGTGGACGATCTGCGCGTAGACGTGGGTGATTATGTCGATGGTGTCTTGCTGCGCCAGGCGCTGCGAGGCGAGCGTGACCTCGAGGTGGACATTCCCCGGCGCGACGGCGGGCAGTCGTAGGGCCACCAGTGCGTTGAAGAGGTTGTCACCATAGTGGCTGTTGAGGGTGGCGGGCATCGCAGAGCCTGGGCGCGTCGGCTGGAGGCTTACGTCAAAGTCGTCCGCAGCTTCTTGACGACAGTGAACTTGTCGAGGAAACCGACGAGGACCTCGTCGAACAAGGAGACGAAGCTGTCGTCCAAGCGGCCTCAAGCAATACTACGGAGGCGTTCCTCGGTGCGGGGCCGGCATCGTGGACCATCTGGCACAGTTGGCTGATGCTCTCGCTCATCGCCTCCATGGGTCTAGCTTAGCTTCTAGTCAACTGATCTTGCGATACGAGTGATCACTCTTGCCCTTGGTTAGCGTGCGTGGTGCGTGGGATTTCATACTACTCCTCGGCCCTCTCGCACCTACCTTTGGCCTCGTATGATAGGTGGGCCAGCCACCCCCTAGGCCCACGTGTCATTCACCCAAAGGCAGTTTCCGTAAGTCAATGAAGCTGCGTCCCCTCCGTGCAGGTTTGATATAGTCATCTCACCGGACCTCTAGTTGGGGCCAAACGAGAGAAGTTTCATGTTTACTGGTTTATTGGTCCCCTTTGCATTTCCGCCAATTTTTGACCTTTGATCTAATTAATAAAATGTTAATGCATGTAAACAAAAATTTTGTGCAAGTCACCTTACGAAAACCAAATAATCCCAAAACACTTAGGCACGGTGCATTAACTCCCTCCTTGTTTCTTATTTCGTGACATATCAACCAATGAGAGATGTGGGCTGTGCATGCTTTCAATGAGTTGAGACTACCAAACATGACATGCAGTGTTTAGTTCATTGCATGTAATCCTATTAGTACTCTAGTTGGCAAAAAAACATTAAGTTCTCTCGCCGATAGGAATAAAACACCATGTATTTATTTACAGAGGGAGTAGTACTAGATATTGCTAGTCAAATACTAAAATCCAGATGGACGTGGTAGTACTCCTAAATCCAGACGGTGGTGCTACTAGTACTAGTAGTAGTACTACCATTGTAGTAGTAGGAGTACTAGCACTGTACTACCCGTTGGTCAAATTATTACGTGCTGCTCCTCACAGTGAAGTGACAAGACCGTGCGCCGGAGATGACACCTGAGTATAGGCATTGTGTTCGGCATACCATAGTCAGCCTCACCGTCTGCAGTCACTATCATAATGGTTGTAGAGCTAGCCTGCTTACAACTAGCCTTGTTCGACATAATTTCCCGTGCATTGCACGGAACACCAAGATTGGGGGTGGACGGCTCCGGCAGCGGCCATCGCGCCAAATTTTTCCACGGCCTTGGAACACGTGCTGATTGTGAGAGACAATGAGTTGTTTGTAAATAGGGAACAAGTGCGGCCATCTTTTTGCAAAAATGGAGAAGATTGGTTTGTATGCGTCAGATCTAGATCCGACGGCTATTGGTGAAAGATGGGAGGCACAACATCATCACCAACTCAGGACCTGTTTGATTCGCAGGATTTTGAAAACGCAGGAATAGGACACGGCAATATTACAAGTTTCAAACTGATATTACAAATGTTAGGAGTAATGCTGCGCCTACGACGAGGGAATTACTAGGAAGTTTACGTAAGAACTTTCATTACTTTAGGTGGATGCAGCATTATCGTACAAACTAAAATCCACCGCCTACGACAAGTCACTAATGGGCGAATAAGTTTTCGAGTCTCTGGCCACTTGATGTTTCAAAACAAATTCAACCTGCGGAGACTTTGTCAATTAGGCTTAGATGCTTGCGGTGATCAAAGACGCCATTCATTGTTGCGCCAGAGAACGCCAAACCTCATTACCTTGAGCACACTTGCCTCTAGAAAAAAGAACCTGGCCAATTTAATCTCAGATGTGCTGCCTCGGTAGTCGATCAAATCAATTTATGTAAGATGGAGATCAAGGCATTCGATGAGATTGTTACAAAGGCAGCACATTTTTCACTTTCGGGTCTTTTTTATCGCAAAAGAAGAGAACATATTAGAGCAGCTAGCTGCATAAGATTGCCGTGTCATCAAGAGGTACCAATATCATTCGCTCATACGATAGGGTTGGCTGGCTAGTTATATTTTTTCACTCTCTCTCTCTCTCTCTCTCTCTCTCTCTTTCTGTTTCCTCTCATTTAACTAGGAGCACGTGAAGAGCATGGGCATTTGTTGCCTTCCACTATGTGGCCGATGCCATATTTCACAAAAGTATGCCACGTAATACGCATCGATGTCAAATCAAAAGATTTTGGCACCGCTCTCGCGATGTGAGAGAGTTGGCACCGCTGTGCACACAGACCCACATGTATAAACAAATCAATCAAACCAACTACACCAGCCTCTCACTCTCCCAAACAAGTGTTTTTTATTGCCTCAGTCCTCTCTCTCTCCCACGCAGTGTTTTTTCATTACGTGAGTTAATTTGGCACCGGAGCAAAGTAGGTGATCCAGATTGGGGCACCAGGTGAGCAATGGAGGGGCATCGATGCCAAATGCATCACAAGTGAATTTGGCACATGTTTTGGCCTACATAGCCCACTTTTGTACTCCTCCGTCCCAAAATTCTTGTCTTAAATTTGTCTAAATGCGGATGTATCTAGTTACATTTTAGTGTTAGATACATCCATATCTAAACAAATGTAAGACAAGAATTTTGGGACGAGGAATATCTCGCATTTAGTATAAAATTTTGACCATAGATTTACCTAAGAAAATGCCAATGCATGTCACTAAAAAATACACCATTTGAAATTATGTTCAAATACGAATCCAACGATATAGTACTTAGTGACATGCATTAACATGTTGTCAGTTAAATCTATGGTCAAATTTTGATACTACAAAATTGGAAGAGTAAACCAGGACGGAGGTAGTACTAGCTGTCGGTGTCAAAACCGGCGGATCTCGGGTAGGGGGTCCCGAGCTGTGCTTCTAGACGGATGGTAACAGGAGACAAGGGACACAATGTTTTTATCCAGGTTCGGGCCCTCTCGATGGAGGTAAAACCCTACTCCTTCTTGATTAATATTGATGATATGCGTAGTACAAGAGTAGATCTACCACGAGATCAGAGAGGCTAAACCCTAGAAGCTAGCCTATGGTATGATTGTTGTTCGTCCTACGGACTAAAACCCTCTGGTTTATATAGACACTGAAGAGGGTTAGGGTTACACAGAGTCGGTTACAATGGAAGGAGATCTACATATCTGTATCGCCAAGCTTGCCTTCCACACCAAGGAAAGTCCCATCCGGACACGAGACGAAGTCTTCAATCTTGTATCTTCATAGTCTAGGAGTCTGGCCAAAGGTCATGGTTTGGCTATTTGGACACCCCCTAATCCGGGACACCCTCAGTAGCCCCCGAACCAGGCTTCAATGACGATGAGTCCGGCACGCAGATTGTCTTCGGCATTGCATGGCGGGTTCTTCTCCAAATTCTGTGTACCTGTTGAATAGTGTCCGGCTTCTCATGAATATTGGGCTCCTTGGCTTCCACGCCCAATAATGGCCGTCTTCCACGTGTAAAATGAATGTGGAAAGCCAGGGTGTTTTTACATTTACCCCCCTGGCTCCGCAGATAAGCTGCCCTATAAAAGAGACGAGGATTTAGATCCGAATCACACCATCTTCCCTTTGCGAGCCTTCATCGGAGGGCATCCGACAAAGATCCATTCCATCATGGCCAGTCGATGCAGCTCCTCCTCTCGCCCTCCCAGTCCTCAGCCTAGAGGTTGGGAGAGATGTTCAAATCCCGACAAATGAGCTAGTGACGCTCCAAACCAAGGGATTCCTTCCCCCGGCCTTCATGGTCCCGGTTCGAGCCGGACTCGCCACCTACAATGGCGGAAAGCAGGCGAAGAGCATCCCCAATCCCTCCAAAGGAGAGCGGGTATGCCTTGTCCCTTATTTGATAAGGGGGCTCGGATTCCCAATTCATCCGTTTCTCCGGGGGCTCCTGGAGTTCTACGGCCTCCAGTTGCACAACCTTACTCCTGCCTCCATTTTGCATATTGCGGGCTTCGTAGCCCTTTGCGAGATGTTCTTGGGCGTCGAGGCTCATTTCGCGCTGTGGAAGAAGTTGTTCTGCCTTGTGCCCCGTTCTCAGGAGGGGTCGATATATCAAGTGGGCGGAGCCGAACTATGGCGCATCGCCGGGACCGGATATCTATCCGGAACCCCAAGGAAGGCTTCCAAAGACCGGCCTTCGTAATGGGTTTATATAGAAGATGTCCCCATCTTGGACCCTGCTCGGATCGTCCTCCCGAGTTCAATAATGCTCCCTTGAAGAAGCGCCTAATTTGGCGCCCACGGAGCCCTCAAAGGGAAAATGACAAGGGCGTCCTTTACGATGAGCCGGATAAGGTTGTTAGCTCATTACGGGTGACCATGATCAGGGTCATGGCCACATGCATTATGCGGGGGTTGCAGCCGCTTCAGTATAGAGGCCACCCCATGTGGGATTTCAACGGGGAGGATGATGCCACCCGCTGCGGCCGTAAGGGGCCGGGATTGGTTGCTGCTCTGACGAAGGCCTTGTCCGCATTATACAAGGGAGAAGAGGAGGAGTTCCTCCGCGTCAATCCACAGGACGGATTTTCTATGTACAATCCTCCAAGCTGGGTAAGCGGACACTTCTTTTTGCCCATCCATTCCATATTCCCATAGTTAAGTACCTTATCTTGTGATTTCGACGCAGGAATTTCGTCGGGCCGTGAAGGATATAAACAGACCTCCTCCACAACCCGAGGATCTGGAACGGTCCCTTGATTCGGCCTCCCAAGAGGATCCGGACATAGCCGTGGAGTTGATTGATGGGGTATCTTACCAACGGAGCATCGACAATGCCTTGGTCACCATTACGGCTGATTACCCCAGAATACTTCCAGCCTCGCAGGTAACTGAGACCAAAGTCCCAATACTTTGAAAATGGTCCATCCGTGCTTATTTTTGATCACCGTATACCAACGGTGTTTTGCAGGGGGAGCCTGTGAGGCGGAAGGCCGAGCCTGCGGTGGCTAGCCAACAAGGTGCAGCAAGGCCCAACAGGTTGAAAAGAAGTGCGGTCCGGATTGAGACGCCGGTGCAACGGTATGGCGTGCCATTTTATTCCCAGGTTTTATTCCTGGAAGGCATACTAACACTCGTGCTCTCTTCAGGAAAAAGAGCGCTCGCCGGACTATATCCGGAGAGGTTGGCAATCGAGCCTCCACCAGCCAGGTTCCAAAGCCAGGTCCGGAAGCGGAGGCAAACACGAGGCGTGCGTCGGACGCTCCTCCGATAGAGGATGCCGACAGACTGACTGGCACCAATTCCGAGGTGGAGAGTGCCATGAACCACAGGCGTCGCCGGACAGTTCTTCGTGACGCATGTTTCTCCCAAGAGGCACTAGATGCCTTCAATTCGGGTGATGCGCACCTCCATGCCGCTCAAAATGGTCTAGCCAGAGCCACGGAGCAGTATGTGAAAGACATACGAGTGAGAAAATTTGATGGTTATATATGCCAGTAGCCCCCGAGACTTGAAACAGTTATAATAACTGATTTAAGGATCATTTGTTATGCAGGATCTTACAAAAAGAATACCCAACTGTCCCAGAGCTGGAAGAGTGCAAAGCCCAACTTGAGGCTGCACTAGCACGCAGGGAGGCCAAGGAGACCCCTCCGGTAATATACGCTTCGAAAGATAAGTATGCTGTGAAGTGAGGCGTGTGTGTAAATCTGACAATATCATTGCAGATGGCGCCGGAGTGGATCCGGACAAGCAAAAACTCTTGCGCCGGTTAAAGGCCGGCGAGAGCGTGCTTACGAGGGTGAGGCAGGAGAAGAATAATCTCCAAGATGCCAACAGCCAGTTGGGCGAGGAACTAAAGGATGTTCGTGCCCAGCTGTCGGATTCCGTGAAGGAAAATCGACGGCTTCGACGCGGCATTTTTAGTAAGTGCTTGAACGAACTTTTAAAAAGATTTCGGCGAGGAAGTCGACTAACAGAGTTATGTCTGTAGGTATGCTCACAGGTCGTCCTGCAGAGGAAATGCCCGGTTCTACGGGTGACCTTCTTCCCGAGCTCTTACAACCGCACGAAGGCCTTGAAGAGCTTGCAGAGAGGCTTAAGGGAGCGCGGCGGCGCTTCCGATTATGGAAGATATCGGCCTACCGTCAAGGCGCCAGGGAGGCCTGGGCCATGGTGAAGACGTGGTACACGTGTCACACCCTGATTTTCATGGCACAACACTTAAGATGATAAATCATGATAAATTTTGGTTTGACAAAAACTTTTTGTGTGTTTTGGTCTTTGCTTGATTTGATTTTTGTCTGCTGTTTGCAAGTGCTCTAAAAATCCAATAAATCCTCCAACTCTTATACTCCTTCTCCTTGATCCAAAACTTCTGCCCAATGATCATGCAATGTGTATAGGATATAAAAATAATTTCTTACAAAAATAATTAGGCCAAATAGTATTTTCAAAAATTAGTTTTCCAAAACCCACGAATTTAGGTTTGCACTACAAGTACTTAATCAAGGGCAGTAAAAATCTCTCCAAAAATATATTTGACTCCTATTAGATATAGGATACCCAGAAACCACAAAAATATAATTTTAAAAGTTATTTTCCTATTTTATTTAAAAGATTTTTCTTAAGGCCGGAAATGGTCTTTAATAGGGAAAAATTGTTTTAATGCTTTAAAAATATTTGTGAAAATTTAGGGAAACTCAGTGGACATATATTGTCCATATATAAGAGTTTCAACACATGGTCATGTTCAAAATATTGGACAAAACCTCCCAAAACCATTTCTGCCCGTTTCAAGGATTTTAAATATTTCTACAGGAAATATTCCCCAACAGTTCCAAGAAAATTCTAGCATTTCACATATGACATGTTTGATGATCTGGACAAGTATCATGTCATGGAGAATAGTATAACCCCATGAAATCCCCTCAAAACCATTTCTGTCCATTTTGAAGTTTGAGCAACTTTACATTGCCAAGCATGTCCAAATTCTCTCAAATATTGTGTACATTCTCAAATGGTATAATCATTCATCTAGACTAAATGGCACAAGTTGGAGAACAAGTTAACTTGATAAAAGTGCCCCAAAACTCTTCCTGTCCAGAACCAAATTTGAACAACTCTACATTACCAAGTGTGTCCTTTTGATCTGAATTTTTGTGGACAAGTTCAAATCGTCAAATGATGACACTAAACCAAGTGGTGCATCAAGGAGAATAGATTGGCATGACTAAATCTTGGTAAAGCCATTTCTGCTGATTTCTAGGGTTTACAAAAGTTGCATTGGCAACTTTTCCCAAATAAGCTCCAAATTGGTGGAAGGCCCTAATTATATGTGACATTTCACCTGTGGAGTCTCATGGCAAGTGAAAGTCATCTACTTGCCCAAACCATCATCAAACACCTTCTGGCAGAATTTTAAAATGCAAATTCCAGCCTCTTCCACTAATCTCCTTGAGCCCTGCTTTTTACCACAACCCATCCTAGTTCCCCTCTAGCACCTAGATGCTTTTCTGCCCGAGGAGGGGAGAACCCCATTTTTCTTCTCTGGACAGCAGCTTTCCTCCTATTTTCTCACCTCTCTCTCACTCCTGGCAAGTCCCAGAGCATCCAAAGCCTCCACCCCTCTTGTTTACTCCCCCTGCAGCTGCCAGACACAAGTGGGCACGTGAGGACGTGAGGAAAAGCCGCGGGTGCCGGCCATTTGCGCGCTCTGGAGCACGTCAGCGAGCTCCCGACCGTTGACGCCGCGTCCCCCGCCAACCTCGAGCCTCCCCCTTGCGCCAGTCGAGGTGCCTCGACGTCCGCAACACGCCACCGTGCAGGCCCCCTCCTTTCCCTCTCTCTTTCTCACCCCCTGCGGCGCGTGCCCAGAGCCGCCCGGCTCGGCCAATGCCCGGCCTCGCACGTGCGAGCACCAGGGCCTCTCCCCGCTCCCTCTCTCTCTCCCTGGCACCCTACTCGACTCCCACGAACACCGTAGACAGCCCCGGGCATCCTCCCGTGGCCACTGCGGCCATTCCAGCGGATGCCCGTAGGCCACGTCCGCGGAGAGCCACGGCCTCGCCATTTAAGGCCACCCCCGAGCCCCCTCTCTACTCCTTTGGCTCTATCTCTCCCCCAGCAACCTCCCGGGCAAGCTCTCTATCCCCCTCGTGCTTTCCTTGCCTCTCCATCGCCGCCATGGTCGTCGTCGGCCTCCACTTGGCTCCGACTAACCAGGGCCTCCCCGCCCCTCCTTTGGCCACCAGTGGAACTGCAGATGACCGGCGGAGCTCTCCCCCTTCCTTTCCTCCTACTCTGGTGCCCATGGCGCCACATCCATCTTCCCCAAAGCCCCGTCCGTTGGTGTCAAGGCCACCATTGTTGCGGTCCTCCCCAGCCTGCGTGAGGCCCATGGATGGGTGTGGCTCGGCCTCCCGAGTCCGTCGGTATGCCGAACGTCGCCGGGGACTGCCGGAGTCGCCGGGAAGAGCGCCGGCACCTTCCGGCCTCGCTCCCTCTGTCTCCCGTTGCGCCACGCGGGAGGTTGGAGATGGACCTACAGGCGGGCCCCGCTTGCCAGTGGCCCAGCCTCCAAGCCACGCTGGCAAGTGGAGGCGTACTCCGGTAAAGCCGCCTCCGACGTGGCCCGTGCGCGCGTGCGGCTAAGCTGCTGGGCCGGCCCAGTGGTGCCCTGCCGTTAAGCCTCGCCCGGTGCACGCTGTTACCGCCCAGATCCAGCCCATTTAGGTAAATCCCCTTTCCTTTTTCTTTTTCTGTAGACTTGTAAAATCCATAAACAATTCAAATGGACTCCAAATTTGATGATCCAAATTTCTAATGACTCTATAAATCATGATCTACCTGGTGGTGCAACATGCACATTTTTCCAGAGACCTTTTCTTCACAAATATTTATCAAATCCTATTTTTCCTATTTACTGATGAACTTTAGAAAATCACAGAGAGCTCAAAATTGATCCAAATGTCATGATTCAAATTCCTAGATGCATCTAAGTTCATAACTTAGTTTATGAACATTTTCATAATACTTTCATGCCCCACAAAATAATGAGCCATTTCTTCATGTTTGTCAACTTTGCAAATCCATAGAATATTCATTTGAACTCCAAATCCAGTGAAACCAAATCCTAGATGCTTCTAAAATCATCCTTTGATAAATGGGTACCTTTGCTCATTTTCCAAAAATATATTTCTATACACTCCTGGCAAATCCATAAACCCCTTGATTCCATCATATTGAAATGTTCAGAGATATCCACTGATCCAATTCCAATGAAACCACTCTGGTTATTTTTCATATAACCAGAGATGTCCTAGAAAAGTCAAATTAATATTTTTGGAGAACTTATATTTCCTGCCTTGTTGTGTTGCTTATTGTGATTGTTTCCGGCGTTAGTTGACGGAAGTAGACGGAGTACATGGAGAAGAACCAGAAGATTTCAAGACTCGGATGAACCGTGCAAGCAGCCCTTTGACCATGTCCATGAAACCCTTTTTATGCATGTCATATATCACTTATTATTGTTGCATCGGAATCATGATGAGATGGTAAACCACGTTGGTTGGTTGCCTCTGTTACTTCCTCATTGATGCTTGCATTGAGCATGACCCTACCTCCTTATGAGGGTTATGCCGGAGGGAGTAGATAGGATGCTAAAGTAGTTGCTACGCAACAAGGGACGGGAATAAGCATGGTGATGGAGGCAAGTATGTTCCCAAAGACTCTTTGAAAACCCCGTCGGGTGCCACTAATGCCCGAGGGAGATGTTGAGCTAGGTAACCACTTGACAAAGAAGTGGTGTATCGAAGAAGGATATGTGAGCGTGGTTTCAAAAACGGATTGGTTTAAGTTGTGACCGTTATTCCAACCTTACATGCGCAACCACTCTACCCTTGTATGGGAAAGGGCATTATTGATTACCTAGGCCGATACTAGCTTGGAGCCCGCATTACTAGTGACGGGGGAGAGTTGGTGCTCTCTCTCGGGACGGGTCGTGCTGTGTAGGGCGGCCAAGAACATTTTTATGGGGCACCGGACACACCGTTGGTACCCGTGCCCTTTGGTATGTGATGAATATGGGAGCAAGGCTCCACAATTTTAAGTTGTGAAATGTTGGGCACGGGGGTTACTACCAATCGAGTGGACTCCATGTTAGTGTCGTCTAGGGAAATATAGTGATCGGGTGCTTACCCCGGGTACTTGAGGTATCACGGGTCGTGGATGACACGGAAGTTCCCCGGATCTTGTGGGTAAAGTGTGCAACCTCTGCAGAGTGTAAAACTATTCGAATAGCCGTGTCCACGGTCAAGGACAGTTGGGTAACCGCTCTTGGGCTACGTCCATATGTTTACGAAACCTGGTGAGTATGTATGGATGAGTGGAGAGAACTACATGGGTCAAGTCCAAGGACTTGACCTGATTGAGTTGGGTTGGTGCCCACTCCATTTATGTTGATATCTATCACTTGTCCTCAGGGATTAGATGAGTCCTCTTGATGCATGCTATGCAAGTTTTTGAACATGTCATTGCACTCAAAACTAGCTTTCTGCAAAAATTTACCTATATCATGCATTGTTGAATCTTGAACCAAAACATGGGTTGCTTGCGAGTACATTCAAAGTACTCATTGGCTTGCCACTGGTTATTTTATATGCCAGGCATGAAAGAACAGGATATAATGAAGAATACTTCGGTGATTGTAACATGCGAGCTAGGGCGCTTCCCGGTCGAGAATGCTGTAGGGTTAAGGCGGATGGCATGGGTCCAAGTTATCGCATTTAAGATTTCCGCTGCAATGTTATACTCAAGACTTGACCATAATGGTCCTACTTGTGTAATACGGTATGTATGGATGTAAGACTCTTGTTATTCAGCTTCTGTGTGTTCAGTGAGCATTGATCTCTGGGATCACTATACATGTGCATTCGGTGATCACGACTTATGAGTCGGGGTCCCCACAGAGCTGGTATCAGAGCCATCCTGACTGTAGGAAGCCTTATTTAGCATGGTCGTTAGTTAGGGTAAAACTATTTCCAAAACTACTACTAGTTTCAAAACTATCTATACTTCTCTTCCTCTTCTGAGTTTTTCGAAAACTATTATATACTTTCCTCTTCCCCTTCAAAATTTAACGGTCGCTAGAACCCTTATGCCCCTGACCACTGGATTCCTTGTAATCCTCGTGGATAATCTAGAAGGAGTACACCTTGCCAAATACTCACCCACCTCTTACGAGCATAAGATTGGCGACATCACAACAAGACGACACCAATGAAGATACATCCTCGAGGAATGAGGACCTGAAGACCCAGGAGATGGTGACACCCTTGACATTGCTCCAAGATGATGCGACCTTAGCCTATGATGATCATGGCATAGGACATGCAAGATCATGATATACATCGCTAATAGAGTAACCATGTCACTACCGTTGTTGTATCGGCAACCACCGGTGGATGAGAACCTCGCCATTTGGTCCGCCTCACTATAGTGAGCAGGAAAACGGTTCTCTTCATTCCCCGCTCTCGGTGACGATATTGTCAACAATGTGTCCGATGGGTTGGACCACTATTATGCCTTGATAATGTTATTGCATAAAGGATTGCCTACCTGGTACCATCGACGGCTCGGAAAGCAAAGGCCTTCATCATGATTAAGAAGACAAGAGAAGACCAAGTCAAAGACAGCCACGAGGAGCCACCATCACCCCATCACCTCATCAGGCGAGAAGTTGTCGAAGACTCTTCAAGATCAACCGGGATCGTTTCATCGAACAACTACAAGAGACGTAGCAACACCTGAGGAAAACCCGGAAGACTGCACGAGGCACAAGGCATGACTACTGAGTCCGAGGACCCCTAGGGTAGGATAAGTCATGTACCCCCTATGCGCAGTCGAGTCCGTATGATGGTTCGAATAGAACCATGACTGTGTGTTGCTTGTTTTTATTTGTTTGTGCTTTGATATCAGTCGCCCTTTTTGCCCTAGGCAACAAGTACGTGACTATATCACCTTACTTATCTTAATGCATGTGTTTGGCCCTTTCGGCACTTGTTGTTTGCACCTGCACTATAGAACCCCCTTTTAGGCATCCCCCTCCTCTATGCTACTTTTCCCTCTCATCTCTCTCTCCTCAACTGAAGACCGGCAAGACAAGGTACACCAAGGATTCTACTTCGACAACCAACTAGCAATAAAGACTTCTGCTACAATCTCCACGACCAAGTGCAACCCTGTAGAATTAGGTTTAACCTTCAAGATTAGAGATCCACTCCTAGAACCTTCAAGACTTCACAAGATACCCCAGCTCGAATCCTTAACCATGTGCTTAACCCACAGAATTGCAAGAGAACCTGTTAAGCCTCAGTAACCTTGCACAGCACTGGGTTCATTATGGAACTAGTGGATGTAATGAGCAAGCACATTATCATCCTAAGATAGCACCAAAACTGATGATGCCATAGGAGAGACCAATTTGGGGATATAGGAACGGAGGACAAATGACTTGATGAGTTTATATCAGAGACCCTGAGGAATTGACCGAGACTTTGGTAGATCATGATGCTTTCATGTTGGTAGATGAACTTGGTGGGATCATGATTATAGATTAGCATAGCTTCCATTATCCCTGAGTAAATTGGATTTATAGGACAATTATGATCGCAAGTTGAAACTCCTGGAAGTGCAAGGATTTGACTTGCTCAGATGATATTTGATATTACGTAAATAACTTGAGGGAGACATGTAGGATTCCTCGTTGGACATGAGGTTTGGATTAAATAGGTTACTCTAGTGGAGTATGGATGCAGAGTAATTTTTACATGGTTTGGAGTAAATTGGATTTAGACTGATGATCTTGATCATGATACCATGTTTCTCGGTGGACCATAACTAGGAGATTGGAATAATTGTCAGAGTTTATTTAGGGACCTATATATGCTTGACCTTGGAGTTACATGACCATGATAATGGAAATTGGTGGACTGACTATAGCAAGGTAGCCCTTTCAAGTATTTGGTGATTATAGGACATTAGAAGATCATGTGGGACACCATAGACATTGGATTTGTAGAATTAATGAATTATGTAGCTAATGGGCTTTTGGAGTTGACCTATGCGAGATGATACTTTCGGAGGTATAAAGTGATCTGTTTGGCAGACTAGATAGCACAGTTGGCATCTCAGGAACTGTGCTCAAGGATGGGATGATGAACATTCACTCTCACACTAGAATCCTTGAAACCCTTACGCCCTACCAAGCCACAGCATGGCCGGATCCTGACCTTGGGCTTTGGCTCTAGATCGATAAGACCTTGGCCAATACTCAACCGTGACCATCACCAATGCCTCAGCTCACTTTACGCACCCCATAGACTTCATGGAGTGCTTGGGCAAGTTAGATGTCATCTTTCTGTGATGACATACTCGTCTACCCGAAGACGGAAGAAGAATCGTTGAGCTGGTCGAGGAACATCTGAAGACTGTCATGTCTAAGAGGAAGAACTACACCAACCACCATCTTCAAGAAGGATACTTCCGTGTCAAAGACCATGTGTATCTGCAAGCCACTCCTCTCTAAGGAACCAAGCATTTCCATAACAAGGGAACCCACACCAATATTCATCGGCCCCCTTCGAGATCACTCCAAGATTTGACAATCCCCTCTGAGATCACTACGAGACGAAGAGAAGACAGTTACCAGCTAGAGTTACCACCTGAGTTACCTGATGAGCACAACGCTTTCCATGCATCGCAACCCCGGAAGTGTTTCCAACTTCCTAACTTGCCCGATCTCTAAGAGGGCAATGACCACCGAGCCATCGACCCCTAGCCCAATCTAACCTACCGCGAGCTACCCATTAGCAACCTGGACCAAGTGGAACATTATATCTGAAGCCACACCATCAAGTACTTCAAGGATCAAAGGAGCACCGCCGGAAGGTGAATAAGATGAGGACGTGAAGACCACCCCACATCAAAGTTTTGTATCCCTTTTCGCGCCTAGTTTGGGAATCTCGGGGACGAGATTCTTGTAAGGGGGGTAGGTCTGTCACACCCTGATTTTCATGGCACAACACTTAAGATGATAAATCATGATAAATTGTGGTTTGACAAAAACTTTTTGTATGTTTTGGTCTTTGCTTGATTTGATTTTTGTCTGTTCTTTGCAAGTGCTCTAAAAATCAAATAAATCCTCCAACTCTTATACTCCTTCTCCTTGATCCAAAACTTCTGCCCAATGATCATGCCATGTGTATAGGATATAAAAATAATTTCTTACAAAAATAATTAGGCCAAATAGTATTTTCAAAAATTAGTTTTCCAAAAACCCCTGAATTTAGGTTTGCACTACAAGTACTTAATCAAGGGCAGTAAAAATCTCTCCAAAAATATATTTGACTCCTATTAGATATAGGATACCCAGAAACCACAAAAATATAATTTTAAAAGTTATTTTCCTATTTTATTTAAAAGATTTTTCTTAAGTCCAGAAATGGTCTTTAATAGGGAACAATTATTTTAATGCTTTAAAAATGTTTGTGAAAAATTAGGGAAACTCAGTGGACATATATTGTCCATATATAAGAGTTTCAACACATGGTCATGTTCAAAATATTGGACAAAACCTCCCAAAACCATTTCTGCCCCTTTCAAGGATTTGAAATATTTCTACAGGAAATATTCCCCAACAATTCCAAGAAAATTTTAGCATGTCACATATGACATGTTTGATGATCTGTACAAGTATCATGTCATGGAGAATAGTATAACCCCATGAAATCCCCTCAAAACCATTTCTGTCCATTTTGAAGTTTGAGCAACTTTACATTTCCAAACATGTCCAAATTCTCTCAAATCTTGTGTACATGCTCAAATGGTCTAATCATTCATCTAGACCAAATGGCACAAGTTGGAGAACAAGTTAACTTGATAAAAGTGCCCCAAAACCCTTCCTGTCCAGAACCAAATTTGAACAACTCTACATTACCAAGTGTGTCATTTTGATCTGAATTTTTGTGAACATGTTCAAATCCTCAAATTATGACACTACACCAAGTGGTGCATCAAGGAGAATAGATTTGCATGACTAAATCTTGGTAGAGCCATTTCTGCTGATTTCTAGGGTTTACAAAAGTTGCATTGGCAACTTTGCCCAAATAAGCTCCAAATTGGTGGAAGGCCCTAATTATATGTGACATTCACCCTGTGGAGTCTCATGGCAAGTGAAAGTCATCTACTTGCCCAAACCATCATCAAACACCTTCTGGCAGAATTTTAAAATGCAAATTCCAGCCTCTTCCACTAATCTCCTTGAGCCCTGCTTTTTACCACAACCCATCCTAGTTCCCCTCTAGCACCTAGATGCTTTTCTGCCCGGGGAAGCAATGATGAAGGAGGGGAGAACCCCATTTTTCTTCTCTGGACAGCAGCTTTCCTCCTATTTTCTCACCTCTCTCTCACTCATGGCAAGTCCCAGAGCATCCAAAGCCTCCACCCCTCTTGCTTACTCCCCCTGCAGCTGCCAGACACAAGTGGGCACGTGAGGACGCGAGGAAAAGCCGCGGGTGTCGACCATTTGCACGCTCTGGAGCATGTCAGCGAGCTCCCGACCGTTGACGCCGCGTCCCCCGACCACCTCGAGCCTCCCCCTTGCGCCAGTCGAGGTGCCTCGACGTCCGCAACACGCCACCGTGCAGGCCCCCTCCTTTTCCCTCTCTCTATCTCACCCCTGCGGCGCGTGCCCAGAGTCGCCCGGCTCGGCCAATGCCAGGCCTCACACGCGCGAGCACCAGGGCCTCTCCCCGCTCCCTCTCTCTCTCTCCCTGGCACCCTACTCGACTCCCACGAACACCGTAGACAGCCCCGGGCCTCCTCCTGTGGCCACTGCGGCCATTCCAGCGGATGCCCGTAGGCCACGTCCGCGGAGAGCCACGGCCTCGCCATTTAAGGCCACCCCCGAGCCCCCTCTCTACTCCTTTGGCTCTATCTCTCCCCCAGCAACCTCCCGGGCAAGCTCTCTATCCCCCTCGTGCTCTCCTTGCCTCTCCATCGCCGCCATGGTCGCAGTCGGCCTCCACTTGGCTCCGGCAAACAAGGGCCTCCCCGCCCCTCCTTTTGCCACCAGTGGAACTGCAGATGACCGGCGGAGCTCTCCCCCTTCCTTTCCTCCTACTCTGGTGCCCATGGCGCCACATCCATCTTCCCCCAAAGCCCCGTCTGCTGGTGTCATGGCCACCATTGTTGCGTTCCTCCCTAGCCTGCGTGAGGCCCATGGATGGGTGTGGCTCGGCCTCCCGAGTCCGTCGGTATGCCGAACATCGCCGGGGACGGCCGGAGTCGCCGGGAAGAGCGCCGGCGCCGTCCGGCCTCGCTCCCTCTGTCTCCCGTCGCGCCGCGCGGGAGGTTGGAGATGGACCTGCAGGCGGGCCCCGCTTGCCAGTGGCCCAGCCTCCAGGCCACGCTGGCAAGTGGAGGCGTATTCCGGTAAAGCCGCCTCCGACGTGGCCCGTGCGCGCGTGCGGCTAAGCTGCTGGGCCGGCCCAGTGGTGCCCTGCCGTTAAGCCTCGCCCGATGCATGCTGTTACCGCCCAGATCCAGCCCATTTAGGTAAATCCCTTTTCCTTTTTCTTTTTCTGTAGACTTGTAAAATCCATAAACAATTCAAATGGACTCCAAATTTGATGATCCAAATTTCTAATGACTCTATAAATCATGATCTACCTGGTGGTGCAACATGCACATTTTTCCAGAGACCTTTTCTTCACAAATATTTATCAAATCCTATTTTTCCTATTTCTGTGATGAAATTTAGAAAATCACAGAGAGCTCAAAATTGATCCAAATGTCATGATTCAAATTCCTAGATGCATATAAGTTCATAACTTAGTTTATGAACATTTTTCTTAATACTTTCTGTACCCCACAAAATAATGAGCCATTTCTTCATGTTTGTCAACTTTGCAAATCCATAGAATATTCATTTGAACTCCAAATCTAGTGAAACCAAATCCTAGATGCTTCTAAAATCATCCTTTGATAAATGGGTACCTTTGCTCATTTTCCAAAAATATATTTCTGTACACTCCTGGCAAATCCATAAACCCCTTGATTCCATCATATTGAAATGTTCAGAGATATCCACTGATCCAATTCCAATGAAACCACTCTGGTTATTTTTCATATAACCAGAGATGTCCTAGAAAAGTCAAATTAATATTTTTGGAGCACTTGTATTTCCTGCCTTGTTGTGTTGCTTATTGTGATTGTTTCCGACGTTAGTTGACGAAGTAGACGGAGTACATGGAGAAGGACAAGAAGATTTCAAGACTCAGATGAACCAGGCAAGCAGCCCTTTGACCATGTCCATGAAACCCTTTTTATGCATGTCATATATCACTTATTATTGTTGCATCGGAATCATGATGAGATGGTAAACCATGTTGGTTGGTTGCCTTTGTTACTTCCTCATTGATACTTGCATTGAGCATGACCCTACCTCCTTATGAGGGTTATGCCGGAGGGAGTAGATAGGATGATAAAGTAGTTGCTACGCAAAAAGGGACGGGAATATGCATGGTTATCGAGGCAAGTATGTTCCCAAAGACTCTTTGAAAACCCCGTCGGGTGCCACTAATGCCCGAGGGAGATGTTGAGCTAGGTAACCACTTGACAAAGAAGTGGTGTACCGAAGAAGGATATGTGAGCTTGGTTTCAAAAATGGATTGGTTTAAGTTGTGACCGTTATTCCAACCTTACATGCGCAACCACTCTACCCTTGTATGGGAAAGGGCATTATTGATTACCTAGGCCGATACTAGCTTGGAGCCCGCATTACTAGTGACGGGGGAGAGTTGATGCTCTCTCTCTCGGGGACGGGTCGTGCTGTAGGGCGTGCCAAGAACATTTTTATGGGGCACCGGACACACCGTTGGTACCCGTGCAGCTGGTATGTGATGAATATGGGAGCGAGGCTCCACAATTTTAAGTTGTGAAATGTTGGGCACGGGGTTACTACCAATCGAGTGGACTCTATGTTAGTGTCGTCTAGGGAACGATAGTGATCGGGTGCTTACCCCGGTACTTGAGGTACCGCGGGTCGTGGATGACACGGAAGTTCCCCGGATCTTGTGGGTAAAGTGTGCAACCTCTGCAGAGTGTAAAACTATTCGAATAGCCGTGTCCATGGTCAAGGACAGTTGGGTAACCGCTCTTGGGCTACGTCCATATGTTTACGAAACCTGGTGAGTATGTATGGATGAGTGGAGAGAACTACATGGGTCAAGTCCAAGGACTTGACATGATTGAGTTGGGTTGGTGCCCACTCCATTTATGTTGATATCTATCACTTGTCCTCAGGGATTACATGAATCCTCTTGATGCATGGTATGCAAGTTGTTGAACATGTCATTGCACTCAAAACTAGCTTTCTGCAAAAATTTACCTATATCATGCATTGTTGAATCTTGAACCAAAACATGGGTTGCTTGCTAGTACATTCAAAGTACTCATTGGCTTGCCAACGGGTTATTTTATTGGCCAGGCATGAAAGAACAGGATATAATGAAGAATACTTCGGTGACGAACATGCGAGCTAGGACGCTTCCCAGTCAGAATGCCTGTAGGGTTAAGGCAGATGGCATGGGTCCAAGTTATCGACGAAGATTTCCGCTGCAATGTTATACTCAAGACTTGACCATAATGGTCCTACTTGTGTAATACATTATGTATGGATGTAAGACTCTTGTTATTCAGCTTCTGTGTGTTCAGTGAGCATTGATCTCTGGGATCACTGTACACGTGCATTCGGTGATCACGACTTATGAGTCGGGGTCCCCACAACACGAAGGCTGACACAAACCACATGGCCGAGGTCGGACCTGTGGGGCCCAATGGGAAGGAGATCCCTGTGAGCTTAGTGTACGGCCAAGTAGAATTGGCCGCAAAGTATTCCCAACAGGACTGTAAACTAGGCAGCCTATTAGATGGTATTGAGGAGGAATACACCAAGTCAAATTGACTATGTAATTGAAGATGACATGTAAAAATGCCTTCTAGCCGGATTGTAGATCGTTTGTCATGGCGGACCTTTTCGCTTCAACCTTGGGACCCTATAGTCCGGAGTGTGTCCGAATACCATCACTGTTATGTAAGAATCGGGGTATGCATGGAGACCAGGCGTAGGGGTCATTAGTGCTTTAACAGACAAGTGCCCAACTAGTTATGTTATATTACATGGTTAGTAAGAAACATCTTCCAGGGAGAATAGTTCCGTTAGGGGTTCCTTTCCTGGGAGGCATGCCTTAAAGTGCATGTCCGGACTGAAAAAAGCAGAAAAGCATCTCGGGGCAGATAAATAAATAAGTGAGAAATCATCTTTAGTTCACCGAATCAATATTCCCTTAAGAACGCTTAGCTTCGGCTTCACCCACCGAGGTACACATCCGGCTGACCCGGCAGTAACAATCGTAGAGGTGCTCCCTTTACCACCTAGCCGAACAATCGGGAACGTAGGGGTAAGCACAGGAGCCAGGCAACCCAGCTTGTACAAAACTTAAGTCATATCGATGCATATAATGGTGAATAAAAGGTACATGCGGAAGCGTTACACATGTGTTAGGCATAAAGCCTGTACAAATAGGCTTCTATTAAAGAAGCCCCCAGGTATAATGAGCGCGGATAGCGCGTCAAGTGTGTGCGAACAATGCGCGAACGAGCCTTTAAAGGCTATAAGAGAAAACGAGGGAGAAGGAGAGAAATGTAAGACAGCTATTGTTGAAAAGATAGACAGAGGAAGGATACAAACTCAGAATCCGGCGCTAGGCATAGAATCTTTGGAGACGGGCTACGTTCCATGGGTTCGGCTCGAGTCAGTTATCTGATGCATCTCGCAGACGGTACGCTCCACCGGTCAGGACTTGGTCGATGATAAAGGGACCTTCCCATTTGGGCTTGAGTTTGTCCTTTTTCTTGTCCGGCAGGCGCAGAACTAACTCGCCAACATTGTAAGTTTTGGCCCATACTTCTATGCTTTGATATCTTCGAGCTTGTTGTTGATAGAATACGGAACGAGCTTTTGCCACGTCATGCTCCTTCTCCAAGGCGTCCAAACTGTCCTGCCGATCGAGCTCGGCTTCTCTTTCTTCGTACATGCGCACGCGAGGTGAGTCATGAATTATGTCGCAGGGCAGAACTGCATCTGCGCCGTATACCATAAAGAAGGGTGTGAATCCGGTGGTGCGATTCGGCGTGGTCCGCAGCCCCCAGAGTACGGAGTCGAGCTCTTCTACCCAGTGCGTGTTAGATTCCTTGAGGGACCGCACTAATCTGGGTTTGATGCCGCTCATTATTAGACCATTTGCTCGCTCGACTTGACCGTTAGTTTGAGGGTGATAGACTGAAGCATACTCGAGCTTGATGCCCATGTTTTTGCACCAGAGTTTGACCTCGTCGGCCGTGAAGTTCGTGCCGATATCGGTGATGATGCTTTGTGGGGACGCCAGAATAAAGGTACGACCCTCGATATGAAGTCTATCACAGGTCCGGATTCGGCCGTCTTAACAGGCTTGGCCTCTATCCATTTGGTGAATTTATCCACCATGACCAGTAGGTATTTTTGCTTGTGGGTTCCTCCTTTAAGGGGTCCAACCATGTCAAGCCCCCAGACCGCGAAGGGCCAGGTGATGGGTATAGTTTGGAGGGCGGTGGGTGGCATGTGGCTTTGATTAGCAAAGAGCTGGCAACCGACGCATCGTTGGACTAAGTCCTGAGCGTCTGCTCGGGCCGTCGGCCAATAAAATCATGTACGGAAGGCCTTGCTTACAAGGGCCCGGGCTGCGGCGTGGTGCCCGCCGAGTCCGCATGAATTTCAGCCAGAAGATTCTGCCCTTCCTCTTCGGAGATACACCTTTGAAGGACTCGGTGGTGCTTTTTTATAAAGCTCTCCCTCATGGACTTTATAGGCTTTAGATCGCCGCACTATGCTGCGTGCCTCGTTTTGGTCCTCGGGAAGTTCCTGCCTGGTTAGGTAGGCTAGGAATGGTTCCGTCCACGGGGCAATGAATGCCATTATCACGTGGGCTGAAGAAGTTACTTCGTTGGCAGAGCCTCCAATTATGTCAAAATTTTCGGTATCAGGCAGTGCGGTTGGGTCCGGGCTGTTATTTCCAGACTCC
This sequence comes from Aegilops bicornis, assembly GCA_021605145.1. NCBI lineage: Eukaryota > Viridiplantae > Streptophyta > Magnoliopsida > Poales > Poaceae > Aegilops > Aegilops bicornis. Next base: position 517,012,916 of record CM038672.1, on the reverse strand, counting down.
CCTTCCCATAATACGGATGGCTTGAACAGCCGCTCTAAGAAGATATTGGGGATTTGCATCGCGCCAGCGCCAATGCGTGCCAAGACGCCGGCAACTGATTGTTTTCCCGAGCTATATGGTGAAATTCGAGCCCTTCAACCGAGCTGACATTTTAGGATGGCGTTGCGATAAGCTGCCATTTTTTGATCCTTGGCATCAAAGTCTCCATTTATTTGGGATATCGCGAGGTTCGAATCCCCGCGCACCTCTAGGCGTTGAATGCCCATGGATACTGCCATCCGGAGACCATGTAGAAGGGCCTCGTATTCGGCTGTGTTGTTGGAGTCCGTTACATTATCTGGAGTACGTATTGAACTGTATCTCCTGTTGGGGATGTCAGAACAACGCCAGCCCCCAGACCAGCCAACATTTTGGAGCCGTCGAAGTGCATGATCCAGTTGGAATATGTGCCGTACTCTTTAGGGAGTTCGGCTTCAGTCCATTCGCCGATGAAGTCGGCCAAAACTTGCGACTTAACGGCTCGCCGTGGCTTATAGGTTATGTCGAATGGGAGGAGCTCAATGGCCCATTTGGCAATCCGGCCTGTCGCGTCGCGGTTGTTTATAATGTCGTTAAGAGGTACTTCGGAGGCTACTATTATTGAACACTCTTGAAAGTAGTGTCGCAGCTTCCGGGATGCCATAACTTTTGATTATGCGGATACCGTGACTTGCATGGAGTGAGGACAGTGGACACGTAGTAAACTGGTTTTTGAAGGGGGAACTTGTGTCCGTCCGTTTCTCGTTCGACAACGAGCACCGCGCTTACAACTTGATGAGTTGCCGTGATGTATAATAGCATTGGTTCACCCATGTTGGGCGCGGCTAGGACCGGGTTTGTTGCCAATATGGCTTTTATTCCTTCGAGTCCGGCTGTGGTGGCATCCGTCCACTCAAAGTGTTCGGTGCGCCGGAGGAGGCGATAAAGGGGTAATGCCTTTTCTCCCAAACGGGAGATAAAGCGGCTTAGAGCCGCCATGCATCCATTCAATTTTTGTATTTGTTTGAGGTCCTTTGGGATATCCAATTGTGACAGAGCTCGGATCTTGGCTGGGTTTGCTTCAATTCCTCTACCGGATACAATGAAGCCCAAGAGCTTTCCGGCTGGTACGCCGAAAACGCATTTTTCCGGGTTAAGCTTGATGTCATTTGTTCGGAGATTATCGAATGTGAGCCTCAAGTCGTCTACTAGAGTTTAGACATGCTTGGTTTTGACGACCACATCATCTACGTATGCCTCCACTGTTTTGCCGATCCGGTTTGCCAGACATGTCTGAATCATGCGCTGATATGTTGCGCCAGCGTTTTTGAGCCCGAAGGGCATTGTGTTGAAGCAGAATGGGCCGTATGGGGTGATAAATGTCGTTGCGGCTTGATCAGGCTCTGCCATCTTGATTTAATGGTAGCCGGAGTATGCGTCGAGGAAACACAACGAATCGTGTCCTGCGGTAGCGTCGATAATTTGATCGATGCAGGGGAGGGGGAAGGGATCCTTTGGGCAAGCCTTGTTGAGGTCCTTGAAATCGACGCATAGGCGCCAGGATTTTTCCTTCTTTGGTACCATCACCAGGTTTGCTAGCCAGTCCGGATGTTTTATATCTCTGATGAATCCGGCCTCCAATAGTTTGGCTAGCTCCTCTCCCATGGCTTGTCTCTTAGGTTCGGAGAAACGCCAAGAGCCTGTTTGATCGGCTTGAATCCTTTTAGGATGTTTAGGCTCTGCTTTCGGCCAGCCGGCGTGGGATTCTGGCATGTCACGAAGGGTGCCAGGCAAAATGTCCCAATTTTCGTGGAATTCTCGTAGTGCAGCGTCTCGTCGGGGTTTAATTGTGCTCCGATGGAGGCCGTTTTTGTAGGGTCCGTTGGGTGGACTTGGAATTTGACTATTTCGTCTGCTGGTTTAAAGGAGGTGGACTTGGATCTTTTATCGAGTATCACATCGTCCCTGTTCACCGTGGAGCGCAGCGCAGTCAGTTCCTCGGCCGCTAGGGCTTCGGATAGTGCCTCAAGGGCTAGTGTGGCAGTCTTGTTTTCGGCGCGGAGTGCTATGTCCGGGTCACTAGCAAGAGTGATGATTCCGTTGGGCCCGGGCATTTTGAGCTTCATGTACCCGTAATGGGGTATAGCTTGAAAAAATGTGAATGCCTCTCACCCTAATAGAGCGTGGTATCCGCTGCTGAATGGGGCCACTTGGAACGTGACCTCCTCGGACCTGTAATTATCCAGCGTGCCGAACACCACATCCAGTGTGATTTTTCCTGCAAAGACGCTTCCGACCGGGCATTATTCCTCTAAAGATTGTGCTGCTTCGCTCAATGCGGCTCCAGCCTATTTCCATTTTTCAAGGGTTTCCTCATAAATGAGGTTCAACTACCGGCACCGGCCCATGAGTACCTTGGTAAGGCGAAAGCCATCCACTATTGGACTGAGGACCAATGCTGCTGGTGCTCGGGCTGTTCGGAGTTTAGGTTCATCATCGGCATTAAAGGTAATAGCCGTGTCACTCCATGGATTTATTGTTGCTACTTGGTAGACTTCGGCAAGGCTACGGAGTGTTCGTTTTCGCATATTGTTTGATGCGAAAGTCTCGAAGACTGTTAATACCGTACTGGTATCCCTGGGCTGGTGCTCTGTGGATGCTGTGGTTGGAAGCTCTTTGCCACTTTTGGCCACCTGCCGGAGTATCCAACATGGTCTAAGGCTATGAGTTGGTGTGGCGCCCTCTGTACTATGAATTTTACAGGGTCCGTTGAGCCATCCCTCCAGTACGGTTCCATGCCCCGTAGGGGGTTTTTGTTTTTTGGTGTTTAACCCGGGTGATTGGCGATAATGCACCCTTTTATTTCGGACTGGGTTTGTATTCGGGGCCGGATTGTCCCAAAATCTTACTTTGATTTTTCAGGTGCTTTCCATCGCACAGTACTTTCGTACTATGGACGCCAAGTCAGCAAAGCGTGTAATTTCACGGCGACCTATGGCGTTGAGGATTCCCTTGTCCGTGCAATTATTACAGAAGAATGAAATTGCGTCTTCCTCGCGGCAGTCCTTTATCTTGTTCATAACCAGGAGGAATCTGGCCTAGTAATGATGTCTTGCTTTCTTCGGCTCTTGCCTAATATTGGATAGATCGCCTATGTTTGGGTGGGTGGGTGGAATTAGATCCAAAACCCCACCCAATCTGAGGCTCAAGGGCCAAGGAGTTTCCGAAATCGGAAGCTTGGATTCTTGGATGATGTCCACTGAATCTAGCCCGTTGCCTGACTCTAAGTTCAGGTCTTGAGTGACATCCTCCCCTCCGCGGGTATCTGGCTTGGAGGGATTGGGAATCCGGACATAGTTAGTCCTTAAGATAGATGAAGGGTCGCCGCATTGTTCCTCCACCACATCAACGTGATGCGTGACCTGGGGAGAGTTAATCTCTCTCAGATCGGGTTTAGGCCCAATCTGATCGTAGTCTATAGCGACTCCCAGGGCGGCGATGCGATCCAAGAGCTCATTTAAAGAAGATAGCTCCATCAGATCTAACTGCTCGGCGAGTTCAGAGTTGACGTGAAGATTGCTTTTGATGACCCGAGAAGTCATCGTCGGCGCGGCGGCCGAATAGGCGGTCATAAGAAAACCGCCTAGCCGGAGAGTTTGGCCGATAGCCAAAGCACCTTTAGCAACAGAGCCGTCTTTAAAGATGGGATGAGGCATCCTTCCTGATGGCGACAGCATAGCGGAACTCTCAATGAAAGCACCAATGTCGGTGTCAAAATCGGCGGATCTCGGGTAGGGGATCCCGAACTGTGCGTCTAGATGGATGGTAACAGGAGACAAGGGACACGATGTTTTTACCCAGGTTCGGGCCCTCTCGATGGAGGTAAAACCCTACTCCTGCTTGATTAATATTGATGATATGGGTAGTACAAGAGTAGATCTACCACGAGATCGAGAGAGGCTAAACCCTAGAAGCTAGCCTATGGTATGATTGTTGTTCGTCCCCACGGACTAAAACCCTCCGGTTTATATAGACACCGGAGAGGGTTAGGGTTACATGAGTCGGTTACAATGGAAGGAGATCTACATATCCGTATCGCCAAGCTTGCCTTCCACGCCAAGGAAAGTCTCATCCGGGCACGGGACGAAGTCTTCAATCTTGTATCTTCATAGTCCAGGAGTCCGGCCAAAGGTCATAGTTCGGCTATCCGGACACCCCCTAATCCGGGACTCCCTCACTTGCTCTTAGGGTAACCATAGAGTTACTGGAGTAGTCTAAGTTACTTTCCACTATGACTAGCCTAGGCTACTATAGTAGTACAGCATAAAAACGATGCAGGTGATCACGTGAGAAAAAATACTAAAAACATTTCTTTCGGTGCGGTCTTGTGAGATGCAGTTTTGAACACTGCACTTGTCATCGTAATTTGGGAAAAATCTGAAACAATTGAGCTACATTGTGATTACCGTTTACTTATAGGAAAGAAGTTTCACCTCGATGAGTAGCTTCTCCGCACGGAAAGCATGTAAGGAATCCAACAACTTGATCCAGATTGGGGCCGATAGATTTTAGTGCTAAGATCTTCACCGTATGCATGGACTGGGTCAAGCTTGTGGGAATCATTTTACGGAAGACGGTCAGAATTACATAAAGAAGAAATTTAAAAATGTGAATTTCAAGAAGACGGAGAAGAAGATGAGTGTTGTACCTGAACGATTACGGATCCAATAAAGAGTTCGGAGAATTTGGCAGACGAGTACACCAACGTTGTCAATTTCGGCGCGTCAATGACCCTGATTTTTGTTGGACCTTCTAGATGCGATACAAGCAATCTCTCGAGGAAAGGATCATTCTCAATGACCATAACGTGGAACAGCTGGAGTGATCTCTTCCCAATTGATGTCTTGTTGCGGGGCCAGCAAGACACATAAATCCATCGGAGATTCGTTGAGGCGATGTGGAGGCTAATGAACCCGTGGATCTGCTCAAGACGAAGGTACTCGGCCTTAAAGACAGCTGTGGAGCAGGTGCTCCATAGCCTTCTTCGAGATGACAACGTCAAAGGGGTCGAGCTGCTTGAGTTGGGGGAGAAGAAGGGCAGGCGCGGCATTAATCTGGGAAGATAGCAGGAGCAGAAGCTGGCGCGGCGCAGCGTTGGCATGAGGCGGAGCACGGACGGCGGCAGAGAGCGACATCGTCTAGCTTCAAAGCTGAGCTCCTCGAGCTGATCTAGGGCTGGGGATAAGAACCACTCGTCGAACTTGGGTTGGACCTTGCAGTTGGTACCGAACATGCGGATGTCAAGGCATCTGGCTGGCCCAGGGTGCGATGAAAGGATCTTGGAGACTGCGGCCATGCGTTGCAATCCCGTCGCAGAGGCAGTCAGCAACCACGAGGTTGAGGGGACGCAGCGCCAGGGGGGCGCCACCGCCGGGAGAGCAGGGCGGTCCGCACGACAGATTTGGTGGGGAGGAGGCCGATGATGACGAGCAGCATGTCGTCGGGGAGGCTGCTGATGAAGTCCAGGCTCGCCGGATGCGGTTTTGGCTCGAGCCATCTCCGCTTGTTGGATGCCTCGCCGTCCATCTCAACCGGCGGCGGCGCCGGTGTACACGTGTGCTGGTGTGTGTTATGTGCTGGGTGTCTTGTGGTGCGCCCCTTACATGCATGCCGCCGCTTGAAGTGGTGAATTGTCTTGTGAGTCGTCCTTCAGCGCAAGAAGTTTGTCCTCAATGTGCCCTCAATTTACTAGCGTGCGGGGTGCTACCCCTAGTGGTTTCAACTTTGTTTACTTCACCGCGTGTCAGATGGGCCTCTAGTTTACTTATTTTCACCCACTGCCACATGAGCCAAAGACACGAAGATATGTAACACGGCTGACAAGGCAGCATGTGGATTGGTTAACCGTCAACTAAACAATATCACGGAGCTATACGCCGACGCGGTGAGCGTATAATCCGTCGGTATAGAGAGTTCGATTGAGAGGGAGGCCCGTGAGAGATAGCAGAGAGAGAGAGAAAGAGCTACTCCTCCGCTTCGATAATGTAGTTCCAACATTTTTTAAGTCAAACTTTTGAAACTTTGACCAAGTTTATAAAGAAATTACTTATATCTACAATACCAAAGATAAATGATAGTATGAAGTAAGTACAAGTTGTGATGAATCTAATGATCGTTCCAGATGTAAATGTTTTTCTCCACATATACCTGGTCAAACTTTTCTGAGTTGACTTTTCAAAACATCCATATGCTTATGGACGTGACAGAGTCCCTAACTAGAGAGAGAGAGAGAGAGAGAGTGAAAAAAGTGTGTGTGCATGTGTGAAAGAGACATGGACAACACATGATAAAAGTAGAGAAAAAGCATGCATGTCTTATGCAAACATATCACACATGCATCTTCGACAACGGAGGCAAGGTAAGGATATAGTGTGTGGTTGTTTGGAACCGAGAGAGCAAGACCCCTAGCACGTGCCCAAGAGGGGTCTGACAAACAAGCGAGAGAGGTCGAGAGAGACGGATGGAGAAAATGCAGACATGGGGAGGAGAGAGTGTATGTTTGTCATAGAGAGATCCCCTGGAGATCGTGATGGGATTATATGGGTGGGAGATCGAGTGACAAGGTGTGTGTGCGATAGAAGATGCCCCGAGAGATATCGAGATAGACGTATGGATGGAAGGAACAATACGTGTGTTCCTGATGGCTAGTAAGAGATAATCATACTTAGGAGGGGGGAGTGCTTGCGCCTATGGCCCTGTTTGGATACTCTAACTCAGTTAGAGGTTAGAGTTAGATTCTAACCCTGAACTAACCCTGAACTAACTCTAAGTAAAGAGGTGTTTGGATGGCAGGGTTAGATGGAGTGCGGATACGGCGAGGCACCTTTACGGGCAGTGCGAGAGGGAGGGAGGGAGAGGACGAGAAGCTTCGAGGAAGTGGGGACGGATCTGCTGCAGGGAGAGCGAGAGAAAAAAGTGTTTATTAGTGGCCCCGAGAAGAACTAACCCAAATAAGCACCTCTTGGATGGGTTAGTTTTTTTGGATGGGTTAGATGCGTCTAACCCAAACTAACCCTCCTGTTTGGATCTTTTTGGGTTAGTTGACTCCAAACTAACCCAAACTAACTCTAACCCATGGATCCAAACAGAGCCTATGATGGAGTGAGGGATTATGGTACTTAGGGGGGTGCATGTCACATGGAGAGAGAACAAGGGCGGAGAGTGTTGGATGGGTCTATATGTATAGCGTGAGCGAGACATGTGTATGTGTGAACCAGGGAGATATAAGGCAAGTTTGGCTTGCGTCCTGGGCATCTTTTGCCTGGCCTAGGGTTGTGGCTGGATTTCATGCATGCTTGTTTGGTTGCTACCCTATGAAAAAGAAAGCCCGCCTGGCATGGGTTCCCTTGCACTTTAATTAGCCTGGCTGAACTCCGGACATCGCAGTAGCTCGCCCAGCGACCGATTTGAACGCTGGCCGTGCTCGGTCGTATGCGACCACGAGGCTAACAACAACATGGATGGATATTAGCATTACATAATTGATGCATGGATTGATTGATGGGACGTTGATGCTTTGCCTGGCCTGCATGAACCAAACACTTCAGCACCACACAAGCCCGGCCAGCAGAAATATTTTACATTTCACGTCCACACCACGCAGTACCGGCCATCAAGGCATGAGGGTTAGGTCACGAACCAAACTGACCAATAAAGTTTTAGAGAGATTGAGGAGCCCCGATAAGGCTGAGTGGTGCGTCAGATAGCTGAGAGGGGGAAAGAGATATCACATCCGCTCGATAATGCAGTGCATGTAAATTTTTTAGAAGTCAAACTTTGGAAACTTTGATCAGGTTTACGCAAATGTTATTTATATCTACAATACCAAAGATACATCATACAAAACTACATCTCATGGTGAATGTAATGGTATATGTTTGCCATACTAGATGTAATTCTTTTTCTCCACGTACATGGTCAAACTTTGTGATGTTTGACTTTTCAATAAATCTATATGCTATGGACCGAGGAGAGTGCCTCGGTCGAGACAAATCAAGTGCGTGTGAAGTAGAATGAGTAAGTGTGCAAAAAGAGTATGTGTGTGAAAGTGAAAGTGACAACAAACGATAAATTAGAGAGAGTGTGTGTTTTTTCGTTTCTTACGCGAACATATCACGCATGCATCTCCGAGATGGAAAAGCGAGGCGAGGAGATACACGAAGATAGCTAGTGTGTGATTGTTTGCAACGGAGAGAGACACTTCGTCGCACATGTCCAATAGAGTTACAGCCAACAAGGACAAAAGGTCGAGAGGGACACATGGATGGCATGGACGCATGGGGAGGGAGAGAGGGTGTGTTTGTGATAGAGAGATCCCCTGGAGATCGTGAGGGGACTATATGGGTGGGAGATCAAGGGAGTGCGTGCGCGATAGAAAGATGCCCCGAGAGAAATCGAGATAGACAATGCACATGTTTGTGATGGATGTCGGATTTTGGGTTCCGGCAGACCCTCTAGGTTCGTACGCTAGGGTGCGCATGGAGATCTCGCCCTCTACCTTCCTGCACCTCGTCGCCTCGCTGGGATCTAAACTACCAAAGGAACAACACAAGAGACACAAGGTTTATACTGGTTCGGGCCACCATTGTGGTGTAACACCCTACTCCAGTGTGTGGTGTGATGGATTGCCTCTTGGGCTGATGATGAACAATACAAGGAAGAACGGCCTCGCGAGGGTCTGTTCTTGGCCGGTGTGATGAACTGCTAGGGGGAGTTCAGTCGCTCTCTCTCTCTCTCCTTGGATGATCCCCTCTCCCCTGTGGGTGGCTAGTCCTATTTATAGGCAGAGGCCCTGGGCCTCTTCCCAAATATTGAGCGGGAAGGGCGCCAACAATTGGCCATTTCGAAGGGGAACATCTAGTACACTTATCCTGACTAAAGTTGGTCCTCGCCTGTCAAAGGCTCTGGTGACGCCGGCTTGGGCTCCATGATGACTTCCTTCCTGCCGTTGCGACGGTCTTGGTCTTGTTGCACCAAAATGAATGCCTTTGCTTGATGCTCTCAAGCGCTTGCCCCTTTGCACCAAAGAGGAAATGAGGACATCAAGGGCTGGCGCTCACTGGCGCCCTTGGTCGTCATGTCTTTCATCATGGGCACCTCGTGAGGTACCCCGCCTTGATCTCTCCGCCTCCTTGCGAGCCAGCCTGACGAGGCCGTGCCTGAGGAAGCTTCCTGCCGTCCGCCCCGCGAGTTTGGCCCCTCGCGAGGGTCTTGAGCTTGTGTTGATGAAGATGGGCCGTGCTGGGCCACCCCTTGAGCCACGCCCTAGGCCGCAGGCAGGCAAGTCTGGGTACCCCCGTTCCCAGAACGCCGACAGCAGCCCCCGGGCCCAAGGCGCGCCTGGACTTGGCTGAGCAGAGAAGCGAAGGGCAAAGGCGCCATGAGCCCCTAACAGCTCATGACCTCGGGCGCCGCATGGCGGTTGATTGGACGTGGGCGGCTCCGCTTCCCCACGACGCCTCGGCAACTGCACGAACTGTCAAGTCCCTGCATGCAAAAACTGGTCATGATTACCTGCGATCGTGGAAGCCGGCGGTTGGCCTCCCCTGGCTATAAGGCACGGACGGCGCCTGCCCTTCCAGTCCATCCCCTCTTGCTTCTCCTTCTTCTTCATGGCTCCGCCAAAGAGGTTCTCGGCCGCGGAGAAGGGAAAGGCCCGCTAGGTGGAGCCTGACTCTCCCCCGCCCAAGCACGGTCGTGGTCGTCCTCACAAGCACCCTGTGGCTCCCATAGTGGCTCCTCGCGGCCGTGGAGGTGATCTCGCCATGGTGACGGGCGGCCGTTCTTGGGGGCGCTCTTGGCCGCTGACCCCTAGGCCGCGCTTCCGCTCGGCGGAGGTGCTGCCGGAGTTTGTCGTGTGGTCGGAGGAGCCGACCGGCACCCGGCTCCGGCTTCCCCGCTTCTTCTTAGGCGAACTTCCGGCCGGCGCCCCGGGCGGCCTCTGGCTCCAGGCGGACGGTTGCTACAGCTGGGCCTCCTGGGCTTTGCTCAAGGTCTCCACAGCCGGGAGTGTGGCCCTGACCCGCGGCTGGCAAACGTTCACCCGCGCGCATGGTCTGAGTCGGCAGTGCACCCTGCACTTCAAGTTCGACGGTGATGCCACCCTCTACGTGAGGGTGTTTTGGGAAGATGGTCGCCGCGCTAGGTGCTGCCCCGAGGACAACGACCGCGGCCATGAGCCTAGCCCCGGCGACGATGAAGATGGCAGCGCGCGCGTGACCGGCGGCGCCTGGGGTTCGTCGAGCTTTGGCGTTTCTTCTTCGGACAGCGGCTCCTCCAGCGGTGGCCGCGACCAGCCCCCGCGCCGCCGCGCTCGCCTGGAAGGAGGTAGCGGGTCTGCCCCCCGTCGTGCCTCGGTGAAGCGCGAGACGGAGTCCGCCTGAGCTCCGGAGGCAGCCTGAGCTCTCGCCGCGAGTTGGTGTCGGGCGAGTCGCGCCTGTTTCGTTCTTTTCACTTTTCCTGCACAAGGAGAGAGTAGTGTAGGGCCCCGCGGGGGCGTGCTTGGACTACTGCTGTTAATTATCGCACTGTTTTCGCTATTTCGGTATTATGCCTCTGTGCCACACACCTACGCGTAGAAATTACTTAGATCGGGGGGGGAGGGGGGGCTATCGTGGCCTTTGCTTCCCGAGGCCGAGGCCTCGTTGAACGCTTCATGTCCTACAAAGGTTAGTCTGGAGAGGTAGCTCCCGGCCTCAGCTGTGGAGGCGACCGACCCAGGTCCTGTGTTCGTGTCGCGGTGCCCGTGGGGCACAGACTGGAGGGGTGCTCCTGTAGTGGACCCAGGTAGGGAAGCCTCAAACGATAAGGGCAGAAAACACTCACGAGGGTGCCCGCGTTGCTCCCTCGCGAGACTTGCACGAGAGAAATCGAGGCAGGAGAGAGAAAAGACAAAGTCTCACAAGCCAAAGATGGCAACAACTTCAATAAAACCTCAAATGGGAATGAACAAGCCAACTGCAGAAAGCAAATGAGAAAAGCCGCGTCCGGCACCTAATCTAGTCTTCGACGTCTTCTCACCAACGCGGAGCTAAGTGCTGCCATCGGGCGTGGGAGGGAGCCCTGTGGCCCGAGGCGGCGCTCCTGAGAGTCCGGGGCGTGTACAACCCCAACTCATTATTACGTGAGAGTGTCACGGGCGGCGAGCTTCACAGGCATTGGCCTTCTTCACAGGATTCGGGCCTTTCTCAGAAAGATAAACTTCACAGGCGTTTGCCTTCTTCACAGGCTCTGGGCCTTTCTCAGAAAGATAAACTTCACAGGCGTTTGCCTTCTTCATAGGCACTGGGCCTTTTCTAGAAAGATAAACTTCACAGGCGTTTGCCTTCTTCACAGGCACTAGGCCTTTTCCAGAAAGATAAACTTCACAGGCGTTTGCCTTCTTCACAGGCATTGGGCCTTTTCCAGAACGCAACAGCTTCACAGGCATTCGCCTTCTTCACAGGCTCTGGGTATTTTCAAAAACGCAGCGCTTCACAGGCATTCGCCTTCTTCATAGGCTCTAGGCCTTTTCCAAAACGCAGCGCTTCACAGGCATTCGCCTTCTTCACAGGCTCTGGGCCTTTTAGGGGTAAAACCTCCGGAGGTGCTGGATGTTCCATGTGTTCTAGATGGGCACCCCCTCCCGAGTCTCCAAGCGCGCGGAGCCGGGCCTGGAAACATGAACAACCTTGAACGGGCCCTCCCACATGGGAGATAGCTTATGCAGCCCTTCCCTGGAGAGAACCCGCCTGAGTACGAGGTCCCCTACCTCGAGAGTCCTGGGGCGGATGTTGCGGCAGTGGTATCGCCTTAGCGCTTGTTGGTATCTTGCCGCTCGTAGCGGGGCTTCCCGACGATGCTCCTCCCCCAACACAAGGTCCGTCCCCCGCATGGTGTCCTGCTGCGCCTCGTCGAACGCCAGGACCCGTGCGGAACGATGTCTGACCTCGTGAGGGAGGACTGCTTTAGATCCATAGACCAGGAAGAACGGGGTCTCCCCAGTCGGTTTGGTCGCGGTTGTGCAGATGGACCACAATACGGACTGAAGCTCATCGTACCAGCCTCTATCGCAGGCCTCCAGCTTCTTCTTGAATGTCCTGGTTTGGAGGCCCCTCAGGACCTCTACATTTGCCCGCTCGGCCTGACCGTTGCTCCGTGGTTGTGCTACCGAGGCGTAGCATATCTGCATCCCAAGGTTAGCGCAATATATTTTGAAGAGGTTACTGGTGAACTGCGAACCGTTGTCGGTGATGATGCGGTTCGGCACCCGAACCGCTCACGATGCCCTTGATGAACTTGACCGCAGAACTGCGGGGATGGTGCGGACGGCTTCCACTTCAGCCCACTTGGTGAACTTGTCCACGGCGACATAGAGGTAGCGATAGCCCCCTGGCGCCCGAGGGAACGGGCCCAGGATATCCAGCCCCCAGACTGCGAATGGCCACGAGAGGGGTATAGTTTGCAGACCTCCTGCCGGCTGATGGATCTGCTTGGCATGGAATTGGCAGGCCTCGCAAGCCTTCACCAGTTCGACGGCATCATTGAGCGCAGTGGGCCAATAGAACCCGTTGTGGAAAGCCTTGCCAACGAGGGTCCGTGATGATGAATGATGCCCACAGTCTCCACCATGTATATCTGCCAGCAGTTCCTTCCCTTGCTCCCTGGAGATGCAGCGTAGGGACACATCATTTGGTCGCTTTCGGTAGAGCTCTCCATCCCTGATGTAGTATGCTGTGGCTTGCCGCGCCACACGCTCCGCTTCCTCCTCATTCTCTGGCAAGGTTCCTTGCGTCAAGTAGCTCCGGAGCTCTGTGATCCAGCACCCCTCCTGAGGCTCCAGCGTCAAGAGCAGGCGCGCTCCTGAGGCCGGGCCACAGACCGGGGCTCCCGAGGCTGGTGGCTGGGGGAGCTCCTCCCGAGGCTGCACCGTGCTTGACAGTGATGGCGTGGCCGAGGGCTTGAAGAGCCGCTCCTCGAAGAAGCCAGGCTCCTGAGGTAGCCGCCTGGATGCCCGTTTGGCGATGTCATTGGCCTCCTGATTGGTGCCACGGGGCACATGCTACAATTCCAGCCCCCGGAACTGCTTCTCCATCCTGTGGACCTCCGCGAGGTAGGCTTCCATGTGCTCATCCCTCGGCTCGTATACCTTGTTGGAGAAGTTGACGAGGAGTTGTGAACCACCCTTGATGGTAAGGCGCTTCACTCCTAGGGCAGCTGCGGCCTTCAGGCCTGCTATTAGGCCTTCATATTCTGCTATGTTGTTGGAGACCTTTTCTCCGTGCTGGAAATAGAGCTGCATGGCGTAGTAGAGTGTGTCTTGAGTAGGAGATATAAGCACTGCTCCAGCCCCCGCGCCATGCCTGGAGAACGCACCGTCGAAGTACATGACCCAACCGTCCGGCGCCTTGCTTCCCGGGGAGAGGGATCGATCCTCATCAGCCTTGAGGACCGGCGCCTCCGTCCATTTTGCCACGAAATCCGCCAATGCGGCCCCCTTGATGACTCTAGTTGTGCTGAATTCGAGCTGGAACGCTTGTAGTTCGATGTTCCACTCAGCGACTCTTCGAGCTGAGTTGGGGCTCCTGAGCACCCTTTCCAAGGGGTATGCTGAGACAACCTTGATGGGGTGGCCTGAAAATAATGCCGCATCTTGCGTGAGGCCACCAATAGCGCGAGGAGGAGTTTCTGAGGCATGGGGTACCGCGCCCTCGCGTCCTGCAACACTGTGCTAACGAAGTACACAGGGTGTTCAACGAGGTTGAGAGTGCTGGTGTCGATGGCGCCCTCCGGAGACCGCGGAGCCTCCTGAGACAGTGGAGCCTCTAGCGGTTGGTCGCCAGGGGGAGGGGTCTCTTTTGTCCCGAGTGTGTTTCCCTGCGGCGGCTGATCCTTCTCGGCTGTGGTAGTGGTCTCTGTGAGTCTTCCTTGATCCTGCTCCGCCGTGTCCCGGGCGGCTGCCGCGGCTTTGGTCCGACGCTCCTCCCTAACCGCCACCAGGCTGTTGGCGGAGTAGGGAGTGGCTGCAAGGTAGAGCACCAGGGGCTCTTGAGGGCTGAGGCCACCATTACGGAGGGCTGGTTAGGTACCTCTTGAGATCACGAACACCTTGTCGGCCACTTCAGTCCATTCAAAGGGCCCCTTTTCTTCATCACTGGAAGAAAGGCGGCGCTCGCTCCCCAACTTGGAGATGAAGCGTCCTAGTGCGGTCACGCAGCGGAGCTTCTGCATTTATCTGAGGGTCTTTGGAGGGCTCATGTCCTCGACCGCCTTGACCGTTTTTGGGTTAGCCTCGATGCCTCGGTGGGACACGAGGAAGCCCAAGAGCTTGCCCGAGGGGACCCCAAACACACACTTCTCCGGGTTGAGCCGCAGGTTCACTGCGTTGAGGCTCGCGAAGGTTTCCTCTAGGTCTTGTATCAGGGTTTTGGCCTCACGAGACTTCACCACAATGTCATCGACGTAAGCCTCAACATTCTTCCCGAGCTGCGGGCCCAAGGTGATGTGCATCAGCCGCTGAAAGGTCGCTCCTGCGTTGCGCAGCCCGAACGGCATGCATGTGTAGCAAGACACCCCACACGGGTCGGAAAGCCGTTTTTCCACGTCTTCTACCGCCATCTTGATCTGGTGATACCCAGAGAAGGCATCCAAGAAACATAACATATCGCACTCGGCGGTGGAATCGACGATCTGATCGATGCGAGGGAGCGGGAATGGATCTTGCGGGCAGGCTTTGTTGAGGTTGGTGAAGTCGACACACATGCGTTCCTTCCCCCCTTTCTTTGGCACGACGACCGGGTTGGCCAACCAATCCGGGTATTGAACCTCGCGAATGACCCATGCAGCTTCTAACTTGCGGGTTTCTTGGATGATGAAAGCCTGCTTCTCAGTGGACTGCCGCCTCGCTTTCTGCTTCACGGGGCGTACATTGGGGCACACGTTGAGGTGGTGCTCGATTACGCCTCTCGGGATCCCAGCCAACTGATCTGGTTCCCATGCGAACACCTTCTTGTTCGCTCGCATGAACTTGACCAGGGCCTCCTCCTGCTCGGGCTCGAGGTTGGCGCCTATGGTGAAGGTGGAGTTGGTGGATCCGTCCTCGTCAACCAGTATATGCTTGGTTTCCGCCTTGTCTTGGGTGAACAGCTGCTTCTTCTTGGCTGGCGCAGCCCCCTTGGGCTCAGGGGCGTCTGAGTCGGCGGGCTGTGCTGCCGCCGCAGCCTTGAAGACGTGCTTGAGTACCTGCAACGCATCCCCGGTGTCTCCGGACATGGTGAGGACACCGTTGCTCCCGGGCATCTTCATGAGGTTGTACGCTGGGTGAGTTGCGGCCATGAACTTGGCCAAAGCTGGGTACCCGAGGATGGCATTGTATGGAAGGTGAATGTGGGCGACATCAAAGTCGATGAGCTCGGTGCGGAAGTTGTCGTAGGTGCCAAAGGTCACCGGTAGACGGATCTGCCCCAGGGAGCCGGCTGAACCGCCTCCGACGCACAAGAAGGGCCTGCTAGGCCGAAGCCGCTCCGGTGGTATATGGAGGAGGCTGAAGGCTTCAACCGAGAGCACACTAAGGCCCGCGGCACCGTTGATGAGGCTCCTGGTGACGGCCACCTGGCAAATGGTGGGAGTGCACAGCATTGGGAGCGTGCCCGAGCAGGTTGAGTTGAAGGGGTGGTCCCCCGAGCTGAAGGCCAGATCGGCCTTGGACGCCGACCGACCTGGGGGAGCCCCCTGCCATGCGGAGGCAGCGCCGACCTGGCGGACGAATGGTTTGATATGGCGGCCTGAAGGTGGCGCCTGCGAGCCGCCCAGGAGAGCCGGGATGACCGGGGGCGCCGGCGTAGCATGCTGGGCTAGTAAGAGGTTGCGCAGCTCTTCCCAAGAGGCCACGGAAGCCGCTGGCAGGTGGAGCAGCCACATGCGCGGGGCGTCGGTGAGGGCCATGGGAAGCCAGTTGGCCATGACCCTGTCGTTGCCTCCTGCTTCGAGGATGGCCTCCTCGTACGCCAGCAGGAAGGCCAGCGGATCATTTGTGCTGTTGTAGCGCGGCGGCATCTCCAGCTTGAACTTGTCCGGCCACCGCACCTGTCGCGAGGCTGGGGCCAAGGCTCAGAGCCCCCTGGCCCCCACGCTAGCGCTGGCGACCGGAGTGGGCGACGCGCTGCCCATCGCAGGGCGAGTCGCGGTGTTGGCGGAGAGCGGGTCAGCCGAAGGGAAAGCTCCGGCGCACCCCTACCAGGCGCGCCAAATGTCAGATTTCGGGTTCCGGCAGACCCTCTAGGTTCGTACACTGGGGTGCGCGCGGAGATCTCGCCCTCTACCTTCCTACACCTCATCGCCTCGCTGGGATCTAAACTACCAAAGGAACAACACAAGAGACACAAGGTTTATACTGGTTCGGGCCACCATTGTGGTGTAACACCCTACTCCAGTGCGTGGTGTGGTGGATTGCCTCTTGGGCTGATGATGAACAATACAAGGAAGAACAGCCTCGCGAGGGTCTGTTCTTGGCCGGTGCGATGAACTGCTAGGGGGAGTTCAGTCGCTCTCTCTCTCCTTGGATGATCCCCTCTCCCCTGTGGGTGGCTAGTCCTATTTATAGGCAGAGGCCCTGGGCCTCTTCCCAAATATTGAGCGGGAAGGGCGCCAATAATTGGCCATTTTGAAGGGGAACATCTAGTACACTTATCCTGACTAAAGTTGGTCCTTGCACATCAAAGGCTCACGGTGGTGACGCCGGCTTGGGCTCCACGATGACTTCCTTCCTGCCGTTGCGATGGTCTTGGTCTTGTTGCGCCGAAGCGGATGCCTTTGCTTGATGCTCTCGCCTGCACTTGCCTCCTTTGCACCAAACAGGAAATGAGGACACTACGCAGGCTGGCGCCCGCCTGGCGCCCTTGGTCGTCATGGCTTGCGTCATGGGCACCTCGTGAGGTACCCTGCCTTGATCTCTCCGCCTCCTGGCGAGCCAGCCTGACGAGGCTGTGCCTGAGGAAGCTTCCTGTCGTCTGCCTCGCGAGGGTCTTGAGCTTGTGTTGATGAAAATGGGTCGTGCTGGGCCACCCCTTGAGCCACGTCGTAGGCCGCAGGCAAGCAAGTCTGGGTACCCCCGTTCCCAGAATGCCGACAATGGAGACTAAGATTAGCTAGTCATATACATATAGGGGGGACTGCGTGTCCCTACAATTGAGTGATAGACCATCATACTTGGCTAGCTGGGCATGAGAATGTGTGTGTGCGTGTGAGATGGAGAGAGAACGAGGGAGAGAGATAGAGTTTTAGATGGGCCTATCGAAAAGTGAGTGAGATATGCATGTGTATGTGTGACCTGTGGATGGAGAGTTTGAGAGAGGGGAAGAGCTCCAGACGACATAGTGGTGCGTGAGAGAGTTCACGGGCAAAGAGCCAAGGAATTTGTGTGCGTCACGATGAGTACATCAAGATATCTAGCTTGGACTAGCTAGAGTATCATACATAGTGTCTTGAGAGAGAGACCTATAGATGGTGCATATATGCATGCGAACTATAAAGACCCCCCCCCCCCAACACACACACACACAAAGAGAGAGAGAGAGAGAGAGAGAGAGAGAGAGAGAGAGAGAGAGCGAGAGAGATAGAGAGAGATGGAGAGAAAGGGAGAGGGACCAACAAGGTATTTGTGTCGGATGCGTGCGACCGAATTGAAGATTGTCGGCGAGAGAGAGAGACAGAGAGAGAGAGAGAACATGAGTGTGGGAGAGGGGGAGGTCGCGTTTTATGCATCAAAGACTGATATAAACCATGTTTTGATATAAACTTGCATTCAGATATTTAAATTGGAGAACATGTTGTCTGCAATCCACACATGAACGGATATATGCGTATATCAAACAAGTTCATTAATTTGACTTTCAACATGTTCATGGAGTACTATAATACTGTACAACATGCTACTCGATTGAGGTGTTTTAATTTTGGATTTAGTTCACTATTTTGACCTACTGAACGAGCTATTTCATTGAATCGAGATATTTCATTTTGGGTTTGATTCGCGTTTTTGAGTGGGTCAACTATTTGTCATATAGTAAATCGCTAGCAACGAGCATGTAAAAACACATTACTCCCGAGCATCATCTCTCCATCTAAAAAGAAGTGGCAAGCTAATATTTCAAAATTTGATTCGAATCGACTTGGTAAGGTAGACGTGGATGCTCGTTCTCCCAAAATTTGAATGAACCGTTAAACATCCTCTCTGCTCGGTGGAATTCGCCCGAGCAAATAAATGGGAGACGTGAAATTACCGTCCTATGTGGGACACACATCAATTGGCCCGTTGTACATCAAGGGTAGGTTCGTAACTTCATCCAAGCGCGCCTTCTCCTCGGCCGAAATGACATGTGCCGAATAATGCATAAACCATGGTCGACAAAACACGCTCTCCTCGCCTGAAATAGCTCGCACCCACTATTTAAAAACATGCTCTCCTCGCCCGAAATTGTTCGCGCCCACTATAGTTCAAAACACGCCATCCTCGCCCGAAATCGCTCCCGCCCACTATTTGGGGAGAAGCAAAGTTACTCTACTATCTCCGACCCTCACTACACAGACCCAAGCCGAGAAGCATGTAGGCAAGGGTAGAACTGTAACTCCACCTCACATTTCAGACAAATGCGTCCGTAAGACATGGTTCCACTCCCCCCTCCCGCCCCCATTCATACCTCGTGGGCGCCAAATCACCTTCTCCCCGGGAAGCTCCCTTCTCCCGAGCCGCGAAACCTCAGCCCCACCTCCATGGCGCCCCCACCGCACCAATTTCACAGCCGCCCTCCTCCCTAATGCCGGAGACGCCGTACATTTGCCGTCGTGCACCGGGCCGTGTGCCTCTTACTCCGTGCTGCTAGTGCTGCCTTGACGACGGCCGCGTGAACCATACCGGAGTCGATTCACCCCCGCCGTTGATCACGGCGCCGGAGCGGCTCCAACTTCAGGTCCGTACAGAGTCCTGGCGCTGCTTCCGTGTAGCCGTCGACCGCCGCGACATCGCTCTTTCCCAGCCGCCGGTTGCCACCGCAACCGCGCCGACCTCACCGACTCGGCAACTGGACCTGCCTACTTCACCATGCCGCCAGATAGGTCGCACCCTCATCTCAAATCACTTTATTTAGGCGTTCTCTGAATTTTTATTCTGGGCCAATCGATTCCCAATGGGAAGCAGCACCCCTCGAGGCGGCGGAGCTCCTAGGCTGCCGATTGGCTGGTGTCTAACGTAAGGGTGCGGGGCCGCAAGTTCGCCGCGGAAGCAGCACTTAGATGGTTATCTTTTAGAGTTGCGTGGGTTGAAGGTACTGCCGCCGTCGGGTCTGGATGACGGGGAGTCTTCGTGGATTGGCCCGGGGGCGGCGCAACCACGGCAGTGCGATGGGGCAGGGAGCGGGGTTTTGGCCGGGGCCAAGGACGGCGGAGGCAGGATGCTCTGTCGTTGGTCGCTGGCTCTTCGGGGAAGATTCCGAACAGTGTCAGCCGGGAGGCACAAGACGGCCATCAAGCCATCCGCGAGATCGGACGATACCAAAATAAAATAAAATCGTGTGACCCCAATTTAGTCTTCACCAACAGACGTGTGACCTCTCTCGTACCTTCTTTGTTGATCTCTTAGTGTATTTCTTCAGATCAAACAGATATGTCGTTCTTAACATTATCGTTATTCGCATCTTGAGACACACCGTCTTCCGACTCACCGCAATGCTCCAACAAGGGAAGCATACACCGAAGGGAGCTATAGTCCCCACTCAACAGCTTCCCTACATCAAATGCGCAGTTCGACATGGACAACCACAACAAGCTGCAGGGCCATCAACAAGTCAAGACATGATGCTCACTCCTATGGATGGCAGCGAGATAGGTTGTACCCTCATCTTACTTGTGTGCAACATTTATGGCTTTGTTATTCATCTAAGCATGGAAAATAGATCATCACATTTCACCTTTGTATATTCATGCTGATCTCTTACGGGTCTTGTTCAGGAGTTCATGTTGTTCCATAGTTCAGCTAAGATACTTGTTCTTTAGGTAACGTTGTTCCATAGTTATCATCCATCAGCCAATGCTATCCCACAGGCTGGTGATTATAGTATTATACCACTTCTAGTATTACCTATGTTGTTCTTTAATACTTTTGTGTGCCATCTAGTTAATCTCGAGTACAAACGATACATATTCTGTAGCTTTCATCTGTGTTCTCCCTTTAGTTTATGAGACCTGTTGCTGCTAGTTAACCCTAGTCCTACTATTTATGTCGACTCCTACAGGCACTCATTACATAAATCTAACTACTAGTTGTCTTCCATGCATGTCAGATATAATTGCACACACTGATATATCCATAAGAACCTCATGGAGCAATGTAAAGGCCAATAAACTTGATGTCAATGATACCCAATATGATGGAACATGTAAAGGCGGTTCTTGAAGACTTGGAGAAAGATGATGAATCCTCTTCACCCCACAAGGTCCTTGCTCTAACTTGGCATGTGATATGGGTACAACATGCATATAATGTCCTGGAGTGTATCTACTCTGTTGCAATGCCATGTGCTTAGCATGCTGATCATGCATGTAAATATGCCCTGCCTTCCTGTTTTTCAGTACCTATTCCATTCATGATAACATGTTTTCAAATTCAAGTACTGTCATTCTACTCTATCGCAAAGACATCTGCTTAATTTGGACATCATTCTTCTGAATATCTTATGCATTGTTATTCATCAGTATGTACTTCATATGTCTGCCATACCATGTTTTCTTACATTGAAGTGATGTTCTAGTGCTCTGTTGCAATGCCATCTTATTTTCCCAATCATACACGTGTATGTTGCCTTAGTTATTTCTGTACGTATTCCGCTAGCATATAGTTTTACATTCAACTAGTGTTTTTTTGCTGTGTTGTCATGTCGTATCCCTAGCTCTTACACCATACTCCCTCCGTCCAGATTACATGTTGCCGAAATGGATAGAAAAGGATGTATCTAGAACTGAAATACGCCAAGACCCATCCATTTTTTTCCGGATGGAGGGAATACATGTCAATATGTCATGCCTTTCTATTCTTCAGTACCTATTCCATCTCTCCACTGTCACATGTTTTATAATTAAAACACCATTCTTCTATACAAGGCATGCCAGGGGAAGACGACTCTGTTAGAATCTGAAGGGTTACAAACAAGGCCTTTGCAAAAGATCCAAACGCCAGGAGATAATAAACCAAGTCCAGTTTTTATAGATACTGCTCCAGCACAGAGAAACCCAACTCCTACTGATAATAAGCAGATTCCAGTGGCCAAAGAACTAGTCCGCTCCAGTCCAACAAAAATATGTCAACTCAATTCTAAGAAGCGTGTGCGTATCCTTGCATCATGAAATTTTATAGCATGCTGATCATATTTTCTACATGTTTCTTACCCATCTCTCTTTTAGAAAATAAGTTTAACAGATAGAAGAATTTCTGCAATGGTATCGTTTATGAGGAAAGATTCTTGCAGGAATTCTCTGTGCTCCAATGTAGATGTAAGTACTTGTTGTATATCACTATATTTTTACATCAGCATGTATTTTTTTAATCGGCGTGAATCCAACCTTTATCTAATCTAAATTTAGTTGTAGCAAAATGTATGATTAAAGGCCACAATGTTGATTTTTGTAAGGAAAACTGCCTGGTAGTTTTGCATCCTGAGCTGCATGAGTGTACTATCTCATATCAGTGGGTTTGAATACTTTGGTTCTGCAGCGGGTTTTTAAGTGTGTTTTTTTACTGTGTTGTCCTGTCGTATCCCTCGCTCTTACATCATACTCCCTCCATCCGGATTAAATGTCGCAGAAATGGATAAAACTGGATGTATCTAGAACTGAAATACGCCTAGACCCATCCATTTATTTCCGGATGGAGGGAATACATGTCAATATGTCATGCCTTTCTATTCTTCAGTACCTATTCCATCTCTGCTGTAGCATGTTTTATAACTGAATCACCATTCTTCTATATACGGCATGCAAGGGGAAGACGGCTATGTTAGAATCTGAAGGGTTACAAACCAGGCCTTTGCAAAAGATCCAAACGCCAGGAGATAATAAACCAACTCCATTTTTCATAGATACTGCTCCAGCACAGAGAAACCCAACTCCCACTAATAATAAGCAGATTCTAGTGGCCAAAGAACTAGTCCGCTCCAGTCCAGCAAAAGAATGTCAACTCCATTCCAAGAAGCATGTGCTTATCCTCGCATCATGAAATTTTATAGCATTCTGATCATATTTTCTACATGTTTCTTACCCATCTCTCTTTTAGAAAATGAGGTTAAACGAGAGAAGACTTCCTCCATTGGGATCGTATTCGAGGAAAATATCTTATGGAATTCTCTGTGCTCCAATGCTGATGTAAGTACCTGTTGTATATCACTATATTTTTACATCAACATGCATTTTGTTAATCGGCGTGATCTAACCTTTATCTGATCTAAAATTAGTTGTAGCAAAATGTTAAAGGTGCCAATTGATTTTTGTAAGGAAAACTGTCTGGTAGTTTTGCATACTGAGCTGCATGAAAGTACTATCTCATATCACGAAAGCCATGCGTGAACTACAAAGCATGGGATCCTGAACACCACGAAAGAAAGCGTACTACTTTTCAATAAGGTCCGACTTCAGAGAGGAGAGACATGAACTTGTTTTAGGTGTAGAAAAGGCATACGGTATGAAAGATTGATTGAAAAGAGGTAGGGACTGGTCTCGCTGCTAAGGGAGAAGGAGACCTCTGTCGGAGCAAGCTAAAGAGCCCACTTTATATCGTCGATTTCTGTTAAGGCACTCGATCAAGCCTATACATCCGGGAATTTAGCTCCAAACCAAAGACGACTTGCTTTGCTGCATTTCGTGGGCCGGGGCTTTACTTGATTTTGGCGAAAGAAAGGCCATATGATCTACTTTCTGGTGTCGGTCCCTTCACAAAGATAGCCCCTTCTTGCTCTTATTCTTATTCTTATTCTTATACGGTGGAATACAAGAGTTCTCAAGCTCCTTTCTTTCAAGTGAAAGTTGCCTATCTTTCTTGGTTCGGAATCCAATCCAGATTGAAAACAAACAATTGCCCGATGGCAAAGTCGGATGAAAGGCTAGGAGTGTAAACCACGACGAGCGTGGCGCAGAAAGCGAAATGTTTTGCAAATGAGTCAAGCATAATACGATCAAAAGGAAATGGGGTCGATGCTAAAACTCAAACAGTTCCCCAGAGGGGGCCCCGGGTTGAAAGAGCGAGCTACATTCTTTCATAGAAGACAGAAAATAAGAGGACTGATGCTTTCTTACTTCATCTTAATATAGGGATTATAGCATTGGAATTATGGAATTTGAATGGATTGAGTACATCAAGATGAAGAAATTAACGTAATAAGCGATATTCTCAAAAGATTCGGTCATGCCAGAAAACTCAGTGTGAATGGCACTAAAAAAGTTTACAAAGAACATGAGATGCAAGTAATGGCTGAATAGCCGGGGAAACACTAAATAAAGACAATTGTCATCCGGACTTACTTGATTGATTGAATCGAGAGATGGAAATGCCATTGAGAGATTAGAAGGGATAGAGAAAATGTCGGATAGAGGTCGTGGCTTACGCTTTCAGTCCAAAAGAACAATGAGTGAGGATAAGGTGGTTTATGTTAGGGTCCGAAAGCAACTTGACATGCCAATCCTAACAAGAATTCCACTCTTTACGGTCATGTCGAAACCACCTCTTGGAAAGCGGATCGAAAAGCCAATCGTTTCGGAAGATGATGACCCTCTTGTGCTCCCTCGTTCCTGCTAGTTGGTGGATGAAGAATAGGAGAGAGCTTGCTTGAGTAGAAGATAACCGCGAGAAGGATGTTTTGTAGCGCTTTCTCATACAAAAGGAAAAGGCGTCACGATCAAGATAAGGAAAGATCCCAGCTTTTCATTGCTCTGTCAGCGCCACCCCTCCTCGAGCCGGTTCTTATCCATAGATTTTTCAGCTAAAAGATACGGTATATATATCAATGAAAGTGGCGCCTTTGGTTCTTGGTACGACCGTACTTTTTCTCATTTATCGGTCTAGTTGGAAAATTTTCCCCTCAAAGATCAAGTTTTTCTTATATATTATGCTGCCCTTGCCCTTAACCTTCCTTTCTCTTCTATAAAAAGGCTGGACGTCAAATGTAATCGATGCTTATATTCTAAATATGACAAGCAAGAAACCTACTATTGCCGTAAACAAAAACCCAAACATTAGTAACTAATGAGCTTTCCTATTCTAACTATTTCCTATAAACCATGATTGATATACCAATCAAAAAAGACTTACGAAACTAAACTATTCTATTGATTTATGCCCGTGCTTCTTCTTCTGCTTTTGTACGCAGAAGGATGTCTAGGAGGAACAGATCACCGAGGTTAAGGATGAGAAGGTGAAAAGTGAAGATAGAGAATAGATGCCATGAACAAGTGTATCAATTCAAGAGTTAAGGAATACTATTGGGAAGATTGGGCATTGGGTTCATCTTGTTATTGACCATCCCTTTTCAACACATATCTTTTAGTATACGTCTTTTTAGTTTCTTAAAGATTTCAGATATTGCTTTTTCTGTTATAGGAAGTGTTGCGTTCCCCTTTAGGGTGTTTGTCGATGGCGTCACCCGATAGGGTGTGTGCCCGAAGAGAGAAGAAAAACATGTTGCTTGCTATTTCTGGTTGAAGAGCTATTTTTTCCTATCGAACAAGAATTCCGAGGGATGTTTTTTGTTGTCGATTTGTAGCAATAGAAAGATAATGGAAGTGATTGAATAAGTTGGGTCATGAGAATGGAAGTTGGGTCATGTTGATACTAGATCCATGTCTTGATTATTGGACTTTTCCATTCTAATGCACAATACTATGCATTCCATTCCAAAGAGCGGTCCACTTTGACGGTCCTAAGTTGGCATTCTTTGCAGATAACTTCCATCTCGCCATAGACGAAAAGTACCCAATTTCATGCCAAGAGACCATGTAAGGGTTGTACGACCCATCCATATGATAAAAAGACTCACAAGCCTAAGAGCAATTCCTTCCTTCCCTATCATTAATTAAGGACTGGCTTGCTTCGAGAGAAAGGAAATCTGAATTCCATAGTCGTCAACGCACATTACTGAAGTGTAGTGCTTCTCTGGTTGCCCATTCATTCATTGTGTCAATGTTGCTTTCGTACTACCTTACCTGGCTGATGATTGCTGTGCCATATTGTGTTAACTTGGTGTAGGCTAGTTGCCCAAACATTCGTTGTGTCAATGTTGCTTTCCTATTATCTGACTTGGCCAATTATAGCAATGCTAGTGTGTTAATTTTGTGCAGGCTGCTGAAGATAAGAAGACAAACTCTGAAAACAGCAAGGCAACCCCATTGTTTCTTTCCAGTAAATCTAGGCCAGGTAATATGGCAATAACTCATGATTAATCTGTTTGGTTCCCGTCCTAATTTATGTTATGATGCAGTGGTCGAGACACTCTCCACTATCAATAATATAAGCCTGCCTCGAATGCAACGGAATAAATGTATGTTTGTGAACCAATTAATGGTTGAAGCAATGATGGAAATGGTGGATGAATCAGAGGTGCAGAGTCGTGCGACACAACAACTGATCAATGTTTTGAGAGACAAGTAGCAAAGCAGCAAGAACTTGCCCACATGCTTATGGGCGTCATCTGTCTGAGGTTGCAGATTGTGACGTTGTAGATGGTTAGGTTCTGCTCATTTATTTGCACTGGCATCAATCTTTGATTACCCAGTGGATGTAATTTCCTGTAATATATGCTGGATGTGCAACGTTATTCTCTGTATGCCGTACCTTTGCTTGATCGGTTTTGGTCCTGTGCATAATTACTCGTCACAATGGGCTCAAATTATCTAATTTGGCCGAAAGACATGTACGAACTTTAGTGGGCCCATTAAGTTAATGGGCCGTTACTAGGCCGAAAGTTAATGGTCGGCCCTCTTACCTCCCGGTCGATTAACAGCCGACATCGAAGCGGGAAACAGGTGGCCCCAATTTATTTCACGGGCCGTTAACAGGCCATTACTAAGTTTGGGCTACATATGGCCCAACTATACTGTAGGCCTTTAGCAGGCCGAAAGAGACAGCGGGCTTGTACTGGATCATGAAGAGCATGGGCCGCTAAGAGGCCGAAAGTCAGGTCGTATTGTAAATGGCCCAACTGTGTTGTGGGCCTTTAGCAGGCCGAAAGAGAAACCGGGCTGGTATTAGACCATGAAGGGCATGGGCCGTTAAAAGGCCAAAACTAAGGTCTGACTACAAATGTCCCAACTCATTTATGGTCCGTTAACAGGCCGAAAGGCACACAGGGCCGGGAATTGGCCCAACACTTAAATGGGTCGCTAAAAGGCCAAAACTCAGGTCCGACTACAAATGGCCCAACTGATTTATGGGCCGTCAACAGGTTGAAAGTGACACCGGGCCAGAAATTGGCCCAACACTTAAATGGGCCGCTAAAAGGCCGAAACTCTGGTCCGACAACAAATGTCACATTAGATTTATGGGTCATCAACAGTCGAAAGACACACCGGCCGGAAATTAGCCCAACATTTAAATGGGTCGCTAAAAGGCGAAAGATGTAGATCTGAAAATTGGCCCATCCATTAAATGGGCCGTTAACAGGCCGAAATCTCATCGGGCCGATATTGAGTCCAATTATATAGCGGGCTGTTAACGGGCTCGAACTGACGATGGGCTGCAATGGTGTCAAATCTTTAACGGGCCATTGACGGGCCGAATTGGCACATCTCATATGGGCCGTGGGCTTAAATGGACCTGACACAAGTAGGCCTTATATGGGCTGGCCTGCTAATTTTTACTGGGCCGGCCTTTTTCATCGGAATGGGCCACTGTTGGGCCGTGCCACGTGTCGACCTATCATAGGCGCCTCTTGTCTAATGAGTGGATGACATCTGTCCCAACGGTGAGGCAACACGTGTTTCCTGCGGCCAATGATGATTTTACACATGGAAAATCCCCATTGTTCCGGGATGTTAACGGGTTATCGGATCCAAAACCGGACCCAATAGCTTAACGGTGTTCCGTTATGGTGGATGCCACGTGTCGGTCACCCTTGACGAAAGCACTTCTATGACGCGCGATTTATTGTCATGGAAGTGGACACTTCCGTGATTGGTAATGTCATGGAACACTTCTACGAAAGCACAGGTATGACTATCTTGATTCTGTCATAAAATCGTCATGGATGTACATGCATGACAAAAAACGCGACCTACTGTGACAAACATGTATCATCACGGAAGTGTATTTTTTTGTAGTGCCACCTGCTGCTCCAGGGAGTTGCACCAGTCTTGGAGTTCCCACGCGCGCTCCTCCGCAGCTTCGTGTCGCTTGTCAGCCTCCTGAGCTTCTTCAAGGGCCCGGGAATAGGCCTCCCGAGAGGCCGCCAATTACACTTCGGCCTTGGCGTTCTCGAGGTCACGCTGGTGGCACGCGAGACTAATAGCCGCCTTCAGCTTGCGCCGCTCCTCGACCAGCCTCAAGCCTTCAGCCTTGAGACGCGCGTCTTCAGCCGCCAGCTCTGCGCCGAGCTGGCCCACCACATCGACTGCCCTTCGGAGGAACTCTTGGCGGAGAACTCTGCTCTCCCGCGCACGCCCGAGCACGTCATCAACACCGTCCTCCTCCAACAACGCCGACGGAGGGCCTTGGAGCGGTTCGCCCCCTCTCGGCAGGGGGCTGGGGGCTGGTGCCCCTGCGATCGCCAGGCGGGCCCCGCGAGGGACCCGGCCTGGCGTCGATCTACCTTCCGCTGGGGATCCGAAGATCGGCTTCAACCACTCACCGCCGATGATCCATGAAGGAGCTCTGGGCAAGCTAGATGCGCCCAGGGAGGGCTCACGAGGGAAGAGCGGCGCTACGACAGGATCAAGACGCGCCGCAGGACGGCCTGCCTCTCCAGCCAAACTTGCACCCAAGGCGGCGCGCGAACCCGAGGCAGTTGAGGTTGGTGGCGGAGGAGGAGCCTGAGGGAGTGGCTCTTCAGCTGGCTCCGCGAGCTCATCAGAGGGAATCCTAAAAGGCCACGGTCAGCAAAAAGAGGGGCAGACAAGGAACCATGAGAAGGGGAGACTTACTCGTCCATGGCAAAGTACTTCCTGTGCTTCAACGGGCGGTTCGGGCGCTCATCACCACCGGAAGCCTCTTTCCTCTTGCAAAGGGCCTCGAAATCTATGCGGAACCGGCCCAAGCTCGCGACGTGAGGGCCGGCGCACGGCATGGGAGCCGAAGCATCAGGTCGGCCTGCGTCGGGAGCACCAGCCAGAGGGGAGCAATCGGACACCATCTCTTGGTGGCCTGACGGGGTCTCGGGGGCTTTAGCCTCGGGAGCGGTAGGCCGCTCCCTCATCAGCCACCACCTCACGAGGGGTGCCATCAGCTCCGGAGGAGGGCGCCTCAGGAGCCCCACGCGACGTCAACACCTCGACGCCAGGCCCCCCAGCTCCTGCTAATGCTTGCCTCCCTGCGACGACTCCTGGGGCAAGGACCGCGCGGGCGGCTGCGGGAAGGACCACAACAACCGGGTTCTCGCGGGGCCCTGCGAGGCCAGCTGGGCGCAACCCCCATTCGTCGAAGCGGGGCATTTGCCTCACAAACTCGACCCTGTTTGTGCAAAGGTACAATAGGGCGCCTCCATGACCAACGCTGCCGGGAGAGGGGTCGCCAGTCAGGACCTGCAACACCTTCTTCAGCATCTCAGGCGCAAGATCCCCTTCCTGGAGCCTCATGCGGTCCTGACGGCCAGAGTAAGCCCACATCGGGCGGGAATGGCGCTGGAGAGGAGCGATGCGCCGTCGGAGGAACTCCTTCACCACCTTCGACACTGTCACTCCGAGCTTTCTCAGCCTCTCAAAGCGATGCCAAGTGAAGGCAAGCTGGGGGC
The DNA here is from genome assembly GCA_021605145.1 of Aegilops bicornis. Classification (NCBI taxonomy): domain Eukaryota; kingdom Viridiplantae; phylum Streptophyta; class Magnoliopsida; order Poales; family Poaceae; genus Aegilops; species Aegilops bicornis. Next base: position 516,983,886 of record CM038672.1, on the reverse strand, counting down.
CCGTAAGCTCCTCGTGACCCCAACCAGGATTGGGAATAGCAGGCAGCGTCGGGTGCGCGAGCAGGGGGCTGGGCACCCCAACGTCCACATACAGCCACCGCTCTCGGAACCCGCTCGCAGAAGGTGGGAGGCCAAAGTTGACCCCTGATGTGGCCGTCTCCGCCACGGCTTGGAAGCTCACGCATCCCGAACACTGGGAAGGATCAGACAGGCACAGAGAGAAGAAGTGGCACAGAAGGGCAACGGAAGGAGGAATCCCCACCATGGCCTCGCAGACGAAGGCGAAGACAGCAAGCAGAGCAATGGATTGGGGGCCAAGATGCATCATGTGGATCTAGTAATGGGACAGCACCGCATTGAAGAAATTGGAAAAAGGGGGAACCAGGCCCGCCCATAAGGCGTCGGCAAAGAATTGGACCTCAGTAACAATCATGTCGAAGGAGGCATGGGATGCGGGCCAGACCATCGTCCTCCCGCACTCATTGAAGCTGGAGGCAAGCGCGGAGCGGACCTTCTCCAGGGCCTCCAGATTGAGTACGATCGACTTTTCGACGGCAGGAGCGGCCGCCGGAGGCGCGCTGGTCGAGGGCGCGGGTTTCTTCCCCCTGTCCTTTTTCGTCGGCGCCATGGCAATGGGATGGGGGAAGAGCTTAAGATGGATTGGAAGCAGAAGCAGAGGCCTGAGGAGGAAGGAGGAACAAGAAGTGCGCAGGCTGCGAAGGGAGGATAACTGTGTACAAGTCTCGTGGCCACCTAGCCAGGCGCATAATGAGGAAGCATCGGGAAGCGGAGATGCCCACGTCCAATCAACCGCCACACGGCGCCCAAGACCGCAGGCTGATGGGGCCCGCGGCGCTCCGCACTTTCCCCTTCGCTTCTCCGCTAAGCCAAGTCCGAGTGCGCCTTGGGCCCGGGGGTCCCCAGACTTGCCTGCCTGCGGCCTGCAGCGTGGCTCAAGTGGTGGCCCAGTACGGCCCATCTTCATCAACACAAGACTCAAGACCCTCGCGAGGGGCCAAGCCTCGCGGGGCGGGCGACGCAAGGCTTCCTCAAGGACGGCCTCGCCGAGCAGGCTCGTGAGGAGGCAGAGAGATCAAGGCAGGGTACCTCGCGAAGTGCTCGTGACGCAAGCCATGACGATCGAGGCCAGGTGGGCGCCAGGCAGGCGCCGGCCTGCACAGTGTCCTTGTTTCCTCTTTGGTGCAAAGGGGGCAAGCACAGACGTGGAGTACCGAGGCATCAGGCAAAGGTTGTCATTTCGGTGCAACGAGACCAAGACCAGTGGAGCGGCAGGATGGAGGTCACTGTGGAGCCCAAGACGGCGTCATTGCCAGTGCTTTTGGCAGCCGAAGACCGACTTTAGTCAGGATAACTTGTATTAGATGTTCCCCTTCGAAATGGCCGTTGTTGGCGCCCTTCCCGCTCAATATTTGGGAAGAGGCCCAGGGCCTCTATAAATAGGACTAGCCACCACGGTAGATGGATGCAGACTTTGGAAGCCTAGCCAGAGAGAGAGAGGCGATCGAACTCAACCAGGCAGTTCATCGCACCAGCCCAAGAACACCTCTCGAGGCTGTTCTCCCCTTATCTTATTCATCATCCGCCCCTGAGGCAATCTACCACACCACACACTGGAGTAGGGTATTACACCACAACGGTGGCCCGAACCAGTATAAATCTCGTGTCCCTTGTGTTGTTCATCGTTTCCAGCTTAGATATCACGAGGCGCTTGGACGTAGATCGGTAGGGGAGAGATCTTCGTGCGCACCCCAGTGTTCGAACCTTAAGGGTCTGCCGGAACCCAACATCCGACAGATACCATATCATCATACTATATCACAATCATTTTAATGCAATGTTGATATCCAAGATAAATCATTATCCACTCCCAGCTACTTATGCATGGCATGAGAAACTATAATCTCTAATTGTCATTGCAAGCATGTTTAATCATAATGGGCTGAATCATGGATACTAGGTTAAACATATTTACACAAACAGAACAAGTCGAGTTCATACCCGTTTCTCTCTGCCACGACCAGTTCATCGAATATCGTCATTATTGCCTTTCACTTGCACGACCGAATGATATAAAAATAATAATAGTGCAAGAGTGCCGTGGACTAAGCTGGAATCTGCAAAACATTTTATTCAACAGGAGAAGACAAGGTAAAATGGGCTCTTTATTAGATCAACAATTATTCATATGAGAGCCACTCAACATTTTCATTGTGGTCTTCTCATCGGTACAACTCAAATAAAAAGAAAAGAAATTCAGAGAAGCACATTGAAATGTTTTTGGAGCTTTTGGTTTTCTTGAACAAGGAAATAAAAGGGAAAAGCAAAAACGAGAAAAACTATTTACACGAGAAAGCTCCCAACAAGAAAAAGAATAACAAGGAAATCTTTTTGGGTTTTCTTTTTAGTATTACAACTAAGCATGCATAGATATTAAACTAGCTACAACTATTTTTTTGTTTTTCTAAGATTTTTCAAACACACAAGAAGAAAGCAAGAAAATAAATTTAACATGGATGATACAATGAAAAAGTGTGAACACCGACAAATGGAATAAGTGAACATGAATATAATGTCGGTGAGAAACACGTACTCCCCCAAGATTAGGCTTTTGGCCTAACTTGGTAAGCGATCGATAGCCTGGATAGTAGTCGGGGTGCTGAGGAGCGGGCATCCACTCATTCCACTGCTGAGGCTCCTCCTCTGCCACAACCTGGTCCTTCCGTTAGGCGATGATATCTGCAGGCATAATCCTATATCCACCCCTGGCAACAGGATCAAACAAAGCAGGAGCAGGCAATGGAATAATATCACGAGTTTCAATGCCAAAAACCAGGTTATATGGAATGGAGATGTCAGGATAATTGTTATCCGTGAATTGGTGGTGATCCATGGTTGCGAAATCTAAGTAAACTTTGGTCAGAGGGTAATAATGGGGGCGTATATCAACATTAAAGTGAGCCGCCAAACGAGTAGCGAAAATCCCGCCATGTATTTTACCCTTGGACTTATTAATGTGGAGACGATGAGCCACAATAGCTCCCAAGCTATAAGTGTTGTTGCCCTCTAGTGCACGACGTAAAACAGCAAGGTCTGATGGACCCACCTTCTCTCTAGCAAGCAAGCATTTTGAAATGAAAAGAGCAAAGTAATGAACGGCAGGAAAATGCAAGCCGTGGCGATGATAGTCGACACCCTCTCTCATCTCCCCTTTGTCCAAGGTACGACAAAATGCCTCAAACTTTGCCGGCCTAGGCTCAACTAAACTCCCGGCGGAAGGGATCATCCATATGTTACAAAATTCAGTGAGTGGTATCTAACGGGTTTTAGCATATAAACTAAACTGCACCTCAGGGGGATTATTCCTAGGAAGTAAAGTAAAACTTCAAACAAAGATGTTTGTGAGGAGATGATACTGTTCACATTCAGATGCGATGAAGTCGGTGAGGCAGGCATTAGCAGCATCTTGTGTGAACTCCGGAAGGATTCCAGCCTCTTCCATGAACTGGGTATGCGGCCATTCGCACAGCCGTTGTCGGATCACGGGTTCCAGCAAAACCCTCAAGGTTCGAACTCTAGGGTGCGCACGAAGTTCTTTCCCCCCTACCGATTCACGCCCTAGCTTGCTAAGATCTCGCGGACAAACTCGACGAACTCACAGCACAAGGGACACGAGGTTTATACTGGTTCGGGCCACCGTTGTGGTGTAATACCCTACTCTAGTGTGGTGGTGGTGGATTACCTCTTGAGCTGATGATGAACAGTACAAGGGGAAGAACAGCCTCCTCAGGTTGAGGTGTTCTTGAGAACGGTGAGCTTGTGCGTGTGTGGATGGGATGAATCTGATCCAAGATGAGTTGCCTCCTAAGGTGGTGGCTAGTTCTACTTATATAGGCCCTGGTCCTCTCCCCAAATATTGAGCGGGAAGGGAGCCAACGACAGCCAATTTGAAAGGGGACAGCTAGTGCAGCTTATCCTGACAAAAGCGGTCTTCGCCTGCAAAAGGCTCTGGTGGTGATGCCGCCTTGGGCTCCATGGTGACCTCCGTATTGCCGTCCGGCTGGTCTTGGTCTCGTTGCACCGATATGGAAACCTTTGCTTGACGCCTCAGTACTCTGTGCTTGCGCTTGCTTCCTTAGCACCAAAGGGGAAACAAGGACACTTCACGCGCTGGCGCCCTCCTAGCGCCCGCCTGATCTCGATCGTCATGGCTCATGTCATGAGAACCTCGCGAGGTTGGCCCCGCCTTGCTCTCTCCGCTCCCCGCGAGCCAACCTGGTGAGGCCGCTCCTGAGGAGGTCTTGTGTCGTCCGCCTCGCGAGGCTTGGCCCCTCGGGAGGGTCTTGAATGACTTATTGATGAAGATGGGCTATACAGGCCTGCTAGCACAGCCACGCCGTGGGCCATAGGCAGGCAAGTCTGGAGACCCCCGTTCCTAGAATGCCGACAGTAGCCCCCGGTCCCAAGGCGCTCTCGGGCTTGGCTTCGAGGCGGAGCCAAAGGTCAAGTACGGAGCGCCGCGGGCCCCGAAAGCCTGCGGCCTTGGTCGACATGTGGCGGTTGATTGGACGTGGGCGTCTCCACTTCCCCACGCTGCCTCAGCAACTGCCCGACTTGACAAGTCCCTGCTACATGCAAGGAAAAACCATCATTAGCTGTGATCGTGGGAGGCGCTGGCTGGCCTCCTCCTGGTATAAATGAGGAGGGGGGGCAGAGCCCCCGTCGCCCATCTCTTCCCAGTCCGTTTGCTTCCTCCTCCTCGCTCCTCTGCTGGCAGCAATGGCGCCCATCCAAAGGTTTTCGGCTGCGGAGAAGGGAAAGACTCCCCTCGATGTGCCGGTGACGCCCCCGCCGAAGAAGAGGTCGGTTCACCGTCGCGACACGGCGGTGACGCAGGTGGTGACGAGGCCTTGGTGTGAGCTGACTCCTCCGGGGTATCCGCTACCCCTGTATGCTCAAGCCGATGGCTCGGGAAGAAGGTGTGACAAGAGTCACCGCCCGCAGCGCGACCGCGGCCGCCGCACGGTGGCGACACACGCCGTTGCCCCTGGAACTCATGCCATGGACTCCTCTCGAGAGCTCGTGCTGTTGGCGGCGATGCCCCCGAGCCCCTGGATCCGCTTCCCGCGGTTCTTCTCCGACGTGATGTCGTTGAGGGGACCCCTCAAGCTCTGGTTGCAGCATGCTGACTGCGATGCTCTGGCGACCGGAGCAGAGGTTGAAGTGGTCTCCTCCGGCAAGATCTTCATGACCCGCGGCTGGGGTGAGGTTGCGCGGGTTTTCCGTGCTTAGGGCGCCCTTGCGATCCACTTTGACTATGACAGCGCCTCCACGCTGTTCTTCAAGGTCTTCGATGCGGAGGGTCGCCGCCTAGAGTGCTGCCTTGAAGGGGAGCGCCAGGACGGTATGCACCCGGCCTACGGCTCCTCCAGCAGCAGCGACCCTTGGGCATCCAGCGGTTCTCCTGAGCTCTACGAGACTCCGGAGACGGGCAACGACAGCTACGTGCCTCCGAGCTCTCGCTGCGCCCGATGCAGGGTTGCGGCATCCAGCCGCCGCCGCTGATCTGGATGGGGTTGGCACCGGCCTCCCGCGTCCCACTGTTGATGATGGCGTCAGCCATGGGAGGATGTAGATAGGATTCCCCTAAGTTCCCGTCTTTTGTTCCCTGCGAGGAATCAAGAAGTACCCCGCGGGGGTGTGTAAAGGGCCCGTAATGTCTTTTGTTGATACTATCCTGGTTATGAAGAATTGCGAATGCATGTCCTGTTTAGGCTCAGTCTCCCCTTTCCAACCCCGTGACAGATTGTTGCTCTACGCTAACAGGTCCCGGTCCCCAGGCAAGCTGCAGCCGTCCCTGGTATGCCAGGTCGCGTGCTGTGGTCAAGGCCAGCAGGTGAGCGGCCCGAGGTCTAGTAAGATCCCCTGAGGCGCGATGCTCAGGAGGTCCCCTTTAGCGCTCAAGCAGCCATGGTAAGGTAAGAAAGGGAGGCGATGTTGCCGCAATAGGGCTGCGGCGAATGTGACCCCTAGGCTCCAACGATTAGCCGATTTGAGCGCGAGACTTATTTTGGCGGTCTGAAGTCGACTCCTTGTAATGCGTCGTGCTAGTGTGTAGCTACGCCAGGCCCATGCGAGCCTCTCCCTCTTCTCCACGCTCTCCTTTATGCTCTATGTCCTCAGGTCCTGGCCCTCAAGCAAGCTCAGCCGCCGCTGGTATTCCAGGTCGCGTGTCGTGGTCAAGGCCAGGGGGTGAGGGCTGGAGAGCCAGTAGGAGCTCCTGAGTCGTGATGCTCAGGAGCCCCCTTTTAACGCACAAGAGGATTGCATGGGAGAAGAGAGAGTCGCCGTGCTGCCTGCTGCCGTTCTCATGAGATTCCTGTGAGCCAGCACAAGGAGAAACACAGTTTTCCATTATGGTTGTCAGTCCGCCCGGTCGCTTCGCAAGGAGGCGAAGGCACTAAGGGCCTGGTGAGGTGACGTGCGCGGGGCGTGCCGCGAGCCAGAGCTCAGCCGTTCAGATTTGTTGATGTTGTAGGGACGGACCCGTGCACAAGCGTTGTGCGAGCATGAGCAGCCCCCGTGGGAGGCAAGAGTCAAGCAGGTGATAGCCACAGGTAGGTTAGGCATGGAAAGCCAACTAGCTTAGGTAAATGCAGGGAGCATACATGCCACTGGGTCCGGCCCGAGTGGCTTGGGGTTGATGCAGCCCAAGGGGCGCCCCCAGCAAGGTAAGCTAAAGACATAAGAAAAGGGATACATGCCACAGGGATGGTGTCAGGACCCCGATTCCAAGTCACATCGATCTAGCCGGTAACACCTCATATCACTTTGCGGCCTCACGCACGGTATTCCCACGGGTGTCGCCTTACCATGGCCCAGGACCGTTTGCGTCTTTTGGCTCACGTATATGATAGTGTCGCTAGCATCCATATGACAGAGAACCCGGGCCGACATGGCTAGTCGTGAACCCAAAGCGGCACTAACCTATGGGGACAGGCATACATGAATCACATCGAGCATGTCGGTCATCAACGTATAAATTCGGGCTGTAGCTTTGGGCTATGAGGACTCCGGTGAACCGGGCTATAGCGAGCTAAGCGGGACTCCGAATAACACCTTGCGACATTTCCCGAAGGAGACAGGACATAAGGAGCGATGTGAAACACATGCCGCCAGTCAAGTGTCCAAGCAGTAGTCTTTGGGCTAGCAGGACTACGGTGAACCGGGCTGTAGCGGACTACTATCGCTCGGAAGCACGAGACTACATTTCCCCATATGAGAGGCTGCCAAGGATAAACAACTAGTTTGTCGGATCCCACTCATACCAAGCATTTCAATCATACATAAATATGCCCGATATGAGTAAATACAACAAGGCATCACAACAAAACTCTACAACTCAAAGTACTTTATTTAGAAGGCTCCGAGGAGCCATACATAACATATCCATACAGGTAGGGGTCACATGACCCAACACTCAAGTCATACAACATACAAGCACATGCGGAAGCAAGCTAGTCTCGAGTCTGAGACTTTAAAAAGAAAGAAAGCTTGTTGAAGCCATTCTATCTCTGATGGCCCTTCACAAGCCTTGGATCACCACCGGGTGGCTAGTTCACTAAATCGATGTCAAGGTCTACATAGAACCCATCGGAAGAAGCGGTGTTGTCGTCTGAAAAACATTAATTAAGCAAACATGAGTACGGAGGTACTCAAAGCAAGTCTTACCACAGAATCCTATCATACATGCACATTCTCAAGAAGGTGGTGGAGTTATTTGACAAGCCAGCTTTGACTCTTGGCTAAGCTATCCTACGTGACACCATTTGAAAAGCATTTTGTCGCTTTACGAGTCCACTAATCACCATCACAATACTCCACCGTGGATCCTCTCTCGTCATCCCACGAGAGGGCCATCCGTGGTACTCACACTTATCTTGAGGCCTTTAATAGTATCCATTTACTTGTCTATGAACTGATATAGGTAACCCAGAAGTCCTGCTTCGTGGACACGGCTATTCGAATAGATCATATTAACCCTGCAGGGGTGTACTTCTTCACACACGCTCTCACCACTTACCGCCGTTTACACGACATGTACTCGGCAACCTTCAAGCGGAAGCCCAACGTGGGTGTCGGCCACGACCTACCTAAACACACAAGTCCCAAGTCCAGGTTTATCGCCTATTCGGGTTCCATCCATGGGAGTCCGCCGAGGTTTCCCATACAGCCCGAACGATGTGTACAGGGTTCCCGAGACACCAAGCAGGCGAATCGGGTACATCAGACCCAGTGCCTACCGCAACACAACCCACCCCTCACGGTCAGCGTTAAGCGGCCCTGACATGCTACAAACACCGAAACTACTTGCAACTCGGATGAGGACAAGAGTGGTTAAGAAGCCGAGAGGGTCAATTAAGGATCCCAATGCGTGGTAATGTTTCATGGATCACAAACACAGATCTCGGTTCTTAGGGGGCTTCAATGAAACAACCCACCATGTACTCCTACATGGCCTCTCATCGATACCTTTACCAAAACGTGTTCAACACTTTCACTCTCGAACCCGACACAACCTTTCACTCCGGTTCATCATCCCGATGAGCGGACTGACACAACTCAAAGCATAGCAAGTATAGTATTTTAGGAAACACAAACATTGCTCAATCAACACCTACACATACTACTGGGTATCATATAGTTACTGTGCCAATGACAGGTCATGCAAAGGAAGTGGGATCAACTACCGCATGACACAACAGTTTGAATCACGTTGTCTTAATGCAGTAAAACAAGAGCGAAGCGAGAACATGGGTTTGTATCGGAATGATCAATGGGTTGCTTGCACGATGGAGTGGTGGTAGGATATCGCCCTTGACGGATATTCGGATTATCCTCGGAGGCGAGAACCTATCACGAAAGACATACCAAATATAAACACACATGGCAATATGCAACAATATGATGCATGCTATGACATGGCAATATGGATGTGTGTTGGCCTAATGCAAGCTGAAACAAAAGGATGAACTCATTTGAATCAAAGATTCAAATGCTAGCTCATTTAAAATAGTCCTAAAGGTGTAATATCTTAATCTGCTTAAACAGCAAGGTTAACTTGTTTTATCATGCATGAAACCTGTACCAATGGATAGAATGGATTTTTCTGATCATTTTTCATATATAGATGTTTGCATTTGGAGTTCTGATTAAAAGTTATGAATATTTGAAGTTTGAACTATATTCTGGAATTTCCTATATTAGAATAAATCCAGTAATTGATTTATTGCGTCAGCATGACGTCAGGGTCAACGGAGACGTCCAGGTCAACCTGACTGTGGGTCCAGGGTGTCAGAGTAATTAGTTTAGTTAAAGTTTAATTAAAACTAAACCTATTTAGTTAGAAGGGCTGGGCCCCACTGTCATTGACTCATCGAGTCAACCGGGGCCCACCGTGGTCAAAGTCCATGTCGGCTGCACGGCGTCTAGCTGCCGGCGAGCCCGACGCTGGCGGAAGTGAGTTTGGCCATTCCGCGACCAAACGAGCATGAAGGGTGGCTATGGGTAGCTGAGGTTGAGCCGCAGCTCTTGGTGGAGTGGGTTGGGGTCGGGCGGCGGAATCGGCGCCAGCGGCGACGACCTAGGCGGCCGGAGTTCGGCGAAGATGAACTTCGAGGCTAGAGGGGTCGGTGAGGTGCGAGGAGTGCATGGTTAGACCCTATGCGGCGTGGTGAGTGTGATGGACACCAAGATGTGGCGGAGGGTGACCGGGAGCACGTCGGCTGACGAGCTCCGGCCCGCGGCGAGTGCGGTTGATCCTCGTTCGATCGCTACACAGCTCGAGAGCGAGGGAGGAAGGAAAGGGGAGATAGATGGGCTCACGGGCAACTCGGAGAAACTCTCGTTGCGGTCGGGGACGGGCCGGAGCGACGAGGGCGTTGAAGGGGATCTCCGGCGATGGTGGACTCGGGCGAAGTCGGTGCGGTCGACTCGGGCTACTCGAGCACGCGGGGCTCGGCTAGCTCGACGAAGACGAGGGCGGCGGAGCTCCTGGACACGGTGAGGAGGAGCGAGACGGCGGGAGCGCGTCTCTGGCGATGGTCTTGGCGGCGGTGGCGTCGGCCATGGCGGGGAGCACGAGAGAGAAGCCGGGAGGAGTGGAGGTGTCCGGGGGTTCGGGGAGAGAGGGGAGCGATCGCGTCGACAAGCTGGAGGAGGGAGCGGCGAGGCGGCGACCAGGTGCGTGGCACCCATGCGGTGCTCGCCGCCGAGCACTGGCTGCCTGCTGGCGAACCAAGCAACTGTTGGCCGGGCTGCTGGCTGGGCAGGTGGGCCGGTTAGTAGGCGCCAGGTAAGGTTTTCTTCCTGTTTTCCTTTTTCTAATTTTCTGTAACTTTGTGGAGTTTTTAAAAATACCAAAACAGTTTCAAAAATAACCAAACTGCTCCTGGTCCATTGTTGGAATATTTCCAACATGAAACATTTTAGTTTGGCAATATTTGGGCATTTGAAATATTTTATATAATTTGAAATGCTCAAACTCAAATACTTATGATTTAATTCAAAGACCTTTGGATGACCTAGAAAATGGTGCACCACTTTTGGCGAGAGGCTACGAACCAAAGCAAAGATGATGAACATTTTGAAGGGCATTTCAGGTTCATTGAAATAATTTTTTTGTAAACCCTAGTTGAATTAAAAGAGGTTCTGGGGGTTTCTTGTCTTCCCCATTTCAAATTCAAATGAAATTTAAACATGATGCACACACTAATGCATGGTCTAAGTGGGATGTGAGGGCTCACCCCCACTCAAAAGAATCTCGTCCCGAGATTTAGGATCTGTTGTGAAAAGGTGGGATACTCAAGTCGAAGGCGATCCTCCCTTTCCCAAGTTGCTTCTTGCTCGGAATGGTTTGACCACTTTGAACCTTGAGAAACTTGATATTCTGGCGTCGAGTGGTACGCTCGGCTTGATCAAGAATATGAACGGGATATTCTCGATAGGTGAGGTTATCTTGGAGATCAAGCGTTTCGTGGTCCACTCCACGGATAGGATCCGAGAAGCAACGCTGAGTTGGGAAGCGTGGAAGACATCATGGACTACGGGAAGATGCGGAGGTAGTTCAATTGGTAGGCAACTTCTCCTCGTTTGGCAAGAATGCGAAAGGGTCCAATGTAACGAGGAGCCAACTTGCCTTTTGATACCGAATCGATGGGTTCCCTTCAAAGGAGTAACCCGAAGGTAAGCCTTCTCGCCAATTTCATAAGCCATAGGCTTATGCTTGCGATCATATTGACTCTTTTGACGAGATTGGGCTGTTTTCAATTTCTCACGAACAACGTGAACCTGCTCTTCCGCTTCACGAATCATATCCGGGCCAAAGAGTTGTCTCTCCCGGTTTCGACCCGATTAAGAGGCGTTCAACATTTCCGTCCATAAAGAATTTGAAAGGAGCTTTGCCCAAGCTAGCTTGATAGCTATTGTTATAAGCGAACTTCGGCGAATGGAAGGCATTTCTCCCAATTCATGCCGAAAGAGATGATGAAGCTTCGAAGCATATCCTCTAGGATTTGATTGACTCGTTCTACTTGACCACTTGATTGAGGATGGAATGCGGTGCTAAAAGAGAGACGAGTTCCCATAGCATTTTGAAAACTTTCCCAAAATCGAGAGGTGAAGAGAGTTCCACAGTGCGAGTTAATCTCCAATGGAACACCATGAAGAGACACTATTCGAGAGATGTACAAATCAGCTAGGCGGCTAGCGGTTATACTCTCACGAGCGGGTAGGAAGTGGGCTACTTTGGAAGGCGATCGGCGACAACGAAGATAGCATTATTCCCTCTCTTGGTCCCGGGAAACCCGGTAATGAAATCCATACCAATTTTATCCCATTTCCATTCAGGAATTTCCAAAGGTTGAAGGGTACCGGCAGGCCGTTGATGCTCTGCTTTAACTTTCGACGACGGCGTCGCAATTAGCAATGTATTGAGAGATTTCTCTCTTCATCCTAGTCCACCAAAACCTCTGGCGTGGGTCTTGATCTGATTTAGTACTACTGGGATGAATGGTGAGAGGGGAGTCATGAGCTTCCTTAAGGATCAGTTGCCGTAGCTGTTGTTTCTTGGGAACCACCAAGCGGTTCTCAAAGAAGACAACACCTCGTTCATCTATGGAGAAGCACTTAGCAGCTCCGTTAGCAATGTTCTCCTTGATCCGAGATATTCCTCTATCATACCGCTGAGCAGCTATGATTCGATCCGTAAGGTTAGGTTTCGCCACCAGGGTGGAAAGGAATCCTCGAGGGACAATGTGAAGATTAAGCTTACGCAATTCCTCGTGGAGAAATGGTTGACTTTGTTGTAACATCAGATTGTTACAATAAGATTTGCGACTTAGTGCATCAGCCATGACATTGGCTTTGCCTGGGGTGTAAGATATTCCTAAGTCGTAATCTGTAATCAACTCGACCCAACGTCTTTGCACGAGATTCAAATCCGGTTGGGTGAAGATATATTTCAGACTTTGGTGATCGGTGTAGATTTACATAGCGATTACCAAGAAGGTAATGTCGCCAGGTTTTGAGTGCATGAACCCTTCTGCTGCAAGCTCTAGATCGTGTGTGGGATAGTTATCCTCATGTGGGCCTTAACTGTCGGGAAGCGTAGGGCAATCACATGACGATCTTGCATGAGTATGCAACCTAGTCCTTGTCGCAGGCGTCATAATAGATAATAAAGTCCTTAGAAAAATCTGGTGGAACAAATGCAGGGAGCAGATGTCGAGCGTCTTTTCGGTTCTGAAAGCTGAACTCGCCTTTGTGGTGTCCATTCGAACTTCTTATCTTTCTTGAGGAGTTCGGTTAGAGGTTTAGCAACTTTAGAGAAATTCTCGGCCGGCGGCAATAGCTCGCTAAACCGAGGAAACTCCGAACTTGCTTGACCGATTCAGGTGGAGTCCGATCAAGGGCGGCTTGAACTTCGCTTCGGGATTGACAGCAATGCCCTTGCCGGAGATTACATGGCCTAGGTAGGTCACTTACGGTAACGAATTCACACTTGGAGAATTTGGCATAAAGGCGGTGCTCTCGAAGTTTCATCAACACTAGCCTTAGATGTTCGGCATGTTCTTCCTCATTCTTGGAATAGATGAGTATATCATCAAGGTATACCACGATGAATTTATCCAAATACTCCATGAAGATTGAGTTCATTAACCGAGAGAAGGTGGCTGGAGCATTGGTTAATCCGAAGGACATGACGGTGTACTCGTATTGGCCATAACGAGTAACAAAGGCCGTTTAGGAATGTCCCGTTCTTGATTTTGATTTGATGGTAACCCAACCTCAAATCCATCTTGAAAAAGGCGAGGATCCAGCGAGCTGATCATACAGATCGTTGATCCTGGGGAGCGGATACTTGTTCTTTATAGTGACCAAGTTGACAGGTCGGTAATCCACAACCATCCGATCCGTACCATCCTTCTTCTTGACGAAGAGGACGGGGCAAGCCCATGGAGATGAACTAGGACGGATGAAACCCTTTTGCAAGGACTCATCGAGTTGTTTCTTAAGTTCGGCTAGTTCTAGGGGTGCCATCTTATAAGGTCTTCTAGTAATTGGGGCGGTTAGGAACAAGATCTATCACGAACTCGACATCCTGTCGGTGGAATACTGGCAGTTCTTCAGAAAGACATCCGGAAAATCACGGACTACCGGAATATCTTGAGGTGCGGAAGGGGTTGGCATTTAAGGAGTAAAGCTGGCGCTTGGACACTCGGGTTAAAACATTAACTGTCTTGCCCGAAGCATGAGTGAGTTGAACAGTTCTAGTAGAGCAATCAATCTTAGCATAATGGGATGACATCCAGTCCATACCCAAGATGATGTTTATGTCCGACGACTTGAGAGCTATTAGAGAAGCAAGAAAGACTAACCTGTCGACAAGAATTTCATTCCCATGACTTATTCTAGAGGTTTGCCATCTAGAACCAGGGGTCTGAATTTCCATGGAGGTGTGCATGTCATAGAATGTGGTGTTGTGTGTCGAGCATAGCTCTCGAAATAAATGAATGAGATGCTCGATTATCAAAAAGAACGATTGCGGATGACAATTAACAAGGAGCATACCGAGAACAACGTTGGGATCCTCATAGGTTTCCTCGGCTGAAACATAGTTGGCGTGGCCACGGCGGTGGCAGCTGGTTTAGCATGGAGCACCTTTCCTGCTGGCTTACCACGGCCAACATATTTTCCGATCTGACTGGGGTTGTTCTGGGGACACTCACGGATGTAGTGGCCCGTCTCTCCACACTTGAAGCAAGTTAATATTTGGACGTGGAGCAGTATTAGCAGCGGGGCCTCCATAAGTCTTGGGCGGTACATACTGCTGGTTGGGGCGAGGCACCTCAAAGGATGGCCTCGGGGTGAACCTGGGCGGCAGAGCAGTATTTGGAATCCAAACCCGGTGCTTCTGAGATCCAGAGCCGGATGAAGATCCAGAGTCACGGATGTGCTTGCGTGAGGCTTCAAAATCAGATCGCCCGATTTCGCAATCGATAGCCTTGTTGACTAGCTTCGGAAAGGAGGTGCACTCATGCAGACGGAGATCACGACGAAGCTCGGGGCTAAGTCCCTTGCGGAACCTTGCCTGCTTCTAGGCATCGGTAGAAACTTCTTCGGGAGCATAACGTGCTAATTTCCCAAACTCACGGCTGTAAGTATCCTTTGTCGACCTACCTTGGGTGAAATTGCGAAATTCCTCCTTTTACGATCCATGAGACCTTACGGGATGTGATGCTCACGGAAGCGGCACTAAATTCAGCCCAAGTAGTAATTTGTCCAACCGGACGCATAGCCTCATAATTCTCCCACCAAAGGCTAGCGGGGCCTTCGAGGTGATAGGCAGCAAAAGTAACCTTATCGGCTTCACCACGTTAGCGTAACGCAGCTTGTGGTTGATGCTGCGAAGCCAATCATCCGCGTCGAGAGGCTCAACGGAATATTTGAACTTCGGTGGATACAGCTTGACGAAGTCATTGAGTGACACCGAATCATTTCTTGGCTGGCGTGCGGTGTTTTGCTCAATCCGTTCCAGCAGGCGATTGGTCTCACGTTTGTTGCGTTCTGCTTCCAGCATAACCTCGGCCAAAGATGGCGGTTGACGCAGATTTGCATTTCCAGCTGCGCTGGCTTCTGCCTGCCCCGGAGCGGCAGTATTGTTGCGGGTATTGACCATCCTAGGAAACAAAACAATGGTTTAAACCAGGATGGCAGAATTTAGCAAGAAAGTGCGGAATGTAATGGATAACACGGAATGCAGAGATGTTCATCAGTATGACATGGTAATATAAAACTGCCATATATATACCAACGGTCATACACACCATTCACAGTCTAGTACAAGCCCAACGGAGTACAACTATCAGGAAAGGCGTTACATCTCATCGGAAGCATTCCAACTCCTGTACATTATTTTTCTACACTTCCGGAATGATACACACTAAGTCATATTCCACAAGTCACGCAGGACGGTGGAAATACAACTATTACAATACTAGGGATACTACTACTACTCAGACAGCTCCGTAGTAGTCCTCATAGAACTCACCACCCAAACCTGGAAGTGGAACATGATCATCCGGAAACAGACGATCATGTGGAGCTTGCGGACCAAAGGGCTCGGATGTGGGCGTGGTCCAACAAGCGGCGGCGAGGCAGGCCGCGAGGAGGTGATGCCTCCTACCTCACGCCACTCCATAAAGTCTGGCAGACCAGCCCGCACTGGGTACAAGTCCCTCATGTCCATGTATCCGGCTTGCACGGCAGGTGCAAGCCGAGTCAGAGTAGCCCAGTGATCAGCACGGGCATTAAATAGCTCCATACGCAAGGCCCGGTTTTCACGGTCCTTGTCTTCCAGCATCTCCGTGGTCGTGCAAAGAAGTGACTTCTCATGGGATGCATCACTGTACATACCCTGAAGGTAGCCATGCGCCCAGGGAGGGATCTTTGGCATGTAGCGGAAATCGGTGTTGCCTGACAAAGGCGATTCAGCTCGAATAATCGTCATCATGGAATAGGCTGCATCTTGCGGACATCCCAATAGTGATCCCAAGTCCATAAGAACGGTGGAAGCGGTTCGGTAGCTCCGGGATAAGATGGATAAATCCTGACCGTGCACAGATATTGGCTTTGATTAAAATCCTAAACTGCTCCTCGGCGGTATATTCAGGATACCATCGGTAACGGTCTCGACCATCACCGAACCAACATTGCCGTGTGACCACACACATCAATGCAACGGGTCAGACGAACCACTTGGTTCTGGGGACGGGTGGCCATCTGAAAGCACAGCCACAATGCAAAGACATTAGAATTTCTAGGGAAAATCGGGCAGCATAACATCTGTAAATGCTAAAAAACAGATTTGAGACATTCATAATCAGATTGCAAATCCACACAACAACATCATATCAAGGTTCTGGTTCAAGCGGTAGCATACCAAAAATAATAGAAAGCTGGGCGAGGATGTAACCAACAATCCTATAAGTTACAACGGATTAGTAACACGTGAACCTGATAGAGAGAAGAGAGCCTAGTCCTATACCCACGTAGAATGAGAAGAGGATGACTCAGATCAGAGGGCATAAGGTAAAGGAGTAAAAAGAGCCTTACGTTCCCTCCCACAATCAATTCCCCTACATATAACTAAAGCATTTCTAGACTCAACATCGACCAGTTTGGCTTAGCGAACCTACTGGCAGCCACCTTTCGAATGCCAACGCTGTCGGGACCCGATTCCAAGTCACATCGATCTAGCCGGTAACACCTCACATCACTTTGCGGCCTCACACACGGTATTCCCACGGGTGTCGCCTTACCATGGCCGGGACCGTTATGCGTGTTTTGGCTCACGTATATGATAGTGTCGCTAGCATCCATATGACAAAGAACCCGGGCCGACATGGCTAGTCGTGAACCCAAAGCGGCACTAACCTATGGGGACAGGCATACATGAATCACATCGAGCATGTCGGTCATCAACGTATAGATTCGGGCTGTAGCCTTTGGGCTAACAGGACTCGGTGAACCGGCTGTAGAAGGCTAAGCAGGACTCCGAATAACACCGCGTGACATTTCCCGAAGGACGGACATATAGGAACGATGTGAAACACATGCCGGCCAGTCAAGTGTCCAAGCAGTAGTGCTGGGCTAGCAGGACTACGGTGAACCGGGCTGTAGCGGACTACTATCGCTCGGAAGCACGAGACTACATTTCCCCATATGAGAGGCTGCCAAGGATAAACAACTAGTTTGTCGGATCCCACTCATACCAAGCATTTCAATCATACAAGCAATATGCCCGATATGAGTAAATACAACAAGGCATCACAACAAAACTCTACAACTCAAAGTACTTTATTTAGAAGGCTCACGAGGAGCCATACATAACATATCCATACAGGTAGGGGTCACATGACCCAACACTCAGAGTCATACAACATACAAGCACATGCGGAAGCAAGCTAGTCTCGAGTACAGACTTTAAAAAGAAAGAAAGCTTGTTGAAGCCTTTCTATCTCTGATGGCCCTTCACAAGCCTTGGATCACCACACAGGTGGCTAGTTCACTCGTCGATGTCAAGGTCTACATAGAACCCATCGGAAGGGGCAGCGTTGTCGTCTGAAAAACATTAATTAAGCAAACATGAGTACGGAGGTACTCGGCAAGTCTTACCACAGAATCCTATCATACATGCACATTCTCAAGAAGGTGGTGGAGTTAGTTGACAAGCCAGCTTTGACTCTTGGCTAAGCTATCCTCGTGACACCATTTGAAAAGCATTTTGTCGCACGAGTCCACTAATCACCATCACAATACTCCACCGTGGATCCTCTCTCGTCATCCCACGAGAGGGCCATCCATGGTACTCACACTTATCTTGAGGCTTTTAATAGTATCCATTTACTTGTCTATGAACTGATATAGGTAACCCGAAGTCCTGCCCGTGGACACGGCTATTCGAATAGATCATATTAACCTGCAGGGTGTACTTCTTCACACACGCTCTCACCACTTACCGCCGTTTACCACGACATGTACTCGGCAACCTTCAGCCGGAAGCCCAACGTGGAGTGTCGGCCACGACCTACCTAAACACACAAGTCCCAAGTCCAGGTTTATCGCCTATTCGGGTTCCATCCGCAGGGAGTCCGCCGAGGTTTCCCATACAGCCCCGAACGATGTGTACAGGGTTCCCGAGACACCAAGCAGGCGAATCGGTACTGCAAGACCACGGTGCCTACCAAGAACACAACCCACCCCTACGGTCGGCGTTGCGTGCATTGACATGCTACAAACACCGAAACTACTTGCAACTCCCGGACTGAGGACAAGAGTGGTTAAGAAGCCGAGAGGGTCAATTAAGGATCCCAATGCGTGGTAGTAACTGTTTCATGGATCACAAACACAGATCTCGGTTCTTAGGGACGGCTTCAATGAAACAACCCACCATGTACTCCTACATGGCCTCTCATCGATACCTTTACCAAAACGTGTTCAACACTTTCACTCTCGAACCCGACACAACCTTTCACTCCAGTTCATCATCCCGATGAGCCGGACTGACACAACTCTAAGCATAGCAAGTATAGTATGGTAGGAAACACAAACATGGCTCAATCAACTCCTACACATACTAGTGGGTTTCATCTGAATTCTTGTGCCAATGACAGGTCATGCAAAGGAAGTGGGTTCAACTACCGCAGCACACAACAGTTTGAATCACGTTGTCTTAATGCGATAAAACAAGAGCGAAGCGAGAACATGGGTTTGTATCGGAATGATCAATGGGTTGCTTGCACGATGGAGTGGTGGTAGGATCGCCCTTGAGCGGATATTCGGGATTATCCTCGAGGCGTAACCTATCACGAAAGACATACCAAATATAAACACACATGGCAATATGCAACAATATGATGCATGCTATGACATGGCAATATGGATGTGTGTTGGCCTAATGCAAAAATTTGAAACAAAAAGGGATGAACTCATTTGAATCAAAGATTCAAATGCTAGCTCATTTAAAATAGTCCTAAAGGTGTAATATCTTAATCTGCTTAAACAGCAAGGTTAACTTGTTTTATCATGCATGAAACCTGTACCAATGGATAGAATGGATTTTTCGATCATTTTTCATATATAGATGTTTGCATTTGGAGTTCTGATTAAAAGTTATGAATATTTGAAGTTTGAACTATATTACGGAATTTCCTATATTAGAATAAATCCGATAATTGATTTATTCGCGACCATGCGTCGACATGACGTCGTGGTCAACGGAGACGTCGAGTCAACTGTTGTGGGTCCGTGGTGTCGAGTAATTAGTTTAGTTAAAGTTTAATTAAAACTAAACCTATTTAGTTAGCGAGGTTGGGCCCCACTGTCATTGACTCATCGAGTCAACCAGGGCCACCGTGGTCAAAGTCCACATCGGCTGCATCGGCGTCTAGCCGCGGCGGCAGCGACGACAGCGGCGGAAGTGAGTTTGGCCATTCAGCGACCAAACGAGCATGAAGGGTGGCTATGGGTAGTCAGGTTGAGCCGCAGCTCTTGGTGGAGTGGGTTGGGGTCGGGCGGCGGAATCGGCGCGGCTGACGACCTAGGCGGCCGCCGGAGTTCGGCCGAAGATGAACTCGAGGCTAGAGGGGTCGGTGAGGTGCGAGGAGTGCATGGTTAGACCCTATGCGACGTGGTGAGTGTGATGGACACCAAGATGTGGCCGGAGGGTGACCGGGAGCACGTCGGCGACGAGCTCCGCGGCGGCGGGTGCGGTTGATCCTCGTTCAGTCGCTACACAGCTCGAGAGCGAGGGAGGAAGGAAAGGGGAGATAGATGGGCTCACGGGCAACTCGGAGAAACTCTCGTTGCGGTCGGGGACGGGCCGGAGCGACGAGGGCGTTGAAGGGGATCTCCGGCGACGGTGGACTCGGGCGAAGTCGTGCGGTCGACTCGGGCTACTCGAGCACGCGGGGCTCGGCTAGCTCGACGAAGACGAGGCGGAGCTCTGGACCTGATGAGGAGGAGCAGACGGCTGGAGTGCGCGTCTCTGGCGATGGGCGGGCGGTGGCGTCCGCCATGGCGAGGCCTTGAGAGAGAGAAGCCGGGAGGAGTGGAGGTGTCCGGGTTCGGGAGAGAGGGGAGCGATCCGCGTCGACGGCTGGAGGAGGGAGCGGCGAGGCGGCGACAGGTGCGTGGCACCCATGCGGTGCTTCGCCGAGCACTGGCTACTGCTGGCCGAGCCAAGCAGCTTCATTGGCCTTGTTCTTTGGGCTGGGCAGCAGTGGGCAGTTAGTAGGCGCCAGGTAAGGTTTTCTTCCTGTTTTCCTTTTTCTAATTTTCTGTAACTTTGTGGAGTTTTTTAAAATACCAAAATAGTTTCAAAAATCACCAAACTGCTCCTGGTCCATTGTTGGAATATTTCCAACATGAAACATTTTAGTTTGGCAATATTTGGGCATTTGAAATATTTTATATAATTTGAAATGCTCAAACTCAAATACTTATGATTTAATTCAAAGACCTTTGGATGACCTAGAAAATGGTGCACCACTTTTGGCGGAGGCTACGAACCAAAGCAAAGATGATGAACATTTTGAAGGGCATTTCAGGTTCATTGAAATAATTTTTAGTAAACCCTAGTTGAATTAAAAGAGGTTCTGGGGGTTTCCTGTCTTCCCCATTTCAAATTCAAATGAAATTTAAACATGATGCACACACTAATGCATGGTCTAACTGGGATGTGACAGATGGACCCACGCGTCCTGGGAACGATGCAGCCCGAGGGGCGCTCCCAGCTAAATAAACTTGGAAAATGTCACCTGGCTCTGTCGATGAAGAGATGTAGGGGTAGCTGAAGGTACGCGGCGAAGGGGTCGCCCCTCAAGAGACACCGTGGCCCTGAGCCTTGGGAGGCTCTGGGGTTCCAGGCGGTTCCTTGAGGATCGTCTCCATTTCCGTCAGCACAGCGTGGTGCCTGGCCTCCTGAGCCGCCAGGGTGCGCCACAAGTTGCGCTGATAGGTGGACGACACGCTCGGCAGGCCAAAAGGCATGCGAACGTAGTTGTGTAGTGGGCCCTCGCAGCGGCACACGCGCAAAGGTCAGAAGAGCTCCTGAGATGCGGCCCTGTTTAGCCTTGAGAAGTCGATGCAGACGCGTAGCCCGGCATCCTCGCCGGGATGGGGAGCTGCGCCTCGCGAGCGGCGATCGCCGTGCATGGCCCTTGTGTCTTGCAATTCCTGAGTGGTCTTGGTGATGAACTCCTGAGCGGTGGGCGCTCCTCGCCCTGTGTTCTCCTGAGGGAAACGTGTCGCGAAGCACGCCTCCAGGTGGTGCCCGAGCGCCTCCCTCGTGATGTTGGCAGGGTCTGAGGCCCTCCAGAAGAGAGCCCTCGAGCCTTGCCCGAGAAGGTCACCGGTCACGCCTTCCTTTGCGATGGAGGGAGGCGCCCCTGGCGCGGGCACTGGTCTTGACGAGGTTCTAGCCGTGGTGCCACTCTCCTGAGGTCCTGCACGGTGCAGCTTCTTCTTCTTCTTGGGCGTTACCTCAGGAGGGCACTCGCCCTTGCTGTCGGGGTCGTCGATTGCTGCGGCTTGAAAGGCACGCTCAAGGGAGCACACCGCATCTCTTTCTTCGCATGGGACATGATGATTCTGCCGCTTACCGGCATCTTGAGGACATTGTAGCCGTGATGGGTCACCGCCATAAACTTGGCTAGGGCTGGATACCCGAGGATGGCGTTGTACGGCAGGCGGATGTGCGCGACATCAAAGTCAATGAGTTCGGTGCAGTAGTTCTTGCATTCTCCGAAGGTGACAGGAAGGCGGACCTGCCTGATCGGGGTGGTGGAGCCATCGGTCACTCCTAAGAAGGGCTTGGTGGGCTGAAGCTGATCATACGGCACTTGGAGGTTGTCGAACGTGTCGACGGACAGGACGTTGAGCCCTGCTCCACCGTTGATGAGGGTCTTGGTAACTTGCATGTTGCTGATGACTGGGGAGCAAAGCATCGGGAGGGCGCCAGCGGTGGCCGCGCACTTGAGCTGATCCGCTGAACTGAAGGTGATGGCACACTTGGACCAGCTAAGCGGGCGTGTGGCCTCAAGCTTGGGGAGGACTGCATTCACTTCATGAGCAAACTGTTTGAAGATACACTGCGAGGCTGGGGCCTGAGCTCCGCCCAAGATGCAGGCGATAGCACGTGGCTCCTGGAAGCCCCCAGCCCCCTCGTCTTGATGGTAGTCGTCTTTCCTTCTTGGTGGTGGCTGCAGCGGAGGAAGGCCTGCGTTGCCCTGAGGGCAATCCTCACGAGGCTGATCCCTCCAGGCGCCCTCGCGAGGCTGGTCCTGCCAGCGGTCCTCACAAGGCCGGTCGCGCCACTCCTGGCGTGGGCCACGATTGTCCCAGCGTCCGCCACCACGTCCTCCTCCTCAGCCGTAGCCACAGTCGTTGCACTCGGGGCGTCGACCAAAGCGTCCTTCCCGAATGGCTCTCAGCTCTTGATAGTCGCTGGTGTTGTGGGTATGCAGGTTATGGAAGGCGCAGAACGGTCGGCTTCTCTTGGATGACTTAGGCTGATCTCTGCCGCGCTTGGTGTCCGGTTCCGCCGCGAGCACGGCTGCTCCCTTGCACCTCACGTCCTTGGCCTTGGCTTTCTTCTCCTCTGGGTCCGCGGCCGGGAGATCGAGGAGGGAGAGGCGCCCCTCCTCTGCTCTTGCGCACTTGGTTGCCAGGTTGAATAGCTCTAGGGATGTGCACAGCTCCTCGTGAATAGCGAGCTCCTCCTTCATCTTGACGTCGCGGACGCCATCAGAGAATGCGGAGATGTTGGCCTCGTCCGTTACCTTGGGGATCTTGAGGCGGACGTTGTTGAAGCGCTGGATGTACTTCTGGAGGGTCTCTCCTGGTTGTTGCTTGACACGGCGCAGGTCACCCGTGGCCGGTGGGCGGTCGCGAGTGCCCTGGAAGTTGGCGACGAAGCGGTCGCGCATCTCGTCCCAGGAGGAGATTGAGCCTGGAGGCAGGTTCAGGAGCCACGAACGGGCGCCGTCTTTGACGGCCATTGGGAACAAGTTCGCCATGACTTTCTCGTCGCCGTTGGCCGCCTCGATGCTCAGCTCGTAGAGCTGCAAGAACTCCGCGGGGTCGGGGGTGCCGTCGTAGCGAGGAGGCAGATCTGGCTTGAACTTGCCCGGCCAAGCGACGCTAAGCAGCTCGGGGGTGAAGGCACGGCAACCGGCCGTGGTCACCGGGGCCCGTCTGGGAGGTGGAACTTGGTCTTGTCGCCCTCGCGCCGCTATAGCAAGCGGCGCGGGGCCCTGTCGTGGCAGACAATCCTGGCGCGGCGGTGCGAGGAGTGGCGGAGCATTCTTTTGCGGCCAAGGAACTTCTTGACAGCTTCTTCCTTCACGTGCAGGCGCCGGACGCGGTGGGTCATGCAGTGGAGCCGCACGCCTTGGCGCCAGGGCGCCGTCTTGTTGCAGAGGTGGTGGAGGTGCTCTGTGAGCTATGTCGCCCGTAGCTGGCGGAGGGCGAGGCGGTGAGAGGGACGGCGCAGGGGAGCCCCCAGCGGCACGGACAAGCTCGGCGATGCGGTCGAGCCAGTCCTCGTAGAGGTCGTCGACCGGACGGTAGCGCAGGAGCTCGTGCGCCATGAGGTGCGCGGCCCGTGCGTCCATGGGAGCGCGATGAGCGTGAGACGACGAACTAGTGGGAGTCGGTGATGGAGTAGCGATGCGGCCATCCCGCCACACTGAGGGGTGAAGCAAGGACGCTTGCTGATCGTTCCCAGCTGGGCCGGTGGCGGCGTTGGCGGCAGGGGACGAAGAACGATGAGGCGGCCCGCCGACGGGAGCCGTCTGAGCGACGCGGGTGGCGAGGGCAGCCCGGTGCTCAGGGCGAGCACGGTGAGCGTCCGCCATGGAGACGACGAAGCAACGGAGCGCAGATCGACGGAAGGGAGGCTACGGCGCACCCCTACCTGGCGCGCCAAATGTCGGATCATGGGTTCCAGCAAAACCCTCAATGTTCGAACTCTGGGGTGCGCGCGAAGTTCTTTCCCCCCTACCGACCCACGCCCTAGCTTGCTAAGATCTCGCGGACGAACTCGACGAACTCACAGCACAAGGGACACGAGGTTTATACTGGTCCGGGCCACCGTTGTGGTGTAATACCCTACTCCAGTGTGGTGGTGGTGGTGGATTGCCTCTTGGGCTGATGATGAACAGTACAAGGGGAAGAACGGGCTCCTCAGGTTGAGGTGTTCTTGAGCTCGGTGAGCTTGTGCGTGTGTGGATGGGATGAATGTGATCCAAGATGAGTTGCCTCCTACGGTGGTGGCTAGTTCTACTTATATAGGCCCTGGTCCTCTCCCCAAATATTGAGCGGGAAGGGAGCCAACAACGGCCAATTTGAAAGGGGACAGCTAGTACAGCTTATCCTGACAAAAGCGGTCTTCGCCTGCAAAAAGCTCTGGTGGTGACGCCGTCTTGGGCTCCATGGTGACCTCCGTCTTGCCGTCTGGCTGGTCTTGATCTTGTTGCACCGATATCGAAACCTTTGCTTGACGCCTCGGTACTCTGCGCCTGCGCTTGCTTCCTTAGCACCGAAGGGGAAACAAGGACACTACGCGCGCTGGCGCTCGCCTGATCTCGATCATCATGGCTCACGTCATGAGAACCTCGCGAGGTTGGCCCCGCCTTGATCTCTCTGCTCCTCATGAGCCAACCTGGTGAGGCTGCTCCTGAGAAGGTCTTGTATCGTCCGCCTCGCGAGGCTTGGCCCCTCGCGAGGGTCTTGAATGCCTTGTTGATGAAGATGGGTCGTACAGGCCTGCTAGCACAGCCACGCCGTGGGCCGCAGGCAGGCAAGTCTGGGGACCCCCGTTCCCAGAACACCGACAGTAGCCCTCGGGCCCAAGGCGTGCTCGAGCTTGGCTTCGAGGCGAAGCCAAAGGTCAAGTACGAAGCACCGCGGGCCCCAAAAGGCTGCAGCCTTGGTCGACGTGTGGCGGTTGATTGGACATGGGCGTCTCCGCTTCCCCACGCTGCCTCAGCAACTGCCCGACTTGATAAGTCCCTGCGTCATGCAAGGAAAAACCATCATTATCTGTGATCGTGGGAGGCGCTGGCTGGCCTCCTCCTGCTATAAATGAGGAGGGGGGCGAAGCCCCCGTCGCCCATCTCTTCCCAGTCCGTTCGCTTCCTCCTCCTTGCTCCTCTGCTGGCAGCAATGGCGCCCATCCAAAGGTTTTCGGCTGCGGAGAAGGGAAAGACTCCCCTCGAGATGCCGGTGACGCTCCCGCCGAAGAAGAGGTCGGTTCACCGTCGCGACACGGCGGCAACGCAGGTGGTGACGAGTGAGGGAGTCCTGGACTAAGGGGTCCTCGGGCGTCCGGCCTGTTATCCATTGGGTCGAACTGATGAGCTGTGAAGATATGAAGACCGAAGACTATATCCGTGTCCGGATTGGACTCTACTTGGCGTGGAAGGCAAGTTTGGCAACCGACTATGTATATTCCCTCTGATGTAACCGACTCCATGTAACCCTAGATCTCTCCGGTGTCTATATAAACCGGAGAGCGTAGTCCGGATAGAGAGACTCATTACCATATTCACATAGGCTAGACTTCTAGGGTTTAGCCATTACGATCTCGTGGTAGATCAACTCTTGTAACACTCATATTCATCAAGATCAATCAAGCAGGAGGTAGGGTATTACCTCCATAGAGAGGGCCCAAACCTGGATAAACATCGTGTCCCCCGTCTCCTGTTACCATCGATCCTAGACGCACAGTTCGGGACCCCCTACCCGAGATCCGCCGGTTTTGACACCGACATTGGGGCTTTCATTGAGAGTTCCACTGTGTCATTGACAAAGGGCTCGATGGCCCCTTCGATCGTCAGTAACGGCGTGGTCCAGGAAGAAACTTTCCTCCCCAGACAGATCTTCGTATTCGGTGGCTTTGTACTGCGAGCCAACTCGCTCGGCCATCTGGAGCAGATCGATAGCTACACCCCTGGCCATCAGGTCAGATTCGGAAGTTTGAACTACATCGCGGACATCCGTGGAGACTTGATCTTCGATGGATTTGAGACCGCGGCAACCCCTCCCCTTCGCCCCAATGAGCATGGCTTAAACCTATCATCGCGCCGCATAGAGGAGATACCTCCTGTAACAACTCTGGCCTTAGATCTGGAGCAGATCGAGTCATCCAAAGATGGGAAGCTCAACCCCATCACGGAGGCTGCTGATCCCACGGAGTTGGAGCCGCACACATATTTTACTTCATATGATATCTCCATCAACGGAACCCCGGACTCGTCTCCGTCGGCAAGTCCCGAACCCTGCGGGTCCGCGGACACCAAACTCGATCGGTTATCGATTTTCAAGTTCAGCGCCGCAGACGTCTTCCATCACTCGCCCATGGGCGACGTTCTATACTCACTAGAAAACCTGTCCCTTGCAGGTGACTCGTCGCTGAACTATGTTCGGTTCGAACTTGCGGTGGATGACGAAGAATTTTGCTTCCCACCCACCACCCACTTCATAGCCACTGTTGAAAACCCAACCAACACGCCTGACCCCGGCTCCGAAGACATCGACGGTATGGACGATGATGAGGGGCAAGGCCCGAACTCACTACCCGCCAGAAGTGGGATGGCCACTTCCTGGTATGACGTGTGTATGATAGACACACCTGACGACACTCTCGGCAATGTCAAGGAGGATCCAGTTGAGGATAAACCTCCCGGTACACAGCCAAACACCGGCGCCCATGGCGCCACTCTAAGCCACGTCTCTCAAGAGAAAACACTGCTAGCACCAGAGAAGATAATACTCCGGACAATGAAGACCCTGTTGAGGTAGAATCCAAACAGGAGGAACAGGAAAGTGGGCAAGACAGCCTTGATGAAGAGGCCACATATGGAGACTCGGAGGATAGTAATTATCTCCCACTCTCCGAGGAAGAGGAGAGCCTTGGCAACGAGGATTTTATCGTGCCTGAGGAACCTCGCGAGCAGGAGCGCTTTAAACGCCGACTCATAGCCGCTGCAAGGAGCCTATGGAAGAAGCAGCTGCAG
This sequence comes from Aegilops bicornis, assembly GCA_021605145.1. Lineage (NCBI taxonomy): Eukaryota > Viridiplantae > Streptophyta > Magnoliopsida > Poales > Poaceae > Aegilops > Aegilops bicornis. The sequence goes on along the minus strand of CM038672.1, from coordinate 516,956,728 downwards.
CTTCAAGCGAGCCAAGATTTGCTCAATGACAGATGGACCGAGGTCCTGCCACCAAAGAACATGGCCTTAGCGGCCCAGACAAAAGCCACCACAAGTGTAGATGGCTCCCTCAATACGATGGCAAGGTGTTGGAGCCCGCACCACCATCGAATAATGCAGTAGGCCGACCATAGTTCGGTCCGGATAAAATGACAGCCCAAGCAAAGGACCACACCAACCCATCCTGCCGTCCAAGCAAGAACAAAACAGCTCGGAGGAACACTCGCGACATCCAACAAGACCTGGAGGGTAGAACAGGACACACAAAATCGACATACAGATCGCGGGGACATACCCCGACCGGTGATGATGGTTACCTATTTGGACGCAACAGACCCGACCACGCCCGGTCCGCAAGCCGTAAATGGAGTCCCCGGAGGTGCTCCACGGTGTGGCCCAACATAGAGGAGCCGCACACCCGCTCTGCTTCACTGACGAGGTAATGGAGCATGAATTTCTAGACGGGTTCAAACCCATTAACATCGAATCATACGATGCAACAGCAGATCCCGCGGTATGGATTGAGGATTACCTCCTCCATATTCACATGGCTCGCGGAGACGACCTTCATGCCATTAAAGACCTACCTCTCAAGCTCAAAGGGCCAGCTCGGTACTGGCTAAACAGTTTGCCAGAAAATTCTATTGGCAACTGGGAAGATTTGGAAGACGCCTTTCGAGACAACTTCCAAGGAACATATGTCCGGCCACCAGATGCTGATGACTTGAGTCACATTGTCCAGAAGCCCGGCGAGTCAGCCAGGGAGCTCTGGACTAGGTTCTTAGTCAAAAAGAACCAAATTGTCGACTGTCCGGACGCGGAAGCCCTTGCGGCCTTCAAGCATAGCGTCCGGGATGAATGGCTAGCGCATCACCTCGGCCAAGAAGGACCTAAATCCATGACAGCCCTAACCGCTCTAATGACTTGCTTTTGTGCAGGAGAAGCTAACTGGCTCGCTCGTAAAAGCAACAACGCCAGCGACCCGGGCACTTCCAAAATCCAAGACGGCAACGACAAGCCACTACGAACCGAACACAACAGTCGCACTAATGATGAAAGATTATGCGACACAGCGGTCAATGCCGGATTTCACAATCCGAATCCCGCTCAACGGAGGAAGCCATTAAAGGTAAATCAGGATGGATCATCCACCCTTGACAGGATATAAGACCGGCCTTGTCAGATTCACGGTCACCCTGATAAGCCAACCAATCATACCAATAGAAACTGTTGGGTCTTCAAGCAGGCAGGCAAGCTTAACGCCGATCACAAGGGGAAGAGGCCACCAGGTGATAAAGATGACGGAGCGGCTCGCCAGCTGAACACCAGGGGCCAGAAGCAGTTTCCCTTCGAAGTTCGACCACTCCCGGCACGGAAATAGCAGTTCGGCTTACGCCATCCACCTACTATACCGGCAAGGTTTACACCACGCGCACATCACTACGTACTCAAGATACCATGGGCATCGGCGGAAGCACAATACGGACAACCCTGCAAGCATTCTCGTAACGTTTTTATCTGTTTTCCTTATTTTTTCTTTATCATCTATTAAAAACAGGTGACCAACACGACAGCATCTACAACGGACTCTATCGGAGTTCGGATCCGTACACTCACCTAAGGGGCTACCTCCGTCAAGGATTCCCCCTCCCCAAGGACAGGCGGTGCAGACGTGCGGCAGGAGGTCCAAAATAACTTTTTGTAGACCGCACTCTTTATTTCGAGCCTGTACTATGCCCTTTTTCCTCCGTTCCCGACCCCAAGCATGTCAAATAGATGGGAGGTGGATGGGGCCGCTGGATCTAGCACCAGTAGGTCGGTGGCGGCGGTTTCAGTAGGGGCTCGCACATCCGGCAAGCGGTTGTTGATGCCCGGTGCTCTCATGTACCGCAAAATAGATGGTGCGCACTGCAAAAGGGTGAGAGGGAGGAGCTGGACTCCGTGAATCCAGAGCCCGTCGTCGCCGTCTTCAAAGGAAGCTGTCGGGGCGAGTGGTTCGGTGGCCGTCGACCCCTCCCTGAAGATCGACCGGCGAGACCTTGCCGCCGCACGGAGTTGCTCAGGCCGCGGCGGCCGAAGACGGGGATGCGACGCCGCGCGGTCCGGGGGAGGCGAGGAGGTGGCGTGTCCTGGGAGAATGAGGATTCCGGGGCAGTTGTGATGCTGACGGGGACGGGCGCGGCGCAGCTTGGCAGGAGGAGTCGCGCGCCGGAGAAGGTGGGAAGGGTGGGGCAACGGCCCGGGGCGGGACGGACGATGCCGGAGAAGGTGGGGGAGGGTTGGGGTGGCGGCTAGGGTGGGCCATGGCGCGCCGGAGAAGGTGGGGATGGTGGGGCGACGGCCTAGGGTGGCACAGACGGCACCGGAGAAGGGGGGGAGGGTTGGGGCGGCGGCTCGGGTGGGCCATGGCGCGCCGGAGAAGGTGGGGAGGGTGGGGCGGCAGAAGGTGCATTCCGGTGGAGAGAGAGGGGAACGAGAGGTGGGGGTTTGGATCGGTGCAGGAGGGAGATTGGTGTCATGCGGGAGGTGGGGTTGGGAGTGGTTGGTTCTGTTTCAGATCGGGGTGTTATCAGAATAAGGCTTAGGCGTTATTAGAATAAGGTCTTAAGGGGTGTTATCATAATAGACCCACCCTATATATACAGCCGGTTTATTCTGATAAAATTATCAGAATAACTATTCTGATAACACTTCCACACTGCATCCTCAACGCGAGGGCACTGCACTTTCTATAGCAAGAGCATTGCATTACAGAGACTAGTGAACTTCGTGTCGTAAAAAACTGTACGCAGTGTTTTTTCGGTACTGTTTTTGCTCTAGTTTTTTAACCGTTAAACGGAACGAGGCGTATGATATACCGTTGGAAAGCTATGGATTAGGCGTAACTTCACCATGTTGAACACTTTTCGAGCTTCCTCACGGTTTAAGAGCAGTTTTGAAAATGGTGCGGCCCATGACGACTGGCAGCTAACGTTTTTTCGTGTTTTTTTCTAAACCGCTCGTCGGAATGAAGCAAACGATACACCGTTGGATAGATATCGTCGAGGCGCATCTTTGTCATAACTATTATTTTCTCTAATTATTTACGATTTAAGAGCAGTTTCAAATATACTAAATTGCGGAATTCTGTTTTTCAAAAAAATTCAAATTTTCGGTACTGTTTTCGCTCCAGTTTTCTAACCGTTTGTCGAAAGAAGGCGTGTAGTATACTGTTGAAAATCTATGGGCGAGACGCAACTTTCATATGTTGAAATGTTTTTGAGATTCCTTATGGTTTTAAGTTAATTTTGAAAATCATGCGGCGAACGACGAGTGGCAGCAGCCGTTTTCACGAAAATTTCACAAACCGCTGGTCCAAATGATTCAAATTATACGCCGTCGGAAAGATATCGATGAGGCGCAACTTTTTCATGTAGAACACTTCCACTAATTCCTTATGGTTTAAGAGCAGTTTTGATTTTACAAAAATGCGGACACTCTGTTTTTTGCGACACCCAAATCGTCATGTGCACTGCTTTAGACTGAAAACCACACTGCATCTGACAGACTGAAAATTGTCATGCGTACACGACGAACGAAGTGCACTGCTTGAGACAGATGGTTGCACTGCTTTAGACCGAAACCGCACTGCATCAAAAGAGACTGAAAATCATCGTGTGTACACGACAAACGGCTGCTTGCATCGGATGGATCGATTAATCGCTTGAACAAAACCGCACTGCATCAAACGGAGTGAAAATCATCGTGTGTACGCGAAAACAAAGTGCACTGCAACTCCCAATGCAATTTTAGATGCAATTTTACTTTCGTGTGCACTGCAATAAGGGAACCACAAACTTTTTAACAATGAATTACAATAATTATGAAAAATGTACTTCTTCAGTTCACCGAGCGCACTGCTTTTTACAAAGAAAAGATTTTACAAACGGGGTAAACCCCACAATGCAGTGTAACAAAATTGGATCCCTTTCCTTTCTTCTGTTCCCCATCACACACGAAATGCACTGAACTGCACGCGAATGACACAACGAGGTGCTTGCCCTGCCGAACCGCAGGCACTCGCTGGACGTACGGCACTCACGGGGTCGCTCGAACTGCACTATACTAGCCAGCGAGCTGCACCCCGAATACGAGTGAGCTGCAGAGAGAGCAACTCGCCCTTTGTGCTCCACGGCGGAGTGGGAGGGAGAGGTGGATGGGGCCGCTGGATCTAGCACCAGTAGGTCGATGGCGGCGGTTTCAGTAGGGGCTCGCACATCCGGCAGGCGGTTGTTGATGCCCGTATACTGCAAAATAGATGGTGCGCACCGCAAAAGGGTGAGAGAGAGAGAGAGGAGCTGGACTCCGTGAATCCAGAGCCCGTTGTCGCCATCTTCAAAGGAAGCTGTCGCGGCGTGTGGTTCGTTGGCGCCAGAATAAGGCTTAGGTGTCGAAACAGAACCAACCACTCCCAACCCCACCTCCCGCACGACACCAATCTCCCTCCTGCGCCGATCCAAACCCCCACCTCTCATTCCCCTCTCTCTCCACCGAAACGCACCTTCTGCCGCCCCACCCTCCGCACCTTCTCCGACGCGCCATGGCCCAGCCGAGCCCCCGCCCCAACCCTCCCCACCTTCTCCGGTGCCGTCTGTCCCACCCCAGGCCGTTGGCCCACCGTCCCCACCTTCTCCGGCGCGCCATGGCCCACCCTAGCCGCCGGCCCCAACCCTCCACACCTTCTCCGACGCCGTCCGTCCCGCCCCGGGCCGTCGCCCCACCCTCCCCACCTTCTCCGGCGCGCGACTCCTCCTGCCAAGCTGCGCCACGCCCGTCCCCGTGGGCATCGCAACCGCGCCGGAATCCTCATTCTCCCAGGACACGCCGCCTCCTTGCCTCCCCCGGACCGCGCGGCGCCGCATCCCCGTCTTCGGCTGCCGCGGCCTGAGCAGCTCCGCGCGGCGGCAAGGCCTCGCCGGTCGATCTTCAGGGAGGGGTCGACGGCCAACGAACCACACGCCGTGACAGCTTCCTTTGAAGATGGCGACAACGGGCTCTGGATTCACGGAGTCCAGCTCCTCTCTCTCACCCTTTTGCGGTGCGCACCATCTATTTTGCAGTACACGAGAGCACCGGGCATCAACAACCGCTTGCCCGATGTGCGAGCCCCTACTGAAACCGCCGCCATCGACCTACTGGTGCTAGATCCAGCGGCCCCATCCACCTCTCCCTCCCACTACGCCGTGGAGCACAAAGGACGAGTTGCTCTCTCTGCAGCTCACTCGTGTTCGGGGTGCAGCTCGCTGGCTAGTATAGTGCAGTTTGAGTGACCCGTGAGTGCCGTACGTCCAGCGAGTGCCTGCGGTTCGGCAGGGCAAGCACCTCGTTGTGTAATTTGCGTGCAGTTCAGTGCATTTCGTGTGTGATGGGGAACAGAAGAAAGGAAAGGGATCCAATTTTGTTACACTGCATTGTGGGGTTTACTCCGTTTGTAAAATATTTTCTTTGTAAAAAGCAGTGCGCTCGATGAACTGAAGAAGTACATTTTTCATAATTATTGTAATTCATTGTTAAAAAGTTTGTGGTTCCCTTATTGCAGTGCACACGAAAGTAAAATTGCATTGGGAGTTGCAGTGCACTTTGTTTTCGCGTACACACGATGATTTTCACTCCGTTTGATGCAGTGGCGTTTCGGTCTGAAGCAGTGCACTTCATTGTCGCGTACACACGATGATTTTCAGTATGTTTTGATGCAGTGCGATTTCGGTCTGAAGCAGTGCACCCATCTGTCTCAAGCAGTGCACTTCGTTCGTCGCGTACGCATGACAATTTCCAGTCTGTCAGATGGAGTGCGGTTTTCAGTCTAAAACGACGATTTGGGTGTCGCAAAAAACAGAGTGTCCGCATTTTTGTAAAATCAAAACTGCTCTTAAACCATAAGGAATTAGCGGAAGTGTTCTACATGAAAAAGTTGCGCCTCATTGATATCTTTCCGACGGCTATAATTTGAATCATTTCGACCAGCGGTTTGTGAAAATTTCGCGAAAAACGGCTGCTGCCACTCGTCGTTCGCCGCACGATTTTCAAAATTAACTTAAAACCATAAGGAATCTCAAAAACATTTCAATGTATGAAAGTTGTGCCTCGCCCATAGATTTTGAACGGTATATTACACGCCTTGTTTCGACAAACGGTTAGAAAACTGGAGCGAAACAGTACCGAAAATTTGTAAAATTTTGAAAAACAGAATTCCGCGATTTAGTAATTTGAAACTGCTCCTAAAACCGTAACGCATTAGAGAAAATAATAGTTATGACAAAGATGCGCCTCGACGATATCTATCTAACGGTGTATCGTTTGCTTCATTCCGACGAGCGGTTTAGAATAAAACGCGAAAAAACGCTCGTTGCCACTCGTCATGGGCCGCACCATTTTCAAAACTGCTCTTAAACCGTGAGGAATCTCGAAAAGTGTTCAACATGGCTAAGTTGCGCCTAATCCATAGCTTTCCAACGGTATATCATACGCCTCGTTCCGATAAATGGTTAAAAAACTAGAGCAAAAACAGTACCAAAAACACTGCGTACAGTTAGTTCACTAGTCTCTGTAATGCAGTGCTCTTGCTATAGAAAGTGTAGTGACCTCGCGTTGAGCATGCAGTGTGGAAGTGTTATCAAAATAGTTATTCTGATAATATTATCAGAATAGACCGGCTGTATATATATATATATGATAAATTTATGTGTGTGTGTGTGTGTCTATATATATGTCTATATATATATGTGTGTGTGTGTATATATATAGACATATATATAGACACACACACACACACATAAATTTATCATTGGCATATTGCTCCACTCCCAGTAAACCTCATCCGGAATAATCTTTCATATTCTTTCAACAATGAGTACGGCCTTCACGGCCACTTTACAGATGCACCTCCGCATACCTTGCCAGGGGCTCGGTATGGGAACGAATGAGTTGCCAGTAAAAGTCCGAACAACTCTATAGCGTACTTCGGTGTCGCAAGTTTGGCCTTATATGCATCAGCTCCGAATCATTGTCTTTGGTCAATAGTTGGTTTGTCCGGCTCATGTGCTTGCTACCCTACGTTCCGTTCTATCGGCTAGGGTAGTAAAGGGAGAACTACTGCGATTGAGCCCTGTTCTAAACCGGATGAGCACCTCATTAGAGAAAGCCGGAAACTGACTGTCATGATGCGGCGAGAGCTGGTCAACCACTTGACGACTTCTTGGAATCCTTAGCGATTCTCCGTGTCACACGAGGGATCTTTTTCGGATCAAATATGTCAGGCACTATGCGCCGCATACATACTAGGGGCTATGTCGTAGTCCCGCCATAAAACTCCTATGGCTAAGTGAAAGTGTTAACGCCTTATAGTCCGATTGCCTGGTTCGCTGCATTATCACCTCCTTCATGGACCAAGACGTTGGATAAAGAGTGATTAAATGCTTCTCCGAACACCCCCGTACTTCCTACGAGGGGGCTGAAGCCGACGACTGGAAAACTTTCAGATTATATTAAAACGACCGTAAAAATAGATCAATTATAAAATTGCCTGTTACAACCCTTATACACATCACTCGAACATTATGTCTTTCAAGCACTGACCCTCTATCAAGCGGGCGGCCTCTAGGACGTCTTCAAAATAGTGCTCCGGCTCACAACGGTCCTTACCCTTGGCCTCGCCGTGACATCGATGGCCTTCATCTTTCCGTAGAACATTTTGACTCGGGCAAAGGCCATCCGTGCACCCTCAATGCATGCCGACCGCTTCACAGCGTTGATATGTGGCACCGCGTCAACAAGCCGCTGCACCAGGCCGAAATAACTACTCGGAGCAGGCTCAATCGGCCACAACCGGACTATGACGTTCTTCATGGCAGCGCCGGATATCCTATGCAGCTCAGCCCATTGGGACATCTGTTCATTCAGCAAATGAGGGCGCTTCGACGTGCCGAATTGTGACCAGAAATGCTTCTCCGTTGCATACCCCTCTTGTGCGTGGTAAAACTGCGCCGCATCAGAAGAACTCTTCGGTAAGTCCAAAATTTGTCCGGAGAGCTCCATACTTGGTTAAGCTGAGCATAGTTCGGATCGCCGAACTTAGTCTGTAGCAAAAAGGGCTTGCCAGCCGCAATCTCCCCAAATTTTGCCGGATCTCCTCGCTGGCCGCTCTGGACTCGCATCGCTTCTCTCGCCTCTCGTAAGGCCTTGTCAAGTTCAGCCGTTTTGGCTTCATTTTCCTTCTCAAGAAGTTTACAGCGGCTAGCCGCATTCTCTAATACGCGCGCCATGGTGGACATCCTCTCCTTGTCTTGGTGCCGCGCAGCTTGTTCGGCTTTCAACTCAGCCGATGCCTTTTCGGCAGCCGCATTATTGAACCAGGCCTGCTCCTTGGCTCGGGCTAGCTCCGCCCGAAGGGTTCCACGGCGGCAGCACCATCTGCATTCATGCATATTTCATATAAAACTCTTTTTAGAGTCAGGCTTAAATTACAAGCACATTGGTGTAAGGAATGCTCGAAATATATACCTTGCGAGTCGTCAAGATGCCTGTTGATCAATGCAATGTCATCCTCCGCAATATCCAGCTTTCGCTGCAGTTCGGCCACTTCTGTATTTCGGGTAGCCGCTGGAGGGGAGGCAGCCTGTATTCCAAGTTAAATCAAGATTAGTACCTGAGCATGTCTTTTTGATCCTCCGATCGCTTCCTCTGGAAGCCAATCCGAGTCTCAGGGGCTATTGTATATACAATAGGTGCATTCTGTCAACATTATTCAATTGGCAAAATTACATCACAAACCTCAAAACCTCTTAGAAGGCTCGTGAAGGCCTCGTTCAATCCTCTCTTCGCGGATAGAACCTTTTCGACCACCGTAACCATCAAGGCATGGTGCTCCTCTGAAATGGACGCTTGTCGTAGCATGTCCGTCAGCACTTCCAGCGCTCCGGGTGAAGGAAATATGCCCTAGAGGCAATAATGAAGTTATTATTTATTTCCTTATATCATGATAAATGTTTATTATTCATGCTAGAATTTTATTAACCGGAAACATAATACATGTGTGAATACATAGACAAACATAGTGTCACTAGTATGCCTCTACTTGACTAGCTCGTTTATCAAAGATGGTTATGTTTCCTAGCCATGGACAAAGGAGTTGTCATTTGATTAACGGGATCAAATCATTAGGAGAATGATGTGATTGACTTGACCCATTCCGTTAGCCTAGAACTTGATCGTTTAGTATGTTGCTATTGCTTTCTCCATGACTTATACATGTTCCGGTAACTATGAGATTATGCAACTCCCGTTTACCGGAGGAACACTTTGGTGCTACCAAACGTCACAACGAATCGGGTGATTATAAAGGAGTACTACAGGTGTCTCCAAAGGTACATGTTGGGTTGGCATATTTCGAGATTAGGTTTTGTCACTCCGATTGTCGGAGAGGTATCTCTGGGCCTTCTCGGTAATACACATCACATAAGCCTTGCAAGCATTGCAACTAATAAGTTAGTTGCGAGATGATGTATTATGGAACGAGTAAAGAGACTTGCCGTAACGCAGATTGAACTAGGTATTGGATACCGACGATCGAATCTCGGGCAAGTAACATACCGATGACAAAGGGAATAACGATGTCGTTATGCGGTTTGACCGATAAAGATCTTCGTAGAATATGTAGGAACCAATATGGGCATCCAGGTTCCGCTATTGGTTATTGACCAAGAATAGTTCTAGGTCATGTCTACATAGTTCTCGAACCCGTAGGGTCCACACGCTTAACGTTACGATGACAGTTTTATTATGAGTTTACAAGTTTTGATGTACCGAAGTTTGTTTGGAGTCCCAGATGTGATCACGGACATGACGAGGAGTCTCGAAATGGTCGAGACATAAAGATTGATATATTGGAAGCCTATATTTGGATATCGGAATGGTTCCGGGTGAAATCGGGATTTTACCGGCACACCGGGGGGTTACGGAACCCTCCCGGGGGTTAACGGACCTTAGTGGGCCATATGGGAGAAGAGGAGGGCCGGCCAAGGTAGGCGCGCCCCTCCCCCTTAGTCCGAATAGGACAAGGAGAGGCGGCGCCTTCCTCTTTCCCTTCCCCTTTCCTTCTCCAACAAGGCAAGAGGGAGTCCTACTCCCGGTGGGAGTAGGACTCCTCCAGCGCACTTGGGGGCGGCCGCACCTCCCTCCCTCCTTTATATACGGGGGCAGGGGAGCACCCCAGAAGACACAAGTTGATCTACGGATCGTTCCTTAGCTGTGTGCGGTGCCCCCCTCCACCATATTCCACCTCGGTCATATCGTCGCGGAGTTTAGGCGAAGCCCTGCACCCGTAGAGCATCATCATCGTCACCGCGTCGTGCTGATGGAACTCATCCCCGACGCTTTGCTGGATCGGAGCCCGGGGATCGTCATCGAGCTGAACGTGTGCTGAACTCGGAGGTGCCGTACGTTCGGTACTTGGATCGGTCGGATCGTGAAGACGACGACTACATCAACCGCGTTGTCATAACGCTCGCTTATGGTCTCACGAGTGCGTGGACAATACTCTCCTCTCGTTGTTATGCCATCACCATGATCTTGCGTGCGTAAGAAATTTTTGAAATTAGTACGTTCCCCAAAAGTGGCATCCGAGCCAGGTTTTATGCGTTGATGTTATATGCACGAGTAGAACACAAGTGAGTTGTGGGCGATACAAGTCATACTGCTTACCAGCATGTCATACTTTGGTTCAGCGGTATTGTGAGATGAAGCGGCCCGGACCAACATTCTGCGTACGCTTACGCGAGACTGGTTTCACCGCTGCGAGCACTCGTTGCTTAAAGGTGACTGGCGGGTGTCTGTCTCTCTCACTTTAGTTGAACCGAGTGTGGCTACGCCCGGTCCTTGCGAAGGTTAAAACAGCACCAACTTGACAAACTATCGTTGTGGTTTTGATGCGTAGGTAAGATCGGTTCTTGCTAAGGCCGTAGCAGCCACGTAAAACTTGCAACAACAAAGTAGAGGACGTCTAACTTGTTTTTGCAGGGCATGTTGTGATGTGATATGGTCAAGACGTGATGCTATATTTTATTGTATGAGATGATCATGTTTTGTAACCGAAGTTATCGGCAACTGGCAGGAGCCATATGGTTGTCGCTTTATTGTATGAAATGCAAACAACCTGTAATTGCTTTACTTTATCACTAAGCGGTAGCGATAGTCATACAAGCAATAGATGGCGTAACGACAACGATGCTACAATGGAGATCAAGGTGTCGCGCCGGTGACGATGGTGATCATGACGGTGCTTCGAAGATGGAGATCACAAGCACAAGATGATGATGGCCATATCATATCACTTATATTGATTGCATGTGATGTTTATCCTTTATGCATCTTATCTTGCTTTGTTTGACGGTAGCATTTTAAGATGATCTCTCACTTAAAATTATCAAGAAGTGTTCTCCCTGAGTATGCACCGTTGCCAAAGTTCGTCGTGCCCAGACACCACGTGATGATCGGGTGTGATAAGCTCTATGTCCATCTACAACGGGTCCAAGCCAGTTTTGCACACGCGGAATACTCAGGTTAAACTTGGCGAGCCTAGCATATACAGATATGGCCTCGGAACACGAAGACCGAAAGGTCGAACGTGAATCATATAGTAGATATGATCAACATAGTGATGTTCACCGTTGAAACTACTCCATCTCACGTGATGATCGGACATGGTTTAGTTGATTTGGATCACGTAATCGCTTAGATGACTAGAGAGATGTCAGTCTAAGTGGGAGTTCTTAAGTAATATGATTAATTGAACTTTAATTTATCATGAACTTAGTCCTGGTAGTATTTTGCAAATTATGTTGTAGATCAATAAGCTCGCGTTATTGCTTCCCTATGTTTTTTATATGTGTTCCTAGAGAAAATTGTATTGAAAAATTTTAGTAGCAATGATGTGGATTGGATCCGTGATCTGAGGTTTATCCTCATTGCTGCACAGAAGAATTATGTCCTTAATGCACTGCTAGGTGACAGACCTATTGCAGGAGCAAATGCAGACATTATGAACGTTTGGCTAGCTCAATATGATGACTACTTGATAGTTTAGTGCACCATACTTAACGGCTTAGAATCGGGACTTCAAAGACGTTTTGAACGTCATGGACCATATGAGATGTTCCAGGAGTTGAAGTTAATATTTCAAGCAAATACCGAGTTAAGAGATATGAAGTCTCCAACAAGTTCTATAGCTAAAAGATGGAGGAGAATCGCTCAACTAGTGAGCATGTGCTCAGATTGTCTGGGTACTTCAATCGCTTGAATCAAGTGGGAGTTAATCTTCCAGATAAGATAGTGATTGACAGAATTCTCTAGTCACCATCACTAAATTACTAGAACTTCGTGATGAACTATAGTATGCACGGGATGACGAAAACGATTCCCGAGCTCTTCGTGATGTTGAAATCGATGAAGGTAGAAATCAAGAAAGAGCATCAAGTGTTGATGATTGACAAGACCAGTAGTTTCAAGAAAAGGGCAAAGGGAAAGAAAGGTAACTTCAAGTAGAATGGAAAACAAGTTGTCACTCCCGTGAAGAAGACCAAAGCTGGACCAAAGCCTGAAACCGAGTGCTTACACGCAAAGGAAATGGTCACTTGAAGCGGAGATGCCCTGAATATTTGGTGGATAAGAAGGATGGCAAAGTGAACAAGAGTATATTTGATATACAGGTTATTGATATGTGCCTTACTAGTGTTTATAGTAGCCCCTGAGTATTTAATACTCGTTTGGTTGCTAAGATTAGTAACTCGAAACAGGAGTTACAGAATAAACAGAGACTAGTTGAAGGGGAAGTGACGATGAGTGTTGGAAGTAGTCCCAAGATTGATATGATCATCATCGCACACTCCCTATACTCTCGGGATTAGTGTTGAACCTAAATAAATGTTATTTGGCGTTTGCATTGAGCATGAATATGATTTGATCATGTTTATTGCAATACGGTTATTCATGTAAGTTAGAGAATAATTATTGTTACATTTACATGAATAAAACCTTCTATGGTCATACACCCAATGAAAATGGTTTGTTGGATCTCGATCGTGTGATACACATATTCATATACTGAAACCAAAAGATGTAAAGTTAATAATGATAGTGCAACTTATTTGTGGCACTACAGCTTTAGGTCATATTGGTGTAAAGCGCAGGAAGAAACTCCATCTTGATGGGCTTTTGGAATCACTTGATTATGAATCATTTGATGCTTGCGAACCGTGCCTTTTGGGCAAGATGACTAAAACTCCGTTCTCGGAACAACGGAGCGAGCTCTTGACTTGTTGGAAATAATACATACCGATGTATGCGATCCAATGAGTGTTGATGCTCGTGGCAAGTATCATTATTTTCTGACCTTCACAGATGATTTGAGCAGATATGCGTATATCTTCTTGATGAAACATAAGTCTAAAATAGTTGAAAAGTTCAAAGAATTTCAGAGTGAAGTAGAAAATCATCGTAACAAGAAAATAAAGTTTCGCGATCTGATCGTGGAGATGAATATTTGAGTTACGAGTTTGGTCTTCAATAAAAACAAAGTGGAATAGTTTCACAGCTCACGCCACCTGGAACACCACAACGTTATGGTGTGTCCGAACGTCGTAACCGCACTTTATTGGATATGGTGTGATCTACGATGTATCTTACCGATTTACCACTATCGTTTTGGGATTATGCATTAGAGACAGCTGCATTCACGTTTAATAGGGCACCATCTAAATCCGTTGAGATGACACCGTATGAACTATGGTTTAGCAGTAAACCTAAGTTGTCGTTTCTTAAAGCTTGGATTTGCGATGCTTATATGAAAAGGTTTCAACCTGATAAGCTCGAACCCAAATCGGAAAAGTGCGTCTTCATAGAATACCCAAAGGTAACTATTGGGTACACCTTCTATCATAGATCCGAAGGCAAGTTATTCGTTGCTAAGATGGATCCTTTCTAGAGAAGAAGTTTCTCTCGAAAGAAGTGAGTGGGAGGAAAGTAGAACTTGATGAGGTAATTGTACCTTCTCCCTTATTGGAAAGTAGTTCATCACAGAAATCAGTTCCAGTGATTCCTGCACCAATTAGTGAGGAAGTTAATGATGATGATCATGAAACTTCAGATCAAGTAGCTACCAAACCTCGTGGGTCTTCCAGAGTAAGATTCGCACCAGAGTGGTACGGTAATCATGTTCTGGAAGTCATGTTACTAGACCATGATAAACCTATGAACTATGAGGAAGCGATGATGAGCCCAGATTCATGAAATGGCTTGAGGCCATGAAATGCGAGATGGGATCCATGTATGAGAACAAAGTGTGGACTTTGATGGAGTTGCCCGATGATCGGCAAGCCATATTATATAAATGGATCTTCAAGAGGAAGACAGATCTTGATAGTAGTGTTACTATCTACAAAGCTCGACTTGTCACAAAAAGGTTTTCGACAAGTTCAAGGTGTTGACTACAATGAGATTGTCTCAATCAGAAGCGATGCTTAAGTCTGTCCGAATCATGTTAGCAATTGCCACATTTTATGAAATCTGGCAAATGGATGTCAAAACTACATTCTTTAATGGATTTATTAAAGAAGAGTTGAATATGATGCAACCAGAAGGTTTTGTCAATCCTAAAGGAGCTAAAAAATGTGCAAGCTTCAAATGATCCATCTATGGACTGGTGCAAGCATCTCGGAGTTGGAATAAACGCTTTGATAGTGTGATCAAAGCATATGGTTTTATACAGATCTTTTGGAGAAGCCTGTATTTACAAGAAAGTGAGTGGGAGCACCACAACATTTACGATAAGTATATGTGAATGACACATTGTTGATCGGAAATAATGTAGAATTATTCTGCAAAGCATAAAGGAGTATTTGGAAGGAGTTTTTCAAAGAAGGACCTCGGTGAAGCTGCTTACATATTGAGCATCAAGATCTATTAAGATAGATCAAGACGCTTGATAAGTTTTTCAATAAGTACATACCTTGTCAAGATTTTGAAATAGTTCAAAATGGAACAGTTAAAGAAAATTTCTTGCCTGTGTTGCAAAGGTGTGAAATTGAGTAAGACCCAAATCCCGACCACGACAGAAAATAGAAAAGAGAATGAAAGTCATTCCCTATGCCTCAGTAATAGGTTCTATAAAGTATGCTATGCTATGTACCAGACCTATTGTATACCTTGCTCTGAATTTGGCAAGGAGTACAATAGTGATCTAGGAGTAGATCATCGGACATTGGTCAAGAACATCCTTAGTGAGGACTAAGGAAATATTTCTCGATTATGGAGGTGATAAAAGAGCCCGTCGTAAAGAGTTACATCGATGCAAGCTTTTTACACTGATCCAGATGACTCTAAGTCTCAATCTGGATACATATTGAAAGTGGGAGCAATTAGCTAGAGTAGCTCCGCAAGAACATTGTAGACATAGAATATTTGCAAAATACATACGGCTCTGAATGTGACAAACCCGTTGACTAAGCTTCTCTCACGAGCAAAACATGATCACACCTTAGTACTCTTTGGGTGTTAATCACATTGCAATGTGAACTAGATTATTGACTCTAGTAAACCCTTTGGGTGTTGGTCACATGAAGATGTGAACTATGGGTGTTAATCATATCTGAGATATGAATATTGGTGTTAAATCACATGGCAATGTGAACTAGATTATTGACTCTAGTGCAAGTGGGAGACTGAAGGAAATATGCCCTAGAGGCAATAATAAAGTTATTATTTATTTCCTTATATCATGATAAATGTTTATTATTCATGCTAGAATTGTATTAACCGGAAACATAATACATGTGTGAATACATAGACAAACATAGTGTCACTAGTATGCCTCTACTTGACTAGCTCATTTATAAAAGATGGTTATGTTTCCTAGCCATGGACAAAAGAGTTGTCATTTGATTAACGGGATCACATCATTAGGAGAATGATGTGATTGACTTGACCCATTCCGTTAGCCTAGCACTTGATCGTTTAATATGTTGCTATTGCTTTCTTCATGACTTATACATGTTCCGGTAACTATGAGATTATGCAACTCTTGTTTACCGGAGGAACACTTTGGGTGCTACCAAACGTCACAACATAACTGGGTGATTATAAAGGAGTACTACAGGTGTCTCCAAAGGTACATGTTGGGTTGGCATATTTCGAGATTAGGTTTTGTCACTCCGATTGCTGGAGAGGTATCTCTGGCCTTCTCGGTAATACACATCACATAAGCCTTGCAAGCATTGCAACTAATAAGTTAGTTGCGAGATGACGTACACGGAACAAGTAAAGAGACTTGCGGTAACGAGATTGAACTAGGTATTGGATACCGACGATCGAATCTCGGGCAAGTAACATACCGATGACAAAGGGAACAACGTATGTCGTTATGCGGTTTGACCGATAAAGATCTTCGTAGAATATGTAGGAACCAATATGGGCATCCAGGTTCCGCTATTGGTTATTGACCAAGAATAGTTCTAGGTCATGTCTACATAGTTCTCGAACCCGTAGGGTCCGCACGCTTAACGCTACGATGACAGTTTTATTATGAGTTTACAAGTTTTGATGTACCGAAGTTTGTTCGAGTCCCGATGTGATCACGGACATGACGAGGAGTCTCGAAATGGTCGAGACATAAATATTGATATATTGGAAGCCTATATTTGGATATCGGAATGGTTCCAGGTGAAATCGGGATTTTACCGGAACACCGGGGAGTTGCCGGAACCCTCCCGGGGGTTAATGGGCCTTAGTGGGCCATATGGGAGAAGAGGAGGGCCGGCCAGGGCAGGCCGCGTGCCCCTCCCCCCCTTAGTCCGAATAGGACAAGGAGAGGGGGGCGGCGCCCTCCTTCCTCTTTCCCCTTCCCCTTTCCTACTCCAACAAGGCAAGAGGGGGGGAGTCCTACTCCCGGTGGGAGTAGGACTCCTCCAGGCGCACCCCTTGGGGGCCGGCCGCACCTCCCTCCCTCCTTTATATCACGGGGCAGGGAGCACCCCGGAAGACACAAGTTGATCTACGGATCGTTCCTTAGCCGTGTGCGGTGCCCCCTCCACCATATTCCACCTCGGTCATATCGTCATGGAGTTTAGGCGAAGCCTGCGCCGGTAGAGCATCATCATCGTCACCACGCCGTGCGTCGACGGAACTCATCCCGACGCTTTGCTGGATCGGAGCCCGGGATCGCCATCGAGCTGAACGTGTGCTGAACTCGGAGGTGCCGTCACGTTCGGTACTTGGATCGGTCGGATCGTGAAGACGACGACTACATCAACCGCGTTGTCATAATGCTTCCGCTTACGGTCTACGAGGGTACGTGGACAATAATCTCCCCTCTCGTTGCTATGCCATCACCATGATCTTGCGTGTGCGTAGGAAATTTTTTGAAATTACTACGTTCCCCAAAACCGGGGTCATCAGAAGCCGCCGCCAGAGTACGGCATTCCTTTGAAGGAATCCGCTTATTCGCCTCCAGAATCGTCTCCGGCTGTAAACCGGACAGTTCGGGGCCGTCATTCTTTATTCCCGAACTCTGAGTGACAGAGGCAACACCTTCGGGTAACGCCTTCTTCGTTTCCTGCACTACTTGTCGATCGGGAGGAGCCCTCCGGGACGATACCTCAGAATCGCCCGCCCTGTTGGGCGAGGAGGCCGGAGAAGGCGTATCGCTCTCGATCATCTCCGGAAGAAGGTCTCCCGAGGAGGAGGACGATTGAGAAACACCAGGCGTTAACCTGTGTGGATGTACATATGTCGGATGATTACTTCAATAGGAATAGAATGGGGTACGTTTAAAGTGCCCCAGCTTTACTTACAGTTTGGCCAAAGGGTCATTCTCGTCATAAAGCCCTACGGCACCATCGCTTGCCCGGCCCAAGCCGCCCAACGATGGCATTTTTCCTCTCTTGGAAGGCTTCCCCTCCTGATCTTCGGAGGCGGCCCTCTTCTTGCCATGGAGGGCTTCCTCTACACCTTTGCCCTCGGGCAAAAGGGTTTCGGTTTCCCCGAACTCAGCGTCTGATTTATCCTCGGGGCGGGGATCACTTCTGGTCTCCTTGTTCTCGCCCTCTTCTGCAGACACCTGGTACGGTGTCGGAGTCAGCATTCTCGTCAGCAGGGCAGTCGCAGAGTCTTAGGGAAGGGGCGCCAGACACCATATTAACACCGCTTTCTTTATCCAGTCCTGTATAGGGATGGAATGTTTAGTATCTAGTCAAGAGATGCTAGAATGGAAGGTGTTCAGGGATTGAATACTTACCGAAGTGTCCGGATGATTGCAGTCAAGGCCAACATCTTCGGTGGTGTCCGGCCATTGCTCTCGTTCCCCGAAATATAATTTCCACATTCCTTTGTGCGTGGTGCTGAAGAAGTGCTGAATAGTCCGCCGCCCTTCTGGATTAAACTCCCACATACAGAGAGGCCGCCGCTGACATGGCAGGGTCCGGCGGACTAGCATTACTTGAACGTCGTTCACAAGATCATGCCCTTCTCGGTAAGGCTTCGGATGCGGCTTTGCAGAGTCTGCACTTGATTGGCGGATCCCCAATCCTATCCCTTATTGATCCATGCAGCAAGCTGAATTGGAGGGCTGGGTCGGAACGCAGGTGTAGCCGCCCACTTGGAGCCCCGCGGCTCGTTGATGTAAAACCACCCCTGCTGCCACATGCCTGAGGACTCGGCGAAAGATCCTTCAAACCACACCGCGCTGGCAAGCTTGCCTATTACGACGCTGCCGCACTCTGCCTGCTCCTCCTCTGTCACCTGCGGCCTCATGTCAAAGGTCTTGAGCCACAAACCAAAGTGCGGAGGAGTCCGGAGGAAGGCCTCACACGTGACGACAAATGTCGAGATGAGAAGAACAGAGTCCGGGACTAGATCGTGGAAATCTAGCCCGTAGTAGAACATGAGCCCCCGGATGAAGGGGTTAAGCGTGAACCCTAACCCGTGGAAGAAGTGGGACACAAATACTACCCTCTCTCCAGATTTGGGGGTGGGAATAACCTGCCCCTTTACGGGAAGCCGATGAAGGATTTCTGGGGTCAGATACCTCGCCACGCGGAGCTTCGCAATATCCTCCTCCATGACAGAAGAAGCCACCCACCGGCCTGGACAGCTCGACCCGGACATGATTGGGGCTGGTGGTGATTGGAACCCGAGGGCTACAACTCGAGGTGGTTGGGGTTGAGGAAGAAGCAAGCACAAAAGAAAAAGACAAGTCTGGGTCCCTATATAAAGACCCAGAATATTGAGCGTCTCCTCCTAGGTCTCGAAACTTACCTATCCTCAAAGAGTTGTACTCGAGGGACGGTTGGGTTACCCATGCCTGCATTATTGAAAATCCCGTGAATAAGGGACACGGTCCCTGCTTTGACAAGACGTGCCAGTAAAACCACATCCTGAGACGTGGGGCGAGGGGCTAGCCAACGGTTGGAAATAATAACCAGGCAGGCGTAATGCAATGTCAAAAACAGTTGTCAGCAGGTCGGACTTGTGGAATATTGTATCCTCTGCAATTACATATACGGGTCCAGATATACTTACTACATCCAAAGACTATTCAGGAGTTCGGAAGGAGGGAACCCGCCTTGCAATGCCGAAGACTAATGTGCGCACCGGACTCCTCGTCATTGAAGCCAGGTTCAGGGGCTACTGAGGGAGTCCTGGACTAAGGGGTCCTCGGGCGTCCGGCCTGTTATCCATTGGGCCGGACTGATGGGCTGTGAAGATATGAAGACCGAAGACTATATCTGTGTCCGGATTGGACTCTACTTGGTGTGGAAGGCAAGCTTGGCAACCGACTATGTATATTCCCTCTGATGTAACCGACTCCATGTAACCCTAGATCTCTTCGGTGTCTATATAAACCGGAGAGCGTAGTCCGGATAGAGAGACTCATTACCATATTCACATAGGCTAGACTTCTAGGGTTTAGCCATTACGATCTCGTGGTAGATCAACTCTTGTAACACTCATATTCATCAAGATAAGGCGAGAAGGAAGTAGGGTATTACCTCCATAGAGAGGGCCCGAACCTGGGTAAACATCGTGTCTCCCGTCTCCTGTTACCATCGATCCTAGACGCACAGTTCAGGACACCCTACCCGAGATCCGCCGGTTTTGACACCAACAATGAGGCTTGGTGCGAGCGGCCTCCTCCGGGGTATCCGCTACCCCTGTATGCTCAAGCCGAAGGCTCGGGAAGAAGGAGCGACGAGCGGCGCCGCCCGTGGCACGACCGCGACCGCCGCGCGGTGGCGACACGCGCCGTTGCCCCTGGAACTCATGTCGTGGACTCCTCTCAAGAGCTCGTGCTATGGGCGACGATGCCCCCGAGCACCTGGATCCGCTTCCCGCGGTTCTTCTCTGACGTGATGCCACCGAGGGGACCCCTCGAGCTCTGGTTGCAGCATGCTGACTGCTTCACTCCGGCGACCGGAGCAGAGGTCGAAGTGGTCTCCTCCGGCAAGATCTTCATGACCCGCGGCTGGGGTGAATTTGCGCGGGTTTGCTGTGCTCAGGGTGCCCTCACGATCCACTTCGACTATGACGGTGCATCCACGCTGTTCTTCAAGGTCTTCGATGCGGAGGGTCGCCGCCTGGAGTGCTGCCCTGAAGGGGAGCGCCAGGACGGTGTGCGCCTGGCCTGCGGCTCCTCCAGCAGCAGCGACCCTTGGGCGGCCAGCGGTTCTCCTGAGCTCTACGAGACTCCGGAGACGAGCGAGGACAGCTACATGCCTCCAAGCTCTCGCCGCGCCCGAAGCAGGGCTGCGGCATCCAGCCACCGCCGTCGCTGATCTGGATGGGGTTGGCACCGGCCTCCCGCGGCCCACTGTTGATGATGGCGTCAGCCATGGGAGGATGTAGATAGGATTCCCCTAAGTTCCCGTCTTTTGTTCCCTGCGAGGAATCAAGAAGTACCCCGCGGGGGTGTGCAAAGGGCCCGTAATGTCTTTTGTTGATACTATCCTGGTTATGAAGTAGCTAATTATTCAAAATATAAACCACTAAAACAAAAACTAATTGGACAAACGGTGGAGTTACATACCAAGCAACAATCCCCCGAAACAGTTTCGGAAACGGAGCTTCGAGCAAAGAGATCAAAATACGCGGGTTTGAGAGCAAGAACACAGGAGAGAGAGCAATGGAGAATTTTTTCTGGAGGTAAGTGATGATGCAGTGTGAAGGGATAAGTGAGGGGGCCCACGTGGGGACCACAACCCACCAGGGTGCGCCTGGGGGTCCTGGCGCGCCCAGGTGGGTTGTGCCCACCTGGTGCACCTCCCTCTGATATTATTTGCACCAGAAATTCTTAAATATTCAGAAAAAAATCATATTAAATTTCTAGAGCATTCTGAGAACTTTTATTTTTGGATCATCTTTTATTACACGGGAAATTCAGAAAACAGACAAAACATGGCATTTTATTTTATTTAACTAATAAAAACAGGAAAAAAAGGTAGGGACAGAAGGTAGTGCTTACTAAATTCATCAACTTCATACCACTAAAAAATGATCCATTAATAAGGTTGATCAAGTCTTATTAACAACCACTTTCGATTAGCATGAAACCGAAGAACTATCCTAAATCACTAAGTTACCTCAACGGGGATATGAATCTCCCCAACAATAGGCATTTCATATTTCTTTTTGACAGTAGGTAGAGGTATCTGAAAACTTCCAATAGTGATTGTCGAAGATTTTTCAATAACATTAATACCATTCACTTGGAATTGTTTCTTTGGAAAGTGCACCGTATGCTCATTACCATTTATATGAAAAGTGACCTTGCTTTTACTGCAATCAATAACAGCCCCTACAGTATTCAAGTAGGGTCTACCAAGGATAATCGACATATTATCGTCCTCACGCGTCTCAAGTATAACAAAGTCAGTCAAAAATGTAACATTAGCAACAACAACGGGCACATACTCACAGATACTGATAGGTATGGCAGTTGATTTGTCAGCCATTTGCAAAGATATTTCAGTAGGTGTGAGTTTATTCAAATCAAGTCTTTTATATAAAGAGAAAGGCATAACACTAACACCAGCTCCTAAATCACATAAAACAGTTTTCACATAATTCTTTTTGATAGAGCAAGGTATAGTTGGTATTCCCAAATCTCCAAGTTTTTTAGGTACTCCATCTTTAAAAGTACTAGTAGAATGCCCGTGCGTTGCTACGGGCTACAATGCACATAAATAAATCAAACAAATGATTAAGCTCGTTGAAGCTCATTTCTTCCTCACATTAGTTGTATCTTGCATACATATTCAAAATCTCTAGCACACCAGGCTGGCTTGGCAGCTTCTTTTTCACCGGTAAGTCACTCTTTTTTTATTTCTTTATTTTTTTTGTCCCAACAAGAATGTTTCTCAGAGTGATGAATGGATATAACTACAACCATAGTAAAGTATCATGAGCTAAAAAAATCCTTTAATCAAAGAATTTAAGAATGTCTGCATGATGCATTTGACATTAAAGTTATCGTGTTTGATAGACACCGGGAACAAACACAATGATTGCATACCACCAAAAAGAATAGGGTTGTCCTACAAATATTTACTTGCAAGCTCTCTCTCTCTCTCCCATCCCTCTCCCTCCTTCCCTCTCTTGATCTCTCTCTTACTCTCTTTCCCAGTCTCCCCCCTTTCTCTGGGTCAATCTCGATCTTCAGCACATTGTCTTCTCAAAAAGGCTCCACCGCTTTGGTAGCTGGCTCATTGTTGCTGGTTGTGTTTGATGCTCTTGACCTCCTCCTCGTGGTCACACAATTATCATTGAATAGGGTGGTGTTCATTGTCGGTGTCAAAACCGGCGGATCTCGGGTAGGGGGTCCCGATCTGTGCGAATAGGCTGATGGTAACAGGAAGCAAGGGACACAGATGTTTACCCAGGTTCAGGCCCTCTCGATGGAGGTAAAACCCTACTTCCTGCTTGATTAATATTGAAGATATGGGTAGTACAAGAGTAGATCTACCACGAGATCGTAGAGGCTAAACCCTAGAAGCTAGCCTATGATGGTATGATTGTAATTGTGATCGGCCTTCTAAGGACCAACCTCTCCGGTTTATATAGACACGGATAGGGCTAGGGTTTACATGGAGTCGGTTACAAGGAAGGAAATATAATATCCGGATCGCCAAGCTTGCCTTCCACGCCAAGGAAAGTCCCATCCGGACACGGGACGAAGTCTTGAGTCTTGTATCTTCACGCTTCAATAGTCCGGACGATGTATATAGTCCGGCTGTCCGGATAGTCCCTAATCCAGGACTCCCTCAGTAGCCCCTGAACCAGGCTTCAATGACGATGAGTCCGGCGCGCAGTCTTGTCTTCGGCATTGCAGGGCGGGTTCCTCCTCCGAATACTCCAAGGTAATTATCGAACACTTGAATCGTGTCCTGATCCACAAAATGATCTTCACATGCCACCATAGAGGGAATGGTATTTCACAAATGCAATCTGCTGACAACTTTTTAGACAACGCGACGTGTCATTACGGTCGGGTCATTATTCGAACCGTTTTCCCACAACCAGCCACAGCGCATATTGCGAGGCGGTTTCCTTGACACGTCTTGTCAAAGCAGAGATCGTGTCCCCTTATCACGAGATTCTCATCAATACGGGTATGGGTAATCCCACCACATCATCAATCGTGGCGCTTGGGAAGCAAACGATTCCCAACGGGCAAGTGGGGAGGCGCACCGCTTTCATCGCCTCTATAAAGGGATAAGATTTCCCCATTTTTACCCACACCTTCTTCCTCCTTTCCCACTCTTGCCCCCTCGAGCTCCAGCGCCCAAACCCCAAGTCTTCTCCGCACAGCTAAACATGTCCGGAGCAGGAGGCAAGTGGGTGGCTTCCACCGTCAAGCAGAAGCATATCGCAAATCTTGAGCGGCGGATACTTGGTCATGAGACATAGCGCACCGGCTACCGACGCTGGGCAGGTCATTCCGACCCCGGGACCCCACGAGAGGGTCGTGTTCGTCGCCCACTTCGTCCGTGGACTGGGGTTTCCACTTCACCCCTTCGTCCGCGGGCTCATGTTCTACTACGGGCTAGATTTCCATGATCTAGCCCCGAATTTCATCCTCAACATCTCGGCGTTCATCGTCGTATGTGAGGCCTTCCTCCGCATCCGGCCTCACTTCAGCCTGTGGCTGCAAATCTTCTGCGTGAAGCCAAAGATTGTACGTGGCCAGCAAACGGAGTGCGGAGGGGCCATGGTGGGCAAGATGCCTAACGTCACCTGGCTGGATGGCTCCTTTGTGGAGATCATAAAAGGGTGGCAATCGGGGTGGTTCTACATCACCGAGCGGCGCGGTGCCAAATGGGCGGCAGCCCCCGAGTTCCGATCCGGAGCCCCCATGCGGCTCACCTCCTGAGAAAGGAAGGGCCTGACTTGGGGCGAACCTACAAAGCT
The DNA here is from genome assembly GCA_021605145.1 of Aegilops bicornis. NCBI lineage: Eukaryota > Viridiplantae > Streptophyta > Magnoliopsida > Poales > Poaceae > Aegilops > Aegilops bicornis. Next base: position 516,932,203 of record CM038672.1, on the reverse strand, counting down.
GACCGGTCTCCAAACCTGCATCAAGAGCATGAAGGACAAGAACATTAAGCTCGTCAACGTGATTCAGGTCATGCTCGTTTACCAGATTCTGCCGTGCCAAAGGCGGGCATTCAATCTGTGGGAGTTCGTCCCGGCCGAACACCAGACGCTTCAGAGGCTCTATGGCATGAAGCACAAAGACGCGCGGAAGGAGTTGTTTAAGGCCTTCGAAGTACCTCCTACCACATCCGAGGACCGCGTACTTCATGCAGCACGGCCCCCGCGTCCGGTGAGTTTTGGGACTACCACCGGATTCGGTTTTCCCAATACATTCATGGGGGAGTCTTAAGTATTTGTGTATATTTGATCAGGACTATGTGGAGACAGCGGAGCAGATTGACTGTCCAGCTCCGTTGCCAGAAGATCCAGCTGATGCTCTCTTGACAGAGATGCTGATCCTGGCGCCCTACAAGGCACTGGAGAAGAAGGCCGAAAAGAAGGCCCCGGGGACCAGGAAGGGTCTCCGGCGTAAGGTTGTGCCAGAAGCCTCGTCCGAAGATGATGAGGCGCACTCCTCCCCCGCAGAGGAGGAAGAAGAAGAAGAAGAAGCTGCCCCATCCGGAGAGGATGAGAGGCCTGAGGAGACGGGCTGTGGGGCCGGGAGAGGCCCTCGACGCAAGGCCGTCATACCCACGTCATCCGATGACGACAAAACAGATTCCTCCCGCGGAGGCGGGGGGAAGCAAGAAGAAACTCTACCTCCCCGCACTGGGGAGGAGAAAAAAGTGGAAAGCCGCCCCAAAGGGGAGGCCGACGCCTAAGAAGGAAAGACGTCCCTTGGACTACTTCCACCACGGCCGCTCATAGCGAGGAAGGGTGGCTGCCCAGGGGGAAGCCCCTGGCGCGATCGTAAGTGTCCGCACTCTACCGTGATTTTACTTCATAGTTGTGTAATAACGCCAAACATATATGCAGTCCGGCGAGGGCTCATCCGGAGGTGTCGTCTTCGGATGGGTCTCTGAGCGCTTCAGAGGTGAACTTGCTCCCGATGGCCACCACTCCTCAGCCTGCTGATGACACGGAGGTGTTGTCCCAAAGGTTCCCCGAGCAGGGGGAGGTGACCCTGGAGACGCCCCAAGGCGGAGTTCCAGATGTCGAACATGCGGGGTTCAAGATCCCCGCGGATCGCGTCGATGAGAGCAGCAACAAGGCGGACTCTCGACTGAACACTGCTCCGGAACCCTCGACGGTTCCGGACTTAGGCGGGCAGCCCCTCGTTAGGGAGGGCGAGCCGCCCGTGCCGAGGACTTCCGTCGCATCAACGGCGCCGGATAGTCTGGTGGAAGCGCTTCGAGGTGCTTCCATAGATGAAGAGCACCGTACTCTTATGAGTGCGGTGATTCAAAAGGTTCTGTCCGCCAAAAGCGGACTAACCGAAGCCTGCACAAGCCTCCTGACGGGCTTCGAGGTAAGTAATAAAAATGTGTGAAATTACCACCCGATAGGTAGTAGCCCCTGATACTCTATTTGGTGTTCGAAAAGAAAAGCCAAACGAGAGGGTCAAATATAATCCGCAGAAGTCTAATAAGCGTTTATGTGAATAAGCAGGCCGTGCTGCTTGCCACTGCTGCCCGCACAGCCGAGGTTGCCGAACTAAAGCGGGACCTGGAGCGGTAGCGAGGGAGAGCTCGACCTCACGAAGAGGCGGCTCGAAGAGAGCAAAGGTGAGTGATTCTCCGCTCTTATGTATGTAAAGATAGGTAAAATTGTTTGGTCTGACGACAAAGCGTCGTGACTGTGTGACAGGGTCCACCGCCGAAGTGGCGTCCCTGAAGAAAGCGCTATCCAAGGCCAAAGACAAGGCGTCCTTGGAATGCAGAGAGCGCGGGATGCAAAGTGCTAGAGTGGGTGAGGTACAGCAAGAGCTCCAGGACCTCGGCAAGAAGTTCGAGTCCGTGGAGCGTGATCTGAAGATGAAGGAGGCCGAGCTTGCGAAGGCCCTTGTGAATATGAAAGATGCCAAGGCCGAAGCAAAGAAGGCACAACACGAGATCCAGGAGGCCAGAAAGATAATGACGGGTAAGAAATTCTTTATGCAAAGCAAACATGTGGAGGAGGCGTTTCTTTTACTTACCCGAATTCGGAGCTCTCCAGGGGCATTCGCAGATCTGCCATGCAGCGTCTCAGACCCCGTGGAGTTTTACCGTGCCGAGGTGGGGAGCTCAACGGAGAAGCTGTTTTGGTCCCAGTATGTTGGGGCCAAACACCCAATGTCTCTGAGTGACCAGCTGAAGCAGTTTGTCGAACTCCACAGGGCGGCCGAAGTGGCTATGAAAGATTTCATAGTCCGGATGTGGCCTCGTGAGCCCCTGCCCACTAGCTACTTCGGCCTGATCAAGCGGATGGTGAATGCTTGTCCGCGACTTGAAGTAATCAAGCGATCCGTTTGCATCGAGGGTGCCCGCCGGGTGTAGGACCTTGAAGTATGTCTAGAGGGGGGGGGTGTGATTAGACTACTTGACCAATAAAAACTTAACCTTTTCCCAATTTTATAGTTTGGAAGATTTTAGCTATTTTAGGACAACTCAAGCAATCATCACACAATTCAAGCAAGCATGCAAAGAGTGTATAGGCAGCGTAAAATAAAGCATGCAACTTGCAAGAAAGTAAAGGGAAGGGTTTGGAGGATTCAAACGCAATTGGAGACACGGATGTTTTTTCGTGGTTCCGATAGGTGGTGCTATCGTACATCCACGTTGATGGAGACTTCAACCCACGAAGGGTAATGGCTGCGCGAGTCCACGGAGGGCTCCACCCACGAAGGGTCCACGAAGAAGCAACCTTGTCTATCCCACCATGGCCGTCGCCCACGAAGGACTTGCCTCTCTAGCGGTATATCTTCACGAAGTAGGCGATCTCCTTGCCCTTGCAAACTCCTTGGTTCAACTCCACAATCTTGTCGGAGGCTCCCAAGTGACACGTAGCCAATCTAGGAGACACCACTCTCCAAGAAGTAACAAATGGTGTGTTGATGATGAACTCCTTGCTCTTGTGCTTCAAATGATAGTCTTCCCAACACTCAACTCTCTCTCATAGGATTTGGATCTGGTGGAAAGAGGGTTTGAGTGGAAAGGAACTTGGGGAAGGCTAGAGATCAAGATTCATATGATAGGAATGGAATATCTTGGCCTCAACACATGAGTAGGTGGTTCTCTCTCTGAAATGGTAAGTTGGAAGTGTAGGTTCGTTCTGATGGCTCTCTCCACGAATGAAGAGGAGGTGGAGGGGTATATATAGCCTCCACACAAAATCTAACCGTAACACACAATTTACCAAACTCGGTGGGACCGAATCGTTAAACTCGGTCGGACCGATTTAGTAAACCTAGTGACCGTTAGTGATTTTCGGTGGGACTGACATGCATCTCGGTGAGACCGATTCGGTTAGGGTTAGGGCATAACGTAATCTCGGTGAGACCGATTCGGTTAGGGTTAGGGCATAACGTAATCTCGGTGAGACCGATTACACAAACTCGGTGAGACCGATTTGGTAATAAGCTTTCCAGAGAATTGGTCAGGTAAACTCGGTGGGACCGATTTGCTCTTTTCGGTGAGGCCAAAATGTTACAAAAAGGAAACAGAGAGTTTACATTGCAATCTCGGTGGGACCGATCGCTCACTTCGGTTAGACCGAAACGTTACGAAGGGAAACAGAGAGATTGCAACCCCATCTCGTGAGACCGAGATCCCTATCGGTAAGACCGATTTGCTTAGGGTTTGTGGCAGTGGCTATGACTTTTGGAATCGGTGGCGCCGGATAGAAAGAATCGGTGTGACCGATTTTGGCATTAGGTTTAGGTCATTTGTGGATGTGGGAAAGTAGTTGAGGGTTTTGGAGCATATCACTAAGCACATGAAGCAAGAGGCTCATTAAGCAACACCTCATCCCTTCTTGATAGTATTGGCTTTTCCTATAGACTCAATGTGATCTTGGATCACTAAAATGTAAAATGAAGATTCTTGAGCTTTTGAGCTTGAGCCAATCCTTTGTCCTTAGTATTTGAGGGATCCACTTTCATCATCCATGCCATGCCATTCATTGAGCTTTCCTGAAATAATAGTCTTGGAATAGCCTTAGCTCAATGAGCTATATGTTGTTATGAATTACCAAAACCACCTAGGGATAGTTGCACTTTCACCGGGCCTTTGCCCGCGCGAAGGTGCATTGGGGCAAGCTGGATGCGGAGAAGCTGGTGAAGGACGGTCCGCCCGAGGGCAAGGAGCATCGCCGTCCCGAGAAATACTATGATGGCGTTATGAAAGGCGCTAGTCTCGTGGCCGATGAGTGTTCCAAGGACAAGATCTTTGACTAAATGTACCTCTGCCGCTGTTTGTAATTTAAAGACGAAGTTACTTGTGCTATGTAGCACTGTTTGATTTAAAATATTACCTTACATGCGGCTGTTTATAGAATCTTGAAAGTAGGCGATCCGTCGGCTTCCGCCCCCACGCAACTAGTGCCGGGTGTTCTGGAAAAACCCGGATACTCTTTATCCAAATGTTTGGTCCCTTAAGGAGGTATCCGGCGCAGCGAACAAGGCAATCGGACTATCCGGCTTTATAACTTTCACTTAGCCATAGAAGTCTACAATTTTAAATTTCGGCGAAGGCCCTAGAATCTGGAAGGCCGAATTGGGGCGCTATATATGCCAAGATCGGACGAAGCCGATTTATCGCCTAAAGCGGAAAATCTTTAAGGATTTTCAGACCTCTCGAACAACGACCAGCTTTCGCCACATCATGTCGGTCAGTTTTTGGCTTTCTCTACTAAGGTGCTCGTCCGGAAGAACCGGGACACAATCGCAGTAGTTCTCCCTGCGCTACCTTAGCCGATATAACGGAACGTAATGTACCAAAATAAGGGAGTCGGGCTAACCCAACTGTAGACCCAAGAAATGATTTGGAGCTGATGCATATAGTGCTATAAGTTTGGGGTGCCACACTATTTAAAGTGTTCGGACTTTAGTTGCCGTAGAACGGGGCACCATAGGGAGCCCTCGAAAAGCGGACTGCACTAAAAGTGTCTTGATGCAATATCAAAGGAACATTTGTAAGAAAAATGTTCAAATAACAATAATGAGCTGACGCTATATATAATCTCCCATTGATGAAAATACGTTTAAGCGTATGTTTACAGTGAATGCATTAAGCGGAGATAAATAGGACTATTTAACATGTCCTATCTGGGGGCAGGCCGCGTATGGATATATAAAACAGGTATAACAATCGTAAATAGATTCCACCTGGGTGTTTCCTTCTGTGGGTGAAGCCTGTTGCCTCCTTGGTTTTCTCTCCTATGAAAGTCCGGCAATCCGACTCTTCTGAAGAGGCTGCTCTAAAGCAATGTCCTGAAAAAGAAGAAGGACGGGTTATGAAGGTATGTGGCGGTTATCCCAAGACTTTGATCGAGTCGTTGTTGCGCCTCCGCCTACGCCCATGGTATCTTGAGTGCATAATGTGTACGGGTGGCACGAATGCTGCTTTGATGGGGCTTAAGCAGAGGCCGGACTGCTAGTCGCGCTCTTGGTGTGCCTGATGATCCTGTTGCGGGGTGCTCCGGACTCTCTTGACGGTGCCCGGATTGGTTTGTCGGAGGAGGCCGCATTGTACTTCCGCTGCGAGGGCTGCAGTATGTTCTTCTGTTCGGAGATAGCGGTCCGTATTTCCGTTCACTGTTATGACCCTGCGTGGTCCTGGCATCTTGTGTTTGAGGTATGCGTAGTGTGGTACCGCATTGAATCTAGCGAATGCGGTTCGTCCGAGCAGTGCATGGTAACCACTGCAGAAAGGGACGATTTTGAAGATTAACTCTTCGCTTCGGAAGTTATCCGGAGATCCGAAGACCACTTCCAATGTTATAGAGCCCGTGCAACGGGCCTCTATTCCAGGAATCACACCTTTAAAGGTGGTTTTGGTGGCCTTGATCCTTGAAGGGTCAATGCCCATTTTGGCGACCGTGTCCCGATAAAGCAGGTTCAGTTGCTGCCACCGTCCATAAGGACGCGCATAAGGTGGAATCCGTCGATGATTGGGTCTAGGACCAATGCGGCCGAGCCGCCGTGACGGATGCTAGTAGGGTGATCCCTATGATCAAAGGTGATCGGACAAGCTGACCATGGGTTGAATTTTGGGGCGACTGGTTCCATCGCATAGACATCCCGTAGTGCCCGCTTCCGTTCCCGCTTGGGGATGTGCGTGGCGTAGATCATGTTGACCATTTTCACCTAGAGGGGAAATTTCTTCTGTCCCCCCATGTTCAGACGTCGGGGCTCCTCGTCATCGTCGTTGTGCAGCCCCTTGTCCTTGTCTTTGGCGTTTATCTTGCCGGCCTGTTTGAATACCCAGCAGTCTCTATTGGTGTGGTTGGCTGGCTTGTCCGGGGTGCCATGAATTTGGCACGAGCGCTCCAATATGCGGTCTAGACTGGACGGTCCCTGATTATTTCTTTTGAACGGCTTCTTCCGCCGGGCTTGGATCCGCTGAATCCGGCATTGACTGCCGTGTCTTCTGTGCTGTCGCCGTTGTTTCGTCGATTATGTCTGTTACGCTGTGGCTTGCCGTTATTGTCGCGGCCATCCGTATTGCCAGAATGTGGCGTAGTGCTGCTGCGAGCCAACCAACTGTCCTCGCCCGCGCAAAAGCGGGTCATTAGTGTTGTCAGAGCTGCCATGGACTTGGGTTTTTCCTGGCTGAGGTGTCGAGCGAGCCACTCGTCACGGATATTATGCTTAAAAGCCGCCTGGGCTTTGGCGTCCGGACAGTCGACTTTTGGTTCTTTTTAGGTAGGAACCGAGTCCAGAATTTCCTGGCTGACTCTCCGGGCTGTTGAGTAATGTGGCTCAAGTTATCGGCGTCTGGTGGTCGCACATATGTGCCCTGGAAGTTTTCGAGGAATGCGTCTTCCATGTTTTCCCGACTGCCAATGGAATTTGCTGGCAGGCTGTTTAGCCAGTGCCGGGCTGGTCCTTTGAGCATAACGGGAAGATACTTGATGGCATGTAGATCGTCTCCGCGGGCCATGTGAATGTGGAGAAGGAAATCTTCGATCCATACTGCGGGGTCTGTTGTGCCATCGTATGATTCGATGTTTACGGGTTTGGACCCTTCTTGGAATTCATGATCCATTACTTCGTCAGTGAAGCAGAGGGGGTGTGCGGCGCCTCTGTGCCGTGCTATGTGGCTATGCAGGTCGAATTGCCCTGGGTGGCTATGTTCGGCTCGGCCGGACTTGTTGAAGGGTATCCGGCGTGACGGTCGTCGTCGCGTGCCGAGGCGCGCCCCCGTGATCCATAGATCGATCTTGGCTGTCCTGTTTTGTTGCCCCAGGCGGTAGTATGTTGGAGTGGGGGTGTTGGCTGGTATGTGGACTGATATGCCGTCTTATCCTGGCCACGAGGTGGCCAGTCAGCCATATGGTGCTCGAGTCCGTATTCCTCGGCTACCAGGACTTCAGTCCATCTATCTGTGAGCAGGTCTTGATCAGCTTGGAGTTGCTGCTGCTTCTTTTTCAGGCTCCTCGCAGTGGCTATAAGCCGACGCTTGAAGCGCTCCTGCTCTACGGGATCCTCAGGCACGCCGAACTCGTCGTCGCCGAGGCTAATCTCATCTTCGGAGGGGGGCATGTAGCTGTCCTCCTCCGGGTATTCATCAGTCGCCTGTTCTTCTGGGCTGACCTGCTCATCCTCCTGTTCGGCCTGCTCGAAGGCGGGCTGATCAGGGTTGTATTCTTCTTTGGCACCATTCGAATTGTTTTCGTCTCCTGGGCTGGTATTGCTGTGGCGGGGCTTGGTTTGGTCCTACGACGCCCATTCTTTGCTTTTTCCCTGAGGTTTTATCCTCCGTTGCCTCATCACCATTTGTTTCCTTCGGAGTGTCCACCATGTATATATCATAGGAAGAGGTGGCTGTCCACCGCCCAGTGAGCGGTGGTTCATGTTCTTCTCCTGCATCGTCGTCCATACCGGCCGATGTCTTGAGTCGAAGTTCAAGACCTCGGTTAAGTCATCGACCGTGGCAATGAAGTGGGTGGTGGGTGGGCAACGAATTCCTTCATCGCTTTGCCTCCCACTCGAAGCCGCATATAGTTCGTGAAGAGCCTCCTGACAAAGAGAGATACTTTAATGAGTCTAGTATGTCGCCAAAGGGCGAGTGCTGGAAGATATCCGCAGGGGTGAACTCCATTACCGGAGCCCAACTTGGCTCGACTGGCTCGGGAGTGCGCGGACTGGAACCAACGCCCGGATATGAATCCGGGGGTCCGGAGTCACAGGCCACCGCAGAGGTAAGACCCGTGTTCGGCTCCACAGCCGATAAGTGTGCGACACTGTGGGCGGGTCCATCCTCTGCCCTTAGGGCAACAGCCTGCTCCGGATCTAGGTCCGGGATACTACGGGGTCATACCGAAGCTTAGATCCCAACGGCAGGTCTAAGCCGTGCTCGTCATGACTGTCCATGCTCCTGGCATAGGCCCAAATCCATCAAAGATCAAATCTCCGCGGATGTCTGCCGTGTAGTTCAGGTTTCCGAACCTGATCTGGTGGCCAGGGGCGTAGCTGTCGATCTGCTCCATATGGCCAAGCGAGTTGGCCCGCAGGGCGAAGCAGCCGAACACGAAGATTTGTCCGGGGAGAAAGGTCTCACCTGGGATCGTGTTGTTGATGATGGTTGAAGGAGCCATCAAGCCCTGTAGCAATGACAAAGAGGAACTCTCAATGAAAGCACCAATGTCGGTATCAAAACCGGCGGATCTCGGGTAGGGGGTCCCGATCTGTGCGTCTAGGCTGATGGTAACAGGAAGCAAGGGACACAGATGTTTACCTGAGTTCGGGCCCTCTCGATGGAGGTAAAACCCTACTTCCTGCTTGATTAATATTGAAGATATGGGTAGTACAAGAGTAGATCTACCACGAGATCGTAGAGGCTAAACCCTAGAAGCTAGCCTATGATGGTATGATTGTAATTGTGATCGGCCTTCTAAGGACCAACCTCTCCGGTTTATATAGACACCGGAGAGGGCTAGGGTTTACATGGAGTCGGTTACAAGAAAGGAAATACAATATCCGGATCGCCAAGCTTGCCTTCCACGCCAAGGAAAGTCCCATCCAGACACGGGACGAAGTCTTGAGTCTTGTATCTTCACGCTTCAATAATCCGGACGATGTATATAGTCCGGCTGTCCGGATACCCCCTAATTCAGGACTCCTCATTCATCAACGACACAACTGCACCAGGAAAATGAAGACCCTTAGTGCACTTCAGTATTTGTTCCAAAGCTTGTACTATTACCATGTTTATTTTTCAAAGATGCCAAAGGCATCAGGTGGTTAATAAATAAATGGGAAACCTTGGCAGGGTAGTAAGAGCAAACCATTATCACTTATGTTGAAGTGAGGATCACATAAGTAGCATAAAACGGAATTGTTCATATTAACTCTACATGCTAGTTTTGTGACTCTTTTTTATATTAATTTCATATATCTTCTACTTATATTATAGGAAATGTAGTTCTTTAGATGAGAGATCAAAAGAAAGCACAAATATTGATCCTTAATTTTAGGACAACTCATTTTCTTTCAGAACTTCCATAGTTAAGAGTCAATAATTGGGAACTGTTACAAAATTGCAAGCATGCTTCTGGCTTTTCTTTGCTGCAGTCAGTGGCTTCAACATACATTTGTAACACTACAATACCTGATCTAGAAAAAAGTTGGTCCCTATTACCATTGAATGAAAGAAAAGCAATGCAAATACGGCCTTAAAATGCATATGTCTTACAGTTTCATGACTGCAAAGAGGATAGAACATCCAAAAATAATCATAAGAGCATCAATAAATAAAAATGTAGGTGCTAGAATAGAAAAATGTATACATTTATTTCATATGCATTATAAACTCATAGTAGAGGAAGAGTATTGTAGAAACATCCTCATATCATGCTTTGCCAGTTGGACTCTTCTTGCCTATCCAGAAAATAAAATAACACCATGCCATCACAAAGTTGTCATGTGGTAATCCTCAGATTATATGTAACAACCATTGACACAACAAATGTCCTAGCTATGTGACACTCTTCCTCACAGTAAGAAACAAACAAAATTATGATAAGAAACATAGATCGACAATTTGGGTAGTAATTAAGAACAAGGCGGGGTCTTCTGTCAGATAGATCATCAAATAGATACACGAAAGTCAGATTTTTAGAGCTAAACCAAGAAATACAATCATTTTTTACGATTCTCATCTTCTTCCGCATGTGTGACGGCAAGAAAAACAAGATTCCAAATTATATCATGCTTTTGTTTGGTTTAGCAACAAAGCAGATCGTATGTTTTGTAGAGCATCCCAGAATTTGAAAGATTGTTGTTTCCAATAGCTACCAAACTAACATATACACTCATCTAAGGCTTGCTCCTGTAGATTCAGATTTTCAAGTTATGTTTGAAAGAACAAGTTATAAACTATTGAGTTTTGATATAGTTGTCATAATACATCTCTGCAAAAATATTCAGGTGCACGTAGGATTAGTATGTAAAATTCAGTAGAAATAACAAATTTAAAGCTAACTGGAGTAAAACTCATTATGGTGCATTGGTTGCAACGGGCAAATAGTAGATAGCAAAAAGCTAGCTGCTAGCTAGCTAGCCTATAAGACAACAAATACAAACAAAATATGATCTCCAATCCACGCAAGTCATATTTTTCTGAAATACTTATACAACATTCAATTCAAAAGCTTTGCATCCAAACATCCAAAATGTCTTCATTATTCATTATAGGATCGAATCACTTGATAGGATCAAGCAGCAACAATGCAAGTGTCCCAAACATCATGGACCATGTCCAACACTAAAATAAGACAAATTGGATTGGTGTAAACTGCAACTATTAGCTCTTTCACCTTGTTAGGCAGTCCCCTCAATCCAAGAATATATAGTATACCAAATCTGGAAGAAATAAAAACAATGTCATAATTAGTAAACAATTTTCAACCAAAAAAGGATAAACAGTAGGATTTTTAAAAAACTGCAGCTACATAAGTAAATTTTACATTAGCACAAGTGTAGATTCTCTCCCACTTCTCACATTTTTTATTAAAAAAGCAGAATACACAATTAATCCAAAGTTTATAAATTAGAAAAAATGGATCATCCTGCATCACTAACTATGCTGCCTGATTGTTGCTGATCTATTATCCTACACATACAACTCATCTGATTCCCATCCATATAAACCTCTTTAATAATAAGTAAATCATATAACACGGTTACCCCAAGTGAAGCATGTTATCAAGGTTCACAACCAGGGGAAGCACGGTGAAAATTATCTTGAATAATCAAATTAATAGGAGCTAAATCTTCCTGTAGAATAAAGTCAACAAGCTTAATCAACATTCATGGTTGGGTTCGACATTAAAAAAACAACTATTCTAGATAGCAGATAGATCACCGAGATGAGTTACTAATGCAAATATGCTTGTTGCACATTCATTCATCCATATATACAAGACCAGACCAGACCAGACCGACAAGGGCAAAGCCACGGATTTCCCAGACCAGATCGCCTATTTAAGGTGTTTCCCTGATAATAATCATATGGTGAGAACTAAATGTGTGCGTTGCTTCAGACCCAAAAACATTGGCTTATCTCTTGCAAATGATGACTACAGATGCACCTCCTCACATATCTTGCTTCCCATGAAATATTCCATTATCCATATTACTAAATTAATCAGTGCTTCATATAAACCATTTTCACACCATTCGTATCCTGGGAACATTAACATAATGTGTAAAAGTTAAAGCGTGACATACATTTGTGTAGAGAAATCAAATTATATGAACTGATTAGAGGCAAACTTACTTAGCCATAAACCCTACAGCAAAGGACTTGTGAGCACTCTGCCAACCGTATGAAAAATATAATGAAGAGTCGTTAGAAAAAAAACAAAGAGGTGACACCTTACTCAAAATAGACCTTTGGAATAGAATGATACAAAAAGTATAGAGACCAATGTTGATTCCAGCAGAGGTCATAAGAGCACCAATTTCCATCTCTTTATAAACAAAATATACGAGATTCAGGACTCCTTATGTCATGTGAATACAAAACAATTCATAGCTTTGTTGGTGCCTGAAGGGAAAACAATTGGCTTCTGAAATTTCATATGACATATGGTAGACCAACATACATGATCTTCAATTAGTTCAGCAATCACATTGTTCCCATGTGTGCCTCCAACATATCGACTTTCTGCACCACGAGCAAAAAGAAAGACTGTTTTATTACTGGTGAGAGTTGGAACAATCTGAACTGAACTCCCTCTGCTGCAGATTTACAAGGGAACAGAAAAGCTAGCTATAAAATCATATTGGGAGGAAGATAGTTAATTACAGCAAATGTCGAAGTGAGCAGCAATGGTAAAGTTAATCATAACTGAGTTTATGCAGAACAAAAAAAGGGGCTTAGATAAATAAGGCGATCTTTCATCTTCGAATTGAACATTCAGGTCTCTCCACCTGGTCTTTGATCCATCTTTCACTTGGTAAAAACAAACAGGTTGGGGGGGGGCACGGACAAGGTACCTCACCTTGATCTTGAGTTCATGGAACGAGTTGACGAAGACGTCGGGGGCATCCACCAACCCTTCAAACGGGCCCGCCCACCACTACGTCCATGAACAACCGGTACGACTCCGGCGCTGCCACAAGCGACGACACATCCATCGCTCAGCAGGCCCTGCTGCACGCCCCCTTCCATGACCGGTGGGCCGACGCTGTCCACGTAGACCTCCATGTAGATGATATCCACCGACAGGGTTGCGAGAAGAGTGCGGACGTCGGCACGCCGGCAGCGCGTGCCACACAGCCCGCCTACGGGAGGTGCTAGTCATACACGAGCACACGCACATGTACGGGCGTCCCCGCCGTGGACTCGGAAAGAAAGAGCAGCTCGAGGGTGTCGGACAAGGGGGTGACGCGGGCGTGACAGTGGCTCGTGGTGATGCATCGGGTCGAGGTGGCCCTATGCCCTCGGGAAGGCAACGAGGAGGACATGGCCGCCGCCGTCACCATCTGCTCGGATAGAAGATGAGGAAGAAGCGCCAAGCACAGATAGACGCACACATCCGTGATGTAGGTGGCTCGATTCAAACCTAGTCGATGGGATGGGGAAGGAGGAGTGAAGCGGGATCCATCAATTTCATAGGCATTTTCGGATTTGTAGGGCATGTGGCCACGATCCCCGCGCACCGTACCTTTTTTCTTGACGTGCATGATTGATTATAAGAAAGAAAGAAATCCCATCAATACAAGCAAATATCCCATCAATGCTTGATTGATTGTCATTTATATTTTATAGCCATTTACAAATTTTTAGGGCATGTGCCCATGATCCTCACGCGCCGTATTTTTTATGTATGATTCACTACTGCAGGATGCTGCTAACGCGACACTACGATCAGAGACCCTTCGAGAAATTGTGTGTGATGCAATAATCGCAAACGGTGGTGTATGAAAACCGTCAAAAATGTATAAAATGTTTGCAATGACGGATGCATCAAACATGGTTTAGATTTTAGTTGCATGTGCGATGAAGGGCATACGGTTCAGTTCAATTAACTGTTTGCGATGAGGAGGAACAAAAGAAACGGGCAGCCAGATGAAGGCGTGTGCGATACACAACATACGGTTCACTCAGATGAACTGTTTCTGATTAGGCAACACAAAAGAAACGGGTAGCCAGATGAAGGTGTGTGCGATATACAGCATACGGTTCACTCGGATGAACTGTTTGTGATTAGGCAACACAAAAGAACTGGTCAGCCAGATCAAGGTGTGTGCGATATACGCATGCGGTTCACTCGGCCCTTGTCGTCATTGTGTGACCTCTGTGGCAACCGTTCGCTCCCCAGGCGCCTCTTCGTGTACCAGGGCAACCGTCCACCGCCTCTTCGCCTTTCCCTCTCGATTTGGAACTGCTGTCGCACGCTCTTCCTCCCTCCATTTGCCTTCACCCTTCCTTCTGCCATTGTTCGATCATCTTCTCCATGGAGGGAACAGGCCGGAAACGACCCCATTATTCTTGTTCCAATCTGAAAGATGACATGGTGGAGGAACTCATTGATCGGTGCGACATCATCACCTCAGCTAGCATGGCAGGTTCGTTCAAGACCATTCTCGACTCAACTAATAACATCATTACAAGGAACCCAAGGGTCTAGGAGCGGTTTGATCTCCCCTGTCTTCTTCACCGTGACCCTGCTGACTGGCGTGGGGACGAGGGAAGCTTGCCTTGCGAAAGTTGATGCCCCTTGATAATGATACGTATGATGTTAAGATGCCATCGTTTGAGGGCAAGGCTTGGGCAGGCGCAAATGGAGATTGGGTTGTTTATATTGGGTACAACTGCGAGTGGGAACTTGTGAATGTGTACACTCATCACCGGGTTCCACTTCCAAAAATCTCAGACAACTACCCAGAGGTTGAGTACACCGGTATTCTACATGAGTTCAAATACGATCATGGTGACTGCCGTCTATGGAAGATAGCAATTTGTTGAGTTCCCAACTGCTCTTGGGATTACACGAACTATGAAGTTGTTGCTATCTTCGACAAGCTTGTTGCCATCCTTACTTCCATGCCTCGATGGATATTGCTCAAAAATAAATTTATGTACACGGATGAGTACTGTGATGCAATTCAATACGAGGGTCTTGTGTTTGCTGCCACCACTTGTGGCACTGTTTTTTCATGGAATCTGCATTCCGTACGTTTGTCTTCCACCGTAATTATAATTGTTTCATCCACAGGCATGCGGGTTAGCTAGTTTCCCTTTACTAATTAACCTTCTTGTGTTTCCAAGGTCCTGTGAACATTCCACCACCTATACTTGAAAAAATTTATAACCAAGGGGGAGATGACGATCTTTGATGATCACGAGCATGAGGACGAGCAGGACCCATATACTCAGTGGCGCCTGGCAACTTATTCCGATGGATCACCTCTTCTTGTCTATATACAGGGCACTGCTGATGTTACTAAGGAAGCAGGTGTTGTCTCACATGGTCACACTCTTCAGACCTATTCCAACATCTGTTGCAGGGTATTCGGGATGGGTACTAGTGTACTAGCGCCAACACCTTCTCCCTGGTTCTGTATTGAAAGTCTTGGAGGAAACTCGCTCTTCCTTGGACAAAACTATCCAATGATGGTGGAAGGCGATCCAGCTACTGTTGACACAACGTTACTACCATTTATGAGAAGCAATTGTATCTATACCTAGGACATTGCTATGCTTCCCTACCGTCCCAATATGGGTCCTGACATAGGCCGCTTCAGCCTGGTTGATCAGTCCTGCGTTGGTCTCGAGATTGACAGTAGCTGGCCCTTCCTAGAGAATCAATTCTGGTTCAAAGCAAGCGTTTCCAACACCAATGAGTGGTTGAGCTGAAGTTCATTTCATTGCTTTGTTATTTTTTGTGTGAGAAAAACTTTACTAGAATGTTTTGTTGGAAATGATCAATAATCCAACATGTATCCTCGTTGTCGTTGTGGGTTGATGACTTGTTGTATGTAATCAATGGTACATTTGCATATGCGTCCATCAACTCACGCCTGCTAGTGGTGTCCATATGAACAGTGCTAGTGATCTTAGTTGCAAAAATTAGATAGTGCTAGTGATTTTTAGCTGCATATTTTGACAAATCGCAGTGTTACAAGGTTGAAAAATGGCAATGTTACTAGATAAACAAATGTCAATCCTTCCTGTTTGACAAATGGCAACATACCCAAAATGACAGATATGCAAATCTTACCCAATTCTTTGTACGTGGTTGCACACGGGTCATGCAAAACAACTGTTTGCGTTGAAGGGATGCAGAAATCCTGCTCAGCACATTTTCCCTTGGCTTCCTGGGGAAGCTGTCGGTTTGCAAACGGGCGTTCTAACTAAAACGTTTGTGATGAGTGTTTTATATTTAAAAAACGTTGACGTTTTTTTCAAAATAAAATCGTTTGATAAGTATGTACATTAAGAGAGAAAAACGCAAGTTCATCCAAACCATATCTTTCATTCAGTCACACTGCGAATTTATATTCATATGATCGAGAATTTGAGATACAGTATTAAACCCCAAAAAAACTATTTTCGGCGGCAGCGGAGGCGGGTGTCGCGCCATCGTTGTCGTCCTCCGGGAGGCCGTTGTTGAAGTCTTCAAGGCAGCACAAAATGTTCTTCACTTGTAAATCAAACATCATGTCATCGCGCGATCGACGGGCGGGGCGCGGGAGGACGGCAACTGGCGCCGCTGAGAGGTAGCGGTCGACGGCGTCCCCATGTCATTGAGGGGATACAGACGGGCATGGGGCACGGGCGCGGCGGGTGCAGCCAAACGCACGGGGACCGAGGTCGCGGTGGGTGTAGGTGTTGGGGAACGTAGTAGTTTCAAAAATATTCCTACGCACATGCAAGATCATGGTGATGCATAGCAACGAGAGGGCAGAGTGTGTCCACGTACCCTCGTAGACCGAGAGCGGAAGCGTTAGCACAACGTGGTTGATGTAGTCGTACGTCTTCACGATCCGATCGATCAAGTACCGAACGCACGGCACCTCCAAGTTCAGCACACGTTCAACTCGATGACGTCCCTCGAACTCCGATCCAGCCGAGCTTTGAGGGAGAGTTCCGTCAGCATGACAGCGTGGTGCAGATGATGATGTTCTACCGATGCAGGGCTTCGCCTAAGCACCGCTCCGATATTATCGAGGTGGATTATTGAAAGTGCAACTATCCCTAGGTGGTTTTGGTAATTCCTAACAACATATAGCTCATTGAGCTAACATCATTCCAAGATGAATATTTCAGGAAAAGCTCAATGGATGGCATGGCATGGATGAGAAAAGTGGATCCCTCAAAATGCTAAGGATAAAAGGATTGGCTCAATCTCAAAAGCTCAAGACTCTACATTTTATATTTTAGTGATCCAAGATCACATTGAGTCTATAGGAAAAGCCAATACTATCAAGGAGGGACGAGGTGTTGCTTAATGAGTTTCTTGCTCTATAGTGATTAGTGATATGCTCCAAAACCCTCAACTACTTTCTCACATCCACATATGACCTAAACCAAAAGTCAAACTCAGCCCCACCGATTCTTTCTACCCGGTGCCACCGAGTTCAGATGTCATAGCCACTGCCACAAACCCTAGGCAAATCGGTCTCACCGATAGGGATCCCGGTCTCACCGAGATGGGATTGTAATCTCTCTCTTTCCCTTCGTAATGTTTCGGTACCACCGAGATGAGCGATCGGTCCCACCGAGATTGCAATGTAAACTCCCTGTTTCCTTTTCGTAACATTTCGGTCCCACCGAAATGAGCGAACCGGTCTCACCGAGTTTACCTGACCAACTCTTTGGTTAGCTTATTACCAAAATCGGTCTCACCGAGTTTGTGTAATCGGTCTCACCGAGATTACGTTATGCCCTAACCCTAACCACATCGGTCCTACCGAGTTGCATGTCGGTCCCACCGAAAATTCTAACGGTCACTAGATTTGCTGAATCGGTCTGACCGAGTTTACCAATTCGGTCCGACCGAGTTTGGCAAGTTGTGTGTAACGGTTAGATTTTGTGTGGAGGCTATATATACCCCTCCACCTCCTCTTCATTCATGGAGAGAGCCATTACAACAAACCTACACTTCCAACTTGTTGTTTCTTAGAAGGAACCACCTACTCATGTGTTGAGGCCAAGATATGCCATTCCTACCATATGAATCTTGATCTCTAGCCTTCCCCAAGTTGCTTTCCACTCAAATCTTCTTTCCACAAAATCCAAATCCTGTGAGAGAGAGTTGAGTGTTGGGGAGACTATCATTTGAAGCACAAGAGCAAGGAGTTCATCATCAACACACCATTTGTTACTTCTTGGAGAATGGTGTCTCCTAGATTGGCTAGGTGTCACTTGGGAGCCTCTGACAAGATTGTGGAGTTGAACCAAGGAGTTTGTAAGGGCAAGGAGATCGCCTACTTCGTGAAGATCTACCGCTAGTGAGGCAAGTCCTTCATGGGCGACGGCCATGGTGGGATAGACAAGGTTGCTTCTTCGTGGACCCTTCGTGGGTGGAGCCCTCCGTGGACTCACAAGAACTGCTACCCTTCGTGGGTTGAAGTCTCCATCAACGTGGATGTACGATAGCACCACCTATGGGAACCATGACAAAAACATCCGTGTCTCCAATTGCGTTTGAATTCTCCAAACCCTTCCCTTTACATTCTTGCAAGTTGCATGCTTTACTTTCCGCTGCTCATATACTCTTTGCATGCTTGCTTGAATTGTGCTAAGATTGCTTGACTTATGCTAAGATAGCTAAAATCTGCCAAAGACTAAAATTTGGAAAAGGATAAGTTTTTATTTGGTCAAGTAGTCTAATCACCCCCCTCTAGACATACTTTCGATCCTACAAGTGGTATCAGAGCTTTGGTCTCCATTTGCTTTTATTTCCACAGCTTTTGGTGGTCATAGCCTTGGTTTCACAACCTAGGAGAGTATGGCGTCTAGCGAGGGAAATTATCACCGTAGAGGTCCTTACTTTGATGGTACTAATTTTGCTAGTTGGAAGCATAAGATGAAAATGCATATTCTTGGACATAACCCCGCCGTTTGGGCTGTTGTGTGTATTGGCTTGCAAGGTGGATTCTTTGATGGGAGAGAACCGAACCGTGAAGCTAGTGCGGAAGAGTTGAAGATGCTGCAATACAACACTCAAGCTTGTGATATCCTCTTCAACGGATTGTGCCCCGAAGAATTCAACAAAATCAGTCGTCTTGAGAATGCAAAGGAAATATGGGACACTTTGGTTGATATGCATGAAGGTACCGACTCCTTCAAGGAATCCAAGTTGGATGTGCTCCAAAGTCAACTTGACAAGTTCAAAATGAAGGATGGTGAAGGTGTCGCTGAAATGTACTCTAGGCTTGCTTTTATCACAAATGAGATTGCGGTCTTAGGAAGTGAAGAGATGACTGACAAATTCATCATCAAGAAGATCCTAAGAGCTTTGGACGGAAAATATGATACAGTGTGCACATTGATCCAAATGATGCCCAATTACAAAGATCCTAAGCCAAAGGAAGTCATTGGAAGAATTGTTGCTCATGTGATGTCGCTCAAGGATAAGGAGGAACTTCACAACAAGTAAAGTGGTGCTTACAAAGCCTCATGTGAAGCCCCCACATCATCAAGTGAGAAACAAACCTTCAATGAAGAATTGAGCTTAATGGTGAAGAACTTCAACAAATTCTACAAGAGTAGAAGCAAAGAGAGAAGCTCCAAGTCAAGGTCCTACAATGACAAAAGATCTTCTAGTCGGGAGCGTAGTTGCTACAATTGTGGAAGACCCGGACACTATTCCAATGAGTGTACGGCACCCTAGAAAAGAAGAGAAGATTCTCCAAAAAGAAGAAGTAGAAGAGAAGAATCACCACCAAGAGAGAGGAGGAGTAGAGATGATCGTTATGAATGAAGAACATGCCGGAGGAGCAAGGATTCGGAAAGGAAGGACAAGTCATCAAGGAGCTACACAGAACGAAGACATCAAGCTCATGTTGGTGAATGGATGTCCGGCTCCGACTCCGACAATCACTCCGAGAGAAGCTATCACTCCGACTCCGAATATACTCAATATGAAGGTGTTGCCGGTCTAGCACTTGTGTCAACCAACTCCTATGACATATTTGATTCACCTAATGAAGGAATTGGAAGATGCTTCATGGCTAAAGGCCCAAAGGTAACACACCCCGAGTATGTTGATTTCAATAGTGATGAAGATGACTTTCTAGGTGATGATGATTTACTTGTTGAAAACTCTAGTGATGAATACTGTGATGAAACGTCAATTAATCATGCTAATCAAGATAAAACGAATGGCAATGATAAGGAGAATATTGAGCTTCTAACTAAAGAACTAAACACTCTTAAGTTAGCTCATGAAACTATCTTAGAAGATCATCGAGAAATTTGAAGGACTCATGAGAAGTTGCGCTTTGAAAAGCTCAATCTTGAGCAAGAGCATGAGTTCTTAAAGGCAATCAATGATGATCTTCGTAAGAAAAGTTCTTATTACATTGCCAAGTGTTTACTCTTATCTACTCACATGCCTCAAGTCAAGTCCATTAACAAAAACAAGAAGGATTCTTCCTCTAGTAGTAACAATAATCATGCTAAATCAAGTGGTGTTGCTTCTAGTAGTTCTCTTGATTCCACTAATGATTCTCTTAGCCAAGTTACACTTGAGCAAGAAAATAGCTTATTGAAGGGAATTATAGAGAAAGGTGTTTACAAGAGCCTTGCCGGGAGTAAGCAATTTGAAGAAATTATACGCAAGCAAGGAAGGCACCGGAAGAACCAAGGTGTTGGTTTTGAACGAAAGTTGAATGCCAATGGAGTTGAGTGGGAAGAAGATCAATATCCCAAGACGAAGTTTGTTCCTCAACAAGAGGATTATGATCCTACTTCCTTCAAGGGGACACAACCTCAAGATGATCTTCCACCACAAGACCACAAGCAAAAAGGCAAGGACAAGCTTCAAGAGGAGATTGATGCATTTGAAGAAGCTCCTAAGGCCTTGGTCAAGTGGGTTCCCAAGACTACGACAAGTTCTACTTCATCAAGTATGACTACAACTCCAAGGATTCCCATCAAGATGATGTGGATCCCAAAGAAGAAGAACTAGAGAGTTCTTAAGGGTGACTCCGCCAACATATTTCACTCATATCATTTTGGCAACAACAAGTGCAATCAACTTCCACATCTTGCACTAGTTCAAGGAGTCACAAACCCTCTTGTTGGTAAGACAAGGGACAAGGTAATCTAATGCTTTCATAGACATAATCTTGTGTGTGCATCACTCTATGTCTATGGATATCCTTGTTTGTTCCTTGTGGGACTAACCCGTGTAGGTATTGAAAGTGCAACTCACTCCAAAAGGATTGCTCCAAATGATCTTCATCAACATTGAGCATCCACATCTTCAACACCTACATGAAGTCATCATCGACAAAACCCAAGGTTAGTTCATCCCTCTAAGGGGATCTCACATCTAGGGGAGCTTAACTCTAAGAATTGAGTCAAAGAAACTCTAATGGTGTGAACACATCAATGCATTATGTAAAAGTGGTAACCCCACTTGAGCTTAAGCGATGAGTATGACCTATGATCAAATGTTCTCATTTGACTCCTAAGTCAATATACTCATATATAGATGACCTAGTCATCGCCAATTGTTTGATAGATGCTAGAATTGTTTGCGCATGCTTTGTCACATATTTCATTTGCTATTTTATTGTGTGAGCATGTTGGTTGCATATTTTACTCATTCGAGGACATCCACTTGTTGTTTGATTGATCGGTTTCTTTTTATTTTGCCAAGTGGATGGACAAGAATGCCTAAGAACCTTCTCTAGCTATCTATGATTTTCTCATCTCAAACTCTATTCATGCTACATCACAAAATTTGATCAAGTCAGATTCGAACCACTCTGTGTGAGGAGCACTTCGGAGTCCCGATTCGTCATAGACTTAAACTTCCAAAACTTCTTTGTGCATTTCGGTCTGACCAATTCCTCCATTTCGGTCATACCGAGATCACTAAGTCGATCTAGGTTTTCAATCTCGGTGCAACCAATTTGAACTTTTCGGTCACACCGAGTTGTCAAATCGCTAATCGTTATGCATCTCGGTGCCACCGAGTTGTTCCACTCGGTCACACCGACAGGGTCGGGATATATATACTCTCGCACAAAAATTTGGAAACTTTCTCCAAACCCATTCGCCTGCGCATAGCTCGCTCTGCCTCCAGGGTCTCCGGATCATCCTCCTCGTCGCCAGCCGCCTCCAGCCGCTGGTCTCCGCCGCCGTCAACGGAATTCAACCCCGCCATTGCCGTCGTAGCGAGTTCATCGCCAAGCTAGGGTATGGACTCGATCAAAGTGCTATCCCCGTCCGATTCCTAGCACATTGTGTTCATCATGATTCTTGCCACGATTGAAACTATTATATCCAGTCAAAACAATCCATAGTTTAGAAGTGAATTGAAAATTTAGGGTTAGGTTTCCGCCGAAACCATCTCGCACTCCACCGATTTGCGTAACTTCGGTTCCACCGATTCGGCTAAGGCCATTGCACAAGTGATTCTCGGTCCGACCAAGAATTGCAAATCGGTGTGACCGAGTTCAGGACTTTGTGAAACCCTAGTAGTCTCGGTGCATCAACTGCGTGACTCGGTTTGACCGAGTTCACTAGTTTAGGTTCCAAAAGCTGCTTCGGTATCACCGAGTTTGCAAATCGGTTGATCCGACATGCTTTCTGTGGAATACTAAAACTAAGTTTTTGACTCATTCTTTTGCAAAAACCTCTGTATTTTGTGATGCTCATCCACTCTGTCTCATCTATATCCATTCACAGGGTCTGCAGTCAGTGTGTGCAACATGTCTGATCAAAGTGACAGCCAGAACAAGTCAGAGGAGCAGATTCAGATGAGTGAGGGCACTAGTCCCTCTAGTACCTCAGATGATGGTAGCAGGAGCACCCCAAGCAACTTGCCCAAAGCTGCCACCAGGGCCAGAAAGAAGAAAACCTCAGAATCTGAGGATGAAGACTATGTGGCAGTAGAGGATGAGGCCACTTCCAAGAAGAAAGTGCTCAAGAAGGAGTATGGCACAGCTGCTGCCACCAAGCCTGGTATGAAGACCAAAGTACATGCCGAAAGGATTCCCATGTCTAAAGCCAGAGCCTCCACTCAAGCATCATTGGAATCTGAATCCAAAGAGGCTATTGCTGAAGGGAAGAAGAGGAAGGAAAGGGTCAAGAAGACCATGGCCAGAGTTATTGGAAAGCCTTCTGTGATGGAAGAGGAGGAAGAAGAAGAGGTTGCTGCACCAGCACCCAAGGCTCAGAAGCTTATGGGTGATGCTATCAGGACAGGGGTTGCATCATCAAAGCCCAAAGAAGCACCCAAAGCTGCCTCCAAGCCCACGATTGCACCAAAGAGGAGTACTAGAAACATTCCAGCTGCTGAGAAGAACAAGGCTCCAATGCCTGAAATTTTTGCTGAGGAAGAAGATGATGAGATACATGTCTTTAGAAAATTGAAGCCAAAAATTCCAGATCATAATGATGCTCATCCTGTAGCTGAGAAGATGAACATCAGGAGAGACTCAGGATTGAGGCTATGGAGAGAGTCAGATCCATATGCCACCGGAAGGAGGACTACTGTTGACTACAGGTTCCACACAAAGTAACAGCAGGATTTCTATGAGACAGTGTTGTTGGACAAGAAGCCAATAGTGTGTGACATGAGGTGGGTGGACTGGACCTACATGAAGGAGAATGAGGAACACTATCCTGGTGTGTATGACAGCTTCAGCGCTTGTGGAGTGGAAGACTTTGTTGGGCAGAAGCTCACAAAGTGGAATGAGGAGCTCATAATGCAATTCTACTCCACAGCACACTTCTATCTAGATGGCAGAATAGTATGGATGTCTGAAGGTACAAGGTACCAATCAACTATTGAGGAATGGGCAAATCTGATCAATGCACCTAAGGAGGAAGAGGATGACTTGGATGTCTATGCCAAGAAGAAGATGGATCACAACTCTATGGCACATATGTACAAGGAGATCCCAGATGCTGCAATAGAATCACACAAGTTTGGATCAGTACATTATCTTCTGTCAGGACTGCCAACCATTAAATGGATCCTCAGGCATACTCTATTGCCCAAGTCAGGTGATCACAACATGATCAGAGGCCATGCAATAAACTTGCTACACCTATTTGATGTGCCACAGAAGTTCAAGATCATGAGCCTTATAGTTGAGACTATCAAGAGGACAACACGACCAAAAGAGGAGTTGTGGATATGCCCCACAGATCCGGAGCTGATTAACTCAAAGATGGGCACGAGGCACATACCTGTTGGATAAGGAGCATATGCCTATCTATCCAGACTTTGAGGACAACCAAGTGGTTATGGATGAAGATGAACCATCTTGATTGCAAGCACAAGCTAAGAAGGAGAAGGCAAGGAGAGAAGGCTGCCAAGATGCCAACAATGGAAGAGGCATCTCAATTACTTTTTGAAGAGCAAACAGGATCAACTTGGCTACTTGATTGCATCCACTCGAGGATTGAGAAGGGCTGGCCACCTTGACTCGAAACCAGGAGAGCTTGGAGAGGATCATGGAGCAGAAGTTCTATGACATGGATGTGAAGGTCACTGAGATCCAGTCTGTTGTTGAGCAGCTTCAGGATGATATGCAGGAGAGGAAGGGCAAGGGCAAGACAACCACAGATGCATTTGCCAGAGTGCCTAGAGCTCATAGATCAGCTGCAGTGCCAGTGACAGACACCAGAGCCACTTCATCTGCACCAGCTACAGCTCCTACAGCTCCAGTGCAACCAGCTTCGGCACCTACACCACCAGCTCCATCTACATCAACTGATGTTTTCGTCCTTGGCGTTCTGTCTACACCACCACCTGAAGATCAACCCTGAGAGTCGATCTAGTACTATGCATTTTCTATGAACTTTTTGGCAACTTGTTGCCAAAGGGGGAGAAAAATGTATAGCTCATAGGCTTCGAGAGAGTGTTGCTTTTTATTCTCTCTTGCTTTGGTGGTTGAACTTTATTTGCTTGTTTGAGATAGTTTATGTCTGTGTGATACCTGGATGATCATGTGTTTGATCATATGCTACATTTATGCTTGTTGGATGACATTATCTCGTTTATCTCTATATGATCATTCACTTTGCTTGGTGATGAGTGCATGTATTCAATCATTATCATTTTGAGCGCTCCACCAAGATGTACGTGACATGGAAGAGTTACCCATAAGCCTAACTCCTTGTGCATTTGCAGTCCAAAGCAAATCTTAAACTATGCACAAAAATTTAGGGGGAACTCCTGCTTATCACATACTTCTCAAAGCGACAATGTTTCTCACTCTTATTATCATTTGTCAAAGCTTTGATCTATATGTTGTCATCAATTACCAAAAAGGGGGAGATTGAAAGTGCAACTATCCCTAGGTGGTTTTGGTAATTCCTAACAACATATAGCTCATTGAGCTAACATCATTCCAAGATGAATATTTCAGGAAAAGCTCAATGGATGGCATGGCATGGATGAGAAAAGCGGATCCCTCAAAATTCTAAGGATAAAAGGATTGGCTCAAGCTCAAAAACTCAAGACTCTACATTTTATATTTTAGTGATCCAAGATCACATTGAGTCTATAGGAAAAGCCAATACTATCAAGGAGGGATGAGGTGTTGCTTAATGAGTTTCTTGCTCTATAATGCTTAGTGATATGCTCCAAAACCCTCAACTACTTTCTCACATCCACATATGACCTAAACCAAAAGTCAAACTCGGCCCCACCGATTCTTTCTACCCGGCGCCACCGAGTTCAGATGTCATAGCCACTGCCACAAACCCTAGGCAAATCGGTCTCACCGATAGGGATGTCGGTCTCACCAAGATGGGATTGTAATCTCTCTATTTCCCTTCGTAACATTTCGGTACCACCGAGATGAGCGATCGGTCCCACCGAGATTGCAATGTACACTCCCTGTTTCCTTTTCGTAACATTTCAGTCTCACCGAAATGAGCGAATCAGTCCCACCGAGTTTACCTGACCAACTCTCTGGTTAGCTTATTACCAAAATCGGTCTCACCGAGTTTGTGTAATCGGTCTCACCGAGATTACGTTATGCCCTAACCCTAACCACATCGGTCCTACCGACTTGCATGTCGGTCCCACCGAAAATCCTAACGGTCACTAGATTTGCTGAATCGGTCTAACCGAGTTTATCAATTCGGTCCCACTGAGTTTGGAAAGTTGTGTGTAACGGTTAGATTTTGTGTGGAGGCTATATATACCCCTCCACCTCCTCTTCATTCGTGGAGAGAGCCATCAGAACGGACCTACACTTCCAACTTGTCATTTCGAGAAGGAACCACCTACTCATGTGTTGAGGCCAAGATATTCCATTCCTACCATATGAATCTTGATCTCTAGCCTTCCCCAAGTTGCTTTCCACTCAAATCTTCTTTCCACCAAATCCAAATCATGTGAGAGAGAGTTGAGTGTTGGGGAGACTATCATTTGAAGCACACGAGCAAGGAGTTCATCATCAGCACACCATTTGTTACATCTTGGAGAGTGGTGTCTCCTAGATTGGCTAGGTGTCACTTGGGAGCCTCCGACAAGATTGTGGAGTTGAACCAAGGAGTTTGTAAGGGCAAGGAGATCGCCTACTTCGTGAAGATCTACCGCTAGTGAGGCAAGTCCTTCGTGGGCGACGGCCATGGTGGGATAGACAAGGTTGCTTCTTCGTGGACCCTTCGTGGGTGGAGCCCTCCGTGGACTCGCGCAACCGTTACCCTTCATGGGTTGAATTCTCCATCAACGTGGATGTACGATAGCACCACCTATCGGAACCACGACAAAAACATCCGTGTCTCCAATTGCGTTTGAATTCTCCAAACCCTTCCCTTTACATTCTTGCAAGTTGCATGCTTTACTTTCCGCTGCTCATATACTCTTTGCATGCTTGCTTGAATTGTGCTAAGATTGCTTGACTTGTGCTAAGATAGCTAAAATCTCCCAAGGACTAAAATTGGGAAAAGGATAAGTTTTTATTTGGTCAAGTAGTCTAATCACCCCCCCCCCCCTCTAGACATACTTTTGATCCTACAATTATGGTGGAGGGGGGCACCGCACACGGCTAAGAGATCCAAGAGATCAATTGTTGTGTCTATGGGGTGCCCCCCTCCTCCGTATATAAAGGGGGGGAGAGGGGGCCGACCAATGGGAGGAGGCGCGCCCAAGGGGGGGCAATCCTACTCCAAGTAGGTTTTGCCCCCCTTTCCTATTCCAACTAGGAGAAGGGGGAAGGAGGAGGTGGAGAGAAGGAAGGAGAAGGGGGGCCGCCGCCCCCCTTCCCTTTCCCAATTTGGATTGGGGCAAGGGGGGCCACGCGCCACCTCCTTGCCGCCTCTCCTCTTCCACCACTTGGGCCCATGAGGTTCCGGTAACCCCCCGGTACTCCGGTATATATCCGATAACCCCCGGAACCATTTCGGTGTGCGAATATAGTCGTCCAATATATCAATCTTCATGTCTCGAACATTTCAAGACTCCTCGTTATGTCCGTGATCATATCCGGGACTCCGAACTTCCTTCGGTACATCAAAACACATAAACTCATAATATAACCGTCATCGAACTTTAAGCGTGCGGACCCTACGGGTTCGAGAACTATGTAGACATGACTGAGACATGTCTCCGGTCAATAACCAATAGCGGAACCTGGATGCTCATATTGGCTCCGACATATTCTACGAAGATCTTTATCGGTCAAACCGCATAACAACATACATTGTTCCCTTGGTCATCGGTATGTTATTTGCCCGAGATTCGATCGTCGGTATCTCAATACCTAGTTCAATCTCGTTACCGGCAAGTCTCTTTACTCGTTCTATAATACATCATCCCGCAACTAACTCATTAGCTGCAACGCTTGCAAGGCTTATAGTGATGTGCATTACCAAGTGGGCCCAGAGATACCTCTCTGACAATCAGAGTGACAAATCCTAATCTCGAAATACGCCAATCCAACAAGTACCATTGGAGACACCTGTAGAGAAACTTTATAATCACCCAGTTACGTTGTGACGTTTGGTAGCACACAAAGTGTTCCTCCGGTAAACGGGAGTTGCATAATATCATAGTTATAAGAACATGTATAAGTCATGAAGAAAGCAATAGCAACATACTAAACGATCGAGTGCTAAGCTAACGGAATGGGTCAAGTAAATCACATCATTCTCCTAATGATGTGATCCCGTTAATCAAATGACAACTCTTTGTCCATGGCTAGGAAATATAACCATCTTTGATCAACGAGCTAGTCAAGTAGAGGCATACTAGTGACACTGCATTTGTCTATGTATTCACACATGTATCATGTTTCCGGTTAATACAATTCTAGCATGAATAATAAACATATATCATAATATAAGGAAATAAATAATAACTTTATTATTGCCTCTAGGGCATATTTCCTTCAGTCTCCCACTTGCATTAGAGTCAATAATCTAGATTACACAGTAATGATTCTAACACCCATGGAGCCTTGGTGCTGATCATGTTTTGCTCGTGGAATAGGCTTAGTCAACGGGCCTGCAAAATTCAGCTCCGTATGTATTTTGCAAATCTCTATGTCTCCCACCTGGACTTGATCCCGTATGGAGTTGAAGCGTCTCCTGATGTGCTTGGTTCTCTTGTGAAATCTGGATTCCTTTGCCAAAGCAATTACACCAGTATTGTCACAAAAGATTTTCATTGGATCCGATGCACTAGGTATGACACCTAGATCGGATATGAACTCCTTCATCTAGACTCCTTCATTTGCTGCTTCCGAAGCAGCAGTGTACTCCGCTTCACACGTAGATCCCACCACGATGCTTTGTTTAGAACTGCTCCAACTGACAGCTCCACCGTTCAATATAAACACGTATCTGGTTTGCGATTTAGAATCGTCCGGATTAGTGTCAAAGCTTGCATCAACATAACCATTTACGATGAGCTCTTTGTCACCTCCATAAACGAGAAACATGTCCTTAGTCCTTTTCAGGTATTTCAGGATGTTCTTGACCGTTGTCCAGTGATCCACTCCTGGATTACTTTGGTACCTCCTTGCTAAACTAATAGCAAGGCACACATCAAGTCTGGTACACAACATTGCATACATGATAGAGCCTATGGCTGAAGCATAGGGAACATCTTTCATTTTATCTCTATCTTCTACAGTGGTCGGGCATTGAGTCCTACTCAACTTCACACCTTGTAACACAGGCAAGAACCCTTTCTTTGCTTGATCCATTTTGAACTTCTTCAAAACTTTGTCAAGGTATGTGCTTTGTGAAAGTCCAATTAAGCGTCTTGATCTATCTCTATAGATTTTGATGCCCAATATATAAGCAGCTTCACCGAGGTCCTTCATTGAAAAACTCTTATTCAAATATCCCTTTATGCTATCCAGAAATTCTATATCATTTCCAATAAATGATATGTCATCCACATATAATATCAGAAATGCTACAAAGCTCCCACTCACTTTCTTGTAAATACAGGCTTCTCCAAAAGTCTGTATAAAACCATATGATTTGATCACACTATCAAAACGTTTATCCCAACTCTGAGAGGCTTGCACCAGTCCATAAATGGGTCGCTGGAGCTTGCACACTTTGTTAGCTCCCTTTGGATCGACAAAACATTCCGGTTGCATCATATACAACTCTTCTTCTAGAAATCCATTCAGGAATGCAGTTTTGACATCCATTTGCCAAATTTCATAATCATAAAATGCGGCAATTGCTAACATGATTCGGACAGACTTAAGCATCGCTACGGGTGAGAAGGTCTCATCGTAGTCAATCCCTTGAACTTGTCGAAAACCTTTTGCAACAAGTCGAGCTTTATAGACAGTAACATTACCGTCAGCGTCAGTCTTTTTCTTGAAGATCCATTTATTCTCAATGGCTTGCCGATCATCAGGCAAGTCAACCAAAGTTCACACTTTGTTCTCATACATGGATCCCATCTCAGATTTCATGGCCTCAAGCCATTTTACGGAATCTGGGCTCACCATCGCTTCTTCATAGTTCGTAGGTTCGTCATGGTCTAGTAACATAACCTCCAGAATAGGATTTCCGTACCACTCTGGTGCGGATCTTACTCTGGTTGACCTACGAGGTTCAGTAACAACTTGATCTGAAGTTTCATGATCATCATCATTAACTTCCTCACTAATTGCTGTAGACGTCACAGGAACCGGTTTCTGCGATGAACTACCTTCCAATAAGGGAGCAGGTACTGTTACCTCATCAAGTTCTACTTTCCTCTCACTCACTTCTTTCGAGAGAAACTCCTTCTCTAGAAAGGATCCATTCTTGGCAACGAATGTCTTGCCTTCGGATCTGTGATAGAAGGTGTACCCAACAGTTTCCTTTGGGTATCCTATGAAGACACATTTCTCCGATTTGGGTTCGAGCTTATCAGGTTGAAGCTTTTTCACATAAGCATCGCAGCCCCAAACTTTAAGATATGACAACTTTGGTTTCTTGCCAAACCATAGTTCATAAGGCGTCGTCTAAACGGATTTTGATGGTGCCCTATTTAACGTGAATGCGGCCGTCTCTAAAGCATAACCCCAAGACGATAGCGGTAAATCAGTAAGAGACATCATAGATCGCACCATATCTAGTAAAGTACGATTACGACGTTCGGACACACCATTATGCTGTGGTGTTTTAGGTGGCGTGAGTTGCGAAACTATTCTACATTGTTTCAAATGTAGACCAAACTCGTAACTCAAATATTCTCCTCCACGATCAGATCGTAGAAACTTTATTTTCTTGTTACGATGATTTTCAACTTCACTCTGAAATTCTTTGAACTTTTCAAATGTTTCGGACTTATGTTTCATTAAGTAGATATACCCATATCTGCTTAAATCATCTGTGAAGGTGAGAAAATAACGATACCCGCCGCGAGCCTCAACATTCATTGGACCACATACATCAGTATGTATGATCTCTAACAAATCAGTTGCTCGCTCCATAGTTCCGGAGAACGGCATTTTAGTCATCTTGCCCATGAGGCATGGTTCGCAAGTACCAAGTGATTCATAATCAAGTGATTCCAAAAGTCCATCAGTATGGAGTTTCTTCATGCGCTTTACACCAATATGACCCAAACAGCAGTGCCACAAATAAGTTGCACTATCATTATCAACTTTGCATCTTTTGGCTTCAACATTATGAATATGTGTATCACTACTATCGAGATTCATCACAAATAGACCACTCTTCAAGGGTGCATGAATCACAAATAGACCACTCTTCAAGGGTGCATGACCATAAAAGATATTACTCATATAAATAGAACAACCATTATTCTTAGATTTAAATGAATAACCGTCTCGCGTCAAACAGGATCCAGATATAATGTTCATGCTCAACGCTGGCACCAAATAACAATTATTTAGGTCTAAAACTAATCCTGAAGGTAGATGTAGAGGTAGCGTGCCGACGGCGATCACATCGACTTTGGAACCATTTCCCACGCGCATCGTCACCTCGTCCTTAGCCAGTGTTCGCTTAATCCGTAGTCCCTGTTTCGAGTTGCAAATATTAGCAACAGAACCAGTATCAAATACCCAGGTGCTACTACGAGCTCTGGTAAGGTACACATCAATAACATGTATATCACATATACCTTTGTTCACCTTGCCATCCTTCTTATCCGCCAAATACTTGGTGCGGTTCCGCTTCCAGTGACTACCGCTTGGCAAGAGAAGCACTCAGCCTCGGGCTTAGGTCCAGACTTGGGTTTCTTCTCTTGAGCAGCAACTTGTTTGATGTTCTTCTTGAAGTTCCCTTCTTCTTCTCTTTGCCCTTTTCTTGAAATCGGTGGTCTTATTGACCATCAACACTTGATGCTCCTTCTTGATTTCTACCTCCGCAACTTTTAGCATTGCGAAGAGCTCGGGAATCGTCTTATCCATCCCTTGCATGTTATAGTTCATCACGAAGCTCTTGTAGCTTGGTGGCAGTGATTGAAGAATTCTATCAATGACGATATCATACGGAAGATTAACTCCCAGTTGAATCAAGTGATTGTTATACCCAGACATTCTGAGTATATGCTCACTAGCAGAATTATTCTCCTCCATCTTGCAGCTGTAGAACTTATTGGAGACTTCATATCTCTCAATCCGGGCATTTGCTTGAAATATTAATTTCAACTCCTGGAACATCTCATATGCTCCATGACGTTCAAAACGTCGTTGAAGTCCCGGTTCTAAGCCGTAAAGCATTGCACACTGAACTATCGAGTAGTCATCAGCTTTGCTCTGCCAGACATTCATAACATCTGGTGTTGCTCCTGCAGAGGTTTGGCACCTAAGCGGTGCTTCCAGGACATAATTCTTCTGTGCAGCAATGAGGATAATCCTCAAGTTACGGACCCAGTCCGTGTAATTGCTACCATCATCTTTCAACTTTGCTTTCTCAAGGAACGCATTAAAATTCAATGGAATAACAACACGAGGCATCTATCTACAACAAACATAGACATGCAAAATACTATCAGGTATTAAGTTCATGATAAATTTAAGTTCAATTAATCATATTACTTAAGAACTCCCACTTAGATAGACATCCCTCCAATCATCTAAGTGATCACGTGATCCAAATCAACTAAACCATAACCGATCATCACGTGAAATGGAGTAGTTTTCAATGGTGAACATCACTATGTTGATCATATCTACTATATGATTCACGCCGACCTTTCGGTCTCGGTGTTCCGAGGTCATATCTGCATATGCTAGGCTCGTCAAGTTTAACCCGAGTATTACGCATGTGCAAAACTGGCTTGCACCCGTTGTAGATGGACGAGAGCTTATCACACCCGATCATCACGTGGTGTCCGGGCACGCATTTAACTTTAGCAACGGTGCATACTCAGGGAGAACACTTTTATCTTGAAATTTAGTGAGAGATCATCTTATAATGCTACCATCAATCAAAGCAAAATAAGATGCATAAAAGATAAACATCACATGCAATCAATATAAGTGATATGATATGGAACCCATCATCTTGTGCTTGTGGTCTCCATCTCCGAAGCACCGTCATGATCACCATCGTCACCGGCGCGACACCTTGATCTCCATCGTAGCATCGTTGTCGTCTCACCAACTATTGCTTCTACGACTATCGCTACCGCTTAGTGGTAAAGTAAAGCAATTACAAGGTGATTGCATTGCATACAATAAAGCAACAACCATATGGCTCCTGCCAGTTGCAAATAACTCGGTTACAAAACATGATCATCTCATACAATAAAATATAGCATCATGCCTTGACCATATCACATCACAACATGCCCTGCAAAAACAAGTTAGACGTCCTCTACTTTGTTGTTGCAAGTTTTACGTGGCTGCTACGGGCTGAGCAAGAACCGATCTTACCTACGCATCAAAACCACAACGATAGTTCGTCAAGTTAGTGTTGTTTTAACCTTCTCAAGGACCGAGCGTAGCCACACTCGGTTCAACTAAAGTTGGAGAAACTGACACCCGCTAGTCACCTGTGTGCAAAGCACGGCGGTAAAACCAGTCTCGCGTAAGCGTACGCGTAATGTCGGTCCAGGCTGCTTCATCCAACAATATCACCGAACCAAAGTGTGACATGTTGGTAAGAAGTATGACTTGTATCGCCCACAACTCACTTGTGTTCTACTCGTGCATATAACATCAATGCATAAAACCTGGCTCGGATGCCACTGTTGGGGAACGTAGTAATTTCAAAAAAATTCCTACGCACACGCAAGATCATGGTGATGCATAGCAACGAGAGGGGAGAGTGTGTCCACGTACCCTCGTAGACCAAAAGCGGAAGCGTTAGCACAACGCGTTTGATGTAGTCGTACGTCTTCATGATCCGACCGATCAAGTACCGAACGCACGACACCTTCGAGTTCAGCACACGTTCAACTCGATGACGTCCCTCAAACTCTGATCCAGCCGAGTTTTGATGGAGAGTTCCATCAGCACGACGGCGTGGTGACGATGATGATGATGTCCCGGCGCAGGACTTCGCCTAAGCACCGCTACGATATTATCGAGGTGGATTATGGTGGAGGGGGGCACCGCACACGGCTAAGAGATCCAAGAGATCAATTGTTGTGTCTATGGGGTGCCCCCCTCCTCCGTATATAAAGGGGGGAAGGAAGAGGGGGCCGGCCAAGGGGAGGAGGCGCGCCCAAGGGGGGGCAATCCTACTCCAAGTAGGTTTTGCCCCCCTTTCCTATTCCAACTAGGAGAAGGGGGAAGGAGGAGGTGGAGAGAAGGAAGGAGAAGGGGGGCCGCCGCCCCCTTCCCTTTCCCAATTCGGATTGAGGCAAGGGGGGTCACGCGCCACCTCCTGGCCGCCTCTCCTCTTCCACCACTTGGGCCCATGAGGCCCAATAACCTCCGGGGAGGTTTCTTAACCCCCTGGTACTCCTGTATATATCCGATACCCCCGGAACCATTCCGGTGTCCGAATATAGTCATCCAATATATCAATCTTCATGTCTCGAACATTTTGAGACTCCTCGTTATGTCCGTGATCGTATCCAGGACTCTGAACTTCCTTTGGTACATCAGAACACATAAACTCATAATATAACCGTCATCAAACTTTAAGTGTGCGGACCCTACGGGTTCGAGAACTATGTAGACATGACCGAGACATGTCTCCGGTCAATAACCAATAGCGGAACCTGGATGCTCATATTGGCTCCCACATATTCTACGAAGATCTTTATCGGTCAAACCGCATAACAACATACGTTGTTCCGTTTGTCAGTACTTGACCGAGATTCGATCGTCGGTATCTCAATACCTAGTTCAATATCGTTACCGGCAAGTCTCTTTACTCGTTCAGTAATACATCATCCCGCAACTAACTCATTAGCTACAATGCTTGCAAGGCTTATAGTGATGTGCATTACCGAGTGGGCCCAGAGATACCTCTCCGACAATCGGAGTGACAAATCCTAATCTCGAAATACGCCAACCCAACAAGTACCTTTGGAGACACCAGAGAGCACCTTTATAATCACCCGATTACGTTGTGACGTTTGGTAGCACACAAAGTGTTCCTCCGGTAAACGGGAGTTGCATAATCTCATAGTTATAGGAACATGTATAAGTCATGAAGAAAGCAATAGCAACATACTAAAAGATCGAGTGCTAAGCTAACGGAATGGGTCAAGTCAATCACATCATTCTCCTAATGATGTGATCGCGTTAATCAAATGACAACTCTTTGTCCATGGCTAGGAAACACAACCATCTTTGATCAACGAGCTAGTCAAGTAGAGGCATACTAGTGACACTCTGTTTGTCTATGTATTCACACATGTATCATGTTTCCGGTTAATACAATTCTAGCATGAATAATAAACATATATCATGATATAAGGAAATAAATAATAACTTTATTATTGCCTCTAGGTCATATTTCCTTCAGGGGGGCATGCACGGGCAGAAGCACGGGCGCGGCGAGTGCAGCCAAACGCATGGGGGCCGGCGCCACGGTGGGTGGAGGGGCGCGCACGGGCATGGGCACGGGCGCTGGCGCTGGCATGTACACCAGTGATACTTCTCCAACGTATCTATAATTTATGAAGTATTCATGCTATTATATTATCCTTCTAGGATGTTTTATATGCATTTATATGCTACTTTATATGATTTTTGGGACTAACCTATTAACCTAGAGCCCAGTGCCAGTTTCTGTTTTTTCCCTTGTTTTTTAGTATTGCAGAAAATGAAAACCAAACGGAGTCCAATTGACCTGAAACTTGACGGAGCTTATTTTTGGACCAGAAGAAGGCTGAGGGAGTCCTAGATTAGGGGGTGTCCGGATAGCCGAACTATCACCGTTGGCCGGACTCCTGGACTATGAAGATACAAGATTGAAGACTTCGTCCCGCGTCCGGACGGGACTTTCCTTGGCATGGAAGGCAAGCTTGGCGATACGGATATGTAGATCTCCTACCATTGTAACCGACTCTGTGTAACCCTAACCCTATCCGGTGTCTATATAAACCGGAGGGTTTTAGTCCGTAGGACGAACAACAATCATACCATAGGCTAGCTTCTAGGGTTTAGCCTCTACGATCTCGTGGTAGATCCACTCTTGTACTACCTGTATCATCAATATTAATCAAGCGGGAGTAGGGTTTTACCTCCATCGAGAGGCCCGAACCTGGGTAAAAACATCGTGTCCCTTGTCTCCTGTTACCATCCGCCTAGACGCACGCTCGGGACCCCCTACCCGAGATCCACGGTTTTGACACCGACATTGGTGCTTTCATTGAGAGTTCCTACGTGTCGTCATCCTTAGGCCCGATGGATCCTTCGATCATCAACAACGACGGTCCAGGTGAGACTTTTCTCCCTAGACAGATCTTCAGATTCGGGCGGCTTTGCATCGCGGCAAATTCACTTGGCCATCTGGAGCAGATCAAAAGCTACGCCCCTGGCCATCAGGTCAGATTTGGGAGTTTGAACTACACGGCCGACATCCGCGGAGACTTGACCTTCGACGGATTCGAGCCACAGCCAAGCGTGCCGCACTGTCTCGATGGGCACGATCTAGCTCTGCCGCCGAACAATGTCCTGGAGGCCGCACCAGCGTCCGTTCCGACCCTTAGCTCGGAGCCGACTCCGTCGATCGAGGACGGGTGGTTGGACACCGCCTCGGGGCTACGATCTTTACGTCGATTGAGCCGAACTCCGTCCATGTCCTTTGCGAAGACCGTGACTACAAGGTGCCGGACTCCTCTCCGGACTCCGAACCCTCCGTGCCCCTGCCAATCGAATCCAATTGGGCGCCGGTCATGGAGTTCACTACCGCGGACATCTTTCAGCACTCGCCCTTTGGCGATATCCTGAATTCACTAAAGTCTCTCTCTTTATGAGTTGAGCTCTGGTCGATCTAGGGTCAGGAAGGTTGGGATGCGGACGACGAAGAAATTCAACGCCCTCCCACCACCCACTTTGTAGCCACTGTCGATGATTTAACCGACATGCTCGACTTAGACTCCGAAGACATCGACGGTATGGACGACGATGCTGGAGACGACCAAGTACCAGCGCCATGTGGCACCGGAAGGCCACCTCGTCATATGACATATACATGGTGGACATCCCAAAAGATGGGAACGGCGATGGAACAGCGGAGGATGACCCCTCAAGAAACAGCCCAAGCGCCGCGCCGGGCCGGGCGCCGCTCTAAATCCCGCCACAAAGAAAACGGTGATTCCGCACGGGAGATAATAACACCCCGACAAGAAGACAGCCCCTCCGCAGGATTCAGACAGGAGGAGGGAGAAGCCAGCCCTCATGATAGAGCGGCGCATGGGAGGTGGAGGACGATAATTATATGCCTCCCTCCGAAGATGAGGCAAGCCTCGACGATTTATTTAATTTGTCGTGCTGAGGACCCCACGAACAGGAGCGTTTCAAACGCAGGCTTATGGCCACGGCAAGCAGCCTCAAGAAAAGTAGCAGCAGCTTAGAGCTGACCAAGACTTGCTAGTCGAGATGGATCAAGTCCTTGCAGCCAAGAGTACAAACTTAAGCGCCTCCAAGAGATACCCAAAACGCAGGCTGCTACCCCAATTAGAGGAGGAAGCACCCAAACCTACATCACCGCGCAAGATGATGCGGCCGACCGCCACCCGTGGCTGCGACAGAGAGGCCTCTAGGCCCTCCATTCAAGCCGCACCCTGCCGCCGAAGTACCAAGGCACGGGGAAACGTGCCAGACCTGCGAGACATATTGGAGGACAAGGCAAGCCAAACAAGATCGATCTACGGATCGCGTGGGCGCCCCACGATACGTGATG
This sequence comes from Aegilops bicornis, assembly GCA_021605145.1. Classification (NCBI taxonomy): domain Eukaryota; kingdom Viridiplantae; phylum Streptophyta; class Magnoliopsida; order Poales; family Poaceae; genus Aegilops; species Aegilops bicornis. Next base: position 516,894,635 of record CM038672.1, on the reverse strand, counting down.
TTAACCGTCCGGATACAACAATTTCGGACGGGCCGAACACAGCAGACAAAGCTCATTTGAGCTGTGTCGTGATATAGCTCAATACAGAGGCGCCGCACACCCACTATGCTTCACAGACGAAGTGATGGATCATCAAATCCCCGAGGGTTTCAAACCCGTAAACATCGAATCATACGATGGCACAACAGATCATGCGGTTTGGATCGAGGACTACCTCCTCCATATCCACATGGCCCTTGGTGATGATCTACACGCCATCAAATACCTCCCACTCAAGCTTAAAGGACCAGCTCGGCATTGGCTTAACAGCTTGCCAGCAGAATCAATTGGTTGTTGGGAGGACCTGGAAGCCGCATTCCTTGATAACTTCCAGGGCACATATGTGCGAACACCAGACGTCGATGACCTCAGCCACATAATCCAGCAGCCAGAAGAATCGGCCAGACAATTCTGGACTCGGTTCCTGACCAAGAAAAATCAAATCGTTGACTGTCCGGATGCAGAGGCCCTTGCAGCCTTCAAACATAACATCCGTGACGAGTGGCTTGCCCGGCACCTAGGGCAGGAAAAGCCGAAATCCATGGCAGCCCTCACAACGCTCATGACCCGCTTTTGCACGGGAGAGGACAGCTGGCTAGCTCGTAGCAACAACTTGACCAAAAACCCTGGTAGTTCGGATACCAAGGACAGCAATGGCAGGTCGCGTCACAACAAGCACAAGCGCCACATTAACGGCGATACGTCAAGATACGGCAGTTAATGCCGGATTCAGAGGCTCTAGACCCGTCACGGAAAAAGCCGTTCAAAAGAAATACTCAGGTCTGGCCCAATCTGGACCGAATACTCGATCGCTTGTGCCAAATACATGGCACCCCGAAAAACCAGCCAACCACACCAACAGGGATTGTTGGGTCTTCAAACAGCAGCAAGTTAAATGCGAACTCAATGACAAGGGGCTGCATAGTGATGACGAGGAGGAGCCCGGCCGCCCGAACAATAGAGGATGAAGGGTTTTCCCCACAAGTGCGGACGGTGAACATGATATACACAACCCACATACCCAAAAGGGAGCGGAAGCGTGCACTAAGGGACGATATGCGATGGAGCCAGCCGCCCCAAAGTTCAACCCATGGTCCTCCTACCCGATCACCTTTGATCAAGGGACCACCCACTAGCATCCGCCACGGCGGATTCGCTGCATTGGTTCTTGACCCAATCATTGACGGATTTCACCTCACTAGAGTCACGATGGACGGCGGTAGCAACTGAACCAGCTCTATCAGGATACAAGCAGCAAAATGGGCATAGACCCCTCAAGGATTAAACCCACAAAGACGACCTTTAAAGGCGTCATACCAGGTGTAGAGGCCAATTGTACAGGCTCAGTTACAATCGAAGTGGTCTTCGGATCCCCGGATAACTTCCGAAGCGAGGAGTTAATCTTCGACATAGTCCCGTTCCGCAGTGGCTGTCACGCACTGCTTGGACAAACCGCATTTGCAAAATTCAATGCGGTGCCGCACTACGCATACCTCAAGCTCAAGATTCCAGTCCCTCGAGGAGTAATCACGGTCAATGGAAACACCGAACGCTCTCTCTGTTCGAAGGAGCATACGGCGGCCCTCGCGACGGAGGTGCAAAGCAGCCTCTCACAGCAATTCTCGAGTCCGGCTACTAAACGGCCGGTCATCGTCAAGCGCGCCCGGAGTAATCTACAACAAGACCGCCTGGCACAATCCGAGCACGCTTAGCAATCTGGCCCCAACCCCAGCCCTCGCGAAATTGCGAAGCCAGTACTACGCGTACATAACTACGCTCTGGAGATACCATGGGCATAAGGGGAGGGGCACGACCATGGCACGCCCAGAATGCGGCTCAACCGCACTGTGGGCCCCGATTGTGTCATTCTTTTCTTTCTTCTTTTCTCTTACTTTCAGGACTCCGTTTTCAGAAGCCCTGTCCGCACTAGAATTGCCGAACTCACGATGCAACAGCCAGGGAAGCAGAAAGCTACGTCGAGTGTTCAGGTGGTCTCTACTACGAGCATTATATCTGTTTTACATACCATCCCGCAGCTTACCCCTGGAGGGGGACATGTTAAATAGTCCCATCCCTTGCTTATCGCGCTATTTGTATCGTTCTGCTTTCATTGCAGTACCTTTTTGAATAAACAATACATAGCGTTTGCCTATTATTGCACTCCTTTCTTTATCTATATATATGTTCATTTATGACATGTTGCACCCGTACACTTTGGTACGGCCAATACACGAGGGGCTTAAGTACCCCAAAAATATGGTGTGATAAGTCCGAACACTTTCACAAGTGCGGCACCCCGAACTTATAGCATTATATGCATCGGCTCCGAATCATGTCTTGGGTCAATAGTTGGGTTTGCCCGCTCCCATGTTTTGGTACCTTACGTTCCGTTATATCGGCTATGGTAAGGCTGGGAGAACCACTGCGATTGTGCCCGGTTGAGCTGGGTTGAGCACCTCGGAGAAAGCTAAAACTGACCGTCATGATAGGGCGAGAGCCGGTCGCTGTTCGAGAGGTTTTTTCGGGACCCTAAAGACTTATGCCGCTTAGAGCGAGGAGTCGGCATTGTCCGGCCAAAGGCGTGGATAGCGCCCCGAACTCGGTCTTCCAAATACTAGGGGCTTCGCCGAAATTTAAAATTATAGTATTCTATGGCTAAGTGAGAGTGTTCAAGCATTACAAGTCCGGTTGCCTTGTTCGTTGTGTTGAGCGCCTCCCTCGAAGGACCCAAGAATGGGAACAAGAGCGCTCAAGTTTATCTCGAACACCCCAGCACTCGTGGCATGGGGGCTGAAGCCAATGACTTGCCATCTCTCAAATTTGATAAACGGCCGCACAGAAGGTAATATTTTAAATTCACAAGCGTTGCTTAGTGCGTATGAACAAGTTTTCAGCGTACAGGATAACAAATGCGAGTCTATTCAAAAATTACATATTTGGAGCATTCACCCGCTATAAGGCGGGCACCCTTCATGACGCCCTCATAGTACATTTCGGGCTTGCGATGCTCCTTGCCCATCGGTGGCCCGTCCGTCACAAGCTTCTCCGCATCCATCTTGCGTGCACTTTAGCACGGGCAAGGGCCCGACGGGCACCTTCAATGCAGACGGAGCGCTTGATGACTTCAATCCATGGACAGGCGTCCACCAGCCACCGCACTAGCCCGAAGTAGCTCCCAGGCATGGCTTCCAATGGCCTGACCAATTATGAGGCCCTTCATGGCCTGTTCGGCGACCTTGTGGAGCTCGACCAGCTGCTTCAGCTGGTCGCTCAGGGGCACCGGATGTCCGGCCTCAGCATACTGAGACCAGAACACCTTTTCCGTCGAGCTCCCCTCCTTGGCGCGGTAGAACTCCGCAGCATCAGACACACTACGGGCCAGATCTGCGAATGCTCCTAGAGAGCTCCGGATTCGGGTAAGTAATAGGTAATTCACTTTCACATGCTTGCTTTGCATAAAGAATGCCTTACCCGCCGCTATCTTCTTTAATGATTCAATTTCTTGGAGGGCTTTTTGGGCTTTGGCCTTAGCGGCTTTGGCACGCTCGAGAGCCGAGGCGAGCTCGGGCTCTCGAGTCTTCGAGTTACGCTCCAAACTCTCGTGTTTTTCCACGAGAGCCTGGAGCTCTTGCCGCACCTCCACCACCCGCGCCTCCTGCTTCTCTCGCTCGGTGCGCTCCACGGCCGCTTCGCTTTCGATCGCGGACACCGCCTCCTTCAGGGTCGCCACCTCGTTCGTGGCCCCTACAATACCCATGTTAGTCCTGTCATTTTTGCAACCAAATCCTTTCTATAAGGTATTTCTTTAATAAGGTATTACTTACCTTCCTTGTCCTCGAGCTGCTTCTTGGCAAGGCCGAGCTTGTTCTCGGACTGCTCGAGGCTCTGCTTCAATGCATTGACCTCCGCAGTCAGTGCGGCAGAGGTCAGCAACGCAGCCTGCATTCCCATATTGACATACTTATGTTAGACTCCTGCGTATATCTTTTAGATCCTCAGTCCGGCTTTTCTTTTCGAACACCGAACTAAGCATCGGGGCTACTGTCTATGCGGTAATATTTTTACATATTCTAAACTTACCTCAAAGCCTGTTAGAAGGCTGATGCAGGCTTCGATCAGCCCGCTCTTGGCGGATGAACTTTCTGGATCACCACAATCATAATAAAGGCGGTTCTCCTCGTCGATGGAGGCGCCGTTAAGCGCCTCAAAGAAGCTATCCGGTGCCTCCGGATGGACGGAGGTCACCGGGCGTCATGATCTCGCCCTTCTTACGAAGGGGCCGCTTGCCAGACTTCGGAACCACTGAAGGTTCCGGTACATAGTCCGGCATAGGGCCGGACTTAGAGCCCTCTGGGGTCTCGCCCCCTTTGCGCCCAGAGTCCGGGAGGTCACCCTGCGGCGCCTCCAGGACCACCTCCTCCTGGCTGGGCCCCTTTGGGACTCCACCGCGGTGTCGTCGGCGACACGAGGAGAGGAGGCAGTCGGAAGTGAAGTGCTATTCACATCCGACGAACCCAGGGAGCCGCTCGATGAAGCAACGAGCTCGTCCTTGGGCGGGCTACATGGTCATATTTGGCGTTAGAAGACACTGTGCGACAAATAAAAAGTCATGAACTATTCCGGAGTCCGGACACTTACGATCTCGCCAGGGGCTTTGCCCTTGTTGGCCACTCGTCCTCGTCGTTGTCGGTGTTGGTAGAGAAGTTCGCAGGAAGGGTCCTTCCTTTCTTGGACCCTCCGGCCTCCCCAGTCGGGGAGGCCTTCCTTTTCTTCTCTCCCCCCACTGGGGGAGAGGCTTCCTTTTCCTCCTCCTCTTCCTCAGGGGAGGATTCCGCCTCAGAGTCGTCGGACGATGAGTCCGACAGCAGCTGGCGCCGGGAGCTCCTTCGAGTTCCCGTGGCCTTCTTCTTGGCCTTCTTCTCCGGCACCACGTGAGGTGCCGGAGCCAGCAGCCCTGTCAATCGGGCATCCGCTGGGTCTTCTGGCAAGGGGGCCGGACAGTTAATCTGTCCGGACGTCTTCAGCCAGTCCTGTCAAAGGTTAGGGAGTTTTTGATCCCGCATAAACTCAAACTATGAAAAAAGAGTCCCATAAAGGGTAAAATAACTTACCTCGCTGGCTTGACGCTGCGAGCTGAGTCCGCGATCTTCGGTAGCGGATGTGGGATCTTCGGCGCCCTTGAACATCACCTTCTAGGCATCTTCGTACGTAGTGTCGAAGAGCCTTTTCAGAGTTTGGTGTTGTGCCGGATCGAACTCCCACAATTTGAAGGCCCGTTGTTGGCATGGGAGAATCCGGCGGATGAGCATCACCTGGATTACGTTGACAAGCCTGAGATTCTTGTCCACCAGGTTTCGGACGCAGGTTTGGAGTCCGGACAGCTCGTCTGAATCACCCCACGTCAGGCCCGTCTCTTTCCATGATGTGAGCCGGGTGGGGAAGCCAGATCGGAATTCGGGGGCCGCCGCCCATTGAGAGTCGCTGGCTCGGTGATGTAGAACCACCCGATTGCCACCTTTATGGTCTCCACAAAGGAGCCCTCGAGCCATAGGACTTTGGCCATCTTGCCAACCATGGCACCTCCGCACTCCGGCTTGGCGGCCGCCCACTACCTTGGCTTGACATTAAAGGTCTTGACCATAAGCGAAGTGGGGCTGGATCTGAAGAAAGGCCTCGCACACGATGATAAACACCGAGATGTTGAGGATGAAGTTCGGGGCGGATCGTGGAAATCCAGGCCATAGTAGAACATGAGCCCCGGACAAATGGGTGAAGTGGAAAACCTAGTCCGTGGAGGAAGTGGGTGAGGAACACCACCCTCTCATGGGGCCTGGGGGTGGGAATGAGCTGCCCCTCGTCGGGTAGCCGGTGCGCGATGTCGCTGGACAAGTATCCGGCCTTCCGCAGCTTTTTGATGTGCCCCTCCGTGACGAAGGAGGCCATCCACTTGCCTCCCGCTCCGGACATAGTTGGAGAAGTTTGAGGTAGGGTGTGCGGACTTGGTATTTGGAGCTCGAGTCTTGTGAAATGGATGAGCAAAGGAGGAAGAAGGCGTGGGTGGAAAGGTGGATCCTTATCCCCTTATATGGACGGACAAAGCTATGCGTCCCCGCCAGCCTGGTAAAACTCGCTTATCTCCCAAGCGCCGTAATCAATGGCGCGGTTGGGTTACCCACGTCCGTATTGATGGGAATCCCGGAATAAGGGGCACGATCTCCGCTCTGATAAGACGTGCCAAGGAAACCACCTCGCTAAACGCGCTGAGGTGGAACAGTAAAAACGATTCATATAAAGGCCTGGCCGTGGTGTGATGTCACGCCGCGGAATACGTCAGCAGATCTGTGCAAAGGTTATTCTCTCTACGGTAGTATGTGGAACTTGTTTTGCAGAGCCGGGCACTATCCTTGTGTTCAAAATCTTCTATGAAGTATTCAGAGGAGGAACCCGCCTTGCAATGCCGAAGAAAATATGCGCGCCAGACTCGTCGTCATTGAAGCCTGGTTCAGGGGCTCTTGAGGAGTCTGGATTAGGGGTGTCCGGATAGCCGAACTATCACCGTTGGCGGACTCTGGACTATGAAGATACAAGATTGAAGACTTCGTCCCGTGTCCGGATGGGACTTTCCTTGGCGTGGAAGGCAAGCTTGGCGTCTGAATATGTAGATCTCCTACCATTGTAACCGACTCAGTGTAACCCTAACCCTATCCGGTGTCTATATAAACCGGAGGGTTTTAGTCCGTAGGGACGAACAACAATCATACCATAGGCTAGCTTCTAGGGTTTAGCCTCTACGATCTCGTGGTAGATCCACTCTTGTACTACCCATATCATCAATATTAATCAAACAGAGTAGGGTTTTACCTCCATCGAGAGGGCCCGAACCTGGGTAAAAACATCGTGTCCCTTGTCTCATGTTACCATCCGCCTAGACGCACAGTTCGGGACCCCCTACCCGAGATCCGCCGGTTTTGACACCGACAAAGGCCATGGAGTAAAAGAGTTGGGCCAGAAGAGTCCCGGGCTGCCCACGACGGTGGGAGGCGCGACCACCCCTTGGGCGCGCCCCCCTACCTCGTGGACAGCCCGGAGACCCCCCTGACTTGTTCTCGACGCCAAAACCTCTTATATATACAGAAACCCCCAGAACATCACCTAGATCGGGAGTTTCGCCGTTGCAAGCCTCTGTACCCACCAAAAACCAATCGGGACCCTGTTCCGGCACCCTGCCGGAGGGGGGGATCCCTCACCGGTGGCCATCTCCATCATCCCGGCGCTCTCCATAACGAGGAGGGAGTAGTTCACCCTCGGGGCTGAGGGTATGTCCCAGTAGATATGTGTTTGATCTCTCTCTCTCTCTCTCTCTCTCTCTCTCGTGTTCGTGATTTGGCACGATCGTGATGTATCATGAGCTTTGCTATTAGAGTTGGATCTTATGATGTTTCTCCCCCTCTACTCTCTTGTAATGGATTGAGTTTTCCCTTTGAAGTTATCTTATCAGATTGAGTCTTTAAGGATTTGAGAACACTTGATGTATGTCTTGCATGTGCTTATCTGTGGTGACATTGGGATATTCACGTGATCCACTTGATGTATGTTTGGGTGATCAACTTGCGGGTTCCGTAACATTGTGAACTTATGCATAGGGGTTGGCACACGTTTTCGTCTTGACTCTCCGGTAGAAACTTTGGGGCACTCTTTGAAGTTCTTTGTGTTGTTTGAATAGATGAATCTGAGATTGTGTGATGCATATCGTATAATCATACCCACGGATACTTTAGGTGACATTGGAGTATCTAGGTGACATTAGGGTTTTGGTTGATATGTGTCTTAAGGTATTATTCTAGTACGAACTCTTGAATAGATCAATCCAAAAGAATAACTTTGAGGTGGTTTCGTACCCTACAATAATCTCTTCGTTTGTTCTCCGCTATTAGTTACTTTGGAGTGACTCTTTGTTGCATGTTGAGGGATAGTTATATGATCCAATTATGTTATTATTGTTGAGAGAACTTGCACTAGTGGAAGTATGAACCCTAGGCCTTGTTTCCTAGCATTGCAATACCGTTTACACTCACTTTTATCATTAGTTACCTTGCTGTTTTTATATTTTCAGATTACAAAAACCTATATCTATCATCCATATTGCACTTCTATCACCATCTCTTCGCCGAACTAGTGCACCTATGCAATTTACCATTGTATTGGGTGTGTTGGGGACACAAGAGACTCTTTGTTATTTGGTTGCAGGGTTGCTTGAGAGAGACCATCTTCAACCTACGCCTCCCATGGATTGATAAACCTTTGGTCATCCACTTGAGGGAAATTTTCTACTGTCCTACAAACTTCTGCACTTGGAGGCCCAACAACGTATACAAGAAGAAGGTTGCGTAGTAGACCTCAAGCTCTTTTCTGGCGCCGTTGCCGGGGAGGTGAGTGCTTGAAGGTATATCTTTAGATCTTGAAATCGAGTCTTTTAGTTCCTTGTTTTATCACTAGTTTATTCTATAAAAGAAAACTACAAAAAAATGGAATTAAGGTTGCCTCATATGCTTCATCTTTTTAATGTCTTTAGTGAAAATGATGGGAAGGAAAATTGGGCTCAAGTACTAGAAGAAGAATTACATAGAATGCTTGGCATAAAATATGTGAATGATGAGCATGATTGCAATGTTGTTAGTATGAATTCTTTGAATACCCATGATGCTAATGATATGCAAGGCCACAAGCTTGGGGATGCTATGTTTGATGACGATGATATGCTTAGTCCCCCAAGTTTTGTTGAGCAAATTTATTATGATGAAGGAATATATGCTTGTAGGAATTGCAATAATATCAAGTTTCCTCTCTATGTGCTTAAAGTTTTAAAGTTATGCTTGTTCTGCCTTCCTATGCTAGTTGATTATTGTTCCCATAAGTTGTTTGCTCACAAAATCCCTATGCATAGGAGGTGGGTTAGACTTAAATGTGCTTGCCATGTGTTTCATGATGCTCCCATTATGTTTCAATTCTTATCTTTTATGTGAGCATCATTGAAATCATCATGCCTAACTAGGGGCGTTAAACGTTAGCGCTTGTTGGGAGGCAACCCAATTTTATTTTTGTTCTTTGCCTTTTGCTCCTGTTTAGTAATAAATAAATCATCTAGCCTCTGGTTAGATGTGGTTTTATGTTTTAATTAGTGTTTGTGCCAAGTAAGACCTATAGGATCTTCTTGGATGATAATTATTTGATCTTGCTGAAAAAGTCAGAAACTTTCTGGTGACGAAAACAATTGTTAAAAATCACCAGAAAGTGATAAAATACTGATTCCAATTGATGTGGATCACTAATCAAATTATCTAGGTCTTCCTATTTTGGCAGATTTTTCTGAGTTCCAGAAGTTTGCGTTTGATGCAGATTACTACAGATTGTTCTGTTTTTGACAGGTTATGTTTTGTATGTGTTGTTTGCTTATTTTGATGAATCTATGAGTAGTATCGGAGGGTATGAACCATAGAGAATTTGGAATACAGTAGATATTACACCAATATGAATTTATAATGAGTTCACAACAGTACCTAAGTGGTGATTTATTTTCTTATACTAACGGAGCTTACGAGTTTTCTGTTGAGTTTTGTGTTGTGAAGTTTTCAAGTTTTGGGTAAAGATCCGATGGACTATGGAATAAGGAGTGGCAAGAGCCTAAGCTTGGGGATGCCCAAGGCAACCCAAGGTAATATTCAAGGACAACCAAGAGCCTAAGCTTGGGGATGCCCCGGATGGCATCCCCTCTTTCGTCTTCGTTCATCGGTAACTTTACTTTGAGCTATATTTTTATTCACCACATGATATGTGTATTGCTTGGAGCATCATTTTATTTTGTTAGTATTTGCTTGCTGTTATTTAGAATGTTTTGCATCTCTATTTTCAATAAAAATGGCAAGCATAGCCTTTACCATGCTTATTTTGCAAGTATACATGTTGATGTTTCAAAACAGAAAGTTTACCACTGTTGCAAAAATTCCCTAGAAAAGTCAGAATTTGATAAAATGTTGAAACTTTTTGCATATTGAGCTCTAATAAATTTTCTACAGTGTAGTAGAATTTCATAATGTTTGTAGTTAGGGAAGTATGATGAATCTTGCATTCTTTACAGACTGTACTGTTTTTTCAGATTGCTGTTATGTTTGCATTGTTTGCATATGTTTGCTTGTTTAATGATTCTATTTGAGGATAGGAGTATTAAATATGCAGAGACATTTAGTATGCAATGTTGAATAATAATTTTAATGATTTGTTACAGTAGAGAATGATAAGGTTTTCGCATTAGTTTATAATAACTTATCTCACGAGTTCTTGTTGAGTTTGGTGTGGATGAAGCTTTCGAGATTTAGGAAACCGTGATATAAAAGGAATTAAGGAGACGCAAAAGTTCAAGCTTGGGGATGCCCAAGCCACCCCAAGATAATATTTCAAGAAGTCTCAAGCATCTAAGCTTGGGGATGCCCCAGTAGGCATCCCACCTTTCTTCTTCAACAATTATCGATTAGTAGCCTAAGTTTTTGCTTCTTCACATGATGAGTGCTATCCTTGAAATGTCGTTTTATTTTGTTTTGCTTGCTGTTTGAATAATATCCCAAGATCTGAAATTCTTAAATGAGAGAGAGTCTTCACATAGCTACATAATTATTTAACTACTCATTGATCTTCACTTATATCTTTTTGGAGTAGTTTGTAATTTACTCGTGTGCTTCACTTATATCCTATGAGTAAATGGTTGAATGATTTAAATGTCATAAATATGAAATTATATATGTTTCATATATGCCTTTCCCATGGGGAGTAATGACTTCACATATAAGAAGTAGAGGTGGTAAATTTATTGAAGGTTAGCAAACATTGTATTGGTCACGGGGTGCAGCCAAAAGCACGGGGACCGGCGTCGCGGTGGGTGGAGGGGCGCGCACGGGCACGGGCATGGGCGCGGCGGGTGCAGCCAAACGCATGGGGGTCGGCGCCACGGTGGGTGGAGGGGCGTGCATGGGCACTGGCACGGGCGCTGGCGCTGGCATGTACACCAGTGATACGTCTCCAATGTATCTATAATTTATGAAGTATTAATGCTATTATATTATCCTTCTAGGATGTTTTATATGCATTTATATGCTATTTTATATGATTTTTGGGACTAACCTATTAACCTAGAGCCCAGTGCCAGTTTCTGTTTTTCCCCTTGTTTTTGAGTATCGCGGAAAAGGAAAACCAAACAGAGTCCAATTTACCTGAAACTTGACGGAGCTTATTTTTGGACCAGAACAAGGTGGAGTAAAAGAGTTGGGCCAGAAGAGTCCCGGGCTGCCCACGAGGGTGGGAGGTGCGTCCAGCCCCTGGGCGCGCCCCCTTACCTCATGGACAGCCCGGAGACCCCCCCTGACTTGTTCTCGACGCCAAAACTTCTTATATGTACAGAAACCCCCAGAACATGTTTTGCAGAGCCGGACACTATCCTTGTGTTCAAAATCTTCTATGAAGTATTCAGAGGAGGAACCCGCCTTGCAATGCCGAAGACAATATGCGCGCCGGACTCGTCATCATTGGAGCCTGGTTCAGGGCTCTTGAGGAGTCTGGATTAGGGGTGTCCGGATAGCGAACTATCACCGTTGGCGGACTCCTAGACTATGAAGATACAAGATTGAAGACTTCGTCCCGTGTCCGGATGGGACTTTCCTTGGCGTGGAAGGCAAGCTTGGCGTCACGGATATGTAGATCTCCTACCATTGTAACCGACTCTGTAACCCTAACCCTATCCGGTGTCTATATAAACCGGAGGGTTTTAGTCCGTGGGGACGAACAACAATCATACCATAGGCTAGCTTCTAGGGTTTAGCCTCTACGATCTCGTGGTAGATCCACTCTTGTACTACCCATATCATCAATATTAATCAAACAGAGTAGGGTTTTACCTCCATCGAGAGGGCCCGAACCTGGGTAAAAACATCGTGTCCCTTGTCTCATGTTACCATCCGCCTAGACGCCTTGATTCGGGACCCCTACTCGAGATCCGCGGTTTTGACACCGACAAAGGCCATGGAGTAAAGAGTTGGGCGAAGAGTCCCGGGCTGCCCACGACGGTGGAGGCGCGACCACCCCTTAGGCGCGCCCCTACCTCGTGGACAGCCCGAGACCCCCTGACTTGTTCTCGACGCCAAAACCTCTTATACATACAGAAACCCCCAGAACATAACCTAGATCGGGAGTTTCGCCATCGCAAGCCTCTGTACCCACCAAAAACCAATCGGGACCCTGTTCCGGCACCATGCCGGAGGGGGGGATCCCTCACCGGTGGCCATCTCCATCATCCCGGCGCTCTCCATAACGAGGAGGGAGTAGTTCACCCTCGGGGCTGAGGGTATGTCCCAGTAGATATGTGTTTGATCTCTCTCTCTCTCTCTCTCTCTCTCTCTCTCTCTCTCTCTCGTGTTCGTGATTTGGCACGATCTTGATGTATCATGAGCTTTGCTATTAGAGTTGGATCTTATGATGTTTCTCCCCCTCTACTCTCGTGTAATGGATTGAGTTTTCCCTTTGAAGTTATCTTATCGGATTGAGTCTTTATGGATTTGAGAACACTTGATGTATGTCTTGCATGTGCTTATCTGTGGTGACATTGGGATATTCACGTGATCCACTTGATATATGTTTTGGTGATCAACTTGAGGGTACCATAAAATTGTGAACTTATGCATAGGGGTTGGCACACGTTTTCGTCTTGACTCTCCGGTAGAAACTTTGGGGCACTCTTTGAAGTTCTTTGTGTTGTTTGAATAGATGAATCTGAGATTGTGTGATGCATATCGTATAATCATACCCACGGATACTTGAGGTGACATTGGAGTATCTAGGTGACATTAGGGTTTTGGTTGATACGTGTCTTAAGGTGTTATTCTAGTACGAACTCTTGAATAGATCAATCCAAAAGAATAACTTTGAGGTGGTTTCGTACCCTACAATAATCTCTTCGTTTGTTCTCCGCTATTAGTGACTTTGGAGTGACTCTTTGTTGCATGTTGAGGGATAGTTATATGATCCAATTATGTTATTATTGTTGAGAGAACTTGCACTAGTGGAAGTATGAACCCTAGGCCTTGTTTCCTAGCATTGCAATACCATTTACACTCACTTTTATCATTAGTTACCTTGCTGTTTTTATATTTTCAGATTACAAAAACCTATATCTATCATCCATATTGCACTTGCATCACCATCTCTTCGCCGAACTAGTGCACCTATACAATTTTTCATTGTATTGGGTGTGTTGGGGACACAAGAGACTCTTTGTTATTTGGTTGCAGGGTTGCTTTAGAGAGACCATCTTCAACCTACGCCTCCCACGGATTGATAAACCTTAGGTCATCGAATTGAGGGAAATTTGCTACTGTCCTACAAACCTCTGCACTTGGAGGCCCAACTACGTCTACAAGAAGAAGGTTGCGTTGTAGACATCAACCAGCTCGCGCGGGTCTGCGGAGACCTCGCTGATGCCCGCGGCTTCTAGCTCTGCGATAGTGCTCGGCGACCAGCCCGTCAATGCTCTGAGGATGGTCATTTGGTGTGGCCTTGAGGATGGGAGCTGGGACGGGAGTGGGGGCAGCAACCGTCACAACCAGCTTGTTCTGGGCCATGTCCATGAGGCCCCATTCCTCCTTATTTTCTATCACCTCCGGCTCGTAGTCGACTTCACCAAAGTTGAAGACTAGTGCCAGATAATCATTCTGCGCCATGGCATTGGTGAGGTCTGCGGGAGGGAGGGGAATGGGAGGCGAACAGTAAGGCCGCCCGTATTAAACAACGGCTCGGGCGCCATTAATGGAGAGGAAGGCGGGCGGCCATGGAAGTCAAAGGGCTCGCTTCCCAGTGAGCATGTGCAGCGTACAGCTCGCACGCTTCCCCATGATCCTGTGGATTGGAGGACAGCTTGAACGCCTCTCGGTCAGCCTGCGCACCGGACTGCGCTCGCACGCCTCCCATTCAGTCAAGGTCAAGCAGTTGTCCGCATGGCACCTCCTATAGCCATTAAAACCAAGACACGTGGCGTCACGTGAATGGTTAACAGAACGCACACGATTTGAATTATATCAACGTTTGAGATATTAAAGTGGCAGCTATTTTTTCAAAATGCCTTTGTTGGCTGTCATTATTCGAGTGCGCCTTCTCTCAAAATGGACACGAAAAATGCCACAGCATGTCGGGTGCCATTCCATGATAGCATGCCAAGTTTCATGAATTTCAGAAGAGTTTTGGATTTACTAGAATTTAAAAACCAGGCATCTCAATGTTTTGCCGGCAATCAACGGTGCCCTGGTCTTTGAAATTCATTCCCATTTCTTGCATGGGACCTAAGCATGCACCCAAGGACACAGATTTGATTTTTCAACCAATTTATATGCACTAGAGCATGTGCATGTAGTTCAAATTTGAATTATGCACATAAATGCATTGAAAACTCAGTTAATGCATAAAAATGTCCAAACGAACCCCGAAAAATCTAAAAAATTGACACAACACTCCTGTTGTTCTATGTTGAAACAAGAAATTTTTTGAAAGCAATAAGAGGCAATGGATATCGTTTCGTCCCCAAAGGTGGGACGTTCCCTACCGAAACCATCAGGCTTGTTGTGAGAAGCTCTGGTTTGTGAGAAGCATATACCCAAACCTACCCCAAATGGGACAATTTTTACCACGGCATGTTGATGCCGCTCCATGACAAAGATGCCAAGTTTCATCAATTTCAGACGAGTTTTAGATTTACTAGAATTTAAAAACCAGGCATCTCAATGTTTCTTAGGCAATCAACGGTGCCCTGGTGTTTGAAATTCATTCCCATTTCTTGCATGGGACCTAAGCATGCACTCAAGGACACAGATTAGATTTTTCAACCAATTTATATGCACTAGAGCATGTGCATGTAGTTCAAATTTGAATTATGCACATATATGCATTGAAAACTCAATTAATGCATAAAAATGTCCAAATGAACCCCGAAAAATCACAAAAATTGACACAACACTCCTGTTGTTCTATGTTGACATGAGAAAAAAAATTGAAACTATAAGAGGCAATGGATATCGTTTCGTCCCCAAAGGTGGGACCTTCACTATCGAAACCATCATGCTTGTTGTGAGAAGCTCTGGTTTGTGAGAAGCTTATACCCGAACCTGCCCCAAATGGGACAATTTTTTTACCATGGCATGTTGATGCCGCTCCATGATAGCATGCCAAGTTTCATGAATTTCAGACGAGTTTTCGATTTACTAGAATTTAAAAACCAGGCATCTCAATGTTTTGCCGGCAATCAATAAGGTTCTCGGTGTTTGAATTTCATTCCCATCTCTTGCATGGGACCTAGAAATTCACCCAAGGACACACATGTAATTTTTCAACCAACTTTAGTGCGTTGGAGCATGTGCTTGTAGTTCAAATTTGAATTATGCACATAAAATGCCTAGAAAACCCAGTTAATGTATAAAAAAAGGCCAAACGAACCCCGAAAAATTCTAAGATTAAACACAACACTCCTGTTGTTCTATGTTGACACTAGAAATTTTTTGAAAGCAATAAGAGGCAACGGATATCGTCCCGTCCCCAAAGGTGGTACATTCCCTATCAAAACCATCATGCTTGTTGTGAGAAGCTCTGGTTTGTGAGAAGCTTATACCCAAACCTGCCCCAAATGTGACAAAATTTTCACCACGGCATGTTGATGCCGCTCCATGATAGCATGCCAAGTTTCATTAATTTCAGACGAGTTTTGGATTTACGAGAATTTAAAAACCAGGTATCTCAACATTTTGCCGGTAATCAACAATGCACTAGTGTTTGAAATTCATTCTTGTCTCTTGCATGGGACCTTAGCATGCACCCGAGGACACACATGTGATTTTTCAACCAACTTTTGTGCATTGGAGCATGTGCTTGTAGTTCAAATTTGAATTATGCACATAAAATGCCTAGAAACCCAGTCAATGTATAAAATAGGTCAAACGAACCCCGAAAAATTTATTCCCATTTCTTGCATAGGATCTAAGCATGCACCCAAGGACACAGATTTGATTTTTCAACCAATTATATGCACTGGAGCATGTGCATGTACGTAGTTCAAATTTGAATTATGCACATAAATGCATTGAAAACTCAGTTAGTGCATAAAAATATCCAAACGAACCCCGAAAAATCCCAAAATTGACACAACACTCCTGTTGTTCTATGTTGACACGAGAAATTTTTTGAAAGCAATAAGAGGCAATGGATATCATTTCGTCCCCAAAGGTGGGACATACGTTCCCTACCGAAACCATCAGACTTTGTTGTGAGAAGCTCACACCCAAACCTGCCCCAAATGGGACAAAAAAATTTACCATGGCATGTTGATGCCGCTCCATGATAGCATGCCAAGTTTCATCAATTTCAGACGAGTTTTGGATTTACTAGAATTTAAAAACCAGGCATCTCAATGGCCGACAATCAACGGTGCCTTGGTGTTTGAAATTCATTCCCATTTCTTGCATGGGACCTAAGCATGCACCCAAGGACACAGATTTGATTTTTCAACCAATTTATATGCACTAGAGCATGTGCAAGTAGTTCAAATTTGAATTATGCACATAAATGCATTGGAAAGTCAGTTAATGTATAAAAATGTCCAAATGAACCCCGAAAAATCACAAAAATTGACACAACACTCCTGTTGTTCTATGTTGACACGAGAATTTTTTTGAAAGAAATAAGAGGCAATGGATATCGTTTCGTCGCCAAAGGTGGGACATTCCCTATCGAAACCATCATGCTTGTTGTGAGAAGCTCTTGTTTGTGGGAATCTTATACCCGAACCTGCCCCGAATGGGACAAATTTTTTACCACGGCATGTTGATGCCGCTCCATGATAGCATGCCAAGTTTCATGAATTTCAGACGAGTTTTGGATTTAGTAGAATTTAAAAACCAGGCATCTCAACGTTTTGCCGGCAATCAACAGTTCCCTGGTGTTTGATTTTCATTCCCATCTCTTGCATGGGACCTAGAAATTCACCCAAGGACACACATGCGATTTTTCAACCAACTTTAGTGCATTGGAGCATGTGCTTGTAGTTCAAATTTGAATTATGCACATAAAATGCCTAGAAAATCCAGTTAATGCATAAAAAAAGGCCAAACGAACCCCGAAAATTTCCAAGATTAAACACAGCACTCCTATTGTTCTATGTTGACACTAGAAATTTTTTGAAAGCAATAAGCGGCAACGGATATCGTCCCGTCCCCAAAGGTGGTACGTTCCCTACCGAAACCATCATGCTTGTTGTGAGAAGCTCTGGTTTGTGAGAAGCTTATACCCAAACCTGCCCCAAACGGGACAAAATTTTCACCACGGCATGTTGATGCCGCTCCATGATAGCATGCCAAGTTTCATGAATTCCACACGAGCTTTGGATTAACTAGAATTTAAAAACCAGGTATCTCAATGTTTTGCTGGCAATCAACAGTGCCCTGGTGTTTGAAATTCGTTCCCATCTCTTGCATGGGACCTAGAAATTCACCCAAGGACACACTTTCAACCAACTTTGGTGCATTGGAGCATGTGCTCGTAGTTCAAATTTGAATTATGCACATAAAATGCCTAGAAAACCCAGTTAATGTATAAAAAGGCCAAATGAACCCCGAAAAATTCATTCCCTTTTTTGCAAGGGACCTAAGCATGCACTAAAGGACACAGATTTGATTTTTCAACCAATTTGTATGCACCAGAGCATGTGCATGTAGTTTAATTTTGAATTGTGCACCTGAAATGGCTAGAAAACCAGTTTAATGAATAAAATGTCCAGATGAACCCTGAATAATTCCAATTCTTTTACGACACACATATAGTTGCATGTTCACTGCAGATAAAAGGTCTAGCAATTCAAACAGCGTCCATTGCCGCTGTGACCCCATTTTGTAATTCAAATCAAGTAGATCCCACATAGTTTATTATCACCAACCGTGTGAGATGTAGTACAAAATATCTTGGAGCATTGTCGGTGTATAGTACGCCTATGGCTTACGCAAGAAGGTGTGTCGGCTACAGTCCACAGCCGGCGTGTCAAGCACACTAGCTCGCTCCCCAAAAACTCCCGCATCTGCATCCCTCGCAATCTCGAAAATATTACTGCCTCGTAATCTCGAAAATATCTACCGCCTGGAAGGTTTTAATGTTTGATAGCACACGATTAGTATGTGCGGACTGTGTGCGATGTTTGTTACTCCCGCTCTGCTTCTATCCCTTGATTCAAAATTTACAGTAGCCCCAGCATTTTACTCCCGCCTCTGCATCCCTCGCAATCTCAAAAATAACTGCTCGCCCTTGATCCAAATTTTCAGTAGCCCCGCCTTGTTACTCCCGCCTAGTAAAATTTTCAGTTGCTGCAGTATTTCCTCAAACACAACCTTGCCCCCCCCGCCCCCCTCCACACACACCCCAAAACCTCCGCTCACACAGACACACACAACCCTCGAAACCATTAGTAGGTCGCCACCTTCACCGATGCCTCCATCCTCAACCTGTGCCTGTGTGCCGGGGAGCTCGAGGAGCCGATGGCCAAAAAGAGGTTTATCGTGGCCTTTTCGCCCGACGCTAGCGAGGTGGCCGCCGTGGTGTCCCCATCGTCCTCCGCGGGCCCGATCCACCATCACCAGTCCCCCGATCCGCCCGCCGCCGCGCCCCTACGCCGGTTTGAGGACTTCCCCGTCCTCCCTTAGACCCGGCAGCCGACGAAGTCCTACCTCGGGGTCCGGCAGCGACAGTGGGGGACGTGGGTTGCCGAGACTACAGATCGAGAGACCCACACCCACCGGTGGCTTGGTAGCTTCCACACGGCCGAGCTCGCGGCCATGGAGTACGACTGCTGGCAGGTTCGCTACCACAGTGCAGCGGCTAGGCTCAATTTCCCCTTCGGCATACGTCCGGTCGACCTCGTTCCATCGGAGCCAGGGTGGCGAGCTCGGCTATGGCGTGAGAGGACCACGAGGTGTGGGAGCACCTCGAGGCCAAGGCCGCCGCCGAGGCCTACATGCAAGAGCTCCGCCGGCAGCACTCGGAGCTCGTGCTGGCAGAGCGGGCGATCTTTGCCGGCGCGGAGGGTAGCGAGGTTATCGCCCTCTCCTCCGATGACGAGGTCAAATGCGGCGAGGACAGTGGCACGGAGGGCGGCGAGGTTATCGCGCTCTCCTCCGATGACGAGGCCAAAGGCGGCGGTGACGGCGGCGCGGAGGGCATCGAGGTGGGCCCCGAGGACGAGGAGATCGACGTCGACGAGTGGAGGAGTGCCTTCCAGCGACCCCGACGGCAGTCTTGGCGGACCCGGCACACAGCACGCCGTACATGACGAGGAAGGATTGGCTCGACCTCTACTTCGACCGAAAGTAGTTTAGCTTAGTTTAGATTTATGTTTTATGTTCGGTTATGCAAAACTATCTATGTTTATGTTTGAATGCATGCTACTTTCGATTGAACCTTCTTTGAAATTGATCTAATTGAAGTTTACAACCTTAAGTTTAGGGGATCAACTAGAAAAGGCCAAAAATTGCTGGAGTATATATATATCCACTAAGGGTTTCAGTCCTTTAACTTTTTAAGGATCGCCTAGAGATGTCCTTATGACCTGTTTATTTCAGTTCTTCACAATGTGATGCTCTATATGTGCAACTATTTGTCGTGCAGTTCAATTTCATCAATAACAGTTTCAACAATACCACTATGAATTACGATATTTGGTTATTGTTAAGGATATTGCAGTTAACATGCCTTTTCATTTTTCAATTGTTGTTTAGCAACATGCATTGTACTGAATGACTAAATATGCAATCCCAGGCTACATAGCAACAAGGAAGAGTGTTACCTTAATGTTCTGATGATGTCTAGATATACATGTAATAAAATCTTATATAATGGGATGGATGGAGTGTTGTACTACATTATTTTTCAATTTTTGTTTAGCTTCTAATATTAACTTGGTGCTTTTAGGTATATATATCATTGCCAAAGATCCACACTTCGACCCTTTCTGTGTATGGGGCAATGAGATATCATGAACCAGCATCAAGTGAGGAAACTAATAAAGATTGTTATTAAAATGGGTCAAAAGATGTCAATCGAACTATTTGTTTACACTTTATGCAAGACAACAGTGAACTGCAGGAAGGTAAGTAAGAACCCTGTAGCCTTATTTTTACTGCCCGTAATGAGTTGTGTTAGATGACAATATCTGATTTTTTTTTGCAGTGGATCCTGAAGCAGTTTACTCAAGATTACCTCTCAAACTACATGATTGGCGGTCGACCATCACAAGGGGTTGGACTAGAGTCTTGCATGCCTTCTGCATCTAGGAGAGCACAATAGGGCCATTCCGCTTCACCTTGTTCAGCAACTGGAATGATTGTCGCCTCTTTCTTTACCATCTGTAATAGTACAAGTATAGAACCCTGGTACATCATTCTTTATTTGGTGCTTATGTAATTCTTAAACATATGTACCTATGAATTGAATAATGCATTGGTTGTTTGAACCTGATGGATTGAATAAAGCTATACCCTACTTTCAAGTTTAAATTAGGTACAATTTTAAATAGCAGCAATTAAATTAGGGCGAAATTACGTTGTGCAGGTCATTACGGCACACACGGTTGGTAAAACACAAACGTTTGCGATATACACCATAATCCGTGACGATTCACAGAGAGGAAACGTGTGCAAGCATGCACACAGTTGCCGTTTGCAAAGCGTGTGTGATGTGAGACACTATCACATACGGTGCGGGAAAACTAAATGTGTGTGATTGTCTACCTATCGTACATGGTTTATGATCATGAACTGTTTGTGATGTGCCAGGCATCGTAAAACTCCCATGACTAGAATCTGCCTGGAAAACTCCCGTGCCTGGAATCTGCCTGGTTTTAGGCAAAACCACAAAACTCCGACTGCGATGGCAATGCGAGCACAAACGAGTAGCAAGGATGAAGCGTTTGTGATATTCAAGATATCGGAAACGGTTATAGAGGGACAACTGAATGCATCAAGGCTCCCTATCCCCGGCAGTTTCTGGGTCGTGTGGGAAGGACCCCCCTATCGCCCACACTCACTTGGCGACGGTTCCAAATGTCGTCACAGAAAGGGGTTAAAAACCGTTTGTTTAGGACCGACGCGCACCAGTGATTGATGGTAAGAAAGGAAAAATCCAATCAATTCAAGGAAATATTCCATCAATGCTTGATTGATTGTGATTTATTTTAACCAATCTGATGGGGCCACACGTGAGGGAGCGACTTTGTATGGGTTTTTTTCGTTACAAGTGTGTGTGAACCAAAAAAAAAGCACAGAGGGAGACCCAAAAACCAGACGAAATTTGGAGGTGGGATAAAAAAACTCGGAACGGAGACTACCAACTGCTATATTGGAAGTAGAGATTGGGCGACATATGATAATGTTAACTATAATTTTCATGATGTACGAAAAGATTAATTTATGTGATCGAGCGATTTATGGTAAGATTAATTAATTTTGATTTGATTTTTAGAGTTTGATTTTGATTGATTCTTTCACATAAAGACATTACTAAATAACTTGCCCCCGCATGGAAAGTTCTGATCTGTTCAGATTTTTTCCATTGTGTGGGGCGAAAATAAACCAGTGAGAGGGGGTGGTGGGGGACGGACGAAAAAAATACCAGACAAAAAAACCTGACGAAAGTGGTGGGACGAAAAATAAACCATGGATACTATTCAACCAACTCATGCATTAGGAGTAGAGATAATTAGCCAGCATTGTGGAGATTTCAGCTTCCGGTATTTTTCTCTTACTAGTGATGATGTCTTTCATGTACTTTGCATAAGGAGGCATTTTCAAGATGTCCGTCAAGCGAGTATGCAAAAAGACTGGCCTCAGCATTTCAGCAAAGCGTTCAAATTCTTCTTCATCTTTCTTTTTAGTTAACTTATGTGGAAAGGGCATAGGTGATTGAACCCACGGTTCTCTTTCTTTATCATGTTTTCTAGCAATGAAGTCTCTTTTATCATATCTTTTATTCTTAGGTTGTGGATTCTCAAGATCAACAGGTGGTTCTATCTCAACATCATTGTATGGTTCTTTATTATTTGATTGAGCCTCTTCATGAACCTCATCATTATCTTTTTCATTATCAGAAGGTGAGTGTTCATTACTGAGTTGAGTTTCAAAGATCGTAGATAGAAGTTTCATTATCATTATCAGGAGGTTTTTCTATTTCAGGTTCACTAGAAGCATGCAAAGTCCTATCATGTTTCTTCTTCTTTTTCTTTCTAGAAGGACTAGTGCATCAGTGTTAACTCTTTGTGAATCTTGTTCAATTCTTTTTGGGTGTCCCTCGGGATAAAGTGGTTCCTGAGTCATTTTACCTCCTCTAGTTGCTACTCTAATAGTAAATTCATGTTTATTATTATTCATTTCATCAAGCAATTCTCTTTGAGATTTAGCAACTTGTTCTAACTTAGTTTGAACCATAGAAGCATGCTTTCCAAGACCTCTAACATCATTTGAGATTCTAAATAACAAGTCACTCAAGCAAGCAATCATATAAGAATTGTATTTCAATTTTTTCATAACATTTGCATTGAAGTGATCTTGTTTTCTAATGTAGCTTTCAGACTCATAAAGGCATTGGCTAGGATGCATATTCTGAGGATTGTCATTATCATTGAACTTCATTAGATAATTTACCTCTACCACCTTGGGTGGTGGTGGTGTATTAAGCCCATGTATTTCTTCAATAAGAGGTAAATTTTTGACATCCTCAGCTTTAATACCTTTTTCCTTCATAGATTTCATTGCCTCTTGCATATCTTCAGGACTGAGATATAATATACCCCTCTTCTTCGGAGTGGGGTTTAGGTGGTGGTTCAGGAATAGTCCGATCATCATAATTTTTCAATATGTTATTCAATAATTCTTCAGCTTGTCCAACAGTTTGTTCCCTGAAAACACAACCAGCACAACTATCTAGGAAGTCCCTAGAAGCATCGGTTAGTCCATTATAGAAGATATCAAGTATTTCATTTTTCTTAAGAGGATGATCAGGCAAAGCATTAAGTAATTGGAAAAGCCTCCCCCAAGCTTAAGGGAGACTCTCTTCTTTAATTTGCACAAAGTTAAATATTTCATGTAAGGCAGCTTGTTTATTATGAGCAGGAAAATATTTTTCAGATAAGTAATAAATCATATCCTGGGACTACGCACACAACCAGGAGCAAGAGTATTGTACCAGGCTTTAGAATCACCCTTTAATGAGAAAGGAAATAACTCGAGAATAAAGTAATAGTGAGTCTTCTCATCATGAGTAAAAAGGGTGGCTATGTCATTCAACTTAGTAAGATGTGCCACAACAGTTTCAGTTTCATAACCATGGAAAGGATCAGATTCAACCAAAGTAATTAACTCTGGGTCGACAGAGAATTCATAATCCTTATCATCAATAAATATCAGTGAAGTAGCAAACTTAGGATCATATTTCATTCTAGCATTCAGAGATTTTTCTTTATACTTGCATAATAATTTCTCTAGATCATCTCTATCCCTACAAGCAAGAATATCTCTAGTTGTCTCCTCATTCATAAGATAACCTTCTGGTACCTTAGGCAATTCATATCTAGGAAGGCTAGTTCTAGCAGGTGTTTCAGGAGTTTCAGTTTCAAGCTCATCATCAGATTCAACAACATCATGTTGTATTACTCTAGCAATTTGTTCATCAAGAAAGTCACCAAGTAGCACATCATCATTATCAAGCAAGGTAATAGCATCATCATAAGCATTATCCATAGCAGAAGTAGCATCATCAATAACTTGCGACATATCATAATTGATAGCATGTGGTGGTGTTGCAAGTTTACTTATAACAGAAGGTGAATCTAAAGCGTTGAATGGCGGGTTCCTTACCCCCTCGTCTTAGAGGGAAAAATCTTAGTCTTAGCATCCTTCAGATTCTTCATAGTGATAAATTGATAATAATCCCAAGTGACTCAACAAATATAGCTATGCTCCCCAGCAACGGCGCCAGAAAAAGGTCTTGATAACCCACAAGTATAGGGGATCGCAACAATTTTCGAGGGTATAGTATTCAACCTAAATTTATAGATTCGACACAAGGGGAGCCAAAGAATATTTGAAGGTATTAGCAGCTGAGTTGTCAATTCAACCACACCTGGAGATTAATTATCTGCAGCAAAGTGATCAGTATCAAAGTAGTATACTAGTTTTGATAATAGTGATAGTAGCAATGGTAAGGTAACAGTGATAGCAGTAGTTTTGTAGCAAATGCAACAGTAACAATAGCAGTAGTAACTTAGCAAGAACAATATATGATAAATTCGTAGGCATTGCATCAGTGACTTGTTGGATGATATTCATCATGAGACAGTTATAACCTAGGGCGATACGGCACTAGCTCCAGTTCATCAATATAATGTAGGCATGTATTCCGTAAATAGTCATACGTGCTGATGGAAAGAACCTTCATGACATCTTTTGTCCTACCCTCCTATGGTAGCGGGGTCCTATTGGAGACTAAGGGATATTAAGGCCTCCTTTTAATAGAGAACCGGAACAAAGCATTAACACACTGTGAATACATGAACTCCTCAAACTACGGTCATCACCGGGAGTGGTCCCGACTATTGTCACTCCGGGGTTGCCGGATCATAACACATAGTAGGTGACTATAACTCGCAAGATCGGATCTAGAGCATGGATATCATGGTGATAACATAAACGGTTCAGATCTGAATTCATGGCACCCGGGCCCAAAGTGACAAGCATTAAGCATGGCAAAGTCATAGCAACATCAATCTTAGAACATAGTGGATACTAGGGATTAGGCCCTAACAAAACTAACTCGATTACATGATGAATCACATCCAACTCCTCACTGACCAGCGATCCTACGAAGGAATTACTCACTCCCGGTGGGGAGCATCATGGGATTGGCAATGAAGAAGGGTTGGTGATGACGAAGAACGAAGACCCCCCTCTCCGAAGCCCCAAATGGACTCCAGATCTGGCCTCCCGATGAAGAATAGGAGGTAACGGCGGCTCCATCTCGTGGATCGTGATAATTCTTTCTCCCTGATTTTTTTCTGAAAAATAGGATTTTATAGCGTCGAATTCAGTGTCTGCAGGGCCACCAGGTGGGGACAACCCACCTGGGCGTGCCAGGAGGGGGCGCGCCTTGGTGGGTTGTGCCCACCCAGGTTCCCCCCTCCGGTGGATCTTGGCTCCAGAAATTCTTATTTATTGTATAAAAAATCCTCGCAAAGTTTCGTTCCATTCCGAGAACTTTTATTTCTACACAAAAACAACACCATGGTAGTTCTGGTGAAAATAGCGTCAGTCCGAGGTTAGTTTCATTCAAATCATGCAAATTAGAGTCCAAAATAAGAGGAAAAGAGTTAGGAAAAGTAGATACATTGGAGACGTATCGGTCTCCGGCGTCCATCTTCTACTATATGAAGTTACCTAGGAAAAATGATAAGGAAGCTTTCAGGACGAAGCACCGCCGTCTCGAGGAGGAACCAAGGCAGAAGCAATCTAGGGCTCCAAATGGAGCAACATCAGGCGTAAACTTCCCTCCTGGAGGGGGAAATCGAAGCCATCGTCATCACCAACGATCCTCTCATCGAGAGGGCCGTACCATGGCAATATCCTCTGTTCTTGTTTCAAGCTATTTTCTACCAGAATTTTCAAGGCCAGGCATCATGTCTTCTTCCTCCTCCAACAATGTGGAACACGATGATTGGTTGATGCAGATGGAACTCAGGAGGGAAGATGCCGAAGGAGTCACGATGGAGGAGGATGTAGGAGATTCACTTGAGGTTCAGCCTCCGGCTTCAGAAAGAGGCACTCTAGCTGGCATCTCTACTATTCCAAATCCGCATCAAGCCATAGGGACTACAATCATCCATGAAGGCCAAGAGACACGAGAAGGGCTTCCCCTAGGAGGTCCTTACACAGGTTACATCGGAACAACTTTCATAATTTGGTTCATAATTATGGAGTGGAGAATCCTCGTACGCATATACCCTCCAATTGGGATATATCTCGTCCAAGTGAAAGTGGTGCAGGGAAAATCTCTTGGTGGCCTGAAAATGAACATCATTTAGAGGAAATTCAGAAGAATGCAAATATGCAACAACATGTACTCCGAGAATTGCAGGACCTAAAGGGTAGCTTGACGAAGCTGACAGAAACCTCATCACCACCACCTCCTAAGAAGGAGACTTGAGTACATGGGTATGGGCACTCCCCTTGGCTTGTGCCAAGCTTGGGGGAGGTGCCCCGGTATCATATCACCATCACATATTTACCTTTATCATTTTTCTTAGTGCAATACTTTTGGTTATATCTTGGTTTAGTAGAATAAAGTTTTTAGTATGATCTAGCTTTGAGTTTTGCTTTGTGTTCCTTCTATGTAATCGAGTGTGAGAGTTATATAATAAAGACTAGTTTTGATTTGAGGGCTTTGCTTTCTTGCTATGATCTTGAGAAAAAGAAATAAAGAACAAAAGAAATAAAAATATTATATAATGATCTTATGGGAAGTGATGACTTCACATATAAGAAGTATGTCGCATGAAACTTGTTGTGAGTTGACAAACATAGTCTTGGTCATTGTTGCAATTAATAGGAAGTAATAAAGAAAGAGAGGTCTCACATATAAATACACTATCTTGAACATCTTTTATGATTGTGAGCACTCATTAAAATATTATATGCTCAAAGGTTGATGTTGGACAAGGAAGACAGCATAACGGGTTATGTTTCCTTATATTCGAATAGAAGTTATATTGTCATGGATCCTCCAACGTGTTGAGCTTGCTTCTCATCCTATGCTAGCGAAATCATTTGCACCAAGTAGAGATACTATTTGTGCCTCCAAAATCCCTTAACCCAGTTTTGCCATGAGAGTCCACCATACCTACCTATGGATTGAGTAACATCCTTCAAGTAAGTCGTCATAGATGCAAGCAATAAAAAATGCTCTCTAAATATGTATGATATTTTAGTGTAAGGAAAAATAAGATTTATACGAACGTGTGATATGGAAGAAATAAAAGCGACGGATTCCATAATAAAGTTCTTCATCACAAGCAGCGATATAAAGTGACGTTCATTTGCATTAAGATTTTGTGCATCCAACCATAAAGGCGCATGACAAATTCTGCTTCCCTCTACGAAGGGCCTATCTTTTATTTTACTTCCTACCCTTATACAAGAGGCATGGTGATCATCACCTCTCCTTTTTATACCTTTTCTTTTGGCAAGCGGTATATGTTGGGGAAGATCCATATATATATATATATATATATATATATATATATATATATATATATATATATATCCACTCGGATATAGATATTCATAAAATATTATTGTTGACGTTGCCCTTGAGGTAAATGGTTGGGAGGCAAAACTATAAGCCCCTATATTCCTATGTGTCTGATTGAAACTTTGATCTCATAAGTACCACGTGAGTGTTAGAAATTATGAAAGATTAAATGATGGTTGAGTGTGTGAAACCTGCTACATGAAAGCTCTTACATTGACTCTTTCCGGCATTATGATAAATTGCAATTGTTTCAATTACCAAGATCATAGTTTGTTGGTTTTCAATAATTTTTTTGATTCATACTTAACCTTGTGAACGAATTGTTACTTTAGCATAAGAAAGTTTATGACAATATATGTTATTGTTCTAAAGATGATCATGTTGCCCTCATGTCCGTATTTTATTTTATCAACACCTCTATCTCTAAACATGTGGACATGATTATCGATTTCGGTTTCTGCTTGAGGATAAGCGAGGTCTCACTACAAAAAAAGGACACATCCGTGACATTTTGGGCCGAACGAATTTTTTTTCTGTCATACATATGACACTTCTATGACGATAATTGTGACGAAACCCGGTATCATCATAGATGTGGTGGGCTCCTACTTCTATGACAAAAAATCATGACGAGAAAATGGGCTTTTCGTCTGGGCGGGGCTGGAGACGCAGCTGCATGACATTCTTTGGGCCGTCCATGACGGAAAAAACCATGGTAGAAGCGAGGGGGAGGAAAATTTCGAGGAGTTGCCGGTTATGGTGGGAGAGCGATGCGCGTTTCTCTCGTATGTACGCGTGTGTGTGTGAGGCGTTGGCTCTAACTGAAGCCGAGCGAGGCATTGGGCTCTAAGTGAACCCGAGCGATTGCACTGCAGGCTATGCGTTACTGAACCCGAGCGATCGATCGATGGCTGTTAACTGAACCTGATGGAGTGATTCCTTTGCTACTGCTGCTAACTGAAGCCGATCGATGCTGCCTCTAGGATGAACAGTGAGCGTTGCGGGGGGGGGGGGGGGGGGTTGGATGAACAATGAGCGGTGGCGTTGCCTCTGGATGAACAGGAACCCGGGGTGTGGAGGGCGGGATGAGCGATGAAGCGGTGGAGGGGTGGCCGTGGAGGGTGGTTGAACAGGACCCGTGGTGTGGAGGCTGGATGAACAGTGAAGCGGTGGAGGGTGCCCATGGAGGGGTGGTTGAGCGATGGCCGATGGAGTAGCGCGTGGTGGAGGCTGGATGAGCGAGAGCCCGTGGAGGCTGGAGGAGGTTGATGGTAGCCCGTGGAGGCTGGAGGAGGTCGACGGTGGAGATGAACAGTATCCCGTGGAGTCCCGTTTTGCGGTACGCCACACCCCTCCCCCCGCCCCCCGTTTCGACCGTAGCGCTCCAACACAAGTCCGTTTCGTCCGTTTTGTGGTACACCACACCCCTCTCGATCAACAGGACCCCCGTTTCGACCGTAGGAGGTCCGTTTCCTCCGTTTTGCGGTACGCCACACCCCTCCCGATCAACAGGACCCCCATTTTGACCGTAGGAGGTCCGTTTCCTCCGTTTTGCGGTACGCCAGGCCCCTCCCGATCAACAGGACCCCATTTTGAACGTGGCCGGTCGAACACAAGGCCGTTTCCTCCGTTGTGCAGTACGCTAGGCCTCGTTTCCATCGCTTGTTCCATCCAAGCCCTCCCGATGAACACGACCACGCATTCCGTTCTGACCCAGCCGGTTGGCTCCCCATGAACACGACGACGACACTGTTTTTCCGTTCCGACCCAGCCATGTACGTATGCGCGAGTAGGCATTCGAGACCCTGCCTGTATGTATGTACATGGCCGTATTTTCTTTCTTGCACCCTCGCCGTTGTACGTACGTGTACATGCTACATGCGCACCTCTACTACGACACGTGCGCGCCTCTACATCTACGGCACATGCGCGCCTCTACATCAACCAGTATGTACGTTCACGTTCGCGACCAGAATGACAACGCTACGTACGCTTTGACCAGGTGGGTCCCGACTGTCAGGCACTTCCTTGCGTGTGAAGATGTAGCTGGTGGGTCCCAGCAGTTAGGGGGCGAATCGTTTTGGTTTTTTTTTTGCCCGGACACACTTCCTTGCGTGCGAAGATTTAGCTGGTGGGTCCCGGATCGAGAAGCGTTTTTTCGCGAAATCTGATGGCCCGTCCGGTGGGTCCCAGCTATCGGTGGAGGAATCATTATTTTCCGGCGTAATAAGGAGGCACTTCCTTGCTGCGGCCGTGGACCCGGTATCGGCCTCTCCACGTCTGATCCACGTCCGATGGAAGTTGTTCTTTGACCACATTGACCACGCTACGCCGAGAGCACCAGGGCGGTGGACGACGGCGAGGCCTAGGAAGGGGACGACGGGGAGCCGGGGAAGACGCGGCATTGGAAGCCCACACGGAGAGAATCACGAGGTTCACTTGGTTGGTATGGTGTGAGGCTGCCGTCACCGCGAGAACTGGCAATGGTGGGAATAGTAGAAGCGGTGAGGCCTCCATGGCAACCTGACCAGCCCACGGGAGGCGAGAGCATGCGGCACGACCGGCGCTGCTTAGGGCGGCCGGAGCAAGAACACGAGAGGTTGAAGAAGCACTACGGCCGTTGGATGGCCATCGTCTGATCCTTTGGAGCTAGAATCGTTCATATTGACTAAAGTTGACAAAGGACCCCGTCCGATCAACTTAGTAGGCCCTAAGTCATCCTCCCACCATGGTGGGTCCTAGCTAAAGGTGGGGAGTATTCATTTTTTGTGCGTAATAAGGAGGCACTTAGGTGGGTCCGAGATGACAGTGAGGAATATTTTTTGCGAAATCGCTGGCCCGTCCGGTGGGTCCCAGCAATGTGGGGGAAGCGTTTTTCACGAAATAAGGTGGCCCGTCCGGTGGGTCCCTATTTGTCGGTGGAGGAATCATTATTTTCTTGGCGTAATAAGGAGGCACTTCCTTGCGGCCGCTGGACCCAAATCGACCTCTCCACGTACACTACTCTTCCGATGGAAGTCGGTCGTTGACCATGTTGACCACGCCAGCGCCGAGCACCGGTGGTGGTGGTGCGGACGACAATGAAAGCCCTAGGAAGGGGACGGCGGAGCCGGGGAAGGCGTGGCGATGGTAGCCAGCGGAGAGAAGTCTGAGGGTTCTTGGTTGGCTGCCGTTGCCCTTGAGAATAACAGGGGTGTGGGTGAGTAGAGGATGGCCTGGCCAGCGGTGGGAGTAGTACGGGGCGGTGAGGCCTCCGCGGCATCACAGCCGGCCACGGGAGGCAGGAGCACGCGGCACGACCGGCGCTGGTTTGGGCGGCTGGGGCAAGAAGATCAGAGAATGAAGAAGCACGATTGCCATTAGATTGACATGTGGGTGAGTAGAGGGATGGCTAGAACAGCAGGTGTGGTTGTGTGGGTGAGTAGAGGGATGGCTAGGCCAGCGATGGGAGTACGGTGGGGCGGTGAGGCTGTGGCAGCCTGACCCGACCCAGCGGGGAGGAGGAAGCAGCGGTCCAGCTGGCGCTTGTTTGAATTTGGGCGGGAAGAAGCGAGAGATTGAAGAAGCACGACGGCCGTTGGATGGACATCGTACGGTCAATGGAGCTAGAATCGTTCATATTGACTAAGTTGACAAAGCCCTCTGTCCCCATCAACTTAGTAGGCCCACAAGTCAGCCTCCCACCATGGTGGGTCCCAGCTAGCAGGGGGAGTATTCATTTTTCTATGCGTAATAAGGAGGCACTTCCGGTGGGTCGGTGAATGGGGAGCGTTTTTTAAGCAAATCGGTGGTCCGTCCGGTGGGTCCCAGCAGTCAGGGGAAAACGTTTTTTCCGCGAAATACGGTGGCCCGTCCGATGGGTCACAATAGTCAGGGGGGAAATGTTTTTTCCGCAAAATACTGGTGGCCCGTCCGGTGGGTCCCTGCTGTCAGGTGGAGGAATAATTATTTTGCACGTAATAAGGAGGCACTTCCTTGTGGCTGCCGTGGACCCATTGTCGACCTCTCCACGTCTGATACTCTTTCGATGGAAGTCGGTTGTTGACCACATTGACCACGCCGCGCCGAGAGCACCAGGGCGGTGGACGACGGCGAGGCCTAGGAAGGGGACGACGCGGAGCCGGGGAAGACGCGACAGTGGATGCCCACGTGGAGAGAATCTGAGGTTCCTTTGGTTCGGCTACGGTGTGAGGCTGTCGTCGCCGCAGAATAATAGGGGGAATGGGTGAGTGGAGGGATGGTCTGGCCAGCGGTGGGAGTAGTATGGGGACGGTGAGGCCTCCACGGCAGCACAGCCGGCCACGGGAGGCAGGAGCATGCGGCACGACCGACGCTGCTTTGGGCGGTGGGCAAGAAGACGGAAGGTTGAAGAAGCACTACGGCCGTTGGATGGACATCGTTCACCACGCCGCGCCGAGAGCACCAGGGCGGTGGACGACGGCGAGGCCTACAAAGGGAACAACAGGGAGCCGGCGAAGACACGGCAGTGGCTGCCCACGCGGTGGAGAGTACGAGGGTTCACTGGTTCGGCTGCCGTCGCCGGAAAATAACAGGAGGTGTGGGTGAGTAGAGGGATAGACAGGCCAGGGATGCGAGTATGATGGGGCCGTGAGGTCTGCCCGGCAGCACTACCGGCCACGGGAGGCGGGAGCAGGCAGTTCCGACGGCGCTGGTTTGGGCGGCTGGGGCAGGAAGATCGAGGCGAAGAAGACGATTGCCGTTAGATTGACATCTAACGGTCTGACACGTAGAGTCGATTGTTGACTAAGTTTCTTTTTAAGAAACCTTGTGTACGCATGAACTTAGTAGGCCCACAAGTCAGCCTCCAAATCTGTGGCGAGACAACATAAAGCCCATTTGCATTTTTACAATTTGCAGCCCATTTGCTATTTTTTATAATTTGCAGCCCATTTGCTAATTCTTAAGTAATTTATTACAGCCCATTTTACGCCGGGACCACGGTCGAAAAGTTCAACCTTATTTTGCATATTTGATTGGAGTCCAAACTGGTGTAATCCCGAAATGATAAACATTTTTAAGAATTTATTGATTTGTCAAAAATCGTTTTGTTTTTGTAAGCAAATAAGGCGTGGGACAATTGAGTTGGTTTAAGGGAAAACAGTGGTACAAAAATCAATATTTGGGTGGGAAAAAACAACCAAAATAAGGATGTAAATATGAAAAGGAATTTTATGTGTTTTCAATATAATGATACGTGTATATGAACTAGTAAAACTATAGGTAGAGATTAGAAAAGCGGATGTGGGACATGCATTTCAAGAGGAAAATAGAAGCTGGGTTGTGTGTTTGATTCGGTAAAAAAATACTGCGGATGTTGTAAGACAAAATATAACTTCTTATTTGGCGGGCGAGGCGATGAGATACCTATTGGATCTTTGTGCCCGTTGTAAATCATGGGCTGGGCACATTAAAAACAAAACCAACCCTAGTGGGTCTACAGCCAGTTTAAACTTGCTCGACCTGAAAAAAACAATATCTGGCGCTCAATAAACAAGAGAATTACGCAAGGGCATCGATAACTGGGACGCAACACGGATATTGTTTTTTTATCGTGATAATAAGTGCATGCACTTGTTTCAAAAAAACTACAGAACTGGGAATTCAAACAGCGGGTGCTTATGCTACCCATCAAATAAAAATCAGGTGCCCGAGAATTCGTTTCAAAACAAATGATTCAGCTTTATATCCACGTCGACCCTCGGCATGATGGTTGGAAGCAAATGCAAGTTCATACCAAAAGATCGTTAACAACAATACCAACTTGCGAACGACAAGGTAGTACAACTACCAATACCAAACTACTCCACGGCCCTAGTGTTAAATGCGGTAGAAAATCTTGCAAAGGACCAGCTCCGCTCCTTCTCTTGCTCCGGGTCCCCGATGTGGTATGCTGGCGCATCACCGGTATCTTTGGTCGAAGTTCTTGTTGGTGTGCAGCACGAGAATCTTTTGCTGCCCGTCGGCGGCCGTTGACCATCACAGGCAAGGTATTGCCGATCTTGTGCCACATCGGCGTGCGTGCCGCACTCATTGTATCTTGCGACGCGTCCACGTGCCCCTTACGAACGCATACAGGAATTGCTTTGGAAGAAATGCTTCCTTAGGCCACTCGGTGTGATACCTACGGTATTGTGGAATACAGGTTTTAGTGTACCTAGTTGGCATTTTCGTAACATCTTTGGCATGTTGCGATCACTTGTTTCACTTTTTATTAAGCGTCAAATTGTAATTGTTTCACCAGGTCTGCGTCTAAAAAGAAAAATAGAGCTATAAACAAAGGAATATGTTTGTGCAAGTAGACGGCCGATCGGTGTCTTACGTGGAAGTTTCTCAGGTTGGGTGTAGCATATGCCGTGCTCACTGTCGATGGTTGGTATGAACAAATCGATGAGAGACTGAAATCTCACGCTGTCAACACTCACTTTGGCCTCAAGGTGCTCGATCAGCTCCTGATCCATGTGATCGAACTTGACGCCAGCCGGCAGCACCGGCCAATCCTTCTTCGACTTGCATCGTTAATTCCAGTTATATGGTACTCAATGTATGACCAATCGACTGTTTTAAGTGAATGATGAAAGATTTCGACAGAGTAAAAACTCGCGCTCCTTCGACGGTTATGCGAGTAATTGCCATGCCGTTTTGCAAGGGCGCTTGTAAAAACTCTAAACTCTATTCTCCTCTTATTTAATGGATGAGGCAAATCTTTTGCCTCCGTTTAAAAAAAAAGAAGATTTCGACAGATAAGTGGTACTCCAAATCTGAAGTCCGGAATACCCGAACACGCCGCCGGGATTCTTGTGTCACCTCACGCAGCGATGTGTTGTCACGTCAATTCAATGTGTGGACATGATGAATAATTTGACCGACGTATACTAGTACTGCTACTGTACTACTTACTAGTCGTATTTAGTGTCACAATTTATACATAGGTTTAACTAAAAAGTACGCACTTGAAGCCTAACATATATATATATATATATATATATATATATATATATATATATGTATATATATGGCTTCTGCACATCATCTCCATCATCATTATCTGTACATCCTACGCAGGTGAATTAGGATGCACTTGATCCCAGGAAGGTATCTATCCTTCAAATCAGAGGAGTGCTTCAAACTAACAACAGTACATAATATCCAACAAAAGAGGGTTGTGCTACAGTAGCAGAATACATCGCTCAGTCTAGATATCAGCACGAATCAAGTTGTGCATATTTTCTGTTGGCATGAACCACATCGCCGCATGTCGGGTTTGCAAAAGCCATCCATCGCATGGAAGCTTGATGCCTTTCACACACTGAAGATTACCTGGCAACAAGCTGTGTCGACGAATCTCTGGATATGGTGATTCGTGAAACCCATGGTATGATGTGTAAACACAGCCCCCCCTCGCGAGTGGAAGTTGCATAGAACAGTAATCATCGCCGGTGATATGATCGATGATTGGTTGGATGATCGGATAATTGAGCCC
Organism: Aegilops bicornis; assembly: GCA_021605145.1. Taxonomy (NCBI): domain Eukaryota; kingdom Viridiplantae; phylum Streptophyta; class Magnoliopsida; order Poales; family Poaceae; genus Aegilops; species Aegilops bicornis. The sequence continues at coordinate 516,859,681 of CM038672.1, read as the reverse complement.
GAGGAACAAGGAGTGGTTGCCGAGGCTGTAAACCCGCCTCGATTGAATACGCTGGCCCAACGGAGCTGGGATCTTTCTCGAACACGAAGCAGCCATAGCCATCAATGTCACGAACGCATACGCATTGTCTCGCATGTGGTTTTATGTAATGGTTTGGTCAATTTGGTATGTGCAAATGAGCATCAAATGACCGCCGTCGGTGAACGAGCGATAAACCAGCACCCATCGGTGGTATGATTCCAGTCTGGAATCATGAAGGCCAGACGCATTGCGTCTGCTGCGACAATTCAAATTGGAGACCAAAAGGACAAAAATAAACAATCATGTTCAGTATGTGTGGAATTAAGATTATTATAATAGTGACACATATCATAGACAGAGAATTGCAATGCCGTGGTCATAATCATACCCCAAGTTAAAAAAATAAGCCAATGGATTTCATATTCTAGCAACATGTCATGGTTCAAACATCATGTAACAATGAGAGGAAAACAGCTATGACAACGCCTACTCATATTCTACCATAGCACTTACTACTACTATTCTCATATCAACTCTAAGCAATAACATGCATTGTTATAAAAATCTAGTAAACGAGAGTAACATATAGCAATCATGATGTTATGCTCATAATATGTATTCTAACAATCATTAGATGCCAATTGTTCTCATATCAACTCTAACAATAACATGTGTGGTCATAAAAATCTAGGAAATGAGAGGAACATATAGCAATGATGTGGTTATAGACATGCTATGCATTCTAAATTTGTAACAAATGAGCAGGCGATCGTATTCATAAGGTAAAGATGAGATGAGATAGAACAATTACACGACGATAGATTCCACGGTATATGCAGCCAATACGTAAATGCGTCGATCACAGGCGTAAATGATGCTATCGTGCACTATAGCATCGTAGCGAAATGTTGCCTCAACAGGATTGATGATGAGCCATAACCATGTATGGCGGCCGGATTCGAGATAGACTAATCCCATGTTGAACAAGGCAATGAGCTTGTAATCCATGTAGTCTTACGATGGTGTGGGCACTTCGCATGATTACAACTTTACGCAAGCAGGTCGAGCCAAAAGCTTGACGCGTCTCGTGCGTAGTAGACAGGAGTGTCCGGCGGGCCGCGAGGCTCGATGTCGGCGGTATCCAACGATGGAAGAGTGATCTCTCGCTGGGTGTAGATATCCACGAGACGCCACAGACTACCGGTGTGGTGGATGAGGAAGATCCAGTTGTCCTTCAATCCCGCCCGATGGTGGCGCGCATGAAGGGCGGTGGGCAGGTAGTGGTAGCATGTCGTGGGGCACCACGACAACCTCCATAGGATCGTCAAGTCGATTATGCGGGCCACCCACGAGGATCGGGCATCGACAAGTAGGGTGTCTTGAAAAGAGTCGGCGGTTGCGAGACGAGTAGACGGTACAAAGACACCGAGCATGCGTTGACGACGGGCCAGTCTTGAGTAGGTCCATACGACTACTGATCTGCTCCAAGAGAATATCGGGAGGGAATTCCAATCGCGGCTCTGCGTGTCGATCGGTTACGCCATTGGGGTTTTCGGTGCTGCGAGCGGTGAGGGGAAGTGGATTGAGGCGGCGAAGAAGCTTATCCTCGTGTGGCGGCGATTAAGCGGGGGATATAGTGTATGAGCTACCAAGGAAGATGGCGGGCGGGCGGCGGCGATGGCGAGGGTAAATGGTGTGCGGCCGACGATGGGGAAGAGAGGAGGAAGAAGAAGAGAGGAGGAAGAAGAGTGGAAGACGGGGAAGAAAGTGCATTAAATCTCAATTCTACTAGTACTACTACCAGGATATAGGCATCGTCCTCCGGAGTGTAAATAGTTACACCGTTGACATGTGGGTCTACCACAAGAGGGCCCATATGTCAGTTAATGGAGGACACAGGTGTGTAGGCGTATTTGCGGAAGCGTGCTCTACTGGCAAACATGATGGCAGTACTGGGTAAGGCTGATTTAGTAACACCAACACGCTGGTTCAGCTTATTAATTACTTGTCCCATCTAGTGCAGCGTGTATTGTCACTTCACTGCGAAGACTAGTTGAATAGTTCTCTCTGACCGAGATGGGGAATGATGGATCGCGAGGATTACCTTTCTCTGATATCCCTATGCCTCTACGCTCACTTCACTCATTTTGCTCCGTACCTAGTCACTTGTTGAAATCTGTAGAAAGACAAATACTCTGTATTTGGGAAAAGAGGGAGGCTTTTACTCCGTACTGGAGTATTTAGGAACAGAGGGAGTATCGCCATATGAAGGGAACAGAGGAAGTTTGAAATATGAACATGTCAATAGGAGGGAGTAAGCCCCATGCATGCATGCATGCATGCAACATGCAACACTCACACGTACTCCACATGGGCCTTGCAACACTCACGCCTTTATGGCGACCCGACCTCAGACGGTCAAGTCTACGTGGCAAAGTGTCATCCACGGATCGGTATCTTGTGCAGACCACGGTACTCAAGGATTTATAACAGAGGTAAATGACATGTATAAAGTAACATAAATACTATTACCTCAATCCAAATAGCGGAAGTAACAAGGTTGTGGATTCCCATCAACACCAACGGCAAAGTTGAGTGTAGAAATCATAACCCTAACGTATCACTTACTCGTCGTAAGATTCCTGCAACATGAGACACTGCAGCCACAAAGGGTCAGTACATTGAATGTACTGGCAAATTCACACCATAGAGCAAAGATGAATAATAGCTATCACTACATGCATATTTGGCTGGTGGAAAGCTCTATGGTTATAATGTTTTTGCGAAAAGCCAATTTTTCCCTACTGCAAAGGAATAAATTTTATTTAACTACCATGGTGGTTGTTGAACATTGAGAATGGTTGACATTCTCAATCCCAATTAAGTAACATCATTAAACCCAACAAAATTTATTTAGATAGAGTGATGAGATCAACATGATAATCCAAGAACTACATACTCAAGACGTTCATAACCGGGGACACGGCTAATCATGATTAGTTTGTACACTCTGCAGAGGTTTGCGCACTTTTCCCCACAAGACTCGATCTCCTCCGTTGGATTTCTCAAGAGCTCACACAACCTACTCAACTATACTAGAGCCCATAATAGCTTGTGGCCGCACACGGAAGTTTCTAGCATGAATAATCTCATGATCCCTTTGAACCTGTGTGGTGGTCCAAAAGAAAAACAGGCAATCCTGGAATACCCAGGTACCTCAATCCACCCAGATGTGTGTTTTAAGTTGCCACCTTAAGTAAACCATTAAATTAACAATCTTACATCTGTCATGATTACACTCAAACTCAATCCGCGTCTACTAGCATAGCATAGCAATATAAGCAGAACGTTGATGTAACTCCCAAGGGTTTGATAATAAAACAGGTAATAGGTACTACCTCATCTACTTCCCAAAACCCACAGGTTATTCAGATCCTAACCATGCAATGTTTGAGGGTGAAACTAATGCATAAAACTGGGTATGAAAGCGATATGATCAAAATGTGAACTTGCCAGTACAGTTGATGAAGATGATTCACACTCAAAACTCGTGATAGATCTACTCGTCATACTCCGGTCAATCTATCGTAAGCAAACAATAGTAACCACACATAAGCAATCACTCAAAAGCTCAGAAAGATCGAAGAAAAGATCTCGGAAAACTTCGGAAACAAGCAAATAACTCTGTCAACATAAAACAGTTTCTAACAGTACCAAAATTAGGTGGATTTGGTCTTATCAGAAAGTTTAGGTCAAGAGCTTCGCTTTGCAAAAAGAATCAACTCAAACGGAGTTATGGAACTCAAGTTATGAACAAAAGAAGTTTGAATATGAATCTGAACAAATTTCAAAATTTGAAAATTTCAAAAAGTTGACGTGACAGGTTAACTGGATAGTTGAAAACAAGACGAAACTATAGGCGCTGGTTTCATCTAATTTGAATGAACGAGTAAAAAGTTATGGCTATTTGAAAAATCAGGTTCAAACTGTTTTACAGAAAAAAAATAGCTACGGATAAAAGAATTCTAGATCTAACGTATAAATACAGAGAACGAATATATATACCTTTATAAGGTATAGAAAAGACGACTTCGGAGTGTGGAGACAACTTCCAAAAGTCCCGTCGGAGAGGAGAAATATATTTTTAGCTAGTCAAACCAAAATATTGATTTAACCCGCAATGGATAATTTTTGAAGGCTCTATGGGTCTATATTTATAGGTGAAAAAGAGGTTTAGGTGTTAAAGGCTAGGCAATGTGGGACTAAACGTTGACGAACAAATAAAATAAACGGGGAACCGCATGGGCTAAAAGCACCACGGGCCGGCTGCGCGCACACGTATACGGCGCTGCAGTTTTTTTTTTTTTTTGAAATTGAAAAAGAAAAAGAAAAGAAAAACTATGGAGAGAAAAAAAATGGGGAAGCATTATGGCCGGCTGGTCCTGGCCCATTTAGGAGAGAAAAAAACGATGGGACGCCAGAAGCTATTACGCAGCGCATGGGCGATAAATAAATATGGGCCGTACGTACAACTTTTTTAAGAAATAGAAGGAAAACCGAATATAGAAAAGAAAACGTAAAATTTTATATAAGCATATTATATATCAAAATTTTCAGAAAATATTTCCTAGAAGCTGAACATTTTTCTCGGGTCAAATAAAATCATCACGAACTCAAATAAAGCAAAGAGTGCTACTGCTCTAGTAAAATCCGGTAAAAATCATTTTGAAAATACCAAAATGATTTCAAATTTATTTCTCTCCAATTTTCTGATGTAGGGAATCATGTTACCCTATTTTCCATATATTTTATTTTTGGAGAAAAATAATTTGAATAAAACCCAAATAACTCCAATTTGAAAATAATTTCCAAAAGGACTTTAAATTTGATCCTTGAAACTCCCAACTCATATTTCATAAAATTTGAAGAAGTCATTTTATCTTCTCTCGTGAAAATCATTGAGTTGCATAAAGTTTCTGAATTTGAAATATTTTCAAAATAAATTCAAATTTTTTCAACAACCCTTTTCATTTAAATAAATGGAAGAAGTCATGTCATCTTCTCTCCAGGGTTTTGTATTTGAAAGGAATTTGAATTCACGGAGATCATAAAAGCAAGGGTGGAAGTTTGGGAAAGTCCTTTTGTTCCCTCTCATTTAACTTTCAAAAAGTTTCGAATTTCACTCAATCAATCACGCAACAATCAAATCTATCTATTTATTATAACATTCCAAAATTTAGAATTTTTGGATGTTACAAACCTACCACCCTTAAAATGAATCTCGTCCTCGAGATTCGGAGATGCTAGAAAGAAATAGGTTAGGTTTGGGGTCTCCTCAAAATCCATCGATCATCTCAGGGGTCTGGGGTGCTACCACCCTTAGAAGCATGGTTACGGTCCCATCAATACTCATATACTCCATCCTTATTCTTGACGGGGCCGGTCTTCTCAAATTCTCGGGAAAATTTCTACTCTGGACTCTTCCGGTAGTGGCATAACCTTTTCCTCAATTCTTCTTTCCTTTCCTCTTGGTAAGGTTATTCCGAGACTGGGTCTTCTTAGCTGACGGGTGTGGCGCCAATGCTAAACAACTATCGATATCTCATGGTCGTCAGCAATTTATGGTTTCTCCTGCAGGAAATGGGTCTTGCTTCATTCTCACCGTATATCCTACGATTGGCAACAACTGCCGTGTACAAGGGAAAATACTTATACCATTCTGAGGTTCAAACAAGGTTATTGATCGTCGTCTCTCAACTATAGGCAAGTCACTCAGATTTACCATCCCACATAGCAAGGCGAATAATAAGAGTAAGTCGGTATGGTGATCAATCCACCCCGCACCCAAATCATTACCTTGTATATGGTTTAGCGAATCTCGCATTCTAACACTCGGTCATCCTCACAAGCATTGTAGAATTTCTCTTGTCGACGAACCAAGTTCGGAAAATCCATTGATTCTGCAAGCCAGATAAACAACTATCGGTCCTTCACAACTCTCAGGTTTTGCGTACTCCTATAGGATTGTTTATCGAATAAAGTCGTATCTTCTTCCAGGGTTTTTCCTTCAGCAAGAGTGTGCTTGCTTCTTGGCAGGTCATGGGGCTTTTGGGTTATGGCCCATCTCATCTCTTGCAAACCTTGAACTCATCAACCAACATCCAACTTCCTAGTATTCTTAAATGCATCCAATTGTATTGTCTTTCTTCCTTCTATTGGCACCAAACTAAGACGTGATTACTCAGACTCATCCTGGAGTTACAATTGCTCCATATTACCAACATCATATCTCCTTTATATCCAATAGTACTTCATCTCTTCATCCTCGCGGGATATCCCACATACCGAGATAAAAACTTATACTTATGAAGTCCATACTCCACTTCATGGAACATCATTATCCTTTCCAGGGTCAAGTGTCCTTACAGGGGAATATAGGTCATCTCTGCATGGCACTTCTTCAACTGGGAAACGTGAAACATATCACGAACTCCTGACAGTCCTTCGGGTGACTCCAACTTGTTGGCCATTTCTCCCATACGCTCCAAAACTCGGTATGGTCCTACAAATCTCAGGCTAACTTTCCCTTAACTCCAAATAGTTTAACTCCTCGCAGAGGGGACACACGGAGACATGCTCTGTCTCCAATTTCATAGACTACCTCCTTGCGTTTTCAGTGCATAACTCTTACGCGGGGATCGAGCTACCTTGATCTATCTCGAATCAACTTAACATTCTCTTGACTCCTTGATCACATTTGGTCCAAACAACTGACGGACTCCAACTTCATCCCACATCAGCGGTGTCGCTCCTTCTCCCATACAAAGCTTCAAAGGGTCATCTTCAAAGCGGCTTGGTACTGTTGTTGTATGAGAACTCCGTGTAAGGTAGATTATCATCCCTACTAGATCCATAATCTAGCGCTACGCTCTCAACATGTCCTCGAATCTGATTGACTCTCGGTGCATCCATACATGCAGGGATGAAAGGTTATCTTGAACTCTAGCCTAAGACCCAAAGTGTCGTGCGGTGATTCCAAAACTTTGAGGTAAAGCTGTGTTCCTCTATCGTCACGATTGTCCTCGGAACTCCATGCGAGACATACGATCTGGTCAAATATATCTTGGCCAACCGCACTTGTATAGGTGGTTTTCACTTTGGGATAAAGTGAGCCACTTTGGTCAAGCGAATCAACTACTACCCAGATAGAATCATATCCCGTTCGGGTTACGAAATCGGTAATGAAATCCATGCCAAGCTTATCCCACTTCCATTCGGGTATCGGCATAGAAATTTGTAGTAATCCTGCTGGCTTCTGATGTTCTGCTTTTACTCTTTCTGGCATACATCACCTACGACTACATACTCCGCAATATCCTTCTTCATACCGGTCCACCAGAAACGCTCCTTCAAATCCATATACATCTTGGTGTTTCCAGGGCGAATCGAGTATGGTGAGTCATGAGCCTCCTGAAGTATTTACTTCCTAATCTTTGCATTATTGGGAACATATACACGGTCCTCGAACCATAAGGTGTCGTGCTCATCCTTACGAAAACCCTTGGCCTTTCCTTTGCTCATCCTCTCTTTTATCTCAGCAATCTCTTTGTCATACTTCTGAGCTTCACAAATCTTTCCCAACAATGTAGACTGAACTTCCATTGCTGCAAAAAAACCTTTGGGAACAATCTCCAACCGAAGTTCCCTGAGATCCTCGGCTAACTCCTTTGGTAATCCCCCGCTTATGAGGGTATTCTTCCTTGTTTTCTTTATGGTTGTGTCCTATTTCTCCACAAAGCATGTATGCACAAGGTTTCTTCATATTCGTTCCATAAGGCCTCAACTTCTGGGACACAAGACGAGATCTTTGCAGAGTCAACTTAAATTCTTCCCAAGTGGTTATTACTCTTTGACATCCATTGATGGTTTGGTACATCCTCCACCAAGTAGCAGCAACCCTTATAGAGCACCGAAGAGAATGCTGGGTCATGACCTTTCCGACTACAGGGTTATTCTTCATGTGATCCTCCATGTTCTGAATCCATCGGTCTGTCTCCAACTGACTCGTTGGTCTAGAAAATACAAGCTCATCTCCATTCATCCTCTATTGGGTCTAGGGGTTTTGGGGTGGGATAAGAGAGATAGAGAGGGATACACACAATACAAACAACAGTTTTGAAAAGACAGATTTTATTTGTGGCTGTCGGAAAACATCAAACAAATGACAGCTCACAAACGTCGCATCTAACGTAAGTATATAACAAGGGTTTGGTCTCCTAATGGTCAATAGATCTCAAAGTCATCAAACTCTTCAAGTCTTGGTCATGTCTTCGATGGCTTCTCCCGATCGTGTTTGTCCTTCTCAAGTTCCTCTGCTAGGTCATCACTGTTGACGCGAAGTCTCTCATGACATACTTCAATATTTCTGGAGTTGCGTTCCAAACTTCTGGGTTTTAAAAACCTTGACATGAACCATGATCCTACTATCCTTCAGTTCCTGACAAATCTCCGGTATCTCGAGGTGTTACTCCTCCAGCTTGGCTACTTTCTACTTCTGGGTCCGGAGTTCTTCACGGAATGATTTCTCGTCAAATACGACTTCTTGCAAGTCCATCTTAAAATCCTTGATGTAGTACTCCAGATCCTGGCGATACACTAGCTAAGGTTAAAACTGCATCTGTTGCTTGACAGATGCTCCATCAGCCTTCTACCATCCAATCCTTCAATGCATCTGCATGCTTAACTCTGCACGGTGACAATAGCATAAACGGGTAATAACACCATGGTCAACCGTGTCTATGCCCATGTTACTGCCATGAGCTTTCATTCCATAATTGATATCTCCTGTCTTCGGGTTTTTTTGACAAAACTTTGAGTTCCAATGCTCCATGTTCTGGTCTTTCTCCGATTCACCTTGATCTCGGGTATTGACAGCTCCCATAGTCTACCAAGTTCCATAAGGGTAGCCTTCCTAGGTCATACTAATCTGGCAAATCTGCAGAGTCTTCATATTCTCCTAGTCTTCGGAGTCTTCAACTGTTGTAGTTTCCATTCGCACGCTAAAATCTTCTTCATTCCAAAGTGGTCTTAGTTGTCCGATATTTTGTACTCCTTGGAGTGGTCTCATCAGCCGAATCTTCATGTGGTCAAAAGGGGAAAAGGTATGGTCTAACTAAAAGGAAATTTGAATAAGCTCAGAAGAGAAGAGGCGAAAAGATCCTTTTGAAAAGAAAGTTGTAGGGTAAAATCTTTTCCTATGGGCTTGCCAGTTTCTAGGGTCACGTCCTACAGTCAACATGTGCTCTGATACCATCTTGTAGCGACCCGACCTCAGACGGTCAAGTCTCTGTGCTTAAGTGTCATCCCTGGATCGGTATCTTTGGCCTTTACGGTACTCGAGGATTTATAACAGAGGTAAATCACATGTATAAAGTAACATAAATACTATTACCTCAATCCAAATAGCGGAAGTAACAAGGTTGTGGATTCCCATCAACACCAACGACAAAGTTGAGTGTAGAAATCATAACCCTAACGTATCACTTACTCGTCATAAGATTCCTGCAACATGAGATGTTGCAGCCACAAAGGGTCTGTACATTGAATGTACTGGCAAATTCACACCATAGAGCAAAGATGAATAATAGCTATCACTACATGCATATTTGGCTGGTGGAAAGCTCTATGGTTATAATGTTTTTGCGAAAAGCCAATTTTTCCCTACTACAAAGGAATAAATTTTATTTAACTACCATGGTGGTTGTTGAACATTGAGAATGGTTGACAGCATTCTCAATCCCAATTAAGTAACATCATTAAACCCAACAAAATTTATTTAGATAGAGTGATGAGATCAACATGATAATCCAAGAACTAGATACTCAAGACGTCCATAACCGGGGACACGGCTAATCATGATTAGTTTGTACTCTCTGCAGAGGTTTGCGCACTTTTCCCCCAAGACTCGATCTCCTTCGTTGGATTTCTCGCACTACATGATGTTTGAGAAACGGATGACCGAGACACAGTCTTTCAGAAGCGTTGACTCTCTACTCCGGGTAGACAGTACCACCTACATCCCCTACATCTGCTAGTCTACCTCTTCAAGAGCTCACACAACCTACTCAACTATGCTAGAGTCCATAATAGCTTGTGGCTGCACACGGAAGTTTCTAGCATGAATAATATCATGATCCCTTTGAACCTGGGTGGCGGTCCAAAAGGAAAACAGGCAATCCTGGAATACCCAGGTACCTAAATCCACCCAGATGTTTGTTTTAAGTTGCCACCTTAAGTAAACCATTAAATTAACAATCTCACATCTGTCATGATTAAACTCAAACTCAATCCACGTCTACTAGCATAGCATAGCAATATAAGCAGAACGTTGAAGTAACTCCCAAGGGTTTGATAATAAAACAGGTAATATGTACTACCTCATCTACTTCCCAAAACCCACAAGTTATTCAGATCCTAACCATGCAATGTTTGAGGGTGAAACTAATGCATAAAACTGGGTATGAAAGGGATATGATCAAAGTGTGAACTTGCCTGTACAGTTGATGAAGATGATTCACACTCAAAACTCTTGATAGATCTACTCGTCACACTCCGGTCAATCTATCGTGAGCAAACAATAGTAACCACACATAAGAAATCACTCAAAAGCTCAGAAAGATCGAAGAAAATATCTCGGAAAACTTCGGAAACAAGTAAATAACTCCTGCAACATAAAACAGTTTCTAAAAGTACCAAAATTAGGTGGATTTGGCCTTATCAGAAAGTTTAGGTCAAGAGCTTCGCTTTGCAAAAAGAATCAACTCAAACGGAGTTATGGAACTCAAGTTATGAACAAAAGAAGTTTGAATATGTATCTGAACAAATTTCTAAATTTGAAAATTTTAGAAAGTTGACGTGACAGGTTAACTGGATAGGTGAAAACAAGACGAAACCATAGGCGCTGGTTTCATCTAATTTGACTGAACGAGTAAAAAGTTATGTCTATTTGAAAAATCAGGGCCAAACTGTTTTACAGAAAAAAAATAGCTACATATAAAAGAATTCTAGATGTAACGTATAAATACAGAGAACGAATAAATATACCTTTATAAGGTATAGAAAAGACGACTTCAGAGTATGGAGACAACTTCCAAAAGTCCCGTCGGAGAGGAGAAATATATTTTTAGCTAGTCAAACCAAAATATTGATTTAACCCGCAATGGATAATTTTTGAAGGCTCTATGGGTCTATAGGTGAAAAAGAGGTTTAGGGGTTAAAGGCTAGTCAATGTGGGACTAAACGTTGATGAACAAGTAAAATAAACGGAGAACCGCATGGGCTAAAAGCACCACGGGCCAGCTGCGCGCGCACGTACACGACGCTGCAGTTTTTGTTTTTGAAATTGAAAAAGAAAAAGAAAAGAAAAACTATGGAGAAAAAAATGGGAAAGCATTATGGCCGGCTGGGCGTGGCCCATTTAGGAGAGAAAAAAAACGACGGGACGCCAGAAGCTATTATGCAGCGCATGGGCGATAAATAAATATGGGCCGTACGTACAGTTTTTTTTAGAAATAGATGGAAAACTGAATAAAGAAAAAAACGTAATACTTTATATAAGTATATTATATATCAAAATTTTCAGAAAAATATTTCCTACAAGTTGAACATTTTTCTCGAGTCAAATATAATCATCACAAACTCAAATAAAGCAAAGAGTGCTACTGCTCTAGTAAAATTCGGTAAAAATCATTTTTAAAATACCAAAATGATTTCAAATTTATTTCTCTACAATTTTATGATGTAGGGAATCATGTTACCCTATTTTCCATATATTTTATTTTTGGAAAAAAATAATTTAAATAAAACCCAAATAACTCCAATTTGAAAATAATTTCTAAAAGGACTTTAAATTTGATCCTTGAAACTCCCAACTCATATTTCATAAAATTTGAAGAAGTCATTTTATCTTCTCTCGTGAAAATCATTGAGTTGCATAAAGTTTCTGAATTTGAGATATTTTCAAATGAAATTCAAATTTTTTCAACAACCCTTTTCATTTAAATAAATGGAAGAAGTCATGTCATCTTCTCTCCAGGGTTTTGTATTTGAAAGGAATTTGAATTCACGGAGATCATAAAAGCAAGGGTGATAGTTTGGGAAGTCCTTTTATTCCCTCTCATTTAACTTTCAAAAAGTTTCGAATTTCACTCAATTAATCACGCAACAATCAAATATATCTATTTATTATAACATTCCAAAATTTAGAATTTTGGGATGTTACACGCACCCCATACGGCACACAGCACACGACGCAACACAAACGCTCACGCTCAAGTGCTCAACCTACTCCCTACGTCCGTGAAAGACTGTACATTTAGAGATTTACACATTGACCAGGGTATAATTAACGCCCAAAAGTAGCAGACTTATGTGTGCATGCGACCATTGAGATAAGAAGATTAAAAGAAGGTCGTTGCATGCTGTAATTAAGGATAGACATGTAGCCTATACCTACAGCACAAGGTGGTGCATTAGTCAATCAATATCGATTTAGATTAAAGGCTAAATGCATTGGAAGTGTAGATGTACATCATGTACTACTTACACTCTTTGTTTTATAGCCGATGTACACTCTTTGTTGGAAGGCTGAGGGAGGACACGTGCATGCACTTACATACACATCCAGGGCGGTTCGGGCGCAAGGGTTGGACTCGTGTGGCGCCTGCGTAAAGTTTTGTTTAACTGATTTCTTTGCTCCGCCAACTGACAGGCGGTACCCAGAAATCAGGCGACAATTTAACCAGTCAACAAAGTGCCACGTCGACTATGTGGCCGGTAAGTACGGTGCAATACTATGCTCTACGATGAGCTAGTGATCGTATAATCGACGCAAAACTATATATAGCGACTGTAAAGAGCGTATTGTTACATAGATTGACCGCCAGTGTATTTTTCTCGTTTCAAATTAAGCCATATTAATCAGAAAGGACGCAGTATGGACTACTACTAGTACTAGTACTGCTTTGATGTGTCCCTCAACTCGCCGAACGAGGAGAAGCTTGCTTACTACGCCTCTCCCTCGCCCACGCTCGCGGTGGTTCGCAGGACGAGGAGAGGGTTTTGACTACAGCGCCCTCTCCCTCTTCCTCTCCCTCGCCTCCCCTCGCCCTCGCGGTGGGCGTGCAGCGATTCAATCGGTGTCGATTGCCAGACGCATATTGTCTTTGTAGTATCATCATTGTTGGACCTTCCGAAGAGGCGAAGAGGCAAGTGCAAGGTTCACACGAGTACAAACTGTTGAACCTCCCGAAGAGGCAAAGAGCCAAGCACAAGGTTTTATAGGATTTGTCATCCTAGTAGGAGTGTATTACAACTATAGCGAACGATGCTACTGTATGATGTCGCCACGTCACGTATATTCAAAGCTGTGCCACCTTTTTTTCTCAAAGAGCGTGTTGGAGCCCGTGCAACAACCACACAAGTTGCACGTACATATAACACATTTACTAGTAATAAATTCTAAAAGACAAATGCCAGTATGCCACACAAGTTCATCTCCAATTCATGTGATAAATTTGTGCACGACTAGTCTACATATATTCACAGCGCTACCGTTCACAATTACCGTACTCCACTTACACGTTATAGATGGGCTACATGCATGTCCTCCTCCAGGTTCCAGTCCTAGGTGTTCTTCATGGATGGCACGATCCATAGCGGTGGGCAACGGGAATCATTGTCGAAGCTTTCTAGTCTGGTTCCACACGATGGAGACTCATCCAAGCTGAAGTGGCATAAATCGAGGATAGCGTGTCCCAGATGTCGTTCATCCGGCGGTGCGCAATGAAGACACAACCATGCTTCATGAACGGCAGGCCTCCCGTGTCGTGCACGGAAGGTGGCATCCGCTTCACAATGGGGTAGCTGTCCCCGATGAAAAGTGAGTACTCTCCAAGAGTGTTCCTCGGCACCCACGTAGCATCACGGGGTCGAACTGGCGCCGTTCATCCGGTACACGCGGCATCCCAGATCTGGACACATGGTGACGTACATAGTCAAGGTCCGATGCATAATAATGTTGTGCTCAAATATGGCGGTCGATGTCTTTGTCGACCAAATAGTACTACTCCGGTATAGAGGAAGTAAAATAACCGGCTTATTATATATAGCCACTCTTGGCTACATGGATGAGATAGTAAGACATGGAAAAACAAAAATGGTGGCAGCTAGTGGGTTCAAGTCTTCAAGGGCCCAGCTAGCTATCTGGCGTCCTCCAAGGTAAAAGTACTCCTACTAGTAGTACTAAGTATACTACTAGTACAACAATGAAAGAGAAGGCGAGAGGGTTAAAAATGGAATACCTGGGTAGATGGTGATGGTCCGATCGTGGTAGATTGTGTGACCATGTTGCACATTAGTGGTACCATGGGTAACGACTGCTAAGATAGTTGATCCCAATATGCCAAAGTCAGCTACAAGGTTCCAGGTTAGACCGAATCGCGGATGCAAATGCACATCCAGGATCAGCGATCTTATTTTGATCGGGGGATGACTGGTCCTCGCAAAATAATGGAGTACCGTTAGGGATGCAAATGATGGTTTGTGCATTCCGTTTGTAATCTCCCGTACCATAGGATGGCAACCAGATGAAACAAGTCCTGGCTTGTCACCACGAAGATGCGGCCTAGATGGCGCCTGGCGTCTTCGAGCGTGTAGGGTACAAATCTGCCGCCGCCAACATGCGCCCGACCTCTGCCGTTCTGCGTCTTGCATTGATGGCAATCCTTATGTCGAACACCGCGATGAGATAGTAATCGCCGAGCAGCGTCGCTTTGTCGGCGGGTCAGCAATTGCTATCTTCTTCAATCTCATGTAGGCATCATCATACGTATTCAAGGCCGGCCGGTCAGGAAGGCCGATCCCAATGGTGGAGAAGGGTCTACGGAATGGCCGCCTTCTGTGGATGTTGTGCAAAATGATGGTGGTATCCGCCGGAGGTATGCAAGCAAATCTTCGTTGGCACCGACCCAGACCTATATATAAGGCGGTGGGCAGCGGAGAAATTACGGGATGGAAATGGAATAACTAAGTACTACATGATCAAACTCCATTCTTGACACGCTCATCGGACAAAATCCGACTACCTCTCAACGTCGGCAACTCTATCGAGTCAACGTGCAACCATGGCCAGGAGGCGGTGGACTGTTGAAGGATTGTCCCATAGAAGAACCTTCTCCTCGAGGATGCATGGAAGACCAACAAGCATGGCCTTTTCCCAAACCTGTTTAAGCGGCGTCTTGAAAAAGTTGGTGCAGGAAGCACCGAGTCTTCTTGGCGGTGAGGACGTCGGAGCGGCGTCGATTTCTCCCAGAGGATCGTCGTCCAAGGTCTCCCAGCCCGGCGAGGAGGAGAACCGGTGGCAAATCCATGGGAGCAGCGACGAACTGCCTTCTCTTCGGGGAGGAAGCTGGCGAGGAGGAGATAAGAGCGTAGTAACCGCAGGGCCTCGTCCCTTCCAAGCTGTAGATCGTTCCTCAATGAAGGGGTGAGGCTATTATTTACTACTAGTACTAGCATTATGGAACGTTATGGGATTGCATTATACTATAAATAATAGCACTAGTAAGAAATTTTTGGCACTAGGTAGTAGTTTTTGGCGTGGATTAAGAAATTTTGGGTATGTTTTTGCCATTTTTTGTACACGCCAATTAGTGTCAAAAAACGTCTTACATTATGTGACAGAGGAGTACGATTTGTATCAGAAAGCAGTGCGCATTCAATTTTCTCAACTACGAGTATTAGTGCGATGTACTGTACTTCTAGTCTAGTCTAGTCTAGTATAGTGCACCAGTTTTGAACTCTTGAATCTCAGGGCCAAGGAGCTACAGTTGGAAGTGGAGGGCACTACTGTTCTCTAGAACCATTACTGTACTATCAATGCAGGGGAAGTACACCTACGTAGTGGCCTAGTGGGTACTCTCGGTGCTATATTCAGCCGCTCCTCTCACGTAGGAGTAGCTGGCCTACTCAGCCGCTCCTCTCACGCACACACTAGCAGCCTATTTATCAGCGACGGTTACTGCGGTCTGCGGGGGTAGAACATTTGAGTTATTTGATACAGCGAGACTAGGCTTTTCACTTCCATTTGTGGAGGTGTAATGGATCTCGTTGAACTTTGTTAGTAGTTCCTTCTTTATGAATGAGATGAAGCAAAGCTTTTGCCTCCGTTCCAAAAAAAAACACGTCAAGAGGAATTTCCTTTTTAGTAGAGCCGATAATGGAGTCAAGTCCATGCGTGCAACGCCACAAGCTATAGAGTACTAGTAGTACAACACTTTACATAGAGTATGAGCCATATTGCACGATTCCCAATGCCCCGCCAGTTTTTCCTGGCTCCTCGGGCTTAATTGGGAGGCGCTAGTTTAAATATGCTACTACTAGCTGATGAGGAAGCTGCAAGCGAGGTGCGGCTAGGGCGAGCACGCGAGCCACAGGATGCTGGGAAGGAAAACCCGTTCACGTGGCTAGGCTGTCCAGTGCACCCTGATTGTGGGGCCGCACGTCCGTTTGACTTCAAAAATCAAACTACCCGTGTAAAATATTGGCTCGCAGCGAAGTGTAGTACTAGTACTATTTTTTTTAAAGGCCGCCGTGCGTTCGGCCGGGATCGAACCCACAAAACGAGGTATACACTCCCGCGACCACTAGTAGTACTCGTTGGAGTACAACGCAACCTAGAATCGCCTTTTGTCGCTAGTAGTACGTACATTGTTCCTTACAAGAAACCCCTAATAATGCAAGAAACCACTAAAATGCCAAGAAACTACTACCACTTGCATACATGGCAGACTTAAGATAAGACTACCTTATCAACCATTGTACATGCTCTTACCAACCAAAATCCTCGAGTGACTTCCTACCTCCGGCCCATCCACCTAGTCATCCTCGGCCATGGGACGCAGCTATCGCCGCCGGCAGAAGGCGAGGTCAAAACCGCCGGCGGTGCGGAGCCCATGTTGCGGCAGCCCGGATGCCAGCTCCGTCCGGCGCTCGCAGCCGCTAGCTAGCCAAGATAGCTCCGTCCAGCTGCTTGTCTGCAAGGTTTGCTAGCTAGATTGGCATGCTGCGGCGGCTTGCTTTCGCGCTCGCGCGCCAGAGCCAGCCATCCAGCTCGGCGAAGTCGGCGTGGCGGCTTGCTCGCGCCGCTTAAACCAGACCATCGGCTCGGCGAAGGCCGGTAGCGGCTTGCTTCGCTTCGTGAGTCACGCTTCGGGCCAGCCTGCCAACCCGTGCGGAGGAGGTATGGCGTCCAGCCTGTACGGCGGAGCGGCGGCCAACTCGCTCATCACCGGCGCCACCGACGAACACGCATCAGTACTGTTTGAAGTAATGTTCAGGAAAAATAACGATTTGAGGGGGAATAACATGATAGAAGGTCAGATGTGGATCCCTCGTGTCAACGGTCAAACGAAATGTGTTGGTTTAAGCTGCCTCGTCAGCACGGATGTGTGGGCCAACCCAGTCATAAATGGGTTTAAACGAACCTAATCGGTAGGAGTAATAGGTAGTACGTAGTAGTTTTTGGCGTGGATTAAGAAATTTTGGGTATGTTTTTGCTATTTTTTGTACAATAGATTCTTCCTAGGGCTGGTTGAAAGTGGTAGTTTTTTGTTAAATACTCAACATATTGTAAGTAGGGGTGAAAGTTAAGCTTTGGAAGCCAATAAGCAATGCTAGTTACATAGTGCATATGTGTACATGATTGAAAGTAAATATCAACCATGAGTGACTAATATCTTGATGGAAAACTCGAAACTATGGAATACTAGAAAAAATACATGGTTGGAAATACTAGCAATGTTCATGTCCGTTGCAACGAATCATAATTAGAATAATACTTATTCACAAACTTGGTACAGAACACCCTAATTTTGATATACATATGTATATTATGTTTCAATTATAATATATTCCTTGGGCTGTTTTGGTGAGGTCAGAGAGGGAGGTGGTTGGTTTTAAGATACTAATTATGGGTTTTTTCGCAAATTGGTAGACAAGTGGGATGTTGGTGAGAAAAGGCAACAACTTACCTCACAATCGTTAGATGTAGATCTAATGGTCGAAAATTTGATGGCGTATACACCAAAGCATCACCAACTTAGTCTTGTGTAGGAGTACTAGCAAGATCTGTGCATTAACGGAACATCAAGATGCATTTTTTTATAAAAACACTTGTTGTCATTGACCCTTGTGGGAGTAATCCCATGTGTAAAAACTAATGATATCTCGAGAAATATGAGATAAGGTGAAGAGGAGTGGGGTGTGGTGGTGGTTGGTGGTCGGACTGAGCGGAGGCATGGGGATTGACGACGCCGGCAGTGGCCACCAGGCCAGTTTGTTCCAGAGGCTTCCTTTCTTAATTGCTCAACAATGAGGTTTTTTGGAGATAAGGATGAACGAGGGAAGGCCTTGTCTGCAAATGTGGAGAGGGGTGCGGGTATCTTTTAGTTTAATTTCCATCCGTCAGATATAGATCAGACGGTCTATATTGCAAGATGGCACACGTACCATCATCACCAACTCGGTTTTTTATAAAAAGAAATATAAGTATGGAGATACAAATGTATTATCGATACTTGCTTCCGTAAACTAGCATCTACATTCTATTCAACGCCTCGGCATGTGGGGCCTTAGCACAATGACTTCTCATTTGTGTAAAACAAAGATTTTCCGTCACGATAAGGAGGGGGTGACGGCGGCGCGCTTTTTGGCTTGCTCTAGTCCTAGTAGTCATACTAGGTGGTCTAAGCACGTGTAGATTTATTCTTTTTCACGTCTCGTGTTTGCCGTACTACCACGACTGTTGATGAGTAGACGGTAAGTTATTCATTGTTGAGCGTGTTTGTGAGAGAGAGAGAGAGAGAGAGAGAGAGTGCGTGTGCGATATGTTAGAGACTGAGGCAATGATAACAGATTATTTGTGTCTATGTGTGTGGAGGATAGAGAGAGACATGTACATGGGGCTTTGTGTTGTGTAACGTGGAGACACATATACATAATTAGAGAGTGAGTGTGTGAGATACACATGCGGACATGGGGAGAGATGAGGCTCCAGATAAATGGGTGTTTGTGCGTGTTTGTGTGTGTTTGTGCAGCGTTTGTGTGTGTGAGGGAGAGAGTGTATGTGGAGTAGAGAGACCATGATGATGTAAACCTAGTATAAGGGAAGGGGAATGGTGTGACATGTGTAGTAGCGAGATAGCACGGTGCTTGGGAGGGGCAGACTATTTGGAAGAGACATCGAGTGTGTGTGTGTGGGAGAGGGGTGTGAGAGTGAGAGAAAGAGAGAGAGAGAGAGCTAGTGACGAGAGAGAGACAGAGAGAGAGAGAGAGAGAGAGGAAGAGAGGGGGCGAGAGAGGGGTCGTCTATGTCCATAAATGGCGTATAGATAGGGAGACAATGTTGATGTTGTCCGAAATTGGACTATGAACGGAGACGCAGGGGAAGCAAGTCATCGTGTGTGTGATAGGGACTTCATGAGAGATCTAGAATAGATGGTGTAGAGAACAATGTGCGTAATCGAGAACGATTATACATTAGGGAGCTATGCAAAGAGTCACGACATATATGTATGCTGAGGGAAGGAGCTGGGGTGGGTCCGCATGTGGGAGAGATAGAAAGAGGAGAGTGGTGCACAAGGAGACAAAGTGTGCTTGTTTGCGGTGGGGGTGGTGTGTGAGGTGAGTGCGCGAGAACCACATAACTAGGGAGATAGATGTTTGGGGCTGACGTTTTTGTGTGTATGGGAAATATACACTCTACATAGTGCGTGTGCTTGGGTAAGAGAGATAGCAGGAGACCTAGAGAGTGAGGGAAGAGATGTGTGCATGGCCGGGAGACAAAGTGATAGAGACCTATGTTGGGGTCCGGACTTTACAAAAGAGAGGGGTGTTAATGTGCTCGTGTGTTGGTGTCTGGGGAGAGCAGCGTCTCTATGTGTGTGTGTGTGTGGTGGTGGTGGGGGGTGACTTGGATAAAGAGTGAGGTGTCTATATTTGAGGGACTTTAGTGTAATTGAGATATTGTGCACTCATGGTTGATCAATTTGTTTCACAGTTTGTACTATGAGATAATGATACTTTTGAACATGCGTGATATACCTTCATGTACCAGAATTACAAACCTAAGATTGGAATTTTGGAATTCGACTCCATCATTAGGTTTTGTAATTCATTTAAACGGAGGTACATTTTTAAGCCGGAATTTCGTGATTTCAAATTCATATATCAAACCTAGAGATATACACATACGGGCATGTTCAAACTTTATAATCATTCACTTTATTCATATACATACACATTTTTTCTTTTGTCATCATATTTAGGATAAACACATTTGGAATTTCATTTGAATTGGACCGTATGATGGTATTTGCTTGTAGTAGCTCAATGATCCATATTTGAATTGAATGGACAATCTAAGTTTCGAGTTGGAGACTTTGATTTTCAAAACTTGCACATTTTTTTTGCGTGCAAAACAAACAAATGGTCGGCCATGATATCATAGTCGGCCGTACGAGAGCAGAATACTTATAATTTTAGGCCCCCAAAAGCTTTCAAACTTCCCGCTCACATCGTAATATCACGCGCCCGAAAGTTTAGCCCTGCGATATTCCTGTTTTACCCCTGCCACATGAACATAAAAGGGATGCTTTGGTAACTCCATTGTTTTCCCCTCTTTGCCCCCAACATTCTTTCCCAGAGCCCCTCCCCTTCCCCTCCCCGACCCCCCCAACCATGCCAAGCCTTGAATCTAGTCCTCATTGCAGCGGTGGACCTCACACCCCGGATCTACCTTCCGCACCTTGGAACCCCCACCGCCAACTCACCACTTCACCGGAGCCGCTTGGCCCGGCTTGTCCACCGCTCCAGATCTCCTTGGCTGCCATCATGGTCCACCGCACCGGATCTCGCTTAACCGGCGCCTCGCCCACCATATAGCGTAGGCCCTTCATCGACTCCCTAGTCCGCCCCTTCGCTGGCTCCTTCATACAAGCCCTCGCCCTCGCAACAGATCTGCCTCACCGAAAGCATCAGACAACGCGCCACCAAGCCTTCGCCCATCAGACCGGACCCGCCCACGGACGCCATATTCAACTCCACCGGCCCCTGCTTACCGACGCCGCAGCCTCATCCAGTTATTTCGATTTGTACTCCTTCGGTTTTTCTCTTTATCGTGCAACTGTTCACTTACCACAGATGAGCTTTCTTGTATGTCGACAGCGCCGCAATCAGAAAGCACCGAGCCGCTTCAGCCGACGGCGATACCGCCCAAACTCAACCGCAACACGAGCACCATCGACGATCCTTAGCTATCAAGTATGACAACGATACCCATACGCGCCGAGAATCAGGTACTATCATCCAAAGGCCGGCGCCACGTTCACTTTCCTAGCATAAGCACCGCACCTTTGAATTTCTTGAGGCATCATTCAGTTTTTCATGAGACGCGTTATTACGCTTGCACCGTAGGGCCATACTTACGGCGTGAACATGTTACATGTGCTAAATTACATACGAGTGCACATATAGTTAATATGCTTTAGTTTTGTTACGATGCCACTGTTGGTTCCATCGCATGGTTAATGTTCTCTATGCTTAATTACACATCAGCAAACTAGCATGTGGTTCCGCTGCTTTTTGTTTGTTTTACCCTACATTTTCTGATGCTAGCTATTACATCACTGCTCCGAGCCTCTGTTCATTACTTGTTTGTGTGTTCTTGATCTTCCCAAGTTGCATGACTAATTTGATGCTCCTTTAATTATGGAGCTGCCAACCCCATCAAGCAAAATATTTGTTCTTTTGGGGCCCGCACCTCGAACAAGCATAAAAATAGAGGGAAGCAGATATATTGTCGTGTATGCACACACCCTTCTTTCATTAGTTTGGATGAACCATTGATGATCAATTCGGACCAGTGCATGTGATTAAAATTAATTTTACCTAAATAGATGGTGCAGTAATAAACTACAACAACTAGATTTGCAACCACGGGATCTTGTGATATTTTCAAAGAACATTGCAACAGCAGCTAGGCTTCACAAAGAACATATGGTAAGCCAATGTGTTTTAGTACATGTGAAATGTAATGCGAGTGGGCTGCTTTCTTGGCTTGTGCCCTCAACGTGTAATCCTACCGAATTACAAATAGTTCGGTTATGCGCTTTGCTATATTGCTTGATTGAATGCTTGTTTGTTGTTACGCTTATACCTGAGTTGGCCAATATGTCGTGATTGCTGTTGTACTATCATCAAGAAATGCATGCCTATTACATTTGAGTCCTTAACTTTTCCTCTCAACTTCATCACAAGACTGTCTTTGTAGTTTATATGAGGCCACACTGTTAAGTGCTTTCTCAGATTATTTCAACTGCTTAGATGCCTTTGCAAATTAAATATAGCGGTTGTACACTCCCTTTCAACTATGGATGTCAACTTGGTCCCGTTTAATCCCGATTAAAGTCCTATAGTGTTATGATAGTTCAGAAGAGTTTTTGTTTTTTGAGGAAAATGAACTAGGGAGGTAGCAAAACTAACTAGATGGCACTTTGGCGGATGTCGTTTATTTGCCACTTACATCCCTAGTTTCATCTTACCATTTTAATTTCTTTTCGGTGATGCCGCTTGAACCATTCAAATATAGTTTGCCATGCTCGGCAATAATTCGTCCGTCGTTTACCATGTAAGCTTACTGCTGGATCATACAATAACTATCTCTTACTTATGTCCGGTGAAACCTTTCGGGATGCCGTTCACACTAGGACACAATGTACAACCCCAGAATCTATTTGTGGAAGCAAGGCGCCATCCATGTTACCGGATGGTAGCAGTTCAGAGGCAACACCGCCGGAGAGCAGTCTGAGCACAAATATTATAGTGCTTGAGGCTCTACTAGAAGCAGAAAGAGATGGTGTGGCTGCCATGAATGAGGTAATCTTTATGTTGAGGCTGGAAACTACGGAATTAGCGGCACGCATTATGCAAGCAACCCAAGAATTGAAGGAAGTAAGAATGTTGCATTTGAAGACGGAGGAGGTCCTGCTGTTTCTGCTATCTGAAGCCCAAGGTAATCCCAGTTCTTCTTTAGATACCAATTGAAATTGTCATTAGATTATTGTACTTGCATGTTGTGTCATGTCTCTGAATGGATTATGTTGCAAGACCCCCTATGTTGTCCGGAATTCCATGTCGTCCATGTGTTCTAATGATCCGAATTTTTTAGGCGAGGTAATCCTCAGTACTTGTATGATTGACATAAGGTGAACTGTTTTTCATGTGAGCATATTGTATTGGATGAAATAACTGTTTGAATCAGAGTATCCAACCTCATGAATTCAAGATCACGACATTTCTAAATCATAATCATATATAAAGGTGGAATAAATCTTTGTTGTGGTGTTGAAGAAATAAATAACAAAACGTATAATTATCTGTGGATATTCGTAATCGAATACAAATTGGATTTGAATTTAGTTTGCCAGGTCCCAGGGAAAACGTGAATGCTAATTCTCCCAAGTTTTGAACGAAGCGGCTAAACACCCACTATAATTTGTGGGCTGCCCGAAGCAAGTGTTTGCGAGATGGAAATTACTGTCTACCCCTGACACTGAGTAAATCCTTATCGACCGGATTTACACTGCTGTCGATAGGGGTAGACTAGTAACTTCAATTAGACGTGACACGACGGCCTCTGAGCCCATTCAGACACGGTGGGCACCAAACGTGGGCGGCAAAACACATTTGATTCAAGCTCGTCCGAAAGACATGTGTCTCTTCCTCCATTTCCCCATTCATACACGGTGGACGGGAAAACAAACTCTCCTCCTCCAAAATCGATGTAGGCTAATATTTTAAATAGGGGCAGATGTGTAACTTCCATCAGACGTGACACAACCGCCCTACCTGTCAGCCCCGTTCATACACCGTGGGCGCCAAACATGGGCGGCAAAACACCCTCTCCTCGCCCGAAATAGTTACCGGCAAATATTTGGGAGATGCGAGATTACCATCCTATCCCCAACCGACGCGATGTCTGAAATTTTAAACGGGGGATAAGTTCGTAACTTTCCCCCATTTCAGAGAAGCGCGTCCCAAAGTTTGAGATCCCCCCCTCCCCTCCATTTCCCCATTCATACACCGTCGGCGGCACGACAACCTTCGCACTGCGGCCAGCCTCCTCCATCCGCCACCCCATCCTCCACCTTGCCGGAGCCGCTACCCCAACCCCGTCGTCCACTGCAAGAGATGGACGTCTCTCATCCACGGCGCTGGACCAGGATCCTTTCATCGCATCCTCTCGCTTCATCGGCGCCGTCGTCCACCTTGCCGTTGCCGCTCCTACGACCGCCTCGTCCACGGCAACAGGATATATCCCCCGACCCGGCCGTCTGCCGTCTAAAATCTTCTTCCCCACTGCCGACAGCCATCGCACCCGCAGCACCCTCAATGTATCAGCATAGGCCTACACGGCGTCGCAAGAGAGGTGGTACTCTTCCATATGTGCTTAAGTTATTGATCTCACCCGGAAAATAGATCGTAATTTGTTTACTGTACTTTTCTTCTCCGTACCAAATCGTAGTGGCTAGTTGAAATCAAACATTGGTTGCGAAGTAGCTTTGTCCGGTTTGCACCTTCAGATCCGCCATGGCATGGGCACTATACTCGTAAAGCTTATGGTTCCCCCCTTTATATTCACTACCATCATCATAGGTGCTTCGTCGTTACTAGCACTGCTCGTCAAGACCTCAACCCAAAGCTTACGTGTTGAAATCTGAATCGATATGATGCTCATATCACTAAAACAGAGAACGTTTAATTGGTCACCTAATGTTCCTATATTCGTTTGAAAAGCATGTGTGCCACCTTTGGTCCAGCTAGTTTCACTTTCCTGATTTTTCTCTTGATGCTTAGGGTTTTCCCTTTTATCTACTCTACTATGATCTGCGTGAGGTGCTTTACGTCGTCTTGGCATTACTCCACCCTTCAAGCTAAACAACACAACACTCGAATTGAAAGCTTAGTTGTTCAAATATGATTGTGATATGATACCGATATTAGTTAACCGGCACATTTAATTGGTTAGCTAAAGGTCCCACTTGAGTGACCTAATGCATGTCGCGACATATAGAGAGACACCATAATTGCATTTCTTTGACACTTGTTGACCTTACTTTCTTGTCCATACCAAATCTTAGTTGTTATTTCAAAGCAAACATCGGTTGCTAACTACCCTTTGCGCGGTTTGCAACTTCAGATCTGCCATCCCATTGCCACGGTCAACACTGTACTCATCATGCTTATGTTTTCCCCATTTTATGATGACCACAATAAGCCTACGTGGTTCGTGTCGTAATAGCACTGCTTCACCCATCGAGCTAAACAAGCTTAGTTGTACAAATTCATATCTGATATTATTGCTGATATTAGTAAAACTAAGAGATGTTTAATTGGTGAGCTAAATGTTCCTACTTTAGTTTCGAAATGCATGTGAGCCACATATGGAGAGACCGGAAAGAATAGTATTTCTCTCAGGCGCTCTGGTTCATCATGGGTGGCCAACCGACATTGTATTGAAAGACTTGTAATATCTTCAATCTGCTTGCTCTTACGCTCTTCTTTAAGATGATACTCTTCTCTTGCGATTATTTGGTCAGTCGAGTTGTTCTCCTTAGTATATTACGAATCATCGGGTCAGTCGACTTGTTCTTCTTTACTATATGTTGAAGCTATCATCTGCGAAGTGTCATCACTTCGGAGCTCTCATATTTTGAGTAGTAGGCCACATTATATTAATGCACACAACAAATTACAGCATGCGTGGCATCTTTTAAAAGAATTACAGAGATAGCACAAAGGGATTCTGGGGAGGCGGTATTGGATTAGAATCACTACGCATTACAAAGAAAATCTCACTTGTCTTTATGTTTTCATGCATGTCGGATATTGAACATTATCAAAATGAATATGAGAATGGGCGACGAGAGGAACATTGCGAACGATCCTTTGGCTAACAAACTTGGCATGGCGGAGGATGGCCTATCTTATTCACCCATCAAGGTGCTTGCTCTAGCTTTACAAAGTTGTATTGGTCGCACATATTTTGCATCTGACCTCTTGCATTACTTCTACTTTGTTACACCATCTGCTTAGTTCAAGCATCATATATGATTATATGCCATACCTATCCATTTTCTGTACCTATTCCATGTGTCGTCACACTATATTTTTCCAGTCAAATGTTGTTCTTTCGTAATAGATGTCCAAAAGGAAGAGGGTGAGTGCAGATCCTCAAGGAGTACAAACTATGTATTTGGAAAAGGTAGTGATACCTATTAAATCAGATAGATCAGCAGCCACAGAAAACACAGGCCCTCTTGTACCACACTTTACCCCTACTCCAAAGTGGCCAAACCCCTATTAGAACTGCTGGGAGCCCAGCGTCAGTCTTGTCTATGATATCAATTCAAAATTTGAACTCCTAAATTTCTGCTTGTGCCTTACCTTCTCTCTTGTATGAAAACTAATTTCAGATGAATCTCCTTGCTCAAAGGATCATACGATCTCAAAACACTAATGGGCTCTGCATTGCTCTCGTCAGTACCTCTCTGCCTTTTGCCTTGTAACGTTGTACTTAATTAATTGCTATTTGATTATGTATCATCAGTCCGTACCTGAGCTTCATTATCCTCTGTTTCTTCCAATATTATTTGATCTATATTTACTCTTTGCAAAATGTAGAATAATGGCAACGCTTATAAAGAATTTTCTTTGGGGAATTTATTGAATTATCCTTCCATCAACATGGAGAAGGGCTTTGTCCAGCCCGTGTTAACATGTAATGTAAGTTCATCCTTCTCAAGCCTTCAAACTTTGTTCTAGTATAGATTTGGATAGGCATCATTTCCTCCACCGCTGTTTGCTTTCTTGTTTACATCTGATTGGATGTTTGCAACAACTACCGATTTGAAATTGTAGTTGTAAAAACATGTTCCTTATGCAAAACAGATCCATTTATTTGCTTATATAATTGTGAAACCTGTTACGTGTCTCCTTGTTTCTCTTTCAGAGTCGTATCTCTTACGCCAGGCAGAACTTTAGGGAAGATAGTGAGCCAAACCATCTTGTGGACAGCGAGATGACCCCAAGGTCCTGTCTTGATGAAGACAGTGAGTTGAAGCTACTCACCAGCAGGTGTGAGACAACCTCTGTGTAGTCGCTGCCTCGACCAGTTCGACTTCTTCAGTCTCAACTTAAAGCGGAAAGGCTTGCTTTAGCTCAGCTCTGACTTGAAGTCAAAGATGCAATGAAGATGTCAGAGGACTACCGTGCGCACCATCAAGCCTTAAATCTAGTGTTCATGCATCTAT
Organism: Aegilops bicornis; assembly: GCA_021605145.1. NCBI lineage: Eukaryota > Viridiplantae > Streptophyta > Magnoliopsida > Poales > Poaceae > Aegilops > Aegilops bicornis. The sequence continues at coordinate 516,832,232 of CM038672.1, read as the reverse complement.
CGTTGACACAACTGAGGTCAACTCAGCTTCTTCAGCTGTTTGGGGGGCCCTTCCTGGCCAGGCCTAGTGCCTTCTGAAGTGCTCTCAGTTTTGTATATTCTTTTGTCGGTAGCATTTATTTGCACTTTGGTGGCGAACTTTGATGCCCAGTGGATGTAATATGTGATAGCTGTGATAGCCTAGCGTAAGTTGCTTGCTTATTTATTTCCTTGTTGTCTTGTTTATTTGTTTGCTTGTAGTCATTGCAGTTCTTTTTCCACGGTTAGCTAGTGGCTGCAATAACCTATTTTTTAAAACTAGGCTACAATAACTATGGGCTAATATTTATTGTAGTGACACTGGGCCTCCTACGGGCCGTAGAAACAGTGGGCCTTCTACGGGCCATAGAAACAATGGGCCTTCTAAGGGCCGTAGAAACAATGGGCTTTCTACGGGCCGTATCATCAATGGGCCTTATACGGGCAGTATGATAACATGGGCCAATAACAGGCCGCATTATGGCTGTAAACGGGCTAGAGTTGGAATCGTCCGTTCATGGGCCGACCATAACGGGCCATCAATAGGCCGTATTTCATGACGCTATGAAAATGGCCCAACGTATTAATGGACCACAAACGGGCCGACTGTAACCACGGGCTGAATTTGGCCCACAAGCAGAAAATGACAGTAACGGGCCGTAAGTAAACGAATGCTGGAAATGAGCCCAAGAATAAATGGTCTCCGAGAAGGCCGAAAGATAACATGGGCTGGAAATGGCCCAACGGAATAACGGGTACATTAATGGGTATAAAGTGATACATTGTTCATTACGGGCCGATTTCACGGGCCGTTAATGGGTGTAAAGTGATACACTTGTTCATTACGGGCCAGCTTTTACCACGGGCCGTTAATAGGCCAAGAGTTACATAGGGCCTCATATGGGCCGAAAAGGCGTCATGGGCCATACATGGGCGAAGTGAAAATGGGCTGGAATCATATTGGGTGGCCCAGAAGACGCTACTGGGCCTAATTCGGATAGGGCGTAACGGGCCTTGGGTTAGCAGGCTGTAAATGGGCTATATGCGAACAGGCCGTTAACAGGCTTTCCATGGGCCGGCCCGCCACATTTTGACCAAGTCAAACAGGCCGGCCTTTTCACAGGAATGGGCCTCTGTTGGGCCGTGTCACGTGTCGACGTATCATATGCGCCTTCCGTCCAATGAGTGGATGACATCTGTCCCAACGATGAGCGGAACCGTGTTTCCTCCGACCAATGATGATTTTACACGTGGAAAATCCCCATTGGTCGGGCTGTTAATGGGTTATCGGATCCAAAACCCGACCCGATAGCTTAACGGCGTTCCGTTACGGTGGATGCCACGTGTCGGTCACCCTTGACGAAAGCACTTCTGTGACGCGCGATTTATCGTCATGGAAGTGGACACTTCCGTGATGATAATTTTGGTAATGTCATCGAACACTTCTACAACAGCACAGGTATGACTATCTTGATTCTGTCATAAATTTGTCATGGATGTACACGCATGACAAAAAACGCGACCTACTGTGACAAACACGTATCATCACGGAAGTGTATTTTTTTTGTAGTGTATAAGCTTGGGGGAATTGATACGCCATTCTGCATCATGCTTTTATGTTGATATTTATTGCATTATGGGCTGTTATTACACATTATTGTACAATACTTATGCCTTTTCTCTCTTATTTTACAAGGTTTACACAAAGAGAGAGAATGACGGCAGCTGGAATTCTAGACCGGAAAGGAGCAAATCTCACAGACCTATTCTGCACAACTCCAAAAGTCCTGAAAATTTATGGAGAATTATTTTGGAATAGAATTCTTGGGCAATGAAAATACCAGAGGGAACCCACCAGGTGGCCACAAGCCTAGGGGCGCGCCCTAGGGCTTACGGGCCCCCTGGCAGGTCTCCGGTGTCCATCTTCTGCTATATGAAGGGTTTTTACCTGGAAAAAATCATAAGGAGGCTTTCGGGATGAAGCACCGCCATCTCGAGGCGGAACCTGGGCAGAAGCAATTGATACGAATCCGTCATATCTATAATGTTTGATTGTTTCATGCCAATATTATACAAGTTTTACATACTTTTGGCAACATTTTATATGATTTATTGGACTAACCTATTGGTCCAGTGCCAGTTCCTGTTTTTCGCATGTTTTTTGTATCACAGAAAATCCATATCAAACGAAGTCCAAATGCAATAAAATTTTACGAAGAATTGTTTTGGAATATATGTGATTTTTGGGAGTTGGAATCACCGCAAACGGAGGCCCACACAGCCCACAAGACACCAGGGCACGCCAGAGGCCCCTAGCACGTGGTGGTGGGTTGTGCCCTCCTCGAACGTCAGTTGGGGCTCTACTTCAGACACAAGGAAGCTTATATTCGGAAAAAAATCGTGTTAAAATCTCAGCGCAATCGGTGTTACGGATCTCCCGAAATATAAGAAACGGTTTTCGGCCAGATCATGGGAACATGAAACAGAAGAGAACAAAGAGGGAGATCCAATCTCGGAGGGGCTCCCGCCCCTCCGCCGCCATGGAGAGCAAGGACCGGAGGGGGAACTCTCCTACCATCTAGGGAGGTGGCCAAGGAAGAAGAAGAAGGAGGGGGCTCTCTCCCCCTCTCTCCCGGTGGCGCCGGAGTGCCGCCGGGGCTAGGATCGTGACGGCGATCTACGTCAACAATCTTGCTACCGTCTACACCAACTTTCTCCCCCTCTATGTAGGGGTGTAACACCTCTTTCCCCGCTGTAATCTCTACTTAAACATGGTGCTCAACTCCATATATTATTTCCCAATGATCTATGGTTATCCTATGATGTTTGAGTAGATTCGGTTTGTCCTGTGGGTTAATCGTCATCTTGGTTGGTATGATTGTATATTTCATTTATGGTACTGTCCTACGGTGCCCTCCGTCCCGCGCAAACTTTATGGGGCCCCGCCGTAGGGTGTTGCAATATGTTCATGGTTTGCTTATTGTCGGTGTTGCGGGGGTGACAACAGCCTATACACGAATAAGTGGGTTATGGAGTATGGGAGTTAAGAGGACTTGATACTTAATGCTATGGTTGGGTTTCACGGCCTTAATGATCTTTAGTAGTTTTGGATGCTTGCTAGAGTTCCAATCATAAGTGCATATGATCCAAGTAGACAAAGTATGTTAGCTCATGCCTCGCCCTCATATAAAGTTGCAAGAATGATTACCGGTACTTGTTATCCATTGCCTAGGGACAAATGACTTTCTTGTTGACAAAAGCTATCCACTTTTATTACCTTGCAATTTATTCATAGTTTTATTCTCGCAAAGTAGTCATAGTTTTATTCTTGTAAAATAGTTTCATACTTGTTCTAGGTAAAGCAAACTTTAAGTGTGCGTAGGGTTGTATCGGTGGTCGATAGAACTTGAGGGAATATTTGTTCTGCCTTTAGCTCCTCGTTGGGTTCGACACTCTTTTTTATCAAAAGAGGCAACAAACGATCCCCTACACTTGTGGGTTATCAAGACCTTTTTTTGGCGCCGTTGCCGGGGAGCAATAGCGTGGGGTGAATATTCTCGTGTGTGCTTGTTTGCTTTATCACTAAGTAGTTTTTATTTCCTATTCTAAGTTGTTCTCTATCTTTAGTTATGGATATGGAACACGAAACACCAAAAAAATTAGTTGTACATGCTACTCATGGAGATGGGGAACCTCCTAAAATCCTCGATGCTCATTATGTGAAAAATATTATGCACTACTTTGATAATCCTGAGTAAACCCCATTCAACATGATAATGGGAGTAACGTTGGATAAACATGAATACTTTAGGGATTATCAGTTGACACAAAAAGGGAAACTTTTATGGGATGAATTTATATGTTGCATTGGTATGCTCGGGATTTATGCTTGAGATATGATTTTACTTGTTGCTGCTCTTGGATGAATGCTCCACACCTTCCCTTTTCATGCAAATTTAATGATAATGAAACCTTGGCTTTTGATGCCAATGGTAGATATGATTATTATGATGTGGAACGAATAGAAGAATTCGTTGCTTTTAAGGGTGCTTATGAAATTGAATCTTTGTTTTTAATGTATGAAGCTTTTGATGATGATGTTTATAGACCTGAAAATTTTGCCATCCTTAAATATTGCTATGATAATTAAAAATACAATTTTGATATTGATATATTTATTGAGAAAATCTCTGCTGTCCGAGAAGAGACTAATATTTTGCATGAGTCTATGGAAGAAGAAATTGATGATACTGTGAGGTCATTGGATGAAAAAGATGATGAGGAGAGCGAAGAATAAATGGAGGAAGAGCGGATTGATCACCCGTTCCCACCTTCTAATGAGAGTAACTCTTCAACTCATACATTGTTTAATTTCCCTTCGTTCTTACCGAAGGATGAATGCTATGATAATTTCTATGAACCCGTTGATTCGTTTGAAATATCCCTTTTTGATGATGCTTGCTATGCTTGTGGCCATGATGCCAATATGAATGATGATTATGGAGATGAACTTGCTACAGTTCCCTATGTTAAGAATGACAGTGTTGCTATTGCATCCACACATGATAGTCCTATTATCTTTTTGAATTCTCCAAACTACACTATATTGGAGAAGTTTGCACTTATTAAGGATTACATTGATGGGTTGCGTTCTACCACTACACATGATAATTTTGATGAGTATAATATGCATGTGATTGCTGCTCCTACTTGCAATTATTATGAGAGAGGAACCATATCTCCGCCTCTCTATGTTTCCAACACGATAAAATTTCAAGAAACCGCTTATTCTATGTATTGGCCTTTACTTGATGTGCATGAATTGTTCTTGTATGACATGCCGATGCATAGGAAGAGGGTTAGACTTCGTCATTGCATGATATATGTTTCTTTGTGCTCACTACTAAATGCCAAATCATTGTTAATTAAAATTGGCTTTGATATACCTTGGGATCCGGGTGGATCCACTACTTGAGCACTTTATGCCTAGCTTAATGGCTTTAAAGAAAGCGCTGCCAGGGAGACAACCCGAAAGTATTAAAGAGTCATTTTATTCTTTTGAGTGCTTTTATAAAGTTTAAAAACAAAAAAAATTAGAGGGGAGCTTAAAAACTTTTTCATAAAAGAGAAGCGATTGAAAGGTGATGCATTGCGGAAGTGAGGGTGGACCTTGAACACTTGTGCTCATGCTCATGGAAGCAATGTAGAATTTTTCATGAATATTCTCACAAAAATAATTATCCCCTTGTACAATTCCATTGTATTGTAAAATTATTGTGCCAATATTTTCCTTTAGGATGGGTAGATTGCTTGTTGGTATGTGCGGTGTAGGAACAGAAACTTTGGCTGTAGCGCGTGAATTTTCATTTTTTACTGGAACGTCAAAAGGTTCTGAAACTTTTTGCACAGTATTCCTATACAAATTTCTTATTTCTTCCTAATTTTTCAGAATTTTTGGAGTACTAGAAGTATGGTAGATGTTCTGATTGCTACAGACTGTCATGTTTAAGACAGATTCTGTTTTTGATGCATTGTGTTGCTTGTTTTGATGAAACTATCGATTCTATCGGTGGTATAAGCCATGGAAAAGTTATATTACAGTAGCTACAATGCAAAAATAAAATATGAATTGGTTTGCAACAGTACTTAGAGTAGTGATTTGCTTTATTATACTAACGGATCTTACTGAGCTTTCTGTTTAGTTTTGTGTGGATGAAGTGATCAAAGATCGAGGAGGTCTCGATATGAGGAGAAGGAGGAGAGGCAAGAGCTCAATCTTGGGGATGCCCAAGGCACCCCAAGTAAATATTCAAGGAGACTCAAGCATCTAAGCTTGGGGATGCCCCGGAAGGCATCCCATCATTCTTCAACAAGTATCGGTATGTTTTCGGTTTCGTTTCATTCACGTGATATGTGCAAATCTTGGAGCGTCTTTTGCTTTTAAGTTTTCATTTTTATTTTATGCACCATGCTGGTATGAGATAGTCCATGGTTGATTTATAGAATTCTCATTGCACTTCACTTATATCTTTTGAGTGTGGTTTTATACAATGCTTCATGTGCTTCACTTATATCTTTTGAAGTTTGGATTGCCTGTTTCTCTTCACATAGAAAACCGTTGTTCGTAGAATGATCTTTTGCTTCACTTATATTTGCTAGAGCATGGTATTTTATAGAAAGAATTAAATTCTCATGCTTCACTTATATCTATTTAGAGAGTCAACAGGAATTGGTCATTTGCATGTTAGTCAGGAAATCCTACATAAAACTTATGGATCACTGAATATGATATGTTTGATTCATTGCAATAGTTTCGCGATATAGAAATGGAATATGTGGGAGGTACTAGTAAAACAGTTGTGGTTAGTAAGAATATTGGTGTTAAGGTTTGTGATTCCCGAAGCATGCACGTATAGTCTCTCGTTATGCTATGAAGGTGGAGCATGATTTATTATTGATTGTCTTCCTTATGAGTGGCGGTCGGGGACGAGCGATGGTCTTTTCCTACCAATCTATCCCCCTAGGGGCATGCGTAGTAGTACTTTGCTTCGAGGGTTAATAAAATTTTGCAATAAGTATATGAGTTCTTTATGACTAATGTGAGTCCATGGATTATACGCACTCTTACCTTTCTGCAATTTGCTAGCCTCTACGGTACCGTGCATTGCCCTTTCTCACCTGAGAGTTGGTGCAAACTTCGCACGTGCATCCAAACCCCGTGATATGATACGCTCTACCACACATAAGCCTTATTATATCTTCCAAAAAACAGCCACCATACCTACCTATGGCTTTTCCATGGCCATTCCGAGATATATTGCCATGCAACTTCCACCGCTTCCGTTTGATGACTTGAGCATTCATTGTCATATTGCTTTGCATGATCATATAGCTGACATAGTAGTTGTGGCTCAGCCACCGTTCATCATTTTTTATACAAGTTACGCTAGATCATTGCACATCCTGGTACATTGCCAGAGGCATTCATATAGAGTCATACTTTGTCATAGGTATCGAGTTGTAATTTTTATTTCTTTTGAGTTATAAGTAAATATAAGTCTGATGATCATCATATTTTTAGAGCAGTGCCCCAGTGAGGAAAGGATGATGGAGACTATGATTCCCCCACAAGTCGGGATGAGACTCCGGACAATGAGAGAAAAAAAGAAAAAAAGAAAAAAAATAAAAAAAGAAAGAAAAAAAAGAAAAGAAAAAAATATAAACAAAGAGAGAAGGGGCATTATTAGTATCTTTTACCACACTTGTGCTTCAAAGTAGCACCATGTTTTTCATATTGAGAGTCTCCTATGTTGTCACTTTCATATATTAGTGGGAATTTTCGTTATAGGATTAGATGCACACCCACTTAGTTCTTATATCGAGCTTTCATACACTTATAGCTCTTAGTGCATCCGTTGCATGGCAATCCCTACTCCTTGCATTGATATCGATTGATGGGCATCTCCATAGCCCGTTGGTTAGCCGCATCGATGTGAGACTTTCTTACTTTTTTGTTTTCTCTATATTTACCCCTATCATCATACTCTATTCCACCCGTAGTGCTATATCCATGGCTTGTGCTCATGTATTGCGTGAGGGTTGAAAAAGTTGAAGCGTATTAAAAACTATGAACCAATTGTTTGGCTTGTCATCGGGGTTGTGCATGATAAATACTTTGTGTTAAGAAGATAGAGCATGATAAGACTATATGATTTTGTAGGGATAGCTTTCTTTAGCGTTGATATTTTGAAAGACATGATTGTTTGTTGGGATGCCTGACTATTGATGTCTTTATGTCAAACTATAGACTATTGCTTTGAATAACTTATGTCTTAATATTAATTCCATGATTAGACATATGATTAAGTTTATGATAGGTAGCATTCCACATCAAAAATTATCTTTTTTATCATTTACCTACTCGAGGACGAGCAGGAATTAAGCTTGGGGATGCTTATACGTCTCCGTCGTCTATAATTTTTGATTGTTTCATGCCAATATTATACAAGTTTACATACTTTTGGCAACATTTTATCGGAGTTACGGATCTCCCAGAATACAAGAAACGGTTTTTGGCCAGATCAGGGGAACGCGAAACAGAAGAGAACAGAGAGGGAGATCCAATCTCGGAGGGGATCCCGCCCCTCCACCGCCATGGAGACCATGGACCAGAGGGGGGACTCTCCTGCCATCTAGGGGAGGCCAAGGAAGAATAAGAAGAAGGGGGGCTCTCTCCCCCTCTCTCCCAGTGGCGCCGGAACGCCGCCGGGGCAAGGATCGTGACGGCGATCTACATCAACAATCTTGCTACCGTCAACACAAACTTTCTCCCCCTCTATGCAGCGGTGTAACACCTATTCTCCCTGATGTAATCTCTTCTTAAACATGGTACTCAACTCCATATATTATTTCCCAGTGATCTATGGTTATCCTGTGATGTTTGAGTAGATCCGTTGTGTCCTGTGGGTTAATCGTGATCTTGGTTGGTATGATTGTATATTTTATTTATGGTGCTGTCCTACAGTTCCCTCCGTCTAGCGCAAACGTGAGTGTCACCGCTGTAGGGTGTTGCAATATGTTCATGGTTTGCATATTGTTGGTGTTGCGGGGGTGACAGCAGCCTAAATGCGGATAAGTGGGTTATCGAGTATGGGAGTAAAGAGGACTTGATACTTAATGCTATGGTTGGGTTTTGATAACCCACAAGTATAGGGGATCGCAACAACTTTCGAGGGTAGAGTATTCAACCCAAATTTATTGATTCGACACAAGGGGAGCCAAAGAATATTCTTGAGTATTAGCAGTTGAGTTGTCAATTCAACCACACCTGGATAACTTAGTATCTGCAGCAAAGTGTTTAGTAGCAAAAGTGGTATGATAATAAAGGTAACGAGTAAAGATAAATGTTTTTGGGTTTTTGTAATAGTTGTAACAAAGAGTAACGGAAAAGTAAATAAGCGAAGAACAATATATGAAAAGCTCGTAGGCAATGGATCAGTGATGGATAATTATGCCGGATGCGATTCCTCATGCAATAGCTATAACATAGGGTTATATAGAACTAGCTCCAGTTCATCAATGTAATGTAGGCATGTATTCCCTAAATAGTCATACGTGCTTATGGAAAAGAACTTGTATGACATCTTTTGTCCTACCCTCCCGTGGTAGCGGGGTCCTTACGGAAACTAAGGGATATTAAGGCCTCCTTTTAATAGAGAACCGGAACAAAGCATTAACACATAGTGAATACATGAACTCCTCAAACTACGGTCATCACCGAGAAGTATCCCGATTATTGTCACTTGGGGTTGCCGGATCATAACATATAATAGGTGACTATAGACTTGCAAGATAGGATCAAGAACACACATATATTCATGAAAACATAATAGGTTCAGATCTGAAATCATGGCACTCGGGCCCTAGTGACAAGCATTAAGCATAGCAAAGTCATAGCAACATCAATCTCGTAACATAGTGGATACTAGGGATCAAACCCTAACAAAACTAACTTGATTACATGGTAAATCTCATCCAACCCATCACCGTCCAGCAAGCCTACGATGGAATTACTCACCACGGCGGTGAGCATCATGAAATTGGTGATGGAGGATGGTTGATGATGACGACAATGACGAATCCCCTCTCCGGAGCCCCGAACGGACTCCAGATCAGCCCTCCCGAGAGAGATTAGGGCTTGGCGGCGGCTCCGTGTCGTGAAACGCGATGAAACTTTTTCTCTGATTTTTTTCTCCCCGAGACGGAATATATGGAGTTGGAGTTGAGGTCGGAGGAGGTCCAGGGGGCCCACGAGATAGGGGGGCGTGCCCTAGGGGGGGCCTGTCTCGTGGCTGTGCCCCGGCCCCCGGTGTATTTCTTTCGCCCAATAATTTTTATAAATTCCAAAAAGTGCCTCTGTGGATTTCCAGGACATTCCGAGAACTTTTCTTTTCTACACATAAAACAATATCATGGTAGCTCTGCTGAAAACAGCGTCAGTCCGGGTTAGTTTCATTCAAATCATGCAAGTTAGAGTCCAAAACAAGGGCAAAAGTGTTTGGAAAAGTAGATACGTTGGAGACGTATCAGGTTTCACGGCCTTAATGATCTTTAGTAGTTGTGGATGCTTGCTAGAGTTCCAATCATAAGTGCATATGATCCAAGTAGAGAAAGTATGTTAGCTCATGCCTCTCCCTCATATAAAGTTGCAAGAATGATTACCGGTACTTGTTATCGATTGCCTAGGGACAAATGACTTTCTTGTTGACAAAAGCTATCCACTTTTATTACCTAGCAATTTATTCATAGTTTTATTCTCGCAAAGTACTAGTAGTTTTATTCTTGCAAAATAGTTTCATACTTGTTCTAGGTAAAGCAAACATTAAGTGTGCGTAGAGTTGTATCGGTGGTCGATAGAACTTGAGGGGATATTTGTTCTGCCTTTAGCTCCTCGTTGGGTTCGACACTCTTATCTATCGAAAGAGGCTACAAACGATCCCCTATACTTGTGGGTTATTAGCAATCTAGGGCTCCGGCAGAGCAATTCTACTGTGGAAACTTCCCTCCCGGAGGGGGAAATCGAAGACATCATCATCACCAACGATCCTCTCATCGAGAGGGCCATACCACGGTAATATCCTCTGTTCTTGTTTCGAGCTGTTTCCTGCCAGAGTTTTCAAGGCCAGGCATCATGTCTTCTTCCTCCTCGAACAATGTGGAACATGATGATTGGTTGATGCAGATGGAACTTGGGAGGGATGATGCCGAAGGAGTCACGATGGAGGAGGATGTGGGAGATTCACTTGAGGTTCAGCCTCCGGCTTCAGAAAGAGGCACTCTAGCTGGCGTCTCTACTATTCCAAATCCACATCAAGCTATAGGGACAACAAGCATCCATGAAGCCCAAGAGACACGAGAAGGGCTTCCCTCTAGGAGGTCCGTACACAGGTTACATCGGAACAACTTTCATAATTTGGTTCATAATTATGGAGTGGAGAATACTCCTCGTACGCATATACCTTCCAATTGGGATATATCCCGTCCAAGTGAAAGTGGTGCAGGTAAAAGCTCTTGGTGGACAGAAAATAATCATCTTTTAGAGGAAATTCAGAAGAATGCAAATATGCTACAACATGTACTCCAAGAATTGCAGGACCTGAAGGGTAGCTTGACGAAGCTGACAGAACCTCATCACCACCACCTCCTAAGAAGGAGACTTGAGTACATGGGTATGGGCACTCCCCTTGGCTTGTGCCAAGCTTGGGGGAGGTGCCCTGGTACCGTATCACCATCATATCTTTACCTTTATCGTTTTTATTAGTTCGATCCTTTTGGTTATATCTTGGTTTAGTAAAATAAAGTTTTTAGTATGATCTAGCTTTGAGTTTTGCTTTGTGTTCCTTGTATGTAATCGAGTCTGAGAGTTATATAATAAAGATTAGTTTTGAGTTGAGGGCTTTGCTTTCTTGCTATGATCTTGAGAAAAAGAAATAAAGAATAAAAGAAATCAAAAGATAATATAATGATCTTATGGGAAGTGATGACTTCACATATAAGAAGTATGACGCATGTAACTTGTTGTGAGTTGACAAACATAGTGTTGGTCATTGTTGTAATTAATAGGAAGTAATAAAGAAAGATAGGTCTCACATATAATTATACTATCTTGGACATCTTTTATGATTGTGAGCACTCATTAAAATATTATATGCTAAAAGGTTGATGTTGGACAAGGAAGACAACATAATGGGTTATGTTTCCTTATATCTGAATAGAAGTTATATTGTCATGGATCCTCCAACGTGTTGAGATTTCTTCTCATCCTATGCTAGCCAAATATTTTGCACCAAATAGAGATACTACTTGTGCCTCCAAAATCCCTTAACCCAGTTTTGCCATGAGAGTCCACCATACCTACCTATGGATTGAGTAAGATCCTTCAAGTAAGTCGTCATCGGTGAAAGCAATAAAAATTTATCTCTAAATATGTATGATCTTTTAGTGTGAGGAAAATAAGCCTTATAAGAACGTGTGATATGGAAGAAATAAAAGCGACAGACTGCATAATAAAGTTCTTCATCACAAGCGGCAATATAAAGCGACGTTCTTTTGCATTAAGATTTTGTGCAGCCAACTATTAAAGCGCATCACAACCTATGCTTCCCTCTGTGAAGGGCCTATCTTTTATTTTACTTCCTACCCTTATACAAGAGTCATGGTGATCATCACCTCTCCTTTTTATACTTTTTCTTTTTGGCAAGCAGTATATGTTGGGGAAGCTCCAGATATATATATCCAATCGATGTAGATATTCATAAATTATTATTGTTGACAATGCCCTTGAGGTAAATGGTTGGGAGGCAAAACTATAAGCTCCTATCTTCCTATGTGTTTGATTGAAACTTTGATCTCATAAGTACCACTTCAGTGTTAGCAATTATGAAAGAATAAATGATGGTTGAGTATGTGAAACCTGCTACATGAAAGCTCTTACATTGACTCTTTCCGACATTACGATAAATTCCAATTGTTTCAATGACCAAGATCATAGTTTGTTGGTTTTCAATAATTTTTTTGATTCATACTTTACCTTGTGAACGAATTGTTACTTTAGCATAAGAAATTATATGACAATATATGTTGTTGTTCTAAAGATGATCATGATGCCCTCATGTCCGTATTTTATTTTTTCGACACCTCTATCTCTAAACATGTGGACATGATTATCGATTTCGGTTTCCGCTTGAGGATAAGCGAGGTCTAAGCTTGGCGGTGTTGATACGCCATTTTGCATCATGCTTTTATGTTGATATTTATTGCATTATGGGTTGTTATTACACATTATTGTACAATACTTATGCCTTTTCTCTCTTATTTTACAAGGTTTACACAAAGAGGGAGAATGCCGGCAGCTGGAATTCTGGACCAGAAAGGAGCAAATCTGAGAGACCTATTCTGCACAACTCCGAAAGTACTGAAAATTTACGGAGAATTATTTTGGAATATATAAGAATTATTGGGCGAAGAAGATACCAGAGGGGACCCACTAGGTGACCACAGGCCCTGGGGCATGCACTATCCCCCAGGGCACACCCCTAGGGCTTGTGGGCCCCCTGGCAGGTCTCCGGTGTCCATCTTCTACTATATGAAGGGTTTTTACCTGGAAAAAATCATAAGGAAGCTTTTAGGACGAATCACCGCCGTCTCGAGGCGGAACCTAGGCAGAAGAAATCTAGGGCTTCGGCGGAGCTATTCTGCCGGGGAAACTTCCCTCCCGGAGGGGGAAATCGAAGCCATCGTCAACACCAATGATCCTCTCATCGAGAGGGTCGTACCACGACAATATCCACTGTTCTTTTTCGAGCTGTTCTCTACCAGAGTTTTGAAGGCCTGGCATGATGTCTTCTTCCTCCTCCAACAATGTGGAAGATGATGATTGGTTGATGCAGACGGAACTCGGGACGGAGGATGCCGAAGGAGTCATGATGGAGGAGGATGTAGGAGATTCACTTGAGGTTCAGCCTCCGGCTTCGGAAAGAAGCACTCTAGCTGGCATCTCTACTATTCCAAATCCGCATCAAGCCATAGGGACTACAAGCATCTATGAAGGCCAAGAGACACGGAAGGGATTCCCCCTTGGAGGTCCTTACACAGGTTACATCAGAACAACTTTCATAATTTTGTTCATAATTATGGAGTGGAGAATACTCCTCGTACGCATATACCTCCAATTGGGTTATATCCCGTCCAAGTGAAAGTGGTGCAGGGAAAATCTCTTGGTGGCCTGAAAATAAGCATCTTTAAGAGAAATTTCAAAAAAATGCAAATATGCTACAACGTGTACTCCAAGAATTGCAGGACCTGAAGGGTAGCTTGACGAAGCTGATAGAAACTTCATCACCACCACCTCCTAAGAAGGAGACTTGAGTACGTGGGTATGGGCACTCCCCTTAGCTTGTGCCAAGCTTGGGGGAGGTGCCCTGGTATCATATCACCAGCACATCTTTACGTTTATCGTTTTTCTTAGTTCGATGCCTTTGGTTATATCTTGGCTTAGCAGTATAAAGTTTTTATTATGATCTAGCTTTGAGTTTTGCTTTGTGTTCCTTCTATGTAATCGAGTTTGAGAGTTATATAAGAAATATTAGTTTTGATTTGAGGGCTTTGCTTTCTTGCTATGATCTTGAGAAAAAGAAATAAAGAATAAAATAAATAAAAATATTGCATAATGATCTTAGGGAAGTGATGACTTCACATATAAGAAGTATGTCGCATGCAACTTGTTATGAGTTGACAAACATAGTGTTGGTCATTGTTGCAATTAATAGGAAATAATAAAGAAAGAGAGGTCTGATACGTCTCCAACGTATCTATAATTTATGAAGTATTCATGCTATTATATTATCCATCTTGGATGTTTAATGGGATTTACTATGCACGTTTATATTATTTTTGGGACTAACCTATTAACCCAGAGCAAGTGCAGTTTACATTTTTCCCTTGTTTCAGTGTTTGCAGAAAAGGAATATCAAACGGAGTCCAAACGGAATGAAACCTTCGGGTGCGTCATTTTTGGAACGAACATGATCCAGGAAACTTGGAGTTGAAGTCAGGGAAGCTTCGAGGTGGCCACGAGGCAGGGAGGCGCGCCCCCCACCCTCGTGAGCCCCTCGTGGCTCCCCTTACTGACTTCTTTCGCCTATATATATCCATATACCCTAAAAACATCGGAGAGCAGAATAGATCAGGATTTCCGCCGCCGCAAGCCTCTGTAGCCACCAAAAACCAATTGGGACCCTGTTCCGGCACCCTGCCGGAGGGGGATCCCTCACCGGTGGCCATCTTCATCATCCCGGCGCTCTCCATGACGAGGAGGGAGTAGTTCACCCTCGGGGCTGAGGGTATGTACCAGTAGCTATGTGTTTGATCTCTCTCTCTCATGTTCTTGAGGTGGTACGATCTTGATGTATCGCGAGCTTTGCTATTATAGTTGGATCTTATGATGTTTCTCCCCCTCTACTCTCTTGTAATGGATTGAGTTTTCCCTTTGAAGTTATCTTATCAGGTTGAGTCTTTACGGATTTGAGAACACTTGATGTATGTCTTGCATGTGCTTATATGTGGTGACAATGGGATATCACGTGATCTACTTGATGTATGTTTTGGTGATCAACTTGAGGGTTCTGTGACCTCGTGAACTTATGCATAGGGGGTTGGCACATGATTTCATCTTGACTCTCCGGTAGAAACTTTGGGGCACTCTTTGAAGTTCTTTGTGTTGGTTGAATTGATGAATCTGAGATTGTGTGATGCTTATCGTATAATCATACCCACAGATACTTGAGGTGACATTGGAGTATCTAGGTGACATTAGGGTTTTGGTTGATTTGTGTCTTAAGGTGTTATTCTAGTATGAACTCTATGATAGATTGAACTCCACCACCACCGTCGGTCCGTCGCATGGATGCGGTCCCTCACTTGTAGCATCCATGGACGCCTCCCCCGCCTCCATAGCTGTTGTTGCCTCCTACGCCGCCAAGACGTGAGGCAACATGAGAGTGGTGCTCTTTGCCCGATCTGACATCTTGGCCGTGGAAATCCTAGATCGATGTGGACATGAAGGAGATGGGAGGTAGTGGAGCCTGGAGGAACATGAAAGTGATTGCGGAAGGTATTGTTGCGTTGAATGCCGGAGCGTTGGGTTGCCGGGCACCATCCGGTGATTCATGGATGGTCTGGTTGACAGCGTCCCCTGATCTGCTGCCCTGATTCATATGGAAGAAGAATAGGTACCGAGAGATGGATTGATGGGCTTCTCTTTATTGGTTTTTATTTATAGACCGACCCATCGGTAATGGAAGACAGAAAAAGTCTGCTTCAGTTATCAAAGTGGAATCACGCAATTCATTGAAAACCTGCTGAGGTGGCAAGTTGATGAGGTGGATAGCCTGCATGTCAAGAGAAATAACATAGTGGGTATAAACTATTTAGTTATTATAGATAATGTGAATTTGGTATTTGTTTGATATTTTGGTGAGAAGTATGTTGTCTTTCCTCTAGTGGTGTTATGTGAACGTCGACTACATGACACTTCACCATGATTTGGGCCTAGGGGAAGTCATTGGGAAGTAATAAGTAGATGATGGGTTGCTAGCGTGACACCAGCTTAAACCCTAGTTTATGTGTTGCTTCTTAAGGGGCTGATTTGGATCTACATGTTTCATGCTATGTTTAGATTTATCTTAATTATTCTTTCGTAGTTGCGGATGCTTGCGAGAGGGGTTAATCATAAGTGCGAGGCTTGTCCAAGTAAGGATAACACCCAAGCAACGGTCCACCCACATATCAAATTACCAAAGTAACGAACGTGAACCATATGAGCATGATGCAAACTAACTTGACAATAATTCCCTTGTGTCCTCGGGAGCGCTTTGCTTTATATAAGAGTTCGTCCAGGCTTATCCTTTGCTACAAAAAGTATTGGGCCACCTTGTTGCACCTTTGTTATACTTGTTACTCCCTCCGTAAACTAATATAAGAGCGTTTAGAATACTAAAATAGTGATCCAAACGCTCTTATATTAGTTTACAGAGGGAGTACTTGTTACCCGTTACGAATTATCTTATCACAAAACTATCTGTTACCGATCATTTCACTGCTTGCAGAACATACCTTGCTGAAAACCGCCTGTCATTTCCTTCTGCTCCTCGTTGGGTTTGACACTCTTACTTATCGAAAGGACTACGATAGATCTCATATACTTGTGGGTCATCACAGAGCTCAATATTAAAATTGAGAGATGATTTTTTGTGAGAGGCATACTTTTGCCGTCAACAAGAACGACCGAGTAATTCCTAACCCTTTTCACGCTAGATATATCATAGGTGGTTCCCAAACATAAAATAAATTTTATTCCTTTTTCCACCATACTTTCACACCCCAGGCTAGCCGTATCCACGGGTATCGTCCATACCAACACTTTCCAAGAAATTTATTATTTTGACAAATAAAGTAAATTTCTTTTTCATTTCAGGACTGGGCATCCCTATTAATGTCGTACTCTCGTGCAATGACAAATGAATAAACACTCATCTTGAGAATAACACATCTAGCATGGAAAATATTGGCCACCCCCTGCCGCTTCATGAGCAGTACGAGCACACAAAAAGGAAATTTATTTTGAAAATTAGGGATGTCACATACAAATTTACTTAGAATGGCACAAAAATACCGCATATAGGTACGTATGGTGGACTCATATGGCAAAACTGGGTTTAAGGATTTTGGATGCACAAGTAGTATCTCTACTTAGTACAAATGAAGGCTAGCAAATAGATTGAGAAGCAACCAACCAAGAAACAAAAATTCACATAAGCGAGCATTAAGCATAACTAACACCGAATAATGCACCACAAGTAGGGTGTAATTTCATGGCATAACTATTGACTTTCGTGCTTGCATAGGGAATCACAAACCTTAACACCAATATTTTTACTAAAGCAAAATTACTCACCAACATGGCTCACATATTACTACCATCATATCTCAAAACTACTACAAAGAATCAAGTTTATTTTGTCCAGTTATCTTCATGAAATTTTTTATTATATCCCTCTTGAATATCTATCACCTTCGGACTAATTTCATATGTTGCAATTGCTTTTTAATAGTTCAACAAATTTAAGTGAAGAATACGAGCATAAATTTTTTATCTCTCAAAATAATATAAGTGAAGCATGAAATAATTTCTTCAAAATTTTACTAACTCTCAAATAAATCTAAGTGAAACATGAGAGCATTTCTTCAAAAATATTAAATCATACTGTTCTTAGAAAGATATAAGTGAAGCACTAGAACAATTCCATATCTCAAAAAAATTAAGTGAAACATAAAGAGCAATTCTTACAAATCATAGCATAATTTTGGCTCTCTCAAATAGGTGTGTCCAGCAAGGATAATAGGGACAAACTAAAAATCAAAAAAAGCACAGACTCGTATCATACAAGACGCTCCAAGCAAAACTCATGATATGTGACGAATAAAAATATAGCTCCAAATAAAATTACCGATGGTTGTTAGAAGAAAGAGGGGGATGCCTTCCGGGGCATCCCCAAGCTTAGTTGCTTGCTTATCCTTGAATATTAACTTGGGATGCCATGGGCATCCCCAAGCTTAGGCTCTTTTAAATCCTTATTCCTTCATCCATCGTGATCTCACCCAAAACTTGAAAACTTCAATCACACAAAACCTAACAAAACCTTCGTGAGATCTGTTAGTATAAGAAAACCAATCTATATCTTAAGTATTGTTGCAAACACATTCATATTTTGTTATTGCATTATACCTACAGTATTCTAACTTTACCATGGCTTATACCCCCCGATACAATCCATAGATTCATCAAAATAAGCACACAATGCAGCCAAAATAGAATCTGTCAAAAACAAATCAGTATGTAGTAATCTGGACTTTGTCCATACTTCTATAACTCCAACAATTCTGAAAAAATTAGAACAACATAGGAAATTTGTATATCAATCTTGTGTAACAAATTCAGAATTTTATCATGCTTCTGTGATTTTTAACAATTCTGCTACTAGGCGCAAAAGTTTCTATTTTTCAACAAGATCAAATCAACTATCACCCAACATGATCCCAAAGGCTTTACTTGGAACAGACACTAATTAAAACATAAAAACACAAACATAACAGTAGCATAATTGTGCAAACACCCAAGAACAGAACGAAAAAGATAAAAATAAATTTATTCATTGGTTGACTCCCAACAAGCGCTATTGTTTTATGCCCCTAGCTGGACAATGATAATTTTAATGATGCTCACATGAAAAAAAAAATCAAACACAAAAAAGCATCATATGGCATGCGAAAATCACATTTAAGTCTAACATACTTCCTATGCAAAGTAATTTTATAGGCAAAAAAATTATCAATACAAGATATATCTAGCATATGCATAGAAGAAGAACGAAACAATAGCAATCTCAACATAACGGAAGGTAATTTAGTAACATGAAAATTTCTACAACCATATTTTCCTTTCTCATAATAATTACATGTAGTATGATAATTAAATTCAACAATATAGCTATCATATAAAATTTTATCTTCATGATCAACATGCATAAAGGTTTTCTAATCTTCCAAGATAGTGGGATTAACATCAATTAACGTCATGACCTCTCCAAGCCCACTTTCATCATCTAATTCACAAGATTGATAATTCTCCAAATATGTGGGATTATTTTTACCTAAAGTTGACGCTCTTCCAAACCCACTTTCAATGTTATTGCAAATATTATTATCAATATCATATTCATCATGAGGCTTAAATAAATTTTCAAGATCATAAGAAACATTATCACCCCAATCATGATCATTGCAATAAGTAGTAGACATATCAAAATTAGCATCCCTGAGCTTGGGGTTTTGCATATTATTAGCACAATTGACATTGATAGAATTTATAATAACACCATTGCAATCATGCTTTTGATTCAAGGAACTATCGTGAATCACTTCATAAATTTCTTCTTTTAGCACTTCATCACAATTTTCGGATTCACGAAATTCAAGCAAAACTTCATAAAGATAATCTAGTGCACTCAACTCACAAGCAATTGGTTCATCATAATTGGATCTTCTAAAAAGATTAGCAAGTGGATGAGGATCCATATCAATAGATTTTCAGCAAGCGAAGATGCAAGCAAATAGAAGACACATGGCACACAAGCAAAGATAGCAAATGAACAAAAAGGCAAACGGAAAAGAAGGAAAATAAAAAGGCGTAATTTTCTGTGAAGTGGGGAGATGAAAATGAGAGGCAAATGGCAAATAATGTAAATTGCAAGGAGATGAGATTTGTGATTAGGAACCTGATAGATGTTGATGATGTCTCCCCAGCAAAGGTGCCAGAAATTGGCAAGTTGACAGGAGACTACGTTGACTTTATCCTCCCCGGCACGGCGCCAGAAATTCCTTTTGATGTCGCTCGAAACTGCGTCGGTATTTCCCAAAAGAGGAAGGGATGATGTAGTACAACTACGGTAGGTATTTCCCTCAGTTGTGAAACCAAGGTATCAATCTAGTAGGAGAACCAAGCAACACTATGTAAATGGTACTTGCACACAAAGAACAAATACTTGCAACCCAACGCGTAAGAGGGGTTGTCAATCCCTCCACGGTAAAAAGATAGATAAATTTGTGGTAGATTGGATAAATAGCTCTTGATAAAACACAAAATAAAATAAGTAATAAAAAAGTGCAGCAAGGTATTTTTGGGTTTTTGGAACAATATATCTGAAAATAAAAGTGGCAAATAATAGAACGGATGATAAAGAATAGACCCGGGGCCCGTAGATTTCACTAGTTGCTTCTCTCGAGAAATAGCACACGGTGGGTAAACAAATTACTGTTGAGAAATTGGTAGAAGAGCAAATAATTATGATGATATCCAAGACAATGATCAATATATATGCATCACGTCCAAGATTAGTAGACCGAAATGATTCTGCATCTACTACTATTAGTCCACACATCGACCGCTATCCAGCATGCATCTAGTGTATTAAGTTCATGGAGAAACAGAGTAATGCAATAAGAACGATGACATGATTTAGACGAGATCTATTCATGTAGGAATAGCCCCCATCTTGTTATCCATAATAGCAAGGATACATGCGTGCCTTGCTGCCCCTTCTGTCACTGGGAAAGAACACCGCAAGATCGAACCCATCACAAAGCACCTCTTCTGATGGCAAGAATAATCGACCTAGTTGGCGTAACTAAACCAAAGATTCAAAGAATAAATACGAGGCTATAAATAATCATGCATATAAGAGATCAAAGAAGACTCAAATAATATTCATGGATAAAATTCTGATCATAAACTCAAACTTCATCGGATCCAAACAAACACACCGCAAAAAGTCATTACACCAAATAGATCTCCAAGAGACCATTGTATTGAGAATCAAAATAGAGAGAGGAAGCCATCTAGCTATTGCCTACGGATCCGTAGGTCTATGTTGGACTACTCACGCATCATCAGAGAGGCACCAATGAAGATGATGAACCCCTCCATGATGGTGTTAGACTGGACCTAGTGGTTCTAGAACTTGCGGCGGCTGGAACTATTTTTTGTCAACTCCTCTAGGGTTTCTGGAATATTAGGGAATTTATAATGCGAAGAGGCGGTGGAGGAGACCCCCATGGGCCCCACAACCCCCTGGGCGCGCCCTGGTGGTTGTGGTCCCCATGAGCCTCCCCCCAGGTGCTTTCTTGGTCCCCGAGGTGTCTTCTGGTCCAAAAAAATCACCAAAAAGTTTTGCTGCGTTTGGACTCCGTTTGATATAGATATTCTGCAAAGTAGGAAACAAGCAAAAACAACAACAGGCACTAGCACTATGTGAATAAGCTAGTTCCAAAAATGATATAAAGTTGCTATAAAATGAATATAAAACATCCAAGAATGATAATATAACAGCATGGAACAAGCAAAAATTATAGATACGTTGGATATGTATCAATCTCTTATTCAAATATTTGGATCCACTTTTATATGGATTATTGTCTCCTTGAGTCTTTTACACGCACACACACACACACACACTCCTCCTCCCTTTGTGGATACCAATAATGTCAGATTCAGGGTTCCGGCAAACCCTTATGAGGTTCGAACTCTGGGGTGCGCACGAAGAACTCTCTCTCTCTCTCTAGTTCGCCCGCTCAACGATCTCACGGCCTAGCTACACGAACCCAAAGAACACGAGATGCAGAGGTTTATACTGGTTCAGGCCACCGTTGTGGTGTAATACCCTACTCCAGTGTGGTGGTGGTGGATTGCCTCGAGGGCTAAGGATGAACTAGTACAGTGGATGAACAACCTCAGGAGGAGAGGTGTTCTTGAGCTCGATGAGCTGGAGAGATGGACTTGGTGGAATGGATCCAATGCCCCATCCCCTCTCCCTATGGTGGTGGCTAGTCCTATTTATAGAGGCCCCGGTCCTCTTCCCAAATGTTGGAGGGAAGGGATCCCACAACGGCAAATTTTGAAGGGAGACAACTAGTACAAGCTATCCTGACAACTAGTACAAGCCTAGCGAGGCCACCCCCAGGGAGGTCTTGGTGTCACCCGCCTCGCGAGGCTTGACCCCTCGTGAGGGCCTTGAGTTGCTGCTACTGAAGTTGGGCCGTACCGGGCCGTTGGTGGAGCCACGCCGTGGGCTGCAGTCAGGCAAGTCTGGGTACCCCCGTTCCCAGGACGCCGACAATAGCCCCGGGCCCAAGGCGCGCTCGAACTTGGCTTCGAGGCGAAGCCAAAGGGCAAGTGCGAAGCACCACGGGCCCCAATCACCTGCGGCCTCGATCGACGCATGGTGATTGACATGATGTGGGCGCCTCTGCTTCCCCATGCTGCCTCGACAACCGTCCTCGACTAACAAAAGGACTGGCGCGAGCAGCAGAGCTTTCATTACCTTCCCTTGCCTTGCTCCAGATCCCCTTCCTCTTCTCGCCCAAAAAGACTCTAGATCCACTTAAAATCCTCCCTCATCTTGCATCTGACAAGGCGAAGGGCACGCACTCGCCTTCCTGGTACGAGCCTACCCTGAGCGCGCCCATAGTTTCGGAGAAGAACCTTGCCACCACGCTCCAGATGACGGCGGACGGCAGCAACGAGGGGGGAAAGACCGCGCTCCGTGCAGGCTCCACCGAGCCAGAGGCCTCAGGCAGTACCTTCTATCCCATCTTCATGAATAGCATTGTTGCGGGGCTGGTCCCCCCCCCTTCTGCGACTTCTTCTACGCTGTCCTCAGCCACTACAAGCTGCACGGCTTTCATCTTCATCCCAACTCCATCCTCCTCATGTCGATCTTTGCCTTCTATTGCAAGGCATTCATGGGAGTGATGTCGTCCGTGGCGCTGCTTCGCCACTTCTTCTACCTCTGGAACAAGGAGGGCTAGTGCTTGGGGTGCGCCAACTTCATCGCGACCAATGGGGCCAAAGTGATCTCGAGGGCCGGGAAGAAGAGCGAGAGCTTCAGGAGCAAGTGGGTCCTCATGGACGCCAAGTGCTCCCACCCTCGGCTGGTGCTGCCAACGGGGATGCCCTCACCTCATGAGAGAAGGCTTAGCACGAAACTCGCTGATCCCCGGGCGAAGCAGGTGCTGGAGAAGATGACTGCTGACTTGAAGCCTGACGACCCAAAGGCGGAGAAGCTGATGGGGGCCATGATCGTCAAGGAGTTCCTGATGTAGCGCATAGCTCCACTCCAGGCACGCTCGCGCCCCTTGTGGAAGCTAGGGGATGAGGGGGAAGACCTCCGCCTGCGCCCGGATGCCTTGTCCGACGAGGATCTGGGGAAGGCCCTCCATCTTCTGGTCGGGGATGACCAGGGGTATCCGCCGGACACCCATCTTCCTCTGTACCGCCGCCCAGATGGGGCGGAGGTGGCCACCGCCATGCCTGTCTTCGACGAGCGCGGGCTCGTGCCGCCGGCGCCTACCGAGGCACCGGTGGCAGCGGCACCGGTGATGGTGTCCTCTGGCGAGTCCGGCGAAGGGGAGAGGCCCGACTCAGAGGCTACCCGGGAGGGGGAGGGAGAGACTTCTCCTCTCCGTGTGGCGGATCTCCTCTGCACCTTCCCTGACGACGAGGAGGCCGACGAGCATCCGGTGAGGGAGTCACCGAACCGCGCCGGGGTCGCGACAAGGTCCGGGGGCACCCCTTTGAAGAAGCCACCAGTCGGGGTCCCAAAGAAGAGGAGATCAGCACTGATCCCCCGAGGCGACGCCTCTGCTTCGTCACTAGCCGGCACTGCCACGGGTCCGGCCGCCGCGCCCTTGCCTGCCCCTGGGGCTCGCGTGCTAGTGCCCCAGCTCGCGAAGCCTCCGGGCATGGTGCTTCAGAAGAGGCCGAGGTAGTATGCTGCCGTAGACCAGTGAGTACCCCGCCCTAATCCTTCGTTCTTGTTCTTGCCGTAGTTTCTTGATGTCTCCCCTTGCATTGATAGGCCAACGTTTGTGGTGAAGAAGTAGGGGGCGTCCGCAACCCTTGAGGCCCAACAGCCAGCTGCTGCCACGCCTCCTCCAGTGCGGAGGGATGGCGATGGCTCTCGAGCGTCAGCGTCCGGGTCACCCTCGTGAGATCCAGAAGCCCGTCCTCGAGAGAAGGCGATCTCCGCAGCCAAGTCGGCTCCTGAGGCCTCCACCCCCATCTCACCTGCTGAGGTCGCGAAGGCTTAGGAGTCCCCGGTTCCTTCTGCTACCGCAAATCTGCAGGCCCTGCTACCAATGTCATCTCTTCCCCCTGCTTCGCCTGACGCCCTGGAGGACGCCCTTCTCACGCTGACCCAGCTTCGTGATGACCTTCAGGGTGCTGACATTCGGCTGGCGTTGGGGCGGCTAGAGTTGGTCGCGGGGTGGTTGCGGTCTGACGCGTCCGTGCAGGTACGAGGGACTTGTGCGTAGCCTCCTACTGGATTGATACCTTGGTTCTCAAAAGCTGAGGGAAATACTTACGCTACTTTGCTGCATCATCCTCTCCTCTTCGGGGAAAACCAAGGCAAGCTCACGACGTAGCACCCGCGCATGCCTCAGCCGCCGCTGGCTCGTCCGGATTGCCAAAACGAGGCCAGGGGGTGAGGGGTTACGTGACCAGTTAGGCTCCTGAGGCGCGATGCTCAGGGGGTCCCCCTTGATGTACGAACAGCCTTCGGGAGGGAAACGCGAAACTAGGCCTTAGCGTTCTGCGTCGGCAGGGCCCAGCCCCGCGCATGCCTCAGACGACGTTGGGTCATCCAGATCACCAGGACGAGACCAAGGGGTGAGGGGCCACGTGGCTAGTTAGGCTCCTGAGTCGCGATGCTCAGGAGTCCCCCTTGACGTACGAACAGACCTCCATACCTGTCCTCGCCGAGGTCCCGCTCGGGAGGGGCACGCGACGACCAGGTCTGAGGGACCTGGCAGGGTGGCGTACGCTTGGGTGTGACTCTCCCAAGGGGGGGTGTTGCGAGGAGGCTGGACACTGAGCCCGGAGGCTCCCTGAGGTTGGTACGGCCATGGGGCCGCCCTCAGTTGTTTATCACCAGCGCGGAGCGTAGCGCTTCCGCACTTGCACGGGCATAGCCGCTCCTCGACCGTGTCGACTGCCAGTGTGGAGCATGTTGCTTCCACTGGTGCATGGGTGAGGGCTCCCTCGGAGTGGAGCCCCCGGGGCGTGTACAGCCCCGCCCTGACATGTGGCTTGCACAGCAGGGCTAGACGAGGTATGTCTGGGCACTCGTGAGCCAGCGCGGGACTCACGAGGCCCTAACTCAAGGCGGGTTGCACCTGGTCTTGATCCTTGATAGCTACGGTGGCCCTGTTAAATGCTTAGGCAACCTGTGTCGGGTGAATCTCCTGAGGTGATCACATGAGAAGGCCAGACACCAACGACCCCAGGCGGTGACGTGAACGGGGCCGGCCTGCCAGACAGAGCTCAGTCATCGGGTTTATCGAAGCTGCAGGGACGGACCCGAGCACAGACGCCGTGCCTAGTCTTCTCATGCGAAAAATCCTAAAGAAAGACGACCGGCGCGCGGCTCCCGTGGTGGCGAGGCACCGGGTCGCGCACCCTGGCTTGTCCATCCGCGATTAGCTCATGCGAGAACAAGGCACCAAGGGCCATGGAAGGTGACGTACACGGGAGCTGGCCCGCGAGCCAGAGCTCAGCCTCTTGTGTTTAGCGACACTGCAGGGACGGACCCGAGCACAGACACCGTGACAGTCCTTAATCATGAGGTGGTCGTGGGTGGGCTTGCAAGGGCGCACGACGTTCATGGTATCAAAGCACCAGATAGGAAGGTGATAATCATAAGATGACTCAAGCAATGCTAGCTCAGATAAATGCAAGAACGATACATGCCACAGGGACAGACCCGTGTGGCCTGGGGATGATGCAACCCGAGGGGCGCCCCCAACAGAGTAAGTTAAAGATGCAAAAGGATACATGTCGTGGGGGCAGGCCCGTGCGACTTGGGAATGATGCAGCCCGAGGGGCGCTCCCAGCTGAATAAACCAGAAAATGTCACCTGGAACCATTGTCGTCGAGGTGTTGGGGTAGCTGAAGACGCGTGCTGAAGAAGTTGTTCCTCACGGGTTGCCTGGGTCCTGAGCCTCGGGAGGCTCCGAGGGCCCATGCGGCTCATGAAGAACCGTCGCCATCTCCGCCAGGACAGCGTGATGCCTGGCCTCCTGAGCCGCCAGAACGCTCCGCAAGTGGCGCTGGAAGGTGACAGCCGCATTCGGCAAGCCGAATGGCATGCGAACATAACTGTGAAGTGGACCCTCGCACCGACCAACGCGCGAAGGCCAGAAACGCTCCCGAGATGCCGCCCTGTTGAGTCCTGGGATGTTGACGCATATGCGCAGCTCATCGTCCTCGCCAGGACGTGGAGCTACGCCAGGTGGTGGGCGGCCGTTGCCGCACATGACTCTTGCTTCTTGAAGCTCCTTGGTGGTCTTGGTGATGAACTCCTGAGCACCAGGCACCCCGTGCCTTGTGCCCTGATGCGGGAAGCGTGCGGCGAAGCATGCCTCCACGTGGTGCCTGAGCGCCTCCCTCATGACGTTGGCTAGGTCTGAGGCCCTACAGAAGAGAGCCCCCGAGCCCAGCCTGAGGAGGGCACCGGGTGCGCATTCCTATGCGAGGGAGGGAGGCGCCCCATCTGCGGGCGCAGGTCCTGAGTTGGTGCCGCTGGAGACACCGCTCTCCTGAGGCCCTTGGTAGAGTATTTGCTTCTTCTTCTTGGGGACTGCCTCAAGGGGGTAGGCGGCACCCTCGTTATCTGGGTCCTCGGCCGCTGCAGCCTGGTAAGCGCGCTCTAGAGAGCACACCGCGTCCTTTTCCTCGCAGGAGACTGTGATGACGTCGCCGCTCCCTAGCATCTTGAGGACATAGTAGCCATGATGAGTCACTGCCATAAACTTGGCCAGGGCGGGATACCCAAGGATGGCATTGTACAGCAGGCAGATATGGGCAACGTTGAAGTCGATGAGCTCGGTGCGATAGTTGTCACGCTTGCCGAAGGTAACAGGGAGGCATACCGGCCCTATTGGGGTGGTGGAGCTGTCGGTCACTCCTGAGAAGGGCTTGGTAGGCTGCAACTGATCATATGCCACTTGGAGGCGGGCGAACGTCTCGACGGATAGGACATTGAGCCCTGTGCCGCCGTTGATGAGGGTCTTAGTGACTTGGACGTTGCTGATGATGGGCGAGCAGAGCATCGGGAGGGCACCGATAGTTGCCACGCACTTGAGCTGGTCGGATGAGCTGAAGGTGATGGTGCACTTGGACCACCTGAGCAGGCGCGTGGCCTCGAGCCTAGGGAGGGCCGCATTCACCTCACGAGCAAACTGCTTGAAGATGCGCTGGGAGGCTGGGGCCTGAGCGCCGCCCAAGATGCAGGCTATGGTGCGCGGCTCCTGGAAGCCCCCAGCCCCCTCGTCCTGGTGATGGTCATCGTTCCTCCTTGGCGACGGTGGCAGTGGAGGGAGGCCAGCCTTGCCTTGAGGATGGTCCTCACGAGGCTGATCCCTCCAGGCGCCCTCGCGAGGCTGGTCCTGCCAGCGGTCCTTACGAGGCTGGTCGCGCCACTCCTGGCGGGGGTCGCGGTCTTCCTAGCGTTCTCCACTTCGTCCTTCTCCTCGGTCGTAGCCTCGGTCATTGCGCTCGGGGCGTCGACCGAAGCGCCCATCATAGATGGCCCTGAGCTCCTGGCAGTCGCTGGTGTTGTGGCTGTGTATGTTGTGGACGGCGCAGAACGGGCAGCTGCCCTTGGATGACTCCGGGTGGTCGCGGCCGCGCTTCATCTCTGGCTCAGCCGCAAGCACGGCCGCTCCCTTGCGCTTCACATCCTTGGACTTGGCCTTCTTGTCTTCTAGGACGGCAGCTGGAATCTCGAGGATGGAGCGGCGCCCTTCCTCAGCTCTCGCGCACTTGGTCGCCATGTTGAACATCTCCAGATTTGTGCACATGTCCTTGTGTATGGAAAGTTCTTCCTTAATCTTGACGTCATGGACTGTAGGACCTTGAAGTATGTCTAGAGGGGGGGGTGATTAGACTACTTGACCAATTAAAAGCTATGCCTTTTCCCAATTTTAGACTTTGGCAGATTTTAGCTATCTTTGAACAATTCAAGCAATCATCACGCAATTCAAGCAAGCATGCAAAGAGTATATAGGCAGCGGAAAATAAAGCATGCAACTTGCAAGAATGTAAAGGGAAGGGTTTGGATAATTCAAACGCAATTGGAAACAAGAATGTTTTTGTCGTGGTTCCGGTAGGTGGTGCTATCGTACCTCCACGTTGATGGAGACTTCAACCCACGAAGGGTAACAGTTGCGCGAGTCCACGGAGGGCTCCAACCACGAAGGGTCCATGAAGAAGCAACCTTGTCTATCCCACCATGGCCGTCGCCCACGAAGGACTTGCCTCACTAGCGGTAGATCTTCACAAAGTAGGTGATCTCCTTGCCCTTACAAACTCCTTGGTTCAACTCCACAATCTTGTCGGAGGCTCCCAAGTGACACCTAGCCAATCTAGGAGACACCACTCTCCAAGAAGTAACAAATGGTGTGTTGATGATGAACTCCTTGCTCTTGTGCTTCAAATGATAGTCTCCCCAACACTCAACTCTCTCTCATAGGATTTGGATCTAGTGGAAATAAGATTTGAGTGGAAAGCAACTTGGGGAAGGCTAGAGATCAAGATTCATATGGTTTGAATGAAATATCTTGGCCTCAACACATGAGTAGGTGGTTCTCTCTCAGAACTAGTAAGTTGGAAGTGTAGGTTTGTTCTAATGGCTCTCTCCAGAATGAAGAGGAGGTGGAGGGGTATATATAGCCTCCACACAAAATCTAACCGTTACACACAATTCACAAAACTCGGTGGGACCGAATCATCAAACTCGGTCAGACCGATTTAGTAAACCTAGTGACCGTTAGGGTTTTCGGTGGGACTGACGTGCAACTCGGTAGGACCGATATGGTTAGGGTTAAGGCATAACGTAATCTCGATGGGACCGATCGCTCACTTCGGTTAGACCGAAACGTTACGAAGGGAAACAGAGAGATTACAATCCCATCTCGGTGAGACCGAGATCCCTATCAGTGAGACCGATTTGCCTAGGGTTTGTGGCAGTGGCTATGACATCTGAACTCGGTGGCGCCGGATAGAAAGAATCGGTAGGGCCGAGTTTGAATTTAGGTTTATGTCATATGTGGATGTGAGAAAGTAGTGGAGGGTTTTGGAGCATATCACTAAGCACATGAAGCAAAAGGCTCATTAAGCAACACCTCATCCCTCCTTGATAGCATTGGCTTTTCCTATAGACTCAATGTGATCTTGGATCACTAAAATGTAAAATGTAGAGTCTTGAGCTTTTGAGCTTGAGCCAATCCTTTGTCCTTGATGTTTTGAGGGATCCACTTTCATCATCCATGCCATGCCATTCATTGAGCTTTCCTGAAATATTTGTCTTGGAATAGCATTAGCTCAATGAGCTATATGTTGTTATGAATTACCAAAACCACCTAGGGATAGTTGCACTTTCAATCTTCCCCTTTTTGGTAATTGAGGAGAACATACAGATCAAAGCTTCGACAAATGATAATAAAATTTGAAAAACATCGTCGCTTTGAGAAGTATGTGATAAGCAAGAGCTCCCCCTAAATTTGTGCATAGAAATATTTGCTTTGGACTGCAAATGCACAAGGAATTAGGCTCATGGGTGCTACGTCTCGAGCTTGCGTTGGTTTTTCCCGAAGAGGAGGGGATGATGCAGCACAGTAGCGTAAGTATTTCCCTCAATTTTTGAGAACCAAGGTTTCAATCCAGTAGGAGGCCACGCGCAAGTCCCTCGTACCTGCAGAAAACGATAGCTACTCGCAACCAACGCGATTAGGGGTTGTCAATCCCTTCACGGTCACTTACGAGAGTGAGATCTGATAGAGATAATATTTTTGGTATTTTTGGTATAAAGATGCAAAGTAAAAAGTAAAAGCAAAGCAAGTAAATAAAGTGATGGAGATTGATATGATGAGAATAGACCGGGGCCATAGGTTTCACTAGTGGCTTCTCTCAAGAACATAAGTATTCTACGATTGGGTGAACAAATTACTTTGTTGAGCAATTGATGAATTGAGCATAGTTATGAGGTTATCGGACAATGATCATGTATATAGGCATCACGTCCGAGACAAGTAGACCAAAACGATTATGCATCTACTACTATTACTCCACTCATCGACCGCTATCCAGCATGCATCTAGAGTATTAAGTTAAAAACAGAGTAACGCCTTAAGCAAGATGACATGATGTAGAGGAATAAATTCATGCAATATGATAAATACCCCATCTTGTTATCCTCGATGCCCAACAATACAATACGTGCCTTGAAACCCCTTCTGTCACTAGGTAAGGACACCGCAAGATTGAACCCAAAGCTAAGCACTTCTCCCATTGCAAGAACTACCAATCTAGTTGGCTAAACCAAACGGATAATTCGAAGAGACTTGCAAAGATAACTTAATCATACATAAAACAATTCAGAGAAGAATCAAATATTTTCCATAGATAAGCTGGATCATAAACCCACAATTCACCGGTCTCAACAAACACACCGCAAAAAGAAGATTACATCGAATAGATCTCCATAAGAGAGGGGGAGAACTTTGTATTGAGATCCAAAAAGAGAGAAGAAGCCATCTAGCTACTAGCTATGGACCCGAAGGTCTGAAGTAAACTACTCACACTTCATCGGAGGGGCTATGGTGATGGTGTAGAAGCCCTCCGTGGTGTATGCCCCCTCCGTGAGCTCGGAACAGGCCCCAAGATGGGATCTCGTGGATCTGAGGAAGGCACGGTGGTGGAATTAGGTTTTGGCTCCGTCCCCGATCTGTTGAAGTGCGTACGAGGTATATATAGGAGGAAGGAGTACGTTGGAGCGTCGAGGGGCCACGAGGCGGGCGCGCCTGGGGGAAGGGCGCGCCCCCACCCTCGTGACCGCCTGCACTCCTTGGAGTAGGGTCCAAGTCTCCTAGATCACGTTCATTGAGAAGATCACGTTCGAAGGTTTCATTCCGTTTGGACTCCTTTTGATATTATGTTTCTTGAAACACTTGAAATAGGCAAAAACAGCAATTAATTTGGGCCTCCGGTTAATAGGTTAGTCCCAAAAGTAATATAAAAGTGGAAAATAAAGCCCATTATAGTCCAAACAATAGATAAAGTAGCATGGAGCAATCAAAAATTATAGATACGTTGGAGACGTATCGGGCATCTAAGCTTAATTCCTGCTCGTCCTCGAGTAGGTAAATGATAAAAAGAGAATTTTTGATGCGGAGTGATACTTTGGCATAATTTCAATGTAAATCTTCTTAATCCTGGTATGAATATTCAGATCAAAGATTCAAGACAAGAGTTCATATTGACATAAAAATAATAATACTTCAAGCATACTAACAAAGCAATTATGTCTTCTCAAAATAACATGGCCAAAGAAAGTTATCCCTACAAAATCATATAGTCTGGCTATGCTCCATCTTCCCCACACAAAGTATGTAAATCATGCACAACCCCGATGAAAAGCCAAGCAATTGTTTCATAATTTAACATTTTCAAAGCTTTTTCAATCTTCACGCAATACATGAGCGTGAGCCATGGATATAGCACTATATGTGGAATAGAATGGTGGTTGTGGAGAAGACAAAAAAGAGGGAAGATAGTCTCACATCAACTAGGCGTATTAACGGGCTATGGAGATGCCCATCAATAGATATCAATGTGAGTGAGTAGGGATTGCCACATAGCGGATGCACTAGAGCTATAAGTATATGAAAGCTCAACAAAAGAAACTAAGTGGGTGTGCATCCAACTCGCTTGCTCACGAAGACCTAGGGCATTTTGAGGAAGCCCATCATTGGAATATACAAGCCAAGTTCTATAATGAAAAATTCCCACTAGTATATGAAAGTGACAAAATGAGAAACTCTCTATCATGAAGATCATGGTGCTACTTTGAAGCACAAGTGTGGTAAAAGGATAGTAACATTGTCCCTTCTCTCTTTTTCTCTCATTTTTTATTTTTTTATTTGGGCCTTTTTCTTTTTTTATGGCCTCTTTTCTTATTATTTTTTATTTTTCGTCCGGAGTCTCATCCCGACTTGTGGGGGAATCATAGTCTCCATCATCCTTTCCTCACTTGGGACAATGCTCTAATAATGATGATCATCACACTTTTATTTTTCTTACAACTCAACAATTACAACTCGATGCTTAGAACAAAATATGACTCTATATGAATGCCTCCAGCGGTGTACCGGGATATGCAATGAGACATGAGTGAAATGTATGAAAGAATTATGAACGGTGGCTTTGCCACAAATACGATGTCAACTACATGATCATGCTAGCAATATGACAATGATGGAGCGTGTCATAATAAACGGAACGGTGGAAAGTTGCATGGCAATATATCTCAGAATGGCTATGGAAATGCCATGATAGGTAGGTATGGTGGCTGTTTTGAGGAAGGTTTATGGTGGGTGTATGATACCGGCGAAAAGTGTGCGGTATTAGAGAGGCTAGCAATGGTGGAAGGATGGGAAAAAATGCGTATAATCCATGGACTCAGCATTAGTCATAAAGAACTCATATACTTATTACAAAAATCTAGAAGTTATCAAAGCAAAGTATTACGCGCATGCTCCTAGGGGGATAGATTGGTAGGAAAAGACCATCGCTCGTCCCCGACCGCCACTCATAAGGAAGACAATCAATAAATAAATCATGCTCCGAGTTCATCACATAACGGTTCACCATACGTGCATGCTACGGGAATCACAAACTTCAACACAAGTATTCTTTAAATTCACAACTACTCAACTAGCATGACTCGAATATCATCATCTTCATATCTCAAAACAATTATCAAGCATCAAACTTATCTTAGTATTCAATGCACTCAAAAGAAATTTTCACATATCTTGAATACCAAGTATATTAACATTAAGCAAATTACCATGCTATTAACGACTCTCAAAATAATCTAAGTGAAGCATGAGAGATCTATAGTTTCTTTAAAACAAATCCACCACCGTGCTCTAAAAGCTATAAGTGAAGCACCAGAGCAAAAATTATCACGCTCAAAAGATATAAGTTAAGCACTATGAGCAAAACTATCAAGCTCAAAAGATATAAGTGAAGCACATAGAGTATTCTAACAAATTCCAAATCATGTATGGCTCTCTCAAAAGGTGTGTACAGCAAGGATGATTGTGGTAAACTAACAAGCAAAGACTCAAATAATACAAGACGCTCCAAGCAAAACACATATCATGTTGGTGAATAAAAATATAGCTCCAAGTAAATTACCGATGGAAGTGGACGAAAGAGGGATGCCTTCAGGGCATCCCCAAGCTTTGACTTTTGGTGTCTTTGGATTATCCTGGGGTGCCATGGGCATCCCCAAGCTTAAACTCTTGCCACTCCTTGTTCCATAATCCATCAAAACAATTCACCCAAAACTTGAAAACTTCACAACACAAAACTCAATAGAAATCTCGTGAGCTCCGTTAGAGAAAGGAAACAAAAGACTACTTTAAGGTTCTGTAATGAACTCATTCTTTATTTATATTGGTGTTAAACCTACTGTATTCCAACTTCTCTATGGGTCATAAACTATTTTACTAACCATAGATTCATCAAAATAAGCAAACAACACACGCAAAACAGAATCTGTCAAAAAACAGAACAGTCTGTAGTAATCTGTAACTAACGCAAACTTCTGGAACCCAAAACATTCTACCAAAATTAGAAGACATGGAAAATTTGTTTATTGATCAGAAGCAATTGGAATCAGTATTTTATCACGTCCTGGTGATTTTTAACAATTCGGGCACTGAGCACACAGGTTCTGGAAATTACAGCAAGATCAAATAACTATCATCCAAGAAGATCCAATAGGTCCAACTTGGCACAAACACTAATTAAAAGGTAAAACCACATATAAACAGAGGCTTGATGGATTATTTATTCCTAAACAGAAGCAAAAACAAAAAACACAAAATAAAATTGGGTTGCCTCCCAACAAGCGCTATCGTTTAACGCCCCTAGCTAGGCATAAAAGCAAGGATAGATCTAGGTATTGCCATCTTTGGTAGGCAATCCATAAGTGGCTCTCATGATAGATTCATATGGTAATTTTATTTTCTTTCTAGGAAATTTTTCCATGCCTTTCTTTAATGGAAATTGGAATCTAATATTCCCTTCCTTCATATCAATAATTGCACCAATCGTTCTAAGGAAAGGTCTACCAAGAATAATAGGACATGAAGGATTGCAATCTATATCAAGAACGATAAAATCTACGGGCACATAATTCCTATTTGCAACAATAAGAACATCATTAATTCTTCCCATAGGCTTTTTAATAGTGGAATCCGCAAGATGCAAGTTTACAGAGCAATCATCAAAATCACCGAAATCTAGCAAATCACACAAAGTTTTGGGAATAGTAGAGACACTAGCACCCAAATCACACAAATCATGAAACTCATAATTTTTAATTTTAATTTTAATAGTAGGTTCCCACTCATCATGGAGTTTCCTAAGGATAGAAATTTTCAACTCAAGCTTTTCTTCATAAGATTGCATTAAGGCATCAACAATGTGTTCGGTAAAAGCCTTATTTTGACTATAAGCATGAGGAGAATTTAGCACGGATTGCAACAAGGAAATACAATCAATTAAAGAGCAATTTTCATAATTAAATTCCTATAGATCCAATATAGTGGGTTTAGCGATATCTCGATTTTTATTTCTTTCAATCCCACTTTTGTCAATTTCATCATCAAGATCTAAAAACTCAGAATTCTTAGAACGCCTTCTAGGTAAAGGAAGATCATATTCGGTTTCATCAAGATTCATATTGCAAATCAAATATTTAATAGGGGACACATCAATAACTTTTAGATCTTCATCTTGATTTTCATAGGAATTAGAAGAACACGCTTTAATAAAGGCATCTTTGGAAGCACGCATCCTCGCGGTTCTTTCTTTGCACTCATCAATGGAAATTCTCATAGCTTTGAGAGACTCATTGATATCATGCTTAGGAGGAATAGATCTAAGCTTTAAAGAATCAACCTCAAGAGAAATTCTATCAACGTTCCTAGCCAAATCATCGACTTTAAGCAATTTCTCTTCAAGCAAAGCATTAAATTCTTTTGTGAATTCATAAACTCTTTAACACTACTCTCAAATTCATAGGGCATCTTATTAAAATTTCCATAAGAGTTGTTGTAGGAATTTCCATAATTATTAGAAGGATTACTAGGATAAGGCCTAGGATTAAAATTCCCTCTGTACATGTTGTTTCCAAAACTATTCCTACCAACAAAATTCACATCCATAGATTCATTATTATTCTCAATCAAGGTAGACAAAGGCATATCATTAGGATCAGAAGAAACACTCTTAGTAAATAACTTCATAAGTTCATCCATCTTTCCACTCAAAACATTGATTTCTTCTATAGCATGCACTTTTTTATTAGTAGATCTTTCAGTATGCCATTGGGAATAATTAACCATAATATTATCTAGGAGTTTAGTAGCATTTCCTAAAGTGATTTCCATAAAAGTGCCTCCCGCGGCCGAATCTAAAAGATTTCTAGAAGCAAAATTCAATCCAGCATAATTTTTTGTATAATCATCCACAAGTTCAAACCATGAGTAGGACAATTACGTATCATTAATTTCATTCTCTCCCAAGCTTGTGCAACATGTTCATGATCAAGTTGCTTAAAATTCATAATATCGTTCCTAAGAGAGATAATCTTAGCGGGAGGAAAATACTTAGAGATAAAAGCATCTTTGCACTTGTTCCAAGAATCAATACTATTTTTAGGCAAAGATGAAAACCACGCTTTAGCACGATCTCTAAGCGAAAAGGGAAATAGCTTCAACTTAACGACATCATTATCGACATCTTTTTTCTTTTGCATATCACATAAATCAACGAAGCTATTCAGATGAGTAGCGGCATCTTCACTAGGAAGGCCGGCGAATTGATCTTTCATAACAAGATTCAACAAAGAAGTATTGATTTCACAAGATTCAGTATTGGCAAGAGGAGCAATCGGAGTGCTAAGGAAATCATTATTATTGGTATTGGTGAAGTCACACAATTTGGTGGCATCTTGAGCCATCGCGACGAACAAGCAAACTAACACACGAGCAAACAAAAGGCAAAGGAAAAAAGAGGAGGAGATTGGGAAAGAGAGGGCGAATAAAACGGCAAAGGTGAAGTGGGGGAGAGGAAAACAAGAGGCAAATGGAAAATAATGTAATGCGAAAGATAGGGATTGTGATGGGTCCTTGGTATGTTGACTTTTGCGTAAGCCTCCCCGGCAACGGCGCAGAAATCCTTCTTGCTACGTCTCGAGCTTGCGTTGGTTTTTCCCGAAGAGGAGGGGATGATGCAGCACAGTAGCGTAAGTATTTCCCTCAGTTTTTGAGAACCAAGGTATCAATCCAGTAGGAGGCCACCCGCAAGTCCCTCGTACCTGCACAAAACGATAGCTACTCGCAACCAACGCGATTAGGGGTTGTCGATCCCTTCACGGTCACTTACGAGAGTGAGATCTGATAGAGATAATATTTTTGGTACTTTTGGTATAAAGATGCAATGTAAAAAGTAAAAGCAAAGCAAGTAAATAAAGTGATGGAGATTGATATGATGAGAATAGACCCGGGGGCCATAGGTTTCACTAGTGGCTTCTCTCAAGAGCATAAGTATTCTACGGTGGGTGAACAAATTACTGTTGAGCAATTGATGTAATTGAGCATATTTATGAGGTTATCCAGGCAATGATCATGTATATAGGCATCACGTCCGTGACAAGTAGACCGAAACGATTACGCATCTACTACTATTACTCCACTAAATCGACCGCTATCCGGCATGCATCTAGAGTATTAAGTTAAAAATAGAGTAACGCCTGTAAGCAAGATGACATGATGTAGAGGAATAAATTCATGCAATATGATAAATACCCCATCTTGTTATCCTCGATGGCAACAATACAATACGTGCCTTGCAACCCCTTACATCACTAGGTAAGGACACCGCAAGATTGAACCCAAAGCTAAGCACTTCTCCCATTGTAAGAACTACCAATCTAGTTGGCCAAACCAAACGGATAATTCGAAGAGACTTGTAAAGATAACTTTATCATATATAAAAGAATTCAGAGAAGAATCAAATATTTTCCATAGATAAGCTGGATCATAAACCCACAATTCATCGATCTCAACAAACACACCGCAAAAAGAAGATTACATCGAATAGATCTCCACAAGAGAGGGGGAGAACTTTGTATTGAGATCCAAAAAGAGAAGAAGCCATCTAGCTACTAGCTATGGACCCGAAGGTCTGAAGTAAACTACTCACACTTCATCGGAGGGGCTATCTTGATGGTGTAGAAGCCCTCCGTGGTGTATGCCCCCTCGTGGAGCTCCTAACAGGCCCCAAGATGGGATCTCGTGGATACTGAGGAAGGTGCAGCGGTGGAATTAGGTTTTTGGCTCCGTCCCCGATCTGTTGAGTGCGTGAGGTATATATAGGAGGAAGGAGTACGTCGATTGGGCGTCGAGGGCCCACGAGGCAGGGGGCGCACCTAGGGGAGAAGGGCGCGCCCCCCACCCTCGTGACCGCCTCTAGCACTCCTTGGAGTAGGGTCCAAGTCTCCTGGATCACATTTGGTGAGAAGATCACATTCCCGAAGGTTTCATTCCGTTTGGACTCCGTTTGATATTCTGTTTCTTCGAAACACTGAAATAGGCAAAAAAAACAGCAATCCTGGGCTGGGCCTCCGGTTAATAGGTCAGTCCCAAAAGTAATATAAAAGTGGAAAATAAAGCCCATTATAGTCCAAAACAATAGATAAAGTAGCATGGAGCAATCAAAAATTATAGATACGTTGGAGACGTATCAATGGGTTACTCTTCCATGTCACATGCATCTTGGTGGAGCGCTCAAAATAACAAAGATTGAATACATGCACTCATCAGCAAGCAAAGTGAATGATCATATAAGGATAAGTAAGATAATATGATAACGAGCATAAGTGTAGCTTATGATCAAACACATGATCATCAATGTCTCACAGATAATCGCATAGTATCTCAACCAATCAAAAGCAAATAAAGTTCAACCAAAAAGACAAGAGAGAACAAAAGCAAATCTCTCTCTCTAAAGCCTATGATCTATACATTTTCTCCCCTTTGGCAACAAGTTACCAAAAAGTTCCTAGAAAATGCATAGGACTATATCAACTCTCGTGCTTGGTCTTCGATGGTGGTGGTGTCAGGAGAACTCCAAGAACGAAGGCTTGATCGATGTAGACGGAGCTGAAGGAGTTGGTGTTGGAGCTGGTGGTGCTGGAGCTGTAGCTGGAGCTGATGAAGTGACTCTGGTGTCTTGAACTGGCTCTGCAGCTGATCTCTGAGCTCGTGGCACTCTGGCAAATGCATCAGTCGTTTTCCTACCCTTCCTCTCCTGCATGTCATCCTGTAGCTGCTCCACAGCTGACTGAATCTCAGTTACTTTGACATCAAGATCATAGAATTTTTGTTCCATGATTCTTTCCAGGCTCTCCTGGTTTGAGTTAGGGTGGCCAACCCCTTCTCAATCCGCAGAGTTGATGCTATCAAGTAACCAAGCTGCTCCTGCTTGTTCTTCAGAAAGTATTCCCCTCATCTGAGCTACTTGAGGGACCAGTGCCCTCACTCATTTGAATCTGCTCTTCTGACCTGTTCTGGCTGTCACTTTGGTCTGACATGCTGCAATGACTATCTGCTGACCCTGTGAATAGTTATAGATGAGGTAGAGTGGATGAGCATCGCAAAATGCAGAGATTTTTGCAAAAGAATGATTCAAAAAACTTAGTTTTAGTTTCCACAGAAAGCATTTCGGATCTACCGATTTTCAAACTCGGTGATACCGAAGCAGTTTTGGAAC
The DNA here is from genome assembly GCA_021605145.1 of Aegilops bicornis. NCBI lineage: Eukaryota > Viridiplantae > Streptophyta > Magnoliopsida > Poales > Poaceae > Aegilops > Aegilops bicornis. The sequence continues at coordinate 516,793,133 of CM038672.1, read as the reverse complement.
CTAAACTAGTGAACTTCGGTCGCACCGAGTCACAGTTTAGTGGCACCGAGACTGCTAGGGTTTCCTAAAGTTCTAAAATCGGTCACACCGATTTGTAATTCTCGGTCGTAACGAGACTTACTAGTGCAATGGCGTTAGCCAAATCGGTGGGACCGAGTTTTTCAACTCGGTGGGTCCGAGATGGTTTCAATGAAACCTAACCCTAAATTTTGAATCATACCTATTCTAAGGATTGTTTTGACTGGATAGAAGTGTTTCAATCGTGGCAAGATGCATTACGAATACAATGTGCTGAGAATCGGACGAGGATAGCACAGTGATCGAGTTCATACCCTAGTTCGACGGTGAACTCGCTATGGCGGCAATGGCAGAGGAGAATTCCGTTGACGGCGGTGGAGACCAGCGGCTGGAGGCGGCTGGCGACTAAGTCGACGATCCGTAGACCAAGTAGGCAGAGCGAGCTATGCGCGGGCGAGGAGTTTCGGAGAAAATTTTCCAAAATTTGCCCGTGTGATATATATAGCCCGACACTGTCGGTGTGACCGAGTTGAACAACTCGGTGGCACCGAGATGCATAACTATTAACAGTTACAGCAACTCGGTGTGACTGAAAAGTTAAAATCGGTTGCACCGAGATTGAAAACCTAGATCGACTTAGTAATCTCGGTATGACCGAAATGGAGGAATCGGTCAGACCGAAAATCACAAAGAAGTTTTGGAAGTTTAAGTCTATGACGAATCGGGGACTCCGAGTGCTCCTCACACAGAGTGGTTCGAATCTGACTTGATCAAATTTTGTGATGAGCTAGAGAAGGTTCTTAGGCATTCTTGTCCATCCACTTGGCAAAAGAAAAAGAAACCAATCAATCAAACAACAAGTGGATGTCCTCGAATGAGTAAAATATGCAACCAACATGCTCACACAATAAAATGACAAATGAAATATGTGACAAAGCATGCACAACCAATTCTAGCATCTATCAAACAATTGGCGATGACTAGGTCATCTATATATGAGTATATTGACTTAGGAGTCAAATGAGAACATTTGATCATAGGTCATACTCATCGTTTAAGCTCAAGTGGGGTTACCACTTTTACATAAAGCATTTATGTGTTCACATCATTAGAGTTGCTTTGACTCAATTCTTAGAGTTAAGCTCCCCTAGATGTGAGATCCCCTTAGAGGGATAAACTAACCTTGGGTTGTCGTTGATGACTTCATGTAGGTGTTGAAGATGTGGATGCTCAATGTTGATGTAGATCTTTTGGAGCAATCCTTTGGAGTGAGTTGCACTTTCAATACCTACATCGGGTTAGTCCCACAAGGAACAAACAAGAATATCCATAGACATTGAGTGATGCACACACAAAATGATGTCCATGAAAACATTAGGTTACCTTGTCCCTTGCCTTACCAACATGAGGGTTTGTGACTCCTTGAACTAGTGCAAGATATGGAAGTTGATTGCACTTGTCCTTGCCATAATGATATGAGTGAAAAATGTTGGCGGAGTCACCCTCAAGAACTCTCTAGTTCTTGTTCTTGGGATCCACATCATCTTGATGGGAATCCTTGGTGTAGTAGTTGTGCTTGATGAAGTAGAACTTGACGTAGTCTTGGGAACCCACTTGACCAAGGCCTTTGGTGCTTCTTCAAATGCATCAATCTCCTCTTGAAGCTTGTCCTTGCCTTTGTTCTTGTGGTCTTGTGGTGGAAGATCATCTTGAGCTTGTGTTCCCTTGAAGGAAGTAGGATCATACTTCTCTTGTTGAGGAACAAACTTTGTCTTGGGGTATTGATCTTCTTCCCACTCAACTCCATTGGCATTGAACTTTCGTTCAAAACCAACACCTTTATTCTTCCGGTGCCTTCCTTGCTTGCGTACAATTTCCTCAAATTGCTTACTCCCGGCAAGGCTCTTGTATACACCTTTATCTATAATTCCCTTCAATAAGCTGTTTTCTTGCTCAAGTGTAACTTGTCTAAGAGAATCATTAGTGGAATCAAGAGAACTACTAGAAGCAACAATTGACTTGTTGTGAAGTTCCTCCTTATCCTTGAGTGACATCTCATGAGCAACAATCCTTCCAATGACTTCCGTTGGCTTGAGATCTTTGTAATTTGGCATCATTTGGATCAATGTGCACACGGTATCATATTTTCCATCCAATGCTCTTAGGATCTTCTTGATGATGAATCATGGGTCATCTCTTCACTTCCTAAGCCGGCAATCTCATTTGTGATAAGAGCAAGCCTAGAGTACATTTCAGCGACACCTTCACCATCCTTCATTTTGAACTTGTCAAGCTGACTTTGGAGCACATCCAACTTGGATTCCTTGACGGAGTCGGTACCTTCACGCATATCAATCAAAGTATCCCAAATTTCCTTTGCATTCTCAAGACGGCTGATTTTGTTGAATTCTTCGGGGCACAAACCGTTGAAGAGGATATCACAAGCTTGAGGGTTGTATTGCAACATCTTCAACTCTTCCGCACTAGCTTCACGGTTCGGTTCTCTCCCATCAAAGAATTCACCTTGCAAGCCAATACACACAATAGCCCAAACGGCGGGGTTATGTCCGAGAATATGCATTTTCATCTTATGCTTCCAACTAGCAAAATTAGTGCCATCAAAGTAAGGACCTCTACGGTGATAATTTCCCTCGCTAGACGCCATACTCTCCTAGGTTGCGAAACCAAGGCTATGACCACCAAAAGCTATGGAAATCAAAGCAAATGGAGAACAAAGCTCTGATACCACTTGTAGGACCTTGAAGTATGTCTAGAGGGGGGGGGGGTGATTAGACTACTTGACCAATTAAAAGCTATGCCTTTTCCCAATTTTAGACTTTGGCAGATTTTACCTATCTTTGAACAATTCAAGCAATCATCACACAATTCAAGCAAGCATGCAAAGAGTATATAGACAGCGGAAAATAAAGCATGCAACTTGCAAGAATGTAAAAGGAAGGGTTTGGAGAATTCAAAACGCAATTGGAGACACGGATGTTTTTGTCGTGGTTCCGATAGGTGGTGCTATCGTACCTCCACGTTGATGGAGACTTCAACCCACGAAGGGTAACGGTTGCGCCAGTCCACGGAGGGCTCCACCCACGAAGGGTCCACGAAGAAAAAACCTTGTCTATCCCACCATGGTCGTCGCCCATGAAGGACTTGCCTCACTAGCGGTAGATCTTCACGAAGTAGGCGATCTCCTTGCCCTTACAAACTCCTTGGTTCAACTCCACAATCTTGTCTGAGGCTCCCAAGTGACACCTAGCCAATCTAGGAGACACCACTCTCCAAGAAGTAACAAATGGTGTGTTGATGATGAACTCCTTGTTCTTGTGCTTCAAATGATAGTCACCCCAACACTCAACTCTCTCTCATAGGATTTGGATCTAGTGGAAATAAGATTTGAGTGGAAAGAAACTTGGGGAAGGCTAGAGATCAAGATTCATATGGTTGCAATGAAATATCTTGGCCTCAACACATGAGTAGGTGGTTCTCTCTCAGAACTGGTAAGTTGGAAGTGTAGGTTTGTTCTGATGGCTCTCTCCACGAATGAAGAGGAGGTGGAGGGGTATATATAGCCTCCACACAAAATCTAACTGTTACACACAATTCACCAAAGTCGGTGGGACCGAATCATCAAACTCGGTCAGACCGATTTAGTAAACCTAGTGACCGTTAGGGTTTTGATTGGGGCCCGACGTGCAACTCGGTAGGACCGATATGGTTAGGGTTAAGGCATAACGTAATCTCGCTGAGACCGATTACACAAACTCGGTGGGTCCAAATTTGGTAATTAGTTAACCAGAGAGTTGGTCAGATAAACTCGGTGGGACTGATTTGCTCTTTCGGTGACACCGAAAAGTTACAAAAGGGAAACATAGAGTTTACATTGTAATCTCGGTGGGACCGATCGCTCACTTCGGTTAGACCAAAACGTTACGAAGGGAAACAGAGAGATTACAATCCCATCTCGGTGAGACCGAGATCCCTATCGGTGAGACCGATTTGCCTAGGGTTTGTGGCAGTGGCTATGACATCCCGAACTTCGGTGGCGCCCGGATAGAAAGAATCAGTAGAGCCGAGTTTGACTTTAGGTTTAGGTCATATGTGGATGTGAGAAAGTAGTGGAGGGTTTTGGAGCATATCACTAAGCACATGAAGCAAAAGGCTCATTAAGCAACACCTCATCCCTCCTTCATAGTATTGGCTTTTCCTATAGACTCAATGTGATCTAGGATCACTAAAATGTAAAATGTAGAGTCTTGAGCTTTTGAGCTTGAGCCAATCCTTTGTCCTTTATGTTTTGAGGGATCCACTTTCATCATCCATGCCATGCCATTCATTGAGCTTTCCTGAAATATTTGTCTTGGAATAGCATTAGCTCAATGAGCTATATGTTGTTATGAATTACCAAAACCACCTAGGGATAGTTGCACTTTCATGGACGCCATCAGAAAACGCTGAGATGATGGCCTCGTCCGTCACCTTGGGGATCTTGAGGCAAACACTATTGAAGCGATGTATGTACTTCTGCAGGATCTCCACTGGCTGCTGCTTGATGCGCGGCAGGTCACCCGCGGCCGGCGGGCGGTCGCGAGTGCCCTGGAAGTTGGCGACAAAACGCTCACGCATCTCGCCCCAGGAGGAAATCGATCCTGCGGGCAAGTTCGTAAGCCACAAAGCGCGCGCCATCCTTGAGGGCCATGGGAAACCAATTCGCCATTACCTTCTCGTCGCCATTGGCTGCCTTGATGCTCAGCTCGTAGAGCTGCAGGAACTCAATAGGGTCGGGGGTGCCGTCGTAGCGCGGAGGCAGGTCCGGCTTGAACTTCCCGGGCCAGACAATGCTACACAGCTCGGGAGTGAAGGCACGACGGCCTGCTGTAGTCACTGGAGCCTGTCGAGGGGGCGGAGCCTGGTCTTGGTACCCACGCGCCGCCACCGCAGGCGGCGCACGGTCTTGACGTGGCGGTGCTGGGAGTGCAGGAGCATCTTGTTGCGACCGAGGGACCTCCTGGCAGCTTCCTTCTTCATGTGCGGGCGCCCTACGCGGTGGGTCGCGCTGCGAGGCCGCGCGTCTTGGTGCGAGGGCGACGTCTTGACACGGAGGTTGTGGAGGTGCTCCGTGGGCCACGTCGCCCGCAGTAGGAGGCGAATGAGGCAGCGAGAGGGATGGTGCAGGAGAGCCCCGGCGGCAGCGAGCTTCGATGATGCGGTCTAGCGATCCTCGTGAGGTAAATCGGTTGGCGATGGCGCGCATGAGCTTCATGGCGCCCGTGAGCAGCGGCTCTGGCGTCCACGGGCCCAAGGCGAGCATGAGATGACGAGCCATCCGGAGTCAGCGATGGGGTGGCGGTGCGTCCGTCCCGCCGCACGGAGGGGTGCAGCGATGAAGCCTGCTGCTCGTTCCCCGCCGGGCCGGTGGCGGCATTGGCAGCAGGTGATGGAGGGCAACGGGGAGACCCGCCGACGGGCGCCGTTTGGGCGACGCGAGCGTTGAGAGCGGCCCGGCGTTCAGCGCGGGCTCGACGAGCATCAGCCATGGAACTGGCGAAGCGATGGAGCGTGGATCGGCGGAGGAAAAGCTTCAGCGCACCCCTACCTAGCGCACCAAATGTCGGATTTAGGGTTTCGGTAAACCCTTATGAGGTTCGAACTCTGGGGTGCGCATGAAGAACTCTCTCTCTCTCTAGTTCGCCCGCTCAACGATCTCACGGCCTAGCTAGACGAACCCAAAGAACATGATACGCAGAGGTTTATACTGGTCCCGGCCATCGTTATGGTTCAATACCCTACTCCAGTGTGGTGGTGGTGGTGGATTGCCTCGAGGGCTAAGGATGAACTAGTATAGTGGATGAACAGCCTCACGAGGAGAGGTGTTCTTGCGCTCGATGAGCTGGAGAGATAGCCTTGGTGGAATGGATCCAATCCCCCATCCCCTCTCCCAATGGTGGTGGCTAGTCCTATTTATAGAGGCCCTGGTCCTCTTCCAAAATGTAGGCGGGAAGGTATCCCACAATAGCCAATTTTCAAGGGAGACAACTAGTCCAAGCTATCCTGACAAAAGGTGTACTTTGCCTGCCAAAGGCTCTGGTGGTGATGCTGATGTGGTCTTGTTGCACCGACATGGAAACCTTTGCTTGATGCCTTGGGACTCCTCGCCTGCGCCTGCTCCTTTAGCACTAAAGAGGAAACTGGTACACTGCACCCGCTGGCGCCTGCCTGGCCTTGGTCGTCATGGCTCACCTCATGTGAACCTCGCGAGGTGCCCCTTGCGTAGATATCTCCGCTCCTCGGGAGCCAGCCTAGCGAGGCCGCCCCCAGGGAGGTCTTGGTGTCACCCGCCTCGCGAGGGTCTTGAGTTGCTGCTGCTGAAGCTAGGCCGTACCCGGCCATCGGTGGAGCCATGTCGTGGGCCGCAAGCAGGCAAGTCTGGGTAACCCCGTTCCCAGGACGCTGACAAATAACTTCCCTATCATGCATGCATATATGCACACACACTCCCCACCACTCGACATTCTCTACATCGCACGCACACGTTCTTGTTCTTTAGGTCAGTCTCTCCTACCTCTTGAGCATCCGTTAGTTTTCCCTTGAAGAGGAAAGGGTGATGCAGCAAAGTAGCGTAAGTATTTCCCTCAGTTTTGAGAACCAAGGTATCAATCCAGTAGGTGACAACGCACAAGTCACCTAGTACCTGCACAAACAATCAAGAACCTTGCAACCAACGCGATAAAGGGGTTGTCAATCCCTCCACGGTCACTCGCAAAAGTGAGATCTAATAAAGATAGTAAAGTAAATATTTTTGGTATTTTTTTGTATAGATTGGAAAGTAAAGATTGCAAAATAGTAAACAAGATGCGATGTAAATAAAAGAGATGCAATATAATAAGAAAGAGACCCGGGGGCCATAGGTTTCACTAGTGGCTTCTCCCAAGATAGCATGTATTACGGTGGGTGAACAAATTACTACCGAGCAATTGATAGAAAAGCGCATAATTGTGAGAATATCTAAGGCAATGACCATGAATATAGGCATCACGTCTGTGTCAAGTAGACCGAAACGATTCTGCATCTACTACTATTACTCCACACATCGACCGCTATCCAGCATGCATCTAGAGTATTAAGTTCATAAGAACAGAGTAAGGCATTAAGCAAGATGACATGATGTAGAGGGATAAACTCAAGCAATATGATATAAACCCCATCTTTTTATCCTCGATGGAAACAATACAATACGTGCCTTGCTGCCCCTCATCCTTTGGGAAACGACACCGCAAGTTTGAACCCAAAGCTAAGCACTTCTCCCATTGCAAGAAAGATCAATCTAGTAGGCCAAACTAAACCGATAATTCGAATAGACTTGCAAAGATATCAAATCGTGCATATAAGAATTCAGGGAAGAACCAAATAATATTCATAGATAATCTTGTTCATAAATCCACGATTCATCGGATCACGACAAACACACCGCAAAAGATTATTACACCAATTAGATCTCCAAGAACATCAGGGAGAACTTCGTATTGAGAATCAAAGAGAGAGAAGAAGCCATCTAGCAAATAACTATGGACCCGAAGGTCTGTGGTAAACTACTCACGCTTCATCGGAGAGGCTATGGTGTTGATGTAGAAGCCCTCTGTGATCGATTCCCCCTCCGGCAAATCGTCGGAAAAGGCCCCAAGATGGGATCTCATGGGTACAGAAAGTTGCGGCGGTGGAAAAGTGGTTTCGTGGCTACCCCTGATGTTTTTAGGGTATAAGAGTATATATAGGCGAAAAAAGTACGTCGGTGGAACTACGAGCGGCCCACGAGGGTGGGGGCGCGCCTACCCCCTGCGCGCGCCCTCCTGCCTCATGGCTACCTCGTGGCATTCTAGACTTCAACTCCAAGTCTTCTGGTTTGCTTTCGGTTCAATAAAGATCATCGGGAAGGTTTCATTCTTTTTGGATTCCGTTTTGTATTCCTTTTCTGCAAAACTCTTAAATAGGCAAAAAAAACTGGCACTGGCCCTCCGGTTAATAGGTTAGTCCCAAAAATAATATAAAAAAGCATATTAAAGTCCATTAAACATCCAAAATAGATAATATAATAGCATGAAACAATCAAAAATTATAGATACTTTGGAGACGTATCAAGCATCCCCAAGCTTAATTCCTGCTCGTCCTCAAGTAGGTAAATGATAAAAACAGAATTTTTGATGTGGAGTGCTACCTAACATAATTTCTTTATTGTGGCATGAATGTTCATATCCGAAAGATTCAAGACAAAAGTTTAATATTGACATAAAAATAATAATACTTCAAGCATACTAATAAAGCGATCATGTCTTCTCAAAATAACATGGCCAAAGAAAGTTATCCCTACAAAATCATATAGTCTGGCTATGTTCCATCTTCATCACACAAAATATTTAAATAATGCACAACCCCGATGACAAGCCAAGCAATTGTTTCATACTTTTAATGTTCTCAAACTTTTTCAATCTTCACGCAATACATGAGCGTGAGCCATGGACATAGCACTATATGTGGAATAGAATGGTGGTTGTGGAGAATACAAAAAAGAGGAAGATGGTCTCACATCAACTAGGCGTATTAATGGGCTATGGTGATGACCATCAATAGATATCAATGTGAGTGAGTAGGGATTGCCATGCAACGGTGAGTGTGCATCCAACTCGCTTGCTCACGAAGACCTAGGGCAATTTGAGGAATCCCATCATTGGAATATACAAGCAAAGTTCTATAACATAAAATTCTCACTAGTATATGAAAATGATATCATAGGAGACTCTCTATCATGAAGATCATGGTGCTACTTTGAAGCACAGGTGTGGTAAAAGGATAGTAGCATTGTCCCTTCTCTCATTTTCTCTCATTTTTTTATTTGTGCCTTTCTCTCTTTTTTATGGCCTCTTCTTTTTTTACCTTTTTTCGTCCGGAGTCTCATCCCGACTGGTGGGGAAATCATAGTCTCCATCATCCTTTCCTCACTAGGACAATGCTCTAATAATGAAGATCATCACAAATTTATTTACTTACAACTCAAGAATTACAACTTGATACTTAGAACAAAATATGACTCTATGTGAATGCCTCCGGCGGTGTACCGGTATGTGCAACGAATCAAGAGTGACATGTATGAAAGAATTATGAACGGTGCATTTGCCACAAATACAATGTCAACTACATGATCATACAAAGCAATATGACAATGATGGAGCGTGTCATAATAAACGGAACGGTGGAAAGTTGCATGGAAATATATCTCGAAATGGCTATGGAAATGCCATATTAGGTAGGTATGGTGGCTGTTTTTAGTAAGATATATGGTGGGTGTATGATACCGGCAAAAGTTACGCGGTATTAGAGAGGCTAGCAATGGTGGAAGGGTGAGAGTACGTATAATCCATGGACTCAACATTAGTCATAAAGAACTCACATACTTATTGCAAAAATCTATTAGTTATCGAAACGAAGTACTACGCGCATGCTCCTAGGGGATAGATTGGTAGGAAAAAAACATCGCTCGTCCCCGACCGCCACTCATAAGGAAGACACTCAATAAATAAATCATGCTCCGACTTCATCACATAACGGTTCACCATACGTGCATGCTACGGGAGTCACAAACTTTAACACAAGTATCTCTCAAATTCACAATTACTCAACTAGCATGACTCTAATATCACCATCTTCATATCTCAAAACAATCATAAGGAATCAAACTTCTCATAGTGTTCAATGCACTTTATATGAAAGTTTTTATTATACCCATCTTGGATGCCCATCATATTAGGACTAGTTTTATAACCAAAGCAAATTACCATGCTGTTCTAAAGGACTCTCGAAATAATATAAGTGAAGCATGAGAGATCAATAATTTCTATAAAATAATACCACCACCGTGCTCTAAAAAGATATATGTGAAGCACTAGAGCAAAATTATCTAGCTCAAAAGATATAAGTCAAGCACATAGAGTATTCTAATAAATTCCAATTCATGCGTGTCTCTCCAAACGGTGTGTACAGCAAGGATAATTGTGGTAAACTAAAAAGCAAAGACTCAAATCATACAAGATGCTCCAAGCAAAACACATATCATGTGGTGAATAAAAATATCGCCTCAAGTAAAGTTACCGATAGACGAAGACGAAAGAGGGGATGCCTTCCGGGGCATCCCCAAGCTTAGGTTTTTGGTTGTCCTTGAATTTTACCTTGGGGTGCCTTGGTAATCCCCAAGCTTAGGATCTTGCCACTCCTTATTCCAAAATCCATCAAATCTTTACCCAAAAACTTGAAAACTTCACAACACAAAACATCAACAGAAAATCTCATGAGCCCCGTTAGTATAAGAAAATAAACCACCACTTTAAGGTACTGTAAATGAACTCATTATTTATTTATACTGGTGTTAAACCTACTGTATTCCAACTTATCTATGGTTCATACCCCCCGATAATGCTCATAGATTCATCAAAATAAGCAAACAACACACGAAAAACAGAACCTGTCAAAACAGAACAGTCTGTAGCAATCTGTATCATTCGAATACTTATGTAACTCCAAAAATTCTGAAATAAATTGGAGCACGTGAGGAATTTGTCTATTAATCATCTGCAAAAATAATCAACCGAAAATCACTCTCCTGTACAAAATGGCAGCTAATCTTGTGAGCGCAAAAGTTTCTGATTTTTACAGCAAGATCGCAAAGACTTCACCCAAGTCTTCCCAAAGGTTCTACTTAGCACAAACACTAATTAAAACATAAAACAACATATAAATAGAAGCTAGATGAATTATTTATTACTAAACATGAGCAAAAAGCAAAGAACAAAAATAAAATTGGGTTGACTCCCAACAAGCGCTACCGTTTAACGCCCCTAGCTAGGCATTGATAATTTTAATGATGCTCACATCAAAGACAAGAATTAAAGCACAAAGAGAGCATCATAGAACACGTGGTAAACACATCTAAGTCTAACATACTTCCTATGCATAGGCATTTTATAAGCAAACAAATTATCATAGCAAGCAAAAATTAGCATATGCAAGGAAGAAGAAAGAGACGATAGCAATCTCAACATGACGAGAGGTAATTTAGTAAGATAAAAATTTCTACAACCATATTTTCCTATCTCATGATAATTACATGTAGGATCATAGGCAAATTAAACAAAATAGCTATCACATAACATATTCTCAACATGATCCACATGCATGCGAAGTTGACACTCTTCCAAAATAGTGGGATTATCATTAACTAAAGTCACGACCTCTCCAAACCCACTTTTATCAAAAATACCATAAGATTGAACATTCTCCAAATATGTGGGATATAAAGTTGACACTCTTCCAAACCAACTTTCAATATTATTGCAAACACTATTATCAATCTCATATTCATCATGGGGCTTAAATAAGTTTTCAAGATCATAAGAAGAATCACCCCAATCATGATCATTGCAACAAGTAGTAGACGTAGCAAAACTAGCATCCCCAAGCTTGGGGTTTTGCATATTATTAGCACAATTGACATCAAGATAATTTATAGTAAAATCATTGCAATCATGCTTTTTATTCAAGGAGCTATCGTGAATCTCTTCATAATTTTCTTCATTACAATTGTCAGATTCACGAAATTCAAGCAAAACCTCATAAAGGTAATCCAGTGCACTGAAATCACTAGAAATTGGTTCATCATAATTGGATCTCTTAAAAAGATTAGCAAGGGGATGAGGATCCATAAACTTTTAGCAAGCGAAGATGAAAGCAAAAAGAAGGCACATGGTAACACAAGATCGAAAGGAAGGAGGGCGAAGAAAAGGCAAAGGTTTTCGAAAATCGTTTTAGAGGTGGGGGGGTAGGAAAACGAGAGGCGAATGGAAAATAATGTAATGCAAGGAAGAAGAATTTATGATGAGTACTTGGTATGTCCTGACTTGAGCGTAGATCTCCCCGGCGACGGCGCCAGAAATCCTTCTTGCTACCTCTTGAGCATGCGTTGGTTTTCCCTTGAAGAGCAAAGGGTGATGAAGCAAAGTAGCGTACGTATTTTCCTTAGTTTTGAGAACCAAGGTATCAATCCAGTAGGAGATAACGCACAGGTCACCTAGTACCTGCAGAAACAATCAAGAAGCTTGCAACCAATGCGATAAAGGGGTAGTCAATCCCTTCACGGTCACTCGCAAAAGTAAGATCTAATAAAGATAGTAAAGTAAATATTTTTGGTATATTTGTTGTATAGATTGGAAAGTAAAGATTGAAAAATAGTAAACGAGATGCAATGTAAATAAAAGAGATGCAATATAATAAGAAAGAGACCCGGGGGCCATAGGTTTCCCTAGTGGCTTCTCTCAAGATAGCATGTATTACGATGAGTGAACAAATTACTGCCGAGCAATTGAAAGACAAGCACATAATTATGAGAATATCTAAGGCAATGATCATGAATATAGGCATCACGTCCGTGTCAAGTAGACCGAAATGATTCTGCACCTACTACGATTACTCCACACATCGACCGCTATCCAGCATGCATCTAGAGTATTAAGTTCATAAGAACAGAGTAACACATTAAGCAAGATGACATGATGTAGTGGGATAAACTCAAGCAATATGATATAAACCCCATCTTTTTATCCTCGATGGCAACAATACAATACGTGCCTTACGCCCCTCATCCTTTGGGAAAGGACACATAAGTTTGAACCCAAAGCTAAGCACTTCTCCCATTGCAAGAAAGATCAATCTAGTAGGCCAAACTAAACCGATAATTCGAAGAGACTTGCAAAGATATCAAATCATGCATATAAGAATTTAGAGAAGAACCAAATAATATTCAAAGATAATCTTGTTCATAAATCCACGATTCATCGGATCTCGGCAAACACACCGCAAAAGAGTATTACATCAAATAGATCTCCGAGAACATCGAGGAGAACTTTGTGTTGAGAATCAAAGAGAGAGAAGAAGCCATCTAGCTAGTAACTGTGGACCCGAAGGTCTATGGTAAACTACTCACGCTTCATCGGAGAGGCTATGGTGTTGATGTAGAAGCCCTCCATGATCGATTCCCCCTCCGACAGATCACCGAAAAAGGCCCCAAGATGGTATCTCACGGGTACAGAAAGTTGCGGCGGTGGAAAAGTGGTTTCATGGCTCCCCTTGATGTTTTAGGGTATAAGAGTATATATAGGCGAAAGAAGTACGTCGGTGGAGCTACGAGGGGCCCATGAGGGTGGGGGTGCGCCTACCCCCTGGGCGCGCCCTCCTGCCCCGTGGCCGCCTCGTGGCGTTCCAGAATTCAACTCCAAGTCTTCTGGTTTGCTTTCGGTCCAAGAAAGATCATCGCGAAGGTTTCATTCCGTTTGGATTCTGTTTGGTATTCCTTTTTTGCAAAACTCTAAAATAGGCAAAAAAACAGAAACTGGCACTCGGCCTCCGGTTAATAGGTTAGTCCCAAAAATAATATAAAAGAGCATATTAAAGCCCATTAAACATCCAAAACATATAATATAATAGCATGAAACAATCAAAAATTATAGATACGTTGGAGACGTATCAGTCTCCCATGATTTCCCACGTCTCTCCATCTCCCACTTTACCACACACACCGATCGATATACGCCCGCTAGCTAGCCAGGCCTGCCTACGACACACAAACATGTACACACATAGTCCCTCCCCCTGTCTCACCATCCATGCCTCCTGACCTAACTCTGAGGCACGCGGGAACTGCCGCCCCCTCTGTTGTTATCCATCTTGCACTCATATAGTGTCACAAGCTAGCTGCACCCCTCCCCCCACCACACACACACCTCTCCCTCTCTTCATCACTTCGGGTGTTCTTTATCTCTGACACATGCATGCATGTGCACCAATCAATTTCCCTCTATGTGTAGCCAGGTCTCTCGCTATTTCTGCAAACAAAATGACCGATCTATATATCTAGTTAAGTCTCCCCCTCTTTACCCATGTACACATCGACCGAACCATGACCTTGTTGGAAATATGCCCTAGAGGCAATAATAAAAGGATTATTGTTATATTTCCTTGTTCGTGATAATTGTCTTTTATTCATGCTATAATTGTATTATCCGGAAATCGTAATACACGTGTGAATACATAGACCACAATATGTCCCTAGTGAGCCTCTAGTTGACTAGCTCGTTGATCAATAGATAGTCATGGTTTCCTGACTATGGACATTGGATGTCATTGATAACAGGATCACATCATTAGGAGAATGATGTGATGGACAAGACCAATCCTAAGCATAGCACAAGATCGTGTAGTTCGTTTTGCTAGAGCTTTTCCAATGTCAAGTATCTCTTCCTTAGACCATGAGATCGTGTAACTCCCGAATACCGTAAGAGTGCTTTGGGTGTACCAAAGCGTCTGGCAACGCTGGGTGACTATAAAGGTGCACTACAGGTATCTCCGAAAGTGTACATTGGGTTGACACGGATCGAGATCGGATTTGTCACTCCGTATGACGGAGAGGTATCTCTGGGCCCACTCGGTAATGCATCATCATAATGAGCTCAAAGTGACCAAGTGATTGGTTACAGGATCATGCGTTACTGATGCGAGTAAAGTGACTTGCCGATGTGAGACTGAACAAGGTATTGGGATACCGACGATCGAGTCTCGGGCAAGTAACGCATCGATTGACAAAGGGAATTGAATACGGATTAATTGAATCCTCGACATCGTGGTTCATCCGATGAGATCATCGAGGAGTATGTGGAAGTCAACATGGGTATCCAGATCCCGCTGTTGGTTATTGACCGGAGAGCCGTCTCGGTCATGTGCGCATGTCTCCGAACCCCTAGGGTCTACACACTTAAGGTTCGGTGACGCTTAGGGTTGTATGAATATGAGTATGCAGCAAACCGAATGTTGTTCGAGTCCGGATGAGATCCGGACATCACGAGGAGTTCGAGAATGGTGGGAGGTAAAGAATTATATATAGGAAGTGCTATTTCGCCATCGGAGAATTTCGGGTTTACTGGTATTGTCTGGGACCACCGGAAGGGTCCCGGGGGTCCACCGGGTGGGGCCACCTATTCCGGAGGGCCCCGTGGGCTGAAGTGGGGAGAGAACCAGCCCCTGGTGGGCTGGTGCACCCCCCTTGGGCCCCCCTGCGCCTAGGGTTGGAAACCCTAGGGTGAAGCGCCCACTGCCTTGGGGGCAAGCCTCCCCCCTTGGTCGCCGCCCCCCTTGGGAGATCAGATCTCCAAGGGCCGGCGCCCCCCCAGGGGGCCTATATAAAGGGGGGAGGGAGGGGGCAGCTGCACCCTTGCATCTTGGCGCCTCCCTCTCCCCTGCTACACCTCTCCTCCTCCGTCACGTGCTTGGCGAAGCCCTGCCGAGATCTTGCTTCTCCACCAACACCACGCCCGTCGTCTTTGCTGCTGGAGCCATCTTCCTCAACCTCTCCTTCCCCTTGCTGGATAAAGAAGGAGGAGGCGTCATCCGCTCCGTGACGTGTGTTGAACGCGAGGTGCCGTCCGTTCGGCACTCGGTCATCGGTGATTTGGATCATGACGAGTACGACTCCATCATCCACGTTCTAGTGAACGCTTCCGCACGCGATCTACAAGTGGTATGTAGATGCAATCTCTCTCCCATGACTCGTTGCTTAGATGAACTCATAGATGGATCTTGGTGAAACCGTAGGAAAAATTTTAATTTTCTCGCAACGTTCCCCAACAAAGTGGCATCATGAGCTAGGTCTATGCGTAGTTCTCTATTGCACGAGTAGAACACAATTTTGTTGTGGGCGTAGATCTTGTCAACTTGCTTGCTGCTACTAGTCTTTTCTTGCTTCAGCGGTATTGTGGGATGAAGCGGCCGGACCGACCTTACACGTGACGCTTACGTGAGACAGGTTCCACCGACTGACATGCACTAGTTGCATAAGGTGGCTAGCGGGTGTCTGCCTCTCCTACTTTAGTTGGAGCGTATTAGATGAAAAGGGTCCTTATGAAGGTAAATAGAAGTTGACAAAAATCACGTTGTGGTTATTCGTAGGTAAGAAAACGTTCTTGCTAGAACCCAATTGCAGACACGTAAAAGACGCAACAACAATTAGAGGACGTCTAACTTGTTTTTGCAGCAATTGTCATGTGATGTGATATGGCGGAAGTTGTGATGAATGATGAATGATATATTGTGATGTATGAGATCATGTTCTTGTAATAGGAATCACGACTTGCATGTCGATGAATATGACAACCGGCAGGAGCCATAGGAGTTGTCTTATTTTTGTATGACCTGCGTATCATTGAAGAACGCCATGTAAATTACTTTACTTTATTGCTAAACGCGTTAGCCATAGAAGTAGAAGTAGTCGTTGGCGTGACAACTTCATGAAGACATGATGATGGAGATCATGATGATGAAGATCATGATGATGAAGATCATGGTGTCATGCCGGTGACAAGATGATCATGGAGCCCCGGAGATGGAGATCGAAGGAGCTATATGATATTGGCCATATCATGTCACTACTTTATATAATTGCATGTGATGTTTATTATGTTTATGCATCTTTTTTACTTAGAGCGTCGGTAGTAAATAAGATGATCCCTTATAATAATTTCAAGAAAGTGTTCCCTCTAACTGTGCACCGTTGCTAAAGTTAAATCGTTTTGAAGCACCACGTGATGATCGGTGTGATAGATCCTTACGTTCACATACAACGGGTGTAAGACAGTTTTACACATGCATAAACACTTAGGGTTAACTTGGCGAGCCTAGCATGTACAGACATGGCCTCGGAACACAAGAGACCGAAAGGTCGAACATGAGTCGTATGGAAGATACGATCGACATGGAGATGTTCACCGGCGATGACTAGTCCGTCTCACGTGATGATCGGACACGGCCTAGTCGACTCGGATCATGTAACACTTAGATGACTAGAGGGATGTCAAATCTGAGTGGGAGTTCATTAAATATTTGATTAGATGAACTTAATTATCATGAACTTAGTCTAAATTCTTTGCAAAATATGTCTTGTAGATCAAATGGCCAACGCTCATGTCAACATGAACTTCAACGCGTTCCTAGAGAAAACCAAGCTGAAAGATGATGGCAGCAACTATTCGGACTGGGTCCGGAACCTGAGGATCATCCTCATAGCAGCCAAGAAACAATATGTTCTAGAAGCACCGCTAGGTGATGCACCCATCAGAAGAACCAAGACATTATGAATGCTTGGCAGTCTCGTGCTGATGATTACTCCCTCGTTCAGTGCGGCATGCTTTGCAGCTTAGAACCGGGGCTCCAAAAGCGTTTTGAGCAACATGGAGCATATGAGATGTTTGAGGAGATGAAAATGGTTTTCCAAGCTCATGCCCGGGTCGAGAGATATGAAGTCTCCGACAAGTTCTATAGTTGTAAGATGGAGGAAAACAGTTCTGTCAGTGAGCACATACTCAAAATATGCAGGTTGCACAACCGCTTTGTCCCGGTGGACATTAACCTCCAGATGAGGCGGTCATTGACAGAATCCTTGATCGCTCCACCAAGCTATAAGAGCTTCATGATGAACTATAATATGCAGGGATGGTGAAGACCATTCCTGAAGTATTCTCAATCTTTGAAGTCGTGAGAGGTTGAAATCAAGAAAGAACATCAAGTGTTGATGGTTAATAAAACCACTAAGTTCAAGAAGGGCAAGGGTAAGAAGAACTTCAAGAAGGACGGCAAGGATGTTGCCGCGCCCGGTAAGCAAGTTGCCGGGAAGACAAAGAATGGACCCAAGCCTGAGACAGAGTGCTTTTTATTGCAAAGGGAAGGGCCCTTGGAAGCGGAACTGCCCCAAATACTTAGCAGACAAGAAGGCCGGCAACACAAAAGGTATATATGATATACATGTAATTGATGTGTACCTTACCAGTACTCGTAGTAACTCCTGGGTATTTGATACCAGTGTCGTTGCTCATATTTGTAACTCACAGCAGGAGCTGCGGAATAAACGGAGACTGGCGAAGGACGAGGTGACAATGCGCGTCGGGAATGGTTCCAAGGTCAATGTGATCGCCGTCGGCACGCTACCTCTACATTGACCTACGGGATTAGTTTTAAACCTCAATAATTGTTATTTAGTGCCAAGTTTGAGCATGAACATTGTATCAGGATCTCGTTTAATGCGAGATGGCTACTCATTTAAATCCGAGAATAATGGTTGTTCTATTTATATGAGAGATATGTTTTATGGTCATGCTCCGATGGTCAATGGTTTATTCTTATTGAATCTCGAGCATAATATTACACATATTCACGGTGTGAATACCAAAAGATGTAAAGTTGATAACGATAGTCCCACATACTTGTGGCACTTCCGCCTATGGTCACATTGGTGTCAAGCGCATGAAGAAGCTCCATTCGATGGACTTTTAGAGTCTCTCGATTATGAATCATTTGACACATGCAAACCATGCCTTATGGGAAAAATGACCAAGACTCCGTTCTCTGGAACAATGGAGCGAGCAACCAACTTATTGGAAATCATACATACCGATGTATGCGGTCCAATGAGCGTCGAGGCTCATGGAGGATATCGTTATGTTCTCACTCTAACTGACGACTTGAGTAGATATGGGTATGTCTACTTGATGAAACACAAGTCTGAGACCTTTGAAAAGTTCAAGGAATTTCAGAATGAGGTAGAGAATCAACTTGACCGAAAAATAAAGTTCTTACGATCAGATCGTGGAGGAGAATATGTAAATCACGAATTTGGTACACACTTAAGGAAATGTGGAATCGTTTCACAACTCACGCCGCCTGGAACACCTCAGCGTAATGGTGTGTCTGAACGTCAGTGTCGCACTCTATTGGATATGGTGCGATCTATGATGTCTCTTACAGATTTACCGCTATCATTTTGGGGATACGCTCTAGAGACAGCTACATTCAATTTAAATAGGGCACCGTCTAAATCCGTTGAGACGACACCGTATGAATTATGGTTTGGGAAGAAACCTAAGCTGTTGTTTCTAAAAGTTTGGGGATGCGATGCTTATGTCAAGAAACTTCAACCTGAAAAGCTCGAACCCAAGTCGGAAAAATGCGTCTTCATAGGATACCCTAAGGAAACCATTGGGTATACCTTCTATCTTAGATCCGAAGGCAAGATCTTTGTTGCCAAGAACGGATCCTTTCTTGAAAAAGAGTTTCTCTCGAAAGGAGTAAGTGGGAGGAAAGTAGAACTCGATGAAGTACTACCTCTTGAACTGGAAAATAGTGCAGCTCGGAAAATGTTCTGTGGTGCCTACACCTCTTGGAGAGGAAATTAACGATGATGATCAAAGTACTTCGGATCAAGTTACTCTTGAACCCGTGGGTCCACAAGGACACGTTCCACACCAGTGGTATGGCAACCCTGTCACGGAAATCATGTTGTTAGACAACGGTGAACCTTCGAACTATGAAGAAGCGATGGCAGACCGGATTCCAACAAATGGCTTGAAGCCATGCAATCCGAGATAGGATCCATGTATGAAAACAAAGTATGGACTTTGACAGACTTGCCCGATGATCGTGAGCGATAAAAACAAATGGATCTTTAAGAAGAAGGCATGACGCGGATGGTAATGTCACCATCTATAAAGCTCGACTTGTCGCTAAGGGTTATCGGCAAGTTCAAGGGATTGACTACGATGAGACTTTCTCTCCCGTGGCGAAGCTTAAGTCCGTCCGAATCATGTTAGCAATTGCCGCATACTATGATTATGAGATATGGCAGATGGACGTCAAAACGGCATTCCTTAACGGTTATCTTAAGGAAGAGCTGTATATGATGCAGCCGGAAGGTTTTGTCGACCCTAAGAATGCTAACAAGGTATGCAAGCTCCAACGATCCATTTATGGGCTGGTGCAAGCATCTTGGAGTTGGAACATTCGCTTTGATGAGATGATCAAAGCGTTTGGGTTTATCTTGAGACTTATGGAGAAGCCTGCGTTTACAAGAAAGTGAGTGGGAGCTCTGTAGCATTTCTCATATTATATGTAGATGACATACTTATGATGGGAAATGATATAGAACTCTTGGACAACATTAAGGCCTACTTGAATAAAAGTTTTTCAATGAAGGACCTTGGAGAAGTTGCTTACATATTAGGCATCAAGATCTATAGGGATAGATCGAGGCGCCTCATAGGTCTTTCACAAAGCACATACCTTGATAAGATTTTGAAGAAATTCAAAATGGATCAGTCCAAGAAAGGGTTCTTGCTGTCTTGCCAAGGTGTGAGATTGAGCTCGGCTCAATGCCCGACCACGGCAAAAGATAAAGAAGAGATCGCGTCATCCCCTATGCCTCGGCCATAGGATCTATTATGTATGCCATCTTTGTACAGACCTGATGTAAACCTTGCCGTAAGTTTGGTAGGAAGGTACCAAAGTAATCCCAGCAAGGAACACGGACGGTGATCAAGAATATCCTGAAGTACCTGAAAAGGACAAAGGACATGTTTCTCGTTTATGGAGGTGACGAAGAGCTCGTGCGTAAAGGGTTACGTCGACGCTTAGCTTCGACACAGATCTGGATGACTCTAAGTCACAAACCGGATACGTGTATATGTTGAATGGTGGAAGCGATGGCTGGTGCAGCTGCAAGCGAGTGTCGTGGCGGGATCTACATGTGAAGCGGAGTACATGGCAGCCTCGGAGGCAGCGCATGAAGCAATTTGGGTGAAGGAGTTCATCACCGACCTAGGAGTTATACCCAATGCGTCGGGGCCAATCAAACTCTTCTGTGACAACACTGGAGCTATTGCACTTGCCAAGGAGCCCAGGTTTCACAAGAAGACCAGTCACATCAAGCGTCGCTTCAACTCCATCCGTGAAAATGTTCAAGATGGAGACATAGAAATTTGCAAAGTGCATACGGATCTGAATGTCGCAGATCCGTTGACTAAACCTCTTCCGCGAGCAAAACATGATCAACACCAGAACTCTATGGGTGTTCGGTTCATCACAATGTAACTAGATTATTGACTCTAGTGCAAGTGGGAGACAGTTGGAAATATGCCCTAGAGGCAATAATAAAAGGATTATTATTATATTTCCTTGTTCGTGATAATTGTCTTTTATTCATGATATAATTGTATTATCCGGAAATCGTAATACACGTGTGAATACATAGACCACAATATGTCCCTAGTGAGCCTCTAGTTGACTAGCTCGTTGATCAATAGATAGTCATGGTTTCGACTATGGACATTGGATGTCATTGATAACGGGATCACATCATTAGGAGAATGATGTGATGGACAAGACCCAATCCTAAGCATAGCACAAGATCGTGTAGTTCGTTTTGCTAGAGCTTTTCCAATGTCAAGTATCTCTTCCTTAGACCATGAGATCGTGTAACTCCCGGATACCGTAAGAGTGCTTTGGGTGTACCAAAGCGTCACAACGTAATCGGGTGACTATAAAGGTGCACTACGGGTATCTACGAAAGTGTACATTGGGTTGACACGGATCGAGACTGGATTTGTCACTCCGTGTATGACGGAGAGGTATCTCTGGGCCCACTCGGTAATGCATCATCATAATGAGCTCAAAGTGACCAAGTGATTGGTTACAGGATCATGCATTCTGATGCGAGTAAAGTGACTTGCGATAATTGAGACTGAGCGAGGTATTGGGATACCGACGATCGAGTCTCGGGCAAATAACGCATACCCGATTGACAAAGGGAATAGAATACGGGATTAATTGAATCCTCGACATCGTGGTTCATCCGATGAGATCATCGAGGAGTATGTGGGAGTCAACATGGGTATCCAGATCCCGCTGTTGGTTATTGACCGGAGAGTCGTCTCGGTCATATGCGCATGTCTCCCGAACCCGTAGGGTCTACACACTTAAGGTTCGGTGACGCTAGGGTTGTATGAATATGAGTATGCAGCAAACCGGATGTTGTTCGGAGTCCCGGATGAGATCCCGGATGTCACGAGGAGTTTCGGAATGGTCCGGAGGTAAATAATTATATATAGGAAGTGCTATTTCGGCCATCGGGAGAATTTCGGGGTTTACCGGTATTGTACCGGGACCACCGGAAGGGTCCCGGGAGTCCACCGGGTGGGGCCACCTATCCCGGAGGGCCCCATGGGCTGAAGTGGGAGAGAACCAGCCCCTGGTGGGCTGGTGCGCTTCACTTGGGCCCCCCGCGCCTAGGGTTGGAAACCCTAGGGTGGGGCGCCCACTTGCCTTGGGGCACGCCTCCCCCCTTGGCCGCCGCCCCCCTTGGGATATCAGATCTCCAAGGGCCGGCGCCCCCCCCAGGGGGCCTATATAAAGGGGGGAGGGAGGGGGCAGCCGCACCCTTGCATCTTGGCGCCTCCCTCTCTCGTGCTACACCTCTCCTCCTCCATCACGTGCTTGGCGAAGCCCTGCCGGAGTGCTGCTTCTCCACCAACACCACGCCGTCGTCTTTGCTGCTGGAGCCATCTTCCTCAACCTCTCCTTCCCCTTGCTGGATCAAGAAGGAGGAGATGTCATCCGCTCCGACGTGTGTTGAACGCGGAGGTGCCGTCCGCTCGGCACTTTCGGTCATCGGTGATTTGGATCACGGCGAGTACGACTCCATCATCCACGTTCTAGTGAACGCTTTCGCACGCGATCTACAAGTGGTATGTAGATGCAATCTCTCTCCCATGACTCGTTGCTTAGATGAACTCATAGATGGATCTTGGTGAAACCGTAGGAAAAAATTTAATTTTCTGCAACGTTCCCCAACAGACCTCTCTACATAGGACTGCCTACCACACATACATTAATTGTCCCTCCCCGTCTCATCATCCATGCCTTCCGCTTTGTCTATCGACCGGACATGCGCGCCCACGGAGGTTATCGTCCCCTCTCTTTGATTATCGATCTCGCACTTGTACTCCTTCCTTGTCTTCGTCTAGTTGGCCTCTCGCATCATCTTCCAACATGTACCTCCTCTTTCCTAGCGCTTGTACGTTCGTAAAGTTCTTCCCTCTATTCGTGTCTATCGATATGTCGCATAAACGATCCCTCCCCCTCTCTTCTCGTATATCGACCCCTCCACATACATATACTATGTATTCAGGCCTCTCTTTGACTCAAACATATGTGTAGAGGCATGTCGCACACACCATCTCCCTCCCTCTCTCTCTAAAACACCCACTAGGTGGAGGACATGTATGAAGAGAAGAGGTGCACACATGCACGCACTGCCTCCCTCATACACACACGCGGGTACATGGTGGAGCACATTTCTCTAAGGAGAGTTAGGCCTCGTGATAACGTGATGCATGTTGAAAGACTCTTAGATGGCGTGGCACTAGTACTCCCGGTACATGCAAAGCAAGTAGGAAAAAAAATACGAGCAAGTTTTTGTTTCGGATGATGTCTCTCTTTTTCAGTGAATATATTTATGAATAAAATGATGGGGGGCATCAATGAAGCCACGTAGCACATGTGGAGGTGTTGTTTGCCAGCTTCTTGTGTGGATTGATCACACCTACGTGTTGATGGTTCCAGAAGAACATAGACACTGCTGGGTACAATGAGGTTACTGTAGACGTGAATCCCAGGCACTTAGACCATTGGATCAACATCAATGAACGGCTAATATCGTGTCACACGTGAAATTAAGAATTTCCAAACTGGTTATAGAAATAGCCAGCAGCGGACTACTCATTTTTTGCTTCGAGAGGTTGTAGGTGTCGGCTCTGCCACGATGGCCTCTGAGAACGTGGGCCCACATACACATCCGAGAAACGTATGTATCGTCGGGCAAACTCCCACGCCCCCGCTACACTCAGAAAGAAAGATAAAAACTCCCTCGCTGGAAAAACACCGCCCTCGCCATTCTAATGAGGATTTCTATTGACAGATCTTGTTTAAGGAGCCAAAGCAAGTGTTACTCTTTACAAATTAAGTTAGGAGGTAAACTTACAGCCCGTCGCATTGGCGTCGCCCCAACACAGGGTCGGTCCGGCCTGCTGCTCACAGAAGGGACGCACATCGGCTTGGTGCGTCACTGACATGTGCAACCGTATGTAAGCAGTAGCACCAACACACGGTCGGTCTGGCCCGCTGCTTATCTAAGGGACACGCATCGGCTTGGTACATCACTAACATGTGCGATCTCATGTGAGCAGTAGCATGAACAGACGGTATGTTCGGCCCGCCGCTCACCGAAGAGACGCACATCGGCTTGGTACATCACTTATGTTCGACCGCATGTGAGCAGTAGCAAACTAACAGACCAAGCTCCCCCACCTACCACGCGCCAAAATCCCGGCCTTTTACTATAGATCCCTTTAAAAAAATGAAGATTGCACCAAGGAGCAGACCATGGCAGTTGCGAATGCTCATGTGGCAGTTTTATGGGTAGGGGAGGGGGCATGGTGTTGCAGTTTTGTATAATGCCATGGCACTTCTTTTTTTACTACTGTTTTCATCCAATAATTGGCACTGTTAGATGCAGATCTTACGGATATTGGGGCGTTCGCCGGGAAGAGCCTCGTGGCGAGCTATTGACTAGTCTTTTTTTCACACGCATTACATCGACACACATCATGTCTCACCCTCTTTCCCACGCACACACCTAGACTCATGAGTCTCTCGGGACTTCTCGCACACACCATCTATAGCTCTCTAGGTCGATGCCACCCACATACACTTGTACTCTATGTTTAGTACATTGTACATGAAGAGAATAGGTGCATGCACGCACTCGTCCTTTCTCACACACACATATGTAGCTACGAATTGATGAATTGTAGTGTTCTCAACCATCTGATTTGATATATGAAAGTTCACGTTGCTCCTTGTCCTTGAGATTGAAAAGTTCAAAACACGGAGGCTCAGCTGGAGGCGCGAGGTTTTCGTTAATGTGTGTGTCGCACAAGGCACCAAAACGACACGAGCTTGGTCTACCTGGTGCGCAGTTGGGGTGAGTACTACTAGTAGTACTACTTTGATGTGTTGTGTCAACTCACAAAAGTATGCACCACTTCCTCAACAAACAAGCATATAAGCCGCTTATAATTAGGTTTACTTCTTATCCCATGGTATGACCCGCCCATATCATGGCCGGGTTATCCAGTGGCGGCTTGAAGAATAGGCTCGTCATATGGGTCGTGAAGATCAAGAGCTCAAGGCTCGGAAGACAACTCAATATGCAGGCTGGCTCATGGACCGGCACCTGGGATGCCAGCTTGATGAAGTAGGGTATTACCTCCATAGAGAGGGCCCGAACCTGGGTAAACATCGTGTCCCCTGTCTCCTGTTACCATCGACCTTAGACGCTAAGTTTGGGACCCCCTACCCGAGATCCACCAGTTTTGACACCCACATTGGTGCTTTCATTGAGTGTTTCGCTGTGTCGTCACCAGAAGGCTCGATGGCTCCGACGATCATCTACAACAATGTTGTCCAGGGGGAAGTTTTTCTCCCTGGACAGATCTTTGTATTTGGCAGCTTCGCATTGCGGGCCAACTCACATGGCCACCTAGAGCAGATCGACAGCTACGCCCCTGGCCATCAGGTCAGATTTGGAAGCTTGAACTACGTTGCTGATATCTGCGGAGACTTGATCTTCGACGGATTCGAGCCCACGGCAGCCGTTCCCTGCCACTGCGATGAACATGACCTAAATCTATCATCGGACCATAACCAGGAGATAGCGCCTGTAAGTGCTCCGGCCCTAGATCCGGAGCAAATTGCGCCATCCGAGGATGGGAAGCTCAGCCCCGCCACGGAAGCCGCAGACTCAATGGCATTGGAGCCGCACACAGACCCAACCTTGAGTGGGATCTGCGTCACCGGAACCTCGGATTCGTCTCCGGCCACAGGTTCTGAATCACGTGCATCCGCGTCCATCAAGCCTGATCAAGCACCGGTCGTCGAATTCAGCGCCGCGGACATCTTCCGGCACTCACCTTTTGGCGTGGTGCTAAACTCATTAAAAACCCTCTCCTTAGCAGGGGACTCACAGCCGAATTATATCCGGTTTGAACTGGGGGCAGATGACGGGGAATTTCGCTTCCCACCCACCTCCCACTTAATAGCCACTGTCGAAGACTTAACCAACATGCTCGATTACGGCTCCGAAGACATCGATGGTATGGACGACGGTGCCGGAGAAGAGGAGGCCCAAAACCCGCCGTTTACCGGACACTGGACGGCCACTTCCTCCTATGATGTGTACATGGTGGACACACCCAAAGAGAATAGTGGTGACAACAAGGAAGACCCAGTCGAGGATAAACCTCCTGAGATACAGCCAAAGCGCCGACGTCAGCGGCGCCGCTCCAAGTCACGCCGTGGAAAAGACAACAATACTGGCACAGGGGAAAACAATACTCTGGACGATGCCAAAGACAATGAAGACCTCGTTGAGCCAACTTCCGAACAGGATGAACGGGAAGACATGCAAGTTAGCCCTGATGAACAGGCCATAAACGAAGAATCAGAGGACAGTAATTATCTTCCGCTCTCCGAGGATGAGGTGAGCCTCGGCAACGAGGATTTTATCGTGCCTGAGGAACCTGTCGAGCAGGAGCGCTTCAAGCGCCGACTAATAGCCACTACAAGGAGCCTGAAAAAGAAGCGGCAGCAGCTTCAAGCTGACCAAGATCTGCTCAACGATAGATGGACTAATGTCCCGGCAGCCGAGGAATACGGCCTCGAGCACCCAGCCAAAAGTTATCCGAAGCGCAAATTGCTACCTTAGTTCGATGACGAGGCACTGGAGCCCATACCATCATCATGCAATGCGGCTGACCGACCACCACGTGGCCGGGAGAAAGCGACAACCCAAGCCGAACACCAGCCTGCACTACCTCACTGCAAAGGCAGAGATAAAACAGCTCGGGGATATACATATGACCTGCGGCAGGACCTGGATAATAGAGCAGGTCAGACCAGATCAAACTACGGATCGTGGGGGCGCGCCCCAACGCGCGACGACGGCCATCCAGTCGGACGCGATAAGCATAATCACGCCCGGCTGAAAACCGCAGACGGACTCCATCCGAGCTACGTCGTGACGTGGCCTGATATAGAGGCGCCGCACACCCCCCTTGCTTCACTGACGAGGTAATGGAGCATGAATTCCCAGAAGGGTTCAAACCCGTAAACATCGAATCATATGATGGGACAACAGACCCCGTGGTATGGATCGAAGACTTTCTTCTCCATATTCATATGGGCCGCGATGATGATCTCCATGCCATCAAATACCTCCCACTAAACTCAAGGGACCAGCTCGGTACTGGTTGAACAGTCTGCCCGAAAACTCCATTGGCAGCTGGGAGGACCTGGAAGACGCCTTCCGTGACAACTTCAAGGTACATACGTCCGACCTCCAGATGCAGATGATTTAAGTCACATAGTCCAACTGCCCGGAGAGTCAGCCATGAAATTCTGGACTAGGTTCTTAACTAAAAAGAACCAGATTGTCAACTGTCCGGATGACGAAGCCCTAGCGGCCTTTAAGCATAGCATCCATGACGAATGGCTCGCCTGACACCTCGGCCAGGAAAAGCCGAAGTCCATGGCAGCCCTCACGGCGCTTATGACCCGCTTTTGTGCGGGCGAAGATAGCTGGCTAGCCCATAGCAATAACAATGCAAGTGAACCTGGCACTTCTGAAGTCAGAAATAACAACGCAAGCCCCGACGCAACAGACACAAGCGTCAAAGCAATGGTGACAATACGGATGACACGGCGGTCAACGCCAGATTCAGTGGCTCCAAGTCTGGTCAGCGGAAGAAGCCATACAAAAGGACAATCCGGGCTTCCATCTTGGACCGCATACTCGATCGTCTATGTCAGATCCACGGCACCCCTGATAAACCAGCCAATCATACCCACCAGAGTTGTTGGGTCTTTAAATAGGCCGGCAAGTTAAATGCTGAGGATAAGGAGAAGGGATCGCAAAGTCAGGACGACGACAAAAGAGCCCCATCCACCGAACACATGGGGACAGAAGAAGTTTCCCCTCAGGTCAAAACAGTGAACATGATATACGCTACCCACATCCCCAAGTGGGAGTGCAAACGCGCACTCAGGGACGTCTATGCGATGGAGCCAGTCACCCCAAAGTTCAACCCATGGTCGTCCTGCCCGATCACCTTCGAACGTATGGACCATCCGACCAGTATCCGTCATGGCGGTTCAGCCGCACTGGTTCTTGACCCAATAATTGATGGATTTCAACTCATGCGAGTCCTCATGGACGGCGGCAGCAGCCTGAACCTGCTCTATCAGGATACAGTGCACAAAATGGGCATCGATGCCTCAAGGATCAAACCCACAAAACTACCTTTAAAGGAGTCATACCAGGTGTAGAGGCCCGCTGTACGGGCTCAATCACATTGGAAGTTGTCTTCGGATCCCCAGACAGCTTCCAAAGCGAAGAGTTGATCTTCGATATCGTCCCCTTCCGCAGCGGCTATCACGCACTGCTCGGATGAACCGCATTTGCTCGATTCAATGCGGTGCCACACTATGCTTATCTCAAGCTCAAGATGCCCGGACCACGCGGTGTCATAACATTCAATGGAAACATGGAGCGCTCCCTCCGTACCAAGGAGCACACCACGGCCCTGGCAGTGGAAGTACAGTGCGGCCTTTTAATGCAGAACTTTAATTCAGCGGACAAGCTCCCGAACACTGTCAAACGAGTCCGGACTACTCCACAGCATGACAGTCCGGCTCGTCAGGAGTTAGACTAGCAATTCGACCTCCGTCCCAGCCTCAACCAAGTGGCGGCATGTGTACCACGCATACATAATTACGCACTAAAAATACCATGGGCAGAGACGGAGGCATAACCAGATTGTGGTCCACAATACGGCTCGACCTTCCTTGGACGCACATACTTCACACTTTTCTTTTTTATCCTTTTCAGGTTTCTCTTCCACAGGCCCCTCGCGGTGGCTTGATCATCGGTCCTTTCGAGGGATAGATACACCAAGATGGCAAGAAGCATTGACGTATAACGAAATCTCTAGGTGGTCTTTTTGACGATCACTCTACCTGTTTTCAGGACCCGCACGCAGCTCTCCCTTGGTCGTGGCATGTTAAATAGCCATGTTGCTTATCGCACTACTTGTACAAATACGCTTTGACGTATTAGTCAAACTATAATGGAAACAGTTTGCGGTCCAACTTCTGCGGCACTAGCTTACTACTTAATTTTTTTCTTGATAATCTTATCAATTGCACCCATACATTTTGGTATGCTTTAATTCGCCAGGGGCTTCATTATGCTACACACTACGGCAACAAAGTCTGAACACTTTTTACAGTATAGTTCGGCACCCCAAATTTTAGCATTATATGCATCGGCTCCGAATCATGTCATTGGTCAATAGTTGGGTTGCCCGGCTCTTGTGCTTACTACCTTACGTTCCGCTATATCGGCTAGGGTAGTAAAGGGAGAACTACTGCGATTGTGTCCTGGTTTATCCGGATGAGCACCACAGTAGAGAAAGCTGAAAACTGACTGTCATGATGCGGCGAGAGCTGGTCAGCTATTCGGAGGTTAAAAATCTTTTGCAATTTTTTCTGTATTATGCGATGAATCGGCCTTCATCTGATCAGGTGTTTACAGCACCCTAGTCCGGATTCAAGGCTAACTAGGGGTTGCGCCTACATTTTTATTGTCAAACTCCTATGGCTAAGTGAGGGTGATAAAGCCACATAGTCTGATTGCCTGGTTCGTTGCACTAAACACCTCCTTCAAGGACCAAAATCTGGGATCAAGAGTGTTTAGATTCATCCCGAACACCCCCGTACTACCTATGTGGGGGCTGAAGCCGACGACTGGCCACCCCTCAGATTTAATAAAAACGGCCGCATAGGAGGTATTTTTTTAATAATAAACAAGTATTATATTACATAAACGACTTTGTTCCATCATTCAAGACAAGATAACATGAATGTATTCATTCGAAGATAATGTCTTTTGAACACTGGCCCTCTACTATGCGGGATCCCTTGAGGACATCATCAAAATACCGCTCCGAAGTGCAGTGCTCCTTGCCAGCGGGCGGTCCCTCGGTCGCGAGCTTGACGGCGTCCATCTTCGCCCACTGTATCTTGACACGGGAGAAGGCCATCCATGCACCTTCGATGCAGACCGACCGCTTGACGGCATCAAGCTGAGGGCAGGCATTGACCAACCGCTTCACGAGACTGAAGTAGCTGTTGGGTATGGCTTCGGCAGGCCACAACCGGATTATCAAATCCTTCATGGCTAGTTCGGCCACCCTATGCAGTTCGACCAGCTATTTCAGCTGGTCGCTAAAGGGCACTGGATGTTCCGGCGCAAGATATTACGACCAGAACAGGTTCTCCGTCGAGCTCCCCTCTTCGGCTCGGAAGAACTCTGCAACGTCGGCTACACTGCGCGGCAAATCCGCAAACACTCCTGGAGAACTCCAAATCCAGGTTTATAAGAGATACCTCTTCTTCACATACTTGCTTTTCATAATAAAAGCCTTACCCGCCGCGATTTTCTTGGCCTCTTGGATTTCCTGGAGGGCGCCCTGGGCTTCAACCCGGGCATCTTGTGCGCTTTGGCGAGCCTTGGCGAGTTCGGTCTCTTGATCCGCAATATTGCACTCCAAGAACTCGCATTTCTTAACGGCGTCCCGGAGCTCCTGCTGGACCTCCTCAACCCTGGCCTCGTGTTTTTCACAGGCGGCTCGCTCCTTTGCCGCTTTCTTTTTAGCCTCGACCAGCACCTTTTTAAGGGCCTCGACCTTGGTTGCTGCTCCTACAAATATCATGGCAATATGGTCAATACTAATCATCTATCCATTCTGATATATAGAAGGTCTGGGCATACCTTGTTTGTCCTCCAGCTGCTTTTTTACACGGCCGAGCTCTTCCTTGGTCCGCTCCAGACTCTGCCTCAGTCCGGAGACTTCGGCAAAGGGAGTTCGCAGTCGGCAATGACGCCTGCTTAATCACATAGACAAGTATGGTTAGTCTCCTGCGAAAATTGTTTGATCCTCTGTCCGGATTTTCTTTTTGAACACCCGAAAGTGTCTCAGGGGCTACTGTCTATACTGTGACATTCTTTTCACATAATTGCATTGCTTACCTCAAAGCCTGTTAGAAGGCTTGTGCAGGCTTCGGTCAGTCCGCTCTTCGCGGACCGAAAATCTTCTCAATCACTGTACCCATGAGGGTACGGTGTTCCTCAACAATGGAAGCACTTCGCAGCGCTTCTAGTAGAGTATCCGGTGCCTCTGGTTTGACAGAAGTCACCGGTGGAATGGGCACACCTCCTTCTTTCGAAGGAGGCTGCTGGCCGGATTTCAGAGTTGTACCAGTCTCCGGGACCATATTCGGCTGGGGGCCAAATTGGATATGGCCCCCATCGCCAGTCTCCATGGGGATTTGCTCCCCCATGTGTCCGGCGGCCGAGGCTTCACCATCCGGTGCCTCCCTGATGGCCTCCCGCGTCTCTCCTCGGCCAGGGATCCTTCGGGACAACACCTCGGTGTCGTCCATGGCCCTGGGAGAGGAGGCTGCCAGAAGGGATCCGTTGTCCATCACCTTCGGGTCCAGCGAATTCCCCAAAGATAAGGATCGCTCGAGACCGGAACGAGCCGGACTGCAAGTGCGTGATTCAACATGTTAAAACTGCGAAGTAAAGAGGTTGATATATGGATGCGTCAGGGTCTTTGAGTACTCACGATTCGGCCAGGGGCTTATCTTGGGGGCGCTGCTCTTGGCTGCTATCGATGTCCCACGCGGAGTTATCCATGAGGAAAACCTTCCCCTTCTTGGACTCCTCTGCCTCCAGATTTGTGGAGGCCGTCCTCTTCTTCCTTTCCCCCTCAGAGGGGGAGTTGCTTTCCTCCTCCTCGTCATTGTCCTCGGCGGCGGAGGAGTGTGTCTTGGTGTCTTCGGACATCACGTCCGAAGCACCCCTGCGGCGGAGGCCACTTCTGGTCTCCTTGGCCTTTTTCTTGGCCTTCTTCTCCGGTGCCTGGTAGGGCACCGGAACCAGCATCTTTGTCAGAAGTGGCATGGCAGGTTCCTCGGGCAACGGGGCTGGACATTGAATCTGCTCTTCCTTCTTTGTCCAGCCCTGAAAAAATAAATAGGGAGGCTTGGGCATCTTCCTTGAGTAAGCAAGTAAATGATACACCTTGAAACGTGAAAGACTTACCGAACTGGCGGGATGGGCTAGGTCGTGCCCACGGTCCTCAGTCGTCTCCGGCCGCGTCTCGTTGCCCTTAAAGAGCACCTTCCAGATATCTTCATGTGTAGTTTCGTAGAACCGTTGCAAGGTCTAGTGCTCGGCCGGATCGAACTCCCACAAATGGCAAGTCCGGCTCTTGCATGGAAGGATCTGGCAAACTAGCATCACCTGGATCACGTTGACGAGCTTGATGTTCTTGTCCACCATGCTCTGGATGTGCGTCTGCAGCAATATTAGCTCGTCCAACGAGGCCCAATTCAGGCCCTTCTCTAGCCAAGAGGTGAGCCGCATTGGGGCTTTGGACTTAAATTCGGGAGCCGCGGCCCAGGTGGCACCACGGGGCTCTGTGATATGGAACCACAGTTGCTGCCACCCTTTGACAGTCTCCACAAAAGTGCCTTTGGTCCGTACAACGTTGGGCATCTTTCTCACCATGGCGCCTCCGCACTCTGCGTGCTGGCCGTCCACCACCTTCGGCTTCACATTGAAGATCTTCAGCCACAATCCAAAGTGAGGTGATATGCAGAGGAAGGCCTCGCGCATGACAATAAATGCCGAGATCTTGAGGAAGGAGTTGGGGGCCAAATCATGGAAATCCACCCCATAGTAGAACATAAGTCCGCGGACAAAGGGGTGGAGTGGGAATCCCAGCCCGAAGTGGGGGATGAACACTACCCTCTCATGGGGCTCCGGGGTAGGGACGTTCTGTCCCTCGGTCGGAAGCCGGTGGGCGACCTCCTTGGCCAAATACCCGGCCTCCCGGAGCTGGGTGATGTCCTTCTCCTTGACGGAGGAGACCATCCACTTGCCCTGCGCTCCAGATCCGGACATGATCGGAGTGCTTTTTGAGGCGGAAGAGATGAGGACTTGGGCCCTGGAGCTCGAGAATGGGTGGGTAGAGAAAGAGAAGGCATGGGTGAAAGGGGGTGAATCCTTATCCCTTTATAAAGCCAGCGAATATCAAGCGCCTCCTCACTCGCCTTAAAACTCGCCTGTTTCCGAAGGGCCGCACAGACGGCACGGTTGGACTACCCACGCCCGTATTGATGAGACTCCCGCAATAAGGGGACACGATCTCTGCTTTGACAAGACGTGCCAGTAAAACCGCATCTCGAAACATGAAGCGGCAGGCCGAAAAACGGTTCGGAATAATGACCGGGTGGTGACGTGGTGTCACGCTACAAAAAGTTGTCAGTAGATTGGACTCGTGAAATATTATACTCTCTACGGTTGTGTGTGGTACTTGTTTTGCAGAGCCGGACGCGTTCTTTGTGTTTGAAGGCTGTTTTAGAGTATTCGGAGGAGGAACCCGCCTTGCAATGTCGAAGACAATCTGCGCACCGAACACCTCGTCATTGAAGCCTGGTTCAGGTGCTACTGAGGGAGTCCTGGACTAAGGGGTCCTCGGGCGTCCGGCCTGTTGGACATGGGCCGGACTGATGGGCTGTGAAGATACAAGACCGAAGACTCTCACTCGTGTCCGGATGGGACTCTCCTTGGCGTGGAAGGCAAGCTTGGCATCCGGATATGAAGATTCCTTTCTCTGTAACCGACTTTGTACATACCTGGTCCCCTCCGGTGTCTATATAAACTGGAGGGCCTAGTCCATAGGGACAATCATAATCATACAAGCTAGACTTCTAGGGTTTTAGCCATTACAATCTCGTGGTAGATCAACTCTTGTAATACTCATATTCATCAAGATCAATCAAGCAGGAAGTAGGGTATTACCTCCATAGAGAGGGCCCGAACCTGGGTAAACATCGTGTCCCCTGTCTCCTGTTACCATCGACCTTAGACGCACAGTTCGGGACCCCCTACCCGAGATCCGCCGGTTTTGACACCGACAATCAGCCGTATGACCAAGAGTCGCCGCATCAAGCTCTACATTGGCGATTCAGGCTGGGGCCCGAGGCCGACTCGATCGAGTATGGGTACCGGGTACCCTTCGGCAAAATCCATGTCTTCATCGGCAAAATCGGCGAATCAGGACTTGAGCCGGACATCTGCACCGACATCATCGAGCTGGCTCGGCGCACGCAACCCGTCCGAGCTCAAGCTGGCCGGAACCACGTCTTCGTCGGCTTCACCCAGGGGGTCGATCTCTGATACGTCTCCAACGTATCTATAAATTTTTATTGTTCCATGCTATTATATTATCAAACTTGGATGTTTTATATGCATTATTGCGCTATTTTATATCATTTTTTGGGACTAACCTATTAACCTAGTGCCAAGTGCCAGTTGTTGTTTTTTCCTTGTTTTTGTCTTTACAGAAAATCAATACCAAACAGAGTCCAAATGGAACGAAACTTTTTGACAATTTTTCTTGGACCACAAGACATCGTGGAAGCTTTGGGAGGAGGCCAGAAGGGCCACAAGGTGGCCACAAGTTTAGGGGGCGCGCCCTAGGGTGGCACCCCCAAGCTCGTGGGCCCCCTGTGGCTCCTCTAACCCTAATTCTTCTTCTATAAAT
The DNA here is from genome assembly GCA_021605145.1 of Aegilops bicornis. Lineage (NCBI taxonomy): Eukaryota > Viridiplantae > Streptophyta > Magnoliopsida > Poales > Poaceae > Aegilops > Aegilops bicornis. The sequence goes on along the minus strand of CM038672.1, from coordinate 516,758,403 downwards.
ACTCAAATATTCCCCGAAGACTAGAGGGCACACCAAAAATACTTTTCCACCACCGACAAGTTTCTGTCTTCGTGAGATCCCATCTAGGGACCTTTTCCGGTACTCTGGCGGAGGGGGATTCGATCACAGAGGGCTTCTACACCAACCTTGTTGCCCTTCCAATGTTGTGTGAGTAGTTTACCACATACCTACGGGTCCATAGCTAGTAGCTAGATGGATTCTTCTCTCTCTTTGATCTTCAATACAATGATCTCCTCGATATTCTTGGAGTTCTATTCAATGTAATCTTCTTTTGCGGTGCGTTTGTTGAGATCCGATGAATTCTAGGTTTATGATCAAATTATATATGAATATTATTTGAGTCTTCTCTAAACTCTTTTATGCATGATTTATATAGCTTTGTATTTCTCTCCCATCTATTGATTTGGTTTGGCCAACTAGATTGATTTTTCTTGCAATGGGAGAGGTGCTTTGTAATGGGTTCAATCTTGCGGTGCTCAATCGCAGTGACAGAACGGGACGTGACACGTATTTGTATTGTTGCCATTAATGATAAAAAGGTGGGTTTTGTTAAATTGATTGGATCTGTCTCTCTACATCATGTCATCTTGCTTAAGGCGTTACTCCGTTCTTCTTAACTTAATTCACTAGATGCATGCTGGATAGCGATCGATGTGTGGAGTAATAGTAGTATATGCAGGTAGGAGTTGGTCTACTTGTCTCGGACGTGATGCCTATATACATGATCATTGCCTTAGATATTATCATAACTATGTGTTTTTTTATCAATTGCTCAACAGTAATTTGTTTACCCACCGTATGCTATCTTTCAAGAGAGAAGCCTCTAGTGAAATTATGGCCCTCGGGTCTATATTTTATCATATTATTTTCAGATGTACAAAATCAAAAACACAAAAATACATTGCTGAAATTTATTTACTTTTATTTTATTTCACAATTTTATTTATCTTTTATATCTGTCACTATCAGATCTCATCCTTGCAAGTAACCGTGAAGGGATTGACAACCCCTTTATCGCGTTGGGTGCAAGTATTTGTTTCTTTGTGCAGGTGCAATTATTGAAGACTTCTGTGTTCTTCCTAATGGATTGATACCTTGGTTCCTAACTGAGGGAAATACTTATCTCTACTTTGCTGTATCACCCTTTCCTCTTCAAGGGAAAACCAACGCAAGCTCAAGAAGTAGCAGGAAGAATTTCTGGCGCTGTTGTCGGGGAGGATATACATCAAGCCTACGAAGTACCTATCATAAACTCTCATCTCTTGCATTTACATTATTTGTCATTTGCCTCTCGTTTTCCTCTCCCCCACTTCTAAAATGTTTTCAGAAAAATACAAAAATATTTGCCTTTTTATTTGCCTTCTTTTTGTTTGCCTTTATGTCTTACTTGGTTTGTTTGCTTTTTTGTTTGCAATAGTGGTGTGTTTGTTCCAAATCAGAAGCAAAAAGTTTATGGATCCTCATCCACTTGATAATCTTTTTAAAAGATCCAATTATGATGAACCAATTGCTAGTGAGTTGAGTGCACTAGATTATCTTTATGAAGTTTTGCTTGAAATTCACGAATCTGGAAAAATTGTGATGAAGTGCTAAAAGAAGAAATTTATGAAGTGATACACGATAGCTCCTTGAATGAAAAGCATGATTTAAATGGTGTTATTATAAATTCTATTAATGTCAATTGTGGTAATAATAAGCAAACCCCAAGATTGGGGAGGCTAATTTTGATATGTCCACTACGTATTGCAATGATCATGATTGGGGTGATTCTTCTTATGATCTTGAAAATTTATTTAAGCCTCATGATGAATATGTTTGCGATAATATTGAATGTTGGTTTGGAAGAGTTCCAATTCTAGGTAATAATGATCCCACTACTTTGGAGAATGATCAATCTTATGAAACTTTTTATAAAAGTGGCCTCACGGAGGTCATGACTTTATTTGATAATAATCCCTCTATTTTGGAAGAGTGTCAACTTTGCATGCATGTGGATCATGTAGAGAATATGTTATGTGATAGCTATATTGTTGAATTTTAATATGATACCACATGTAATTATTATGATATAGGTAAATATGGTTGTAGAAATTTTCATGTTACTAAATTACCTCTCGTTATGTTGAGATTGTCAATGTTTTATTCTTCTCCCTTGCATATGCTAGTTTTTGCTTGCCTTGATACATTTTTTGCTTATAAAAAGCTATGCATAGGAAGCATGTTAGACTTAAAAAAAATTGTGACATGTTTTATATGTTGGGAAACGTAGCATGCAATTTCAAAAAAATCCCTACGCTCACGCAAGATCTATCTAGGAGATGCATAGAAACGAGAGGGGGAGAGTGTGTCCACGTACCCTCATAGACCAAAAGCGGAAGCGTTGCGTTTGACAACGCGGTTAATGTAGTCGAACTTCTTCTAGATCCGACCGATCAAGCACTGAACGTAGGACACCTTCGAATTCTGCACACGTTCAGCTCGATGACGTTCCTCGTCCTCTTGATCCAGCAAAGGTGTCGAGGAAGAAGATGAGTTCTGTCAGCATGACGGCGTGGTGACGGTGATGGTGAAGTGATCCGTGCAGGGCTTCGCCTAAGCACTACGAAGATATGACCGGAGGAGTAAATTGTGGAGGGGGGCGCCGCACACGGCTAACAATTGTTGGTGTGTGTTCTAGCGGTGCCCCCCCCCCCCACACACATATATATATAGGTTGGAGGGGAGGAGAGGCAGCTAAGGGGGCGCCCCAAGTAGGAGGAATCCTACTTGGGGTCCTCCCAATTCGGCCTCCCCCCTTTCCTTTTTATCGGAGGGGGAAAAGGGAAGGGAGAAGAGAGAAAGGAAGGGGGGCCAAATCCCCCCTTTTCCTTTTCCAATTCGGCCAGCTTCCATAGGGGGCACGCCAACCCTTGTGGGCTGGTGTGCTCCCCTCTTATGGCCCATATGTTGGTGTACAAATGTAGGGGCCTTATGTATCCCTTTTACTTGTGCACGGGCAGTCGCAACCATACTTACGGCCGCGCTTGGCAGAGCAGAAGAAGAAGCGAAGACACAAGACGACCAGAGCAGCGCCAAACCAGAGGCGCGAGGAGCAAAGTGACAAGGTGGGTTTTCCCCGGCAAGAGCCCTGTCGGGGCAGCCTGTGTAGCCCCGGCAAGAGCCTTGCCAGGGCAACTTGCCCAACACCAGCAAGGCCGCCACCCTTGAGCCTAAGAGTTCCAACACCATCAACGACATTGGAACCAAGTCTCGGGAGGCGCCTGCATGGTGGCATGTAGATCTTCGTGAAGACCAAGAGCATACAAGACTAGAAGAGAACCAGAAGACGGAGACCCCCGGCAAGATCCTTGCTAGGGATGCTCACAAGACCCCTGGCAAGATCCTTGCCGGGGACGCTCACAAGGCCCCCGGCAAGACCCTTGCCGGGGACACCTGCGAGACCCCGGCAAGGCCCTTGCCGGGGACATCTGCGAGGCCACAGCTAGGCCCACACCTACCAAGGCTCCACCGCTGTTCCAACACAGCAGTCAGCCCGCCAACTAGGCAGGCACCTGTGTGGCGATGTGCAGCTTCCAGACCAACTCAGAAAGCACTGCATGGTGGCATGCAGATCTTCATGAAGACTCTGCCACTGCACCAGCTCAGCCGCCAGCCAGCTAGCGTGGCGTTGCATGCCTCGTCAGCCTGGACGCGCGTCGGAACGAGGCGAGGCGGCGACGGACGGGACGAGCTTCCTTGCCGTCCCCGATAAAGTGAGAGGGCACGTCGGCAGCGCATTGAATGCGTTTGTCCTACGGTGCCAGGGATATACTTGTATACAGTACAAACTTTCCACCTCGTGTGTGCCACTATAGCGACCCCTTGGAACTATAAAAGGAGGCCCGAGGCATACTGAGGAAGGATTCAGACTTTTTGGACCCTGCACGTCTTGTAGCTAGTCCAAGAACACCAGATAAACACACCAAAGCAGGATTAGGATATTACGCATCACTTTTAGCCCAAACCTGGATAAAATCCCCCCTCGTGTTGATCTCCCAAACCCGCTCTTTCCACAGCCCCATGCCCTGCCAACTTTAGTAGGGATTCCCTGTGATCCCATAGGTGGCGTTCCCCCGACATATTTGGCGCGCCAGGTAGGGGTGCGCGATCTGTGAAAATCTGGTTTTGGAGTCAACTCACCGACTCCTTAGTCGCGACGGCTCAAGAGGAGAAGGCGATGCTGATCAGCCACACTCTGGTGCCATCCGCAGCCGTAACAACTATCCGCGTGGCCACGAAAAGCTAAGTCACGCAAAACTTTGAGCAATTCTTCTTAATATAAGGTTATTCCCCTCGAAAGATCTTGCTCTTTGTATGGAAAACCTACACACAGTGGGACCCTTCCGCTATTGGCAACACCCTTGTTCTGTTTCGAGCCTGCTCAACAGTTCGAGCGGCCGCGCTGAGAACGGCAAGGTGACCTGCCCGCTATTAGCAATGCCCTTGTTCTGTTTCGAGTCCGCTCAACAGTTCAAGCGGCCGCGCTGAGAACGGCAAGGTGGTTTGCCAGGCAGCAAGCGCCCCCCGGCAGGCTGCTAAGGATCCGTCCTCAAAGAGCCATAGCATGGGTTTACGCGCCGGCAAACCTATCCCACTTGGGTAGGGTGTATACATACAAAGAAAGATCAACACAGGAAGATAGCATGTTTCATCTTAAAGTACTGCGGAGTTATATTACATCAATTGTTCCTGCGGTTCTAACTTAAGATAAAATCGTCTTGGTCATGAACTCGCAGCGGCAATGAGAAACTGGGTGCCTAGTCTCGGTGTTGGCCCTCCACCCTCCTGACTTCGTCGACGCGGCTGATGATGGGATCGATACGCTCTTCGAGCGCCGTGAGGTCCACACCCTCCGACAAGCTCTCCAGCGTGTTGGCGAAGTCGATGTTGGGGTTCCAGAATGCCACCTTGGTGAGGACCTTGGTCAGGGTGCCCCGGCAACGCTTCTGGGCCTCATTGGCCAGAGAGGTCGCTCGGTTGGAATGAAGCTGCTCCAGGGCTTCAAGGATGCCCTCGAAGAACAAGGTCAGCCTGGTGTTGGGGCTCACATTCACCTTCGGGGAGTACTTGAAGTTCGGCATGCCCATGACGGCCAGTTGCGTGGTGAGCCTCTCTGCAACATCGACGAGGCGGCTGATCCAGAGGTTTACGTTCTTTGTGTAATCCTTGTTTCGACAGCGTCATTGCTCCGCAGCCGCTTCTCGTCCTCCAGGGCCGTGTTCAGGGTCTCCTCATGAGCCCCGGCCTCCGAAAGCTTCCCCTCCAAGCCGTCCAGTTTCAGCTTAAGGTCATTGCTGGAGTCATTGGCCTCGGAGAGCAGCTTGGCCTTGTCGAAGACTTCGGCATGCGCATCCGCCAGAGCGCGGTTGGCCGTGTCCCTCTCCTCCATCAGCCCTGAGACCTCCTTCTCCAGCCCATCCCGCTCCAACTCCAGCTCCTTCACCTTGTCGGCGTGGTCCAGGGCCAGAGCGTTGAGTGCGTCCTTGTGCTTCCACTCCAGTTCCTGGGTCCGCTGCACGACAAGCTTCTCAACCTCCTCATCCTTGCCGCGAAGTGTGGCGGCGAGCGCCACCTCATGGGCAGCAAGGTCCTCCTCCTGGGAGTCCAGCAGAGCCTGGTGCTGTTGCTGAGCAGCCTCGTCCTTGGCATCCTTCTCCTTCGCCACCTCCTGGGCCTTCTCGACATCAGCCTGCTTCAGGATGAGCTCTCGCTTGCGCTCAGCCAGCTCGTCCTGAGAAGCCTTCAGTTCTTCCCGAGCCTCGTGCAACCAAGCCTATGTCTGAGCGATGCGCTCCTCAAGATCCGCCTCCACCTTGTCCGTTGCCGCCATCCTGGATTTCGCCTTGTCCAGGCGGGCGCGGTGGTGAGCCTGTAGCTTCTGGAAGTTGACGCTCATGTCCCGGAGAAGTTGCTCCTCTTGGGAACCGCCATCGCCAGCGCTCGGTTCATCAACAACCTGGAGCCCGGCGGTGGCGAGCGCCTCGTCGTCAAACACCTCCCCCTCGGCTGGCGCCTTGGTGCTTGCCGTCCCTGGGAGGTGGACAAACAGGTCGTCTCCCACCTTCAAGTACTTGCCCGGGACAGGGGCTGTAGGGGAGGAAGGTTGGTCGTCAGCCACCTCCTCCCCAGCAGGCCCCTTGTTAACCTCTTCGGCAGCAGCCTTGTCGGCCTCTCCGGCAGCTGCCTTGCCGGCCTCCCCGGCAGGCCCCTTGGTGGCCTCCTCTGCGGCAGTCTTGGCGTCCTCCTCGGCAGCAATCTTGTCGGCCTTGGCCTCGGCGTCCTTGGCAACCTCCTCGATGACGGTATCAATATCCTCCTGGTCCGCCGAGGGAGGGTCTGGATACCAAGAAGGAGAATGAGGCAAGGAGGGAGGTGCTTGGGCACCACTTGGAGGCGTGCTTCGAGGCACGTTTCCCTCAGGAAGGTATGAGGCAAGGAGGGCCAAGCCCTCAGGAGTTCATCGCGAGGAGCATACAGGAGCTACAGGAGTCAAGAGTCATGCGCGGCTGCCGCCGCCTGCCCGCCGAGGCCCCACATCTAGGCGAGGATGATGGGCTGCGGATTTGCATCGACATACCAGGGCTCAGCCAGGCTGCGTCTCAGGAGCGCCTCTGGCCCTCACGCATGGGGCGCTGCGAGGGTCCACCTCATAGCTACGTACGCATGCCTTTCGGCCTGCCGAACGCGGTCGCCGCCCACCAGCACCTGCTGAGTCGCGCTCTGGAGGCTCAGGAGGTCAAGCAACGCGCGGTCCTGGCAGAGATGGAGATGGCTTTCGAGGAACCCCCCGTGCCCCCGGAGCCTCCCGAGGCTCCAGGTCCGGAGGGCTCGCGAGAGCCAGCTTCCTCGTCACGCGTCATCCGCTACCTCGACATCCCGCCATCTCCGACCATATCAGGTGACACCTTTCCAAGTTCTGCTTTCAGCTGGGAGCGCCCCTCGGGCTGCATCATTCCCAGGCCGCGTGGGTCCGTCCCTGTGGCATGTATCCGTTTTGCTTATGTTCTTTACTTACCTTGTTGGGGGCGCCCCTCGGGCTGCATTATCCCCAAGCTGCTCGGGCCAGACCCAGTGGCGTATGCTTTCTCCGCACCTATCTAGATGGATTTGCTCCTTCGCGCTTAACCTGATTCACACAATTATTGCCTACTACCTGTTGCGGGCCTCTCCGCCCTAATGCAAAGCGCTTGCACGTTAAAAGGGGGGTACCTGAGCATCACGACTCATGGGCTCTTACTGGCTCTCCAGCCCTCACCCCCTGGCCTTGACCCACGGCATCACGACCTGTCATACCAGCGGCGGCTGAGCTCGCTCGAGGGCCGGGACCTGAGGATGTAGAGCATTTGCATTCTAACCCTGCAGGAACACACCATTGATAAAGGCCCAGAGCCAGGCGGAACCCGCCTTGAGGTAGGGCCTCGTGAGTCCCGTGCTGGCTCACGGGTGCCTGTGATACACCTCTCCTAGCCCTACCGTGCGGCCACGTGTCGCATGGGCGACACGCCTGGGCTCCTCTGGAGGGGATCCCTCCCACGAACCAGTGGAAGCACCATGCTCATACTGGCTGACGAGACTACCGAGGAGCGGCTATGCCTGACACATACGGAAGCGCTTATGTTCAAGGCCGATGATAAACAACTGAGGGCGGCTCACAACCGTAGCAACCTCAGGGAGCCCAGAGCTCACTGTCTGGCGCCATCGCAACGCCTCCCCTTGGGAGTGCCACGCGAGGGGGATAGACACGGGGGCTGCGCCAGAACCACGCCTTCGAACGTCGTCGCCCGGCCCAGTCCCTCGGGACCTGGTCGTCAGCGCCTCCGGCGGAGCCAAGGTATGAAAATTCGTTTGAACGTTAAGGGGGACTCCTGAGCATCGCGACTCAGGAGCCTAACTGGTCATGTAGCCCCTCACTCCTTAGTCCCGTCCTTGGTCTCCGGTCAGGACTAACGGCGGTTGAGGTATCTGTGGGCCGGGCCTGCCGGCGAGAAACGACCAATCCTCCTATACCTCCTATCCCTACTTAACATTACGGCGCGTCAAGGGGGACTCCTGAGCATCGTGACTCAGGAGCCTAACTTGCCACGTAGCCCCTCACTCCTTGGTCCCGTCCTAGGTCTCCAGTTGGGGCTAACGGCGCCTGAGGTATGCGCGGGGTCGGGCCCTGCCGACGTAGAACACACGCAAGTAGGAGGGAAGAATGTGAATTCAAAGCAAATATTACAAGCCATAAGTCGTTTCACAATGCCAAACACAAGTTTAAACACCTCCATGAGGCATGGTGCATGTTGCAGGAATTAAAAGCGGAGCGGAAGCTGCGAAGGGATCACCCTCCTGTGGCGCCCCCACCTCCCGAGGCCGCGGAGCTGGCGGCACCACGCCCAGGCAAGGTGCTGAAGGCGCGAAACTTCCCCAGCAGGGCCTCGGCTCGGCCTTTCACGGCCTCAGCAGCGGCAGCGGCAAGGTCGCCGCTCACAGGCTCCAGCAGGCCGTTAAGGTCAACGTTGGGGTCACGGAGGTAGACGTGGCTGAGGATATGCGTCAGCGCTGCAGATGACAGGGCACGCGCCTTGGCCTCGGTCGTGGGGCTAAGGCTGTCCGCGACATCTTCAAGTGCTCGGACCAAGAAAGGAAGCAGCTCGGCGGGGCCGTCCTCTGCACCAGCCAACGGCTTCTCCAGGCCACCCTCGTAGAGCGTCTTCAACGCGGCGCGAGCCTTCTCCTCCAACCTGGCGAAGGCCACCCGATCCTCAGCCAGGATCTTTGTCTTCCTGTCGAGCTCGACCCTCTCTGCTTTCAGCGACTATTCTAGCATCTCCAACCGGCCACGGAAGCCATCAAGCTCAGCGTCCCGGTCCCTGATGGCGGCCTCCCGAGCCTCCATCTCCTTCTCCTTCTCCTGGCGACCGCGGACCTCCTTGGCGAGCTCGTCGCGCAGGCCTTGCAGCTCGACCTCCAGCGCCTTGCAGCGGTCCCGGGCGTCCATGGCGTCGCCCTGGGCAGCATCGCAAGCAGCCCTGGCCTGGCAGGCGGCTTGCTTCTCCCCATCGGAGGCCGACGCGGCTTGGCTCAGCGCCGCTCGGACGGAGGCAGCAGAGCGGGCCCAGCCAGAAGCCAGCTCCAGGCGCCCGGCCACCAGACGGGGATCAGCATTCCGGAGATCCTCTTGCAGCCGGCTCAGCTCGCTGGCAGCCTGGTGGAGCAGGTGTAGAAGACGGCAGCGTGATCACGGCTTGGGAAGGAGGAGCCCCCTGGGCCTTGGGCACCTCAGCGACAACGTCAAGCGCAGGCACCTCCAGAGTCAGTGGGGCCACGGGGGCTGACTTCGTTGCGAGTGCCCTGGCTGGGCTCGCGAGGATGACCGGCGGGGAGGCGCGAGCTTTGCTGCCTCCTTTCCCCGCAGACGGAGCTGCAGCCCCGGTAGGCGAACCCGCCTCAAGCAGGGCCGCAGAAGCCCCCTTCGGCCTTTTTGCTGCAGGTGCCGACCTGGTCAAGAGAATACAAACGTCAAGCCCCGGCGGAGAAGCAAAGCAAAACACGAATCAAACACTTACTGGTCGCTGTCCGCGGGCTCAAGCAGCCTCCGGCCAAACTTGAAGCCTGAAAGCCTGCAGCTAGGGTCAGCCCTGGGAGGCCCGGAAGTAGCGGGCGCGTCGGGAAGGCTGGAGCTAGCCTCAGATCGCCTCGGAGTCAGAACGGACCCTGGGAGAACCAGCCCCGACCTGCCATTCCTTGGAACCAGGTGAGAATCCTTGTAACACCCTGGATGTAAACTTCCCCTTTTGGGCAATATATCAATTTGACCTCATCCTATTTCTTGTGAGTTTTGTCATGCTTGGCTTCATGTTGTTTGGTTATGTGGGTTTTTCTCTTTTCCTTTGTTTTGCTCTTTTACCATATTGCATTTGTGTCTCTTGTCATCTTGCATTCCATTCTCATCATGTGTTTGTGGTGATCTCTCACATGTCATGTGGTTGCATGTGCCATTCTTATTTGCATTACCATCTCCTTTTTCCCTCTACTCCTTTCCTTAGCAAGTGCTATAATTTCCTTTATCAATTAATGTTCATCTTCTCCTGCTAATCTTGATCTTTGCACTAAACCTCTCTCGCCAAATATCTCCTCATTTGAAGTTGTTATGGTCAGGTTCAAAAATGGCACAAGTTTGAAATATTTCCAAACTTGCATTATTTTTCTACCTTTAAAAATGTCCATTACAATTTATTTAAATAGTGGAGAATTCCAGGAGTTTGGGGATATTTTCCTTTCTCTCCAACTCTTTTCATTTCTTTCTGTTCTTTCTTTTCTCTTCTTTATGATTTGAAAAAGAGAAAAGAAGAGGAAGCAGCAGCAGCAGTGGCAGCCCAGCTAAACCTCCCCACCTGGGCTCCGGCCTCCCAAGCCGGCCCAGCTCCCCTCAGCCCCGCAGCCCAGTGAGAGGCGCGCCAGCCCGCTCGCTCCCTCCTCCTGCCTTCGCGCACCCGCAGCTCCCCTTACCCCCGCTAGCGCCCGTCCACGTGGCAGCGCCGGGCCCGCTGACAGGCGTCGTCGGCTGCCTCTCACCCACCTTTCCCTCTTCCTCTCGCCATCGCCATGGGGACCCCGGCACGAGGGAGCGTGAGCTCGCCCCGTCGCCCTAGCCCCTACTTATCCCCTCTCGTGTGTCCAACTGAACCCTAGGGTTCCCCTCTCCCTCTCGCCGCCGCCGCCAGGTAAGGGAACCACCCGATTCACCGCCCCGCTTTCGGTCCGGCGCATATCCGAGGCGTGCCTCATCGCCATGGCGTGCTCTCCGGCCACCCCAACCATCCGTACCCTGTCCATCTTCTTCCTCGTCGTCGTCTTCGTCCCACGGCGTCGACTCTGAGGCCCGGATCGCCAAGTTCGTGACGCCCTGCTTCGGGTCTTCTTCTCGGTCGGGTTCCCGTGAAGTTCGAGCACGACGCCTTCACCGTCGGCCCGTCTCGTCGCTGATTTCTTGTCCTAGGGTAAGGAGGTATACACTACTTCGTCCCCTGCTCCTCCATGTCGCCGTTAGTTCACCTTAAGCGCAGATTTCCGGCCCGTGGTCTTATCGGCGCTCGGCGTGCTCCGGCATGTCCGTAGTTGTTGGGTTCGAGTTGTTTTGGCAGCGTGTATGCCGCTATCCCCGCCGGGCTTGTCCCTTCTTGCTCTGTGGTGCCCTCTCGTGCGTACCAGTTTATGCGAGGGCGCTTGAGCCCTCAGTAGCCGCCGTTGCCTCGCCTTGGCGTTGCTTCGTTGTCTCGCCTCGAGTAGGGCACTGCAGTTTTGGTCAAGTAGGCAGCGTCCGGATCCTACCGACTCCCCTAGCCTAGCCGAGCTGGTTGACCCCCGCTCTCTCACCATGGCGACACAGGTTCGAATCCCAGCGCGCCCCTTTAATTCTGTTTTCTTTACATTCTTCGGTTCGTCTCTTCAGCGATAGCAGCAGTTAAGGGGCCGAGGCCTTTCTCTGTCGATCATCGCCATCCAGCCCGGTGGTAGCGAGGCAGAGTTCCACAGGGAGACCGGGTTCGATTCCACCCGAGGCTGGTTTTCTTCCCCTTTTAAAGCACCTGCTATACCACTTGTCCCTATGACGGTAGGGGCCACCATGTCGACCTCTCAGCGCCCTCCTCCATATGTATATTTTTTCCTTACCCCGCGTTTCCATTTCCAGCTTTGATTCCTTTTCTGTTTTAGGCAAGTCCATTTCTGGACATTTCCAAATCTGGAATTTGCCATTTCTGTTAACTTCCATTTTAGGCAGGTTATGACTTAGTGCATTTGTGATGATTTCTATGCTGCAACCCTAACATATTATATATGTTTTTGGGGTGAAAAATCCCACCAACTCAGTGGTGGCATTAGTTTCTGCATTTGAGCAAGTTCATGATCATGCCATGTTTTGCATCATGTTGATTGTGCATTGCACCGTGATTTATTGTGGTTCCTTGTTTGTGTTGTTGCTTTGGGTAGAGCCGGAGGCGAGTGCGTGAGCGAGGAACCTGTTGAGAACGCTTACGAGGATCAAGCTTTCGACAACTCACGAGAACATTGCAGGCAAGATGACCATACCCTCGAAATCACTTCTATCTTTGCTATGCTAGATGCTCGCTCTTTTGCTATGCCTATCTGCGATGCCTACCACTTGCTATATCATGCCACCCATATTGCCATGTCAGCCCTAACCATCCTTTCCTAGCAAACCGTTGATTGGCTATGTTACCGCTTTGCTCAGCCCTCTTATAAGCGTTGCTAGTTGCAGGTGAAGATGAAGTTTGTTCCTTGTTGGAACATGGAGATGTTGTTCCTTATCGGAACATGTTTACTTGTTGGGGATATCACAATATATATCTGCTATAATTAATACATCTATATACTTGGTAAAGGGTGGAAGGCTCGGCCTTATGCCTGGTGTTTTGTTCCACTCTTGCCACCCTAGTTTCCGTCATACGGGTGTTATGTTCCTTGATTTCGCGTTCCTTACGGTTGGGTGATTTATGGGACCCCTTGACGATTCGCTTTGAATAAGACTCCTCCAGCAAGGCCCAACATTGGTTTTACCATTTGCCACCTAAGCCTTTTTCCCCCGGGGTTTCGCGAGCCCGAGGGTCATCTTTATTTTAACCCCGGACGGTGCTCCTTCGAGTCTTGGCCCGAACCGACACTCAGGGGCCACCACGGGAAACTTCGAGGCCTGGTTTTACTCGTAGCTTTGTCTCATCTGGATGTGCCACGAGAACGAGATATGTGCAGCTCCTATCGGGATTTGTCGGCACAACCGGGTGGCTTTCTTGGTCTTGTTTTATTGCTGTCGAAATGTCTTGTAGTCCGGGATTCGAGATTGATCGGGTCTTCCGGTAGAAGGAATATCCTTCGTTGACCGTGAGAGCTTATAATGGGCTAAGTTGGGACACCCTGCAGGTAATATCTTTCAAAGCCGTGCCCGCGGTTATGAGGCGAGATGGGAATTTGTTAATGTCGGTTGTAGAAAACCCAAAGTTGACCTCAATTAAAATACACATCAACCGCGTGTGTAACCGTGATGGTCTCTTCTCGGCGGAGTCCGGGAATTGAACACGGTGTTGGAGTTATGTCTGACGTAAGTAGTTCAGGATCACTTCTTGATCACTACTAGCTTCACGACCGTGCTTCGCTTCTCTCCTCGCTCTCTTTTTCGATGTAGCCACCATATATGCTAGTCGTTTGCTGCAGCTCCACTTTACTACCTGTCCTTCCTATAAGCTTAAATAGTCTTGATCTCGCGGGTGTGAGATTGCTGAGTCCCGTGACTCACAGATACTTCCCAAAACAGTTGCAGTGCCGGCGATGCGGTCACGGTGACTCAACCGAGCTCAAGTGGGAGTTCGACGAGGAAC